>OX463225.1:97098889-98327066 GCA_949820135.1 Sylvilagus floridanus
TGCTATGCTGGATACCAGTTCCAGTCACGGTGGCTCCACTTCTGATCCAGCTCATTCTTAATGAGCCTGACAAAGCAGCTGAAGATGTCCCAAGTCTTTGAATCCCTATGACCTCCTGGGAGACGGGCATGGAGTTCCAGGCTCCTGAATACAGATAGCTCTGGTCTTTGATAAGTGAGGAGTGAGCCAGAGGATGAAGATATCTCTTTTTCCACCTCTTCCTCTCTCAGCAACTCTGCCCTTCAAATAAATAAATAAATCTTAAAAAAGAGAAAAACTGTCAAACTATAATTGCTTACCCAGAAAATAAATGTTTCAGAAAGGAAGTAAAAATAGACACTGTTTTAAGAAAGATAGAAAATAAGGTGATTTATTGATATAAGATTCAAAATACAGGAATTTGGGGCCAGTACCATGGCACAGTAGGTTAATCCTCTGTCTGTGGCGATGGCATCCCATATAGGCACCGGTTCTAGTCCTGGCTGCCCCTCTTCCAATTCAGCTCTCTACTATGGCCTGGGAAAGCAGTAGAGATGGCCCAAGTTCTTGGGCCCCTGCACCCGTATGGGAGACTGGGAAGAAGCACCTAGCTCCTGGCTTCAGATCAGCAAAGCTCCAGACGTTGCAGCCATCTGGGGAGTGAACCAATGGAAGGAAGACCTCTCCCTCTGCCTCTCTCTCTCACTGTCTGTTTCTCTACATCTCAAATAAATAAGTAAAAATCTTTAAAAAATATAGTAATAGATGACAATTTGAATTTATACAAATAAATTACAAAATCAAGAGATTTAAAATGTGAGCAGATACAAACTATATTTTTGAAGGAAAATGTAATAACATGATATAAATCATATTATTAAAATGTGTAGGAGAAATGCACAAAGGATTGGATAAAAACGTATTATTATAACTGAGATAAAATATTGACGTAATAATTGCTAAAGAAAAAAATTAATGATATAACAAAAACCAATGTTGATTATAAAAGTAAAATATAAAAATTACAAAATTGACATGTGGTTTCAGAACTGGCATGTTGAGCCTTAATGACATCACTTCAATTTCCAGAAGAACAAAGAGGTGGACAAATTGAAACTTGGTGAGCTTTCTTGAATTCATCAGAGAACTGAGATGGCAGAGCTTACTGTCATCCCAAAATCTTGGAGATACAGGTGTCTCAGTAGAGTCTTAGCCAAGAATTACTTCTTTGGAATCGATGGTGCTGGAATGTATGCTATAACTCTCATGAATTATTGGTAATGTGAAAGTGAGAAATTCTTGGGGGTTATAGGCTTTGAGATTTCCATATCAGGAAACTCACCAGGTTCTTACTATGAAAATCTGAGAAATATTTCCCATAGTTTGAAAAGTGGAACGGAATAGCCACATATGAAACAAAGAAATGATGAAAGAATAAAGGAGAAGTATAAATATCCAATACCAGGGAGAATAGTACCAACTTCATCAAACTTTCTATGGACATTAAAATTATTAGAAGGTGGCTTGGAGGTATGAACAGAGGGTTAACCCACCACTGGTGATGCAGGCATCCTGTATCAGAGCTCCAGTTAAAATCAGCCTCAGTTTCGGATCCAGCTCCCTGCTAATGTGCCTGGGAAGGCAGCAGGTGATGTTCTGAATGCTTGAGTTCCTGCCACCTAGGTGGGAAACCAGGATGGAGTTCCACACTAGTGGCTTTGGCATGGCCCAGATTTGACCACTGTGGCTAACTGAAGAAGGAGCCAGAGATGGAAGTTCTCTCTTTCTCTCTCTTTCCTTCATTTTCTGTCATTTCTGTCATTCCGTCTTTCAAATAAAGAGGTAAGTCTTTTTGAAACTTAGAAGAAACAGTGTGGATATTTTATGCTAATAAATGTGATAAATTAGTCAAATATATTTATTATATATGTAAATGACTACATTTTAAAAACAATAAAAAGACAAATAAAGGTATGGAATTAAAGCTTGGATATCCTTTGCTAAAAGCTAATGGGCATGATGGCAACGTAAGAATGTGTTTAAGGGAAACTAAACCCAACATAGGACAATATATTAGCCTACAAATAACCACATGCATGATCCTATTTAATTCCCACAATAACAACTGAGGTAGTCATTGTTAAGCATAATTAAAATAATGTAAAATTTAGCAGAGCACTCACGTTTGTTACTTGGGGAGGGTATTACTTAATCTTTTTAATTTTCATTGTTTCTGATCTCCAAAGTGGGCAACATACTCTATCATATTGTGTTTAAATCTGTACCATGTTATATATAACATATATTTTGAAGAGTTATTGTAGAATTAAATGGCATCCTATAAAATAACATACGATGGTGGCTCGGAACATAGACTCAGAAGTTGGACTTTCTGGGTTTGAATCATAACTTTTGTTGTGAAGTTATACATTTTTCTCTGGTTTTAAATGATGATCCTTATTAATAAATATGAAATATTTAGCCCATATTAGGCAGTCAATAAATAACAACTGTTTGTAACCATTGCAAAAAAAGTGTAATCTACCAAAATTCAATAAAGAAAAAAGAAATACAGAATCTAGAAGTATCTATGAAAGCAATTGAATAAGTTAATTAAATTTTTTATCTAAAATATATTCCTACAAAGAAATCATCTTCATTGGTGAACCCTACCAAATATATATAAGAAAGAAGAGTAATTCCACATAGATTATTCCAGGACATAGATATATAAATTATATGTCTCTGCTCATTTTATAAAGCTACTTTTATCTTGAATCAAACCAAAGATATTAAAAGAGAAAGCTATATATTTATTCTTTAAATCAAATCAAAGATACTATAAGAAAAGTCCATGAACACAGAAACAAATACTTTCCAAAATATTAATACCTTAATCCAAGATTAAGAACTCAAAATTTTTCAAAATGCACAATTATTTCAATACACTTCATCATATTAGGCAATAAGGAAACATGTAAATATGAAAGGACACAGAAAATATATTCAACATAAGCAAGCAGCCATGTGTGATCAAAAGGCAAATAGCAAACAAGACAATTGAGAAAGTGCCCTCAACTTGATATATGACCTTAAGTAAGCTCCTACCTGATAGAAAATGGCTGAATTGTTTTTCCCTGAAATCCGGAACAAGCTAAGAGTGTATTCTTTCACCATTCGTACTCAACATTTTTCTAGAAATCCTAAAAAGTGCAGTAAGGCAATAAAGAAGAACAAAAATTGTATAAATGAGGATACAAGTAAAACTACCATTAACTGATGACAACATGATTATCCAAGTAGATATGTCTAGGTAGCCTACACTCTAGAAATAATTACTTTAATTTATTGAGGATGATGAGGACACAATTTTAAAATTGAATTGTATTTTTATATATTAGCAATAAGCAATTGGAATTGCAATTCTTGAATTGCATCTACAATAGCAACTAAAATTATTGTATGATCTCTTGTAACATTAACAATATATGTGTAAGATCAATTTGATGAAATCTACAAAGTAAGGCAGAGAGAAATGAATGAAAATTGAAGTAAATGGACAGATGTATCATGTTCATAGATGGAAGATTCAATATGATTAAAATGGCCATATGTTTTGAGTGGACTAGCAGATTTAATGTGCTTCCAATCATATTTTACGATTCCATTAATGCAAATAACCAAATCAAGTTATATTTTTAGAAGTTTGTGTTAGAAGTCAGGATAATGGTTACCTATGATTATACTGATTGAAATAAAGCATGAGGCAGGTATTTAAGTTACTGGTAATGTTCTTTCTTTTGAAGTTGCTATGATTCTAATTGTAAAGATGCCACAGACTCATGAGTAACCCAAATGATAATTTAAATCACACTCTACTTCAGGCCAACTTCCTTAGGGTTATTTTTCAGACGCAAGTAGGAAAAAGTCTCCAAGAGTTGGCTATATCCACAATTCCTTTATATTCAGATTCTGAATAATGGCAGACAGAAATTCAATCTGGCTATCTACACTTTTGGGCAAAAGCTAATTTCATGCAAAGGGGGCTTAACATTCAAATCAATATCATTTCAAATTCTGTTTCCACCTTGAGCACAATTACTTCTAATATTAATTTTATCCTTAAGGAAAATTTCTCATCTATAGAATTAAACTTGACAGAGATTCAACCTAAATCAGGCCTTATCTTTTGTAATAAACAGGATGTAATAAAGAAGAATAAATAGACATTAACAAGACACAAGATATCATGAGCCAATCGTTTGGAGATATTTAACATGGATTACTTAGTTTCTAGAACAAAATTGCTATAATTCATTTTTAATGTCTTACAGTAAGCAAATTTGTCACCTTTATTATAATTTACTCCTGAGAAATATTTTTAAAGTACAAAAGTAATGCTCTCATTTCAATTTCTAGGGAATAGACTTTGCAATATGTTATGCAACAAAACAAATTATTAACCAAGTAAGAAATATATAAACTAGAAACTTTTCATTTTTAACGATTTAGTTGAAACCACATATGGAATAAACATAGGTAGCATTTAGTCTCTGCAATAGTTGTTTTAGAGGGAAGTGACGTCCTTCTCTTATCCCTGTCTTCTCCCCCAAATAGCACTTTCTTTTTTGTGGAGGAAAGAGAAACTAAGTATGATTACATCAATTTCAAAGGTGAGTTTCACAACAGGGAGCTCAAGCCATTCTGTATTCTGCTTCTCTTTCACAGAGAAGGACACATGCATAACATATATTCTTTTCTGCCTTGAGATAAGCTTTTGGTGATACCTGACTGAGGGGCACCCATAGTGACATTATTAAAATGCTCTGTTCCTCAATGTCCTTGTCTATAAATTGGGCTAACAATAAGGTTATTAAGAAGAGCAATTGCATCACATGAAGTCCCAGATAATCATTCAATACCGGATATTATTATTTTTACTACTTCTTAGAATTTACCCATAAAACTCTAACTTGATTCCAACTTATTGAGAATTATGAGTTGGGTTATTGGGAATTAACCTCATTTTCCAATGTTTAAGGTTCTGACTGCATCCCTTGAGACCTTGGAACAAAGAGCTAATGATCCTGGCAAGATTTGAGTATTTGTAGTTTTCATATCAATCCATAACACAAAGACTGCTAGAATCCCAAAAGAAGCAGTACTTCAAGTCATAAAGATTTACTGTCTGGGTTCAATCAAAATTTCTTAACTATTGCGTTTAGGAAAATTCCTTATCCTATCAAAACCACCTATCTGTCCTTTTCTGTATGTTTGTGAAATGGTATCTGCCTCGTAGATTTCTCACAGCACTGAAACAGAACCCAGAGACTGATAAGCCCTCACAAGCATCATCAACTTTCATTAATATTGTCAGTTACAACAAAATATTTTGACACTTAAAAAAAATAAATAGATATTTCAATTTGTAAGGAGGATACAATTTCTCTAGAACTCAAAGTTAAAAACTGTTGGTGGTGAAAAAATCCATACAATCCTTACTCTTTTAGCAAGTTTAACAATTTCCATAACAGCATTGATGCATCAACTGGGAGCTCTGTGGAGCATTTTCAGATTTTTCAAAGGGTGGGTGTTTGGTGCAGAAGCTAAGAGGCTGTTTGGGAGGTCTGCATCCCATATCAAAGGATCTGGGTTAGAATTTGGGCTCATTTCCCAATTCTAGCTTCCTGCTAATGTGCAAGAAGTGATGGCACAAGGAGTTGGGTCCTTGAACCACAGTGAGAAACCCAGATTGAGCACTAGGCTTTGGGCTGTAGCTTGGTCTAACCCTGTTACTGTGGGCATTTGAAGAATGAACTGCAGGTAGATGATCTTTCTCTACCTCTTAAAAAATAAATATTTTTTTAAATACTAAAATGGAATTTTGGGATAATGTCTAAATACACTTGTGTCTGAAAATACCAAAGAATCCATGCAGGTATCCTAGACTATTGGCAATGAAAAATAAAACTAAAATACAGTGTCATTCTTACAGAAACAGCCAGCATATATACATACACACTACTGTATGTCTGAACTTACACAAAACCTCTACGGTGTGTGGTGCATTGTAGCTGCTCAGTAAATATCTGCAGGGTGAATGAATGAATGAATGAAGAATGAATGAGTTTATTTTTAAAAACACTGTTCTTTTTAAGATGTATTTATTTATTTGAAAGGAAGAGTTACAGAGAGGCAGAGGCACAGAGAGAGAGGAGAGAGAGAGGGAGAGAGGGAGGGAGGGAGGGAGAGAGAGAGAGAGAGAAAGAGAGACAGAGAGAGAGAGAGAGGGAATTTTCCATCCACTATTTCACCCCCATGATGGCCACATTGACTGGAGCTGGGCCAATCTGAAGCCAGGATCCAGGAGATTCTTGCAGATCTCCCACGTGGATGCAGGGACCCAAGGACTTGGGCCATCTTGTACTGCTTTTCCAGGCCATAGCAGAGAGCTGGATTGGAAGTGGAGCAGCTGGGTCTCAAACCAGCACCTATATGGGATGCCAGCACTGCAGGTGGTGGCTACCATCTACTCACAGCACTGGCCCCTATAAACATTGTTGACAAAATTTATGTTCACTTTTCTCAGTGTTTGAAGTGTAGTAAATTTTTAGTTTCTTCAAAATGGCTTTAGGGCTTCTTCTTTATTTTGGTGATTTATAACATATAACAATGAAGAATTAATTACCAGTGGAATATGTATAATTAAAGTTCTATCTTAGTGTGCTTAAGACATGAGAATCATTTTCACTGTGTTTCCACTGTATTCAAAATCCTTGATCACATTAGATGCCACTCATGTGAGTAGAAGCAAACAACAATCAATTTGTGCATGCAGTCTTGCCTGCTGTATCTTCTTGTTCTTAAGGATCATTTCCTATATGCATCTTATAATAAGGTGAACAAAAAATTTAACTAATACTTTAAACTATGTTTGAAGAGAGTACATGTTAGAACCTTGATATTCTGTTGGATGCTTTATATCTACTCAGGGAAAGATATTATAAATTTATGTGGAGTGTACATCATTCATTCAAAAACATTTTTTGGAAATTCATAATGGATCACATGCTCTGAGTTGGCAGCTCAGCAGTAAGCAAGTCAAGGTCCATCCTCATCTCTTATCTCCAGGATCTTTACCTGTCCTTTTGCTCACAATCTTGTTACCTAACCAACTTAGACATTTAAAAACTTGGCCACAGCTCATGTATTTCTGATATTCTTTAAAGATTTTTTTTGGTATGGTAGTAATAGAAACAAACCCCATCTAAAAATGCCGAAAGGAAATTCTCACAAAGTCTATTAAAATAAACTTACTCAAGTTTCAAAAACAGATGGAGCCACAAACTGGAAATGAGAAATTCTGTTTTCTCCTTATTCTACTTTAATTAGGGACATACGCATTTATATTAAAAATAAATTTGTAATATGTACGTTAAAAGTTAAAATTTCTTTGATCAAGGATATAAAACCAATTGCTGGAGCAAGGACAGTGTATTCAACAAATTGGTGCTGGGAAAACTGGATTTCCACGTGCAGAAGCATGAAGCAAGGCCCCTAACTTATATCTTACAAAAAAATCCACTCAACATGAATTAAAGCTCTAAATCTATGAACAGACACCATCAAATTATTAGAGAACATTGGAGAAACCCTACAAGATATAGGCACAGGCAAAGACTTCTTGGAAAAGACCCCAGAGGAACAGGCAAAGCCAAAATTAAAAATTGGGATTACATCAAATTGAGAAGCTTCTGTACTGCAAAAGAAACAGTCAGGAAAGTGAATAGGCAACAAACAGATTGGAGAAAGAATATTTTCAAACTAGGCAACAGACAGAGGGTTAATAACCAGAATCTACAAAGAGATCAAGAGACTCTACAACATCAAAACAAACAACCCAAGGACCAAGGCCAAGGACCTCAATAGACATTTTTCAAAAGAGGAAAACCAAATGGCCAACAGACACATGAAAAAATGTTCAAGATCACTAGCCATCAGGGAAATGGAAATCAAAACCACAATGAGGTTTCACCTCACCCTGGTTAGAATGGCTCGCATTCAGAAATCTACCAACAACGGATACTGGCCAGGATGTGGGGGAAAAGGGACACTAACCCACTGTTAGTGGGAATGCAAACTGGTAAAGCCACTATGGAAGTCAGTTTGGAGATTCCTCAGAAAACTGAATATAACCCTACCATACAACCCAGCCATCCCACTCCTTGGAATTTACCCAAAGGAAATGAAATTGGCAAATAAAAGAGCTGTCTGCACCTTAATGTTTATTGCATCTCAATTCACAATAGCTAAGACCTGGAATCAACTTATACGCCCATCAACAGTAGACTGGATAAAGAAATTATGGGGCATGTGCTCTATAGAATACTATAGAGCAGTAAAAAAATGAAATCCAGTGATATGCAACAAAATGAAGGAATCTGGGACACATCACGCTGAGTGAAATAAGCCAGTCCCAAAGGGACAAATATCATATGTTCTCCATGGTCGGTGACAGCTAACTGAGCACCAAAATGAAACCTGTTGACACGAAATGGACACTATGAGAAACAATGACTTGATCAGCCCTTCTCCTGACTGTTGAGGAATAACTTACTATTTCATTCCTTTTAGTATTTTTTGTTCTACTTAATACCATTGGTTGAACACTTTAATTAACTCAAAATTATACTTAGGTATTTAAATTTAACTGAAAAGTGATCCCTGTTAAATATAGGAGTGGGAATAAGAGAGGGAGATGTACAGTTCAGCACATGCTCAATTGGACTTTCCTCTAATGGTAGAGTTAGAAACGTGCCAGGGGATTCCAACTCAAACCCATCAAGGTGGCATGTACCAAGGCCATCTCACTAGTTAAAGTGATCAGTTTCAGTTCATAATTGATCACAATGATAGGAATAAGAGTGAAAAGGGATCACATAAACAAGACTAGTGTCTGCAAATACTAACTGAATGATCCAACATGGGAAGCGGGATACACAGCAGACTCATAGAATAGCAGATGTCCTAAACAGCACTCTGGCCTCAGAATCAGCCCTTATGGCATTCGGATACGGCTGAAGAGCCCTTGAGAGTATTTCAGGCATGGAAAGCAAGACACTGTGGAAAAAAAAAAAAGACCTAAATTAAAGTTCTGTGTGAGGAAGATCCCAGTGGAAAGAATGGGCCATCAAAGAAGGAGGTACCTTTCTCTGAAGGGAGGAGAGAACTTCCACTCTGACTACAGGCTTTTCTAAATAAGATCTGAGTTGGCTAACTCAAGAGGCTTCCATAGCCTTGGCAACTCATGACAAGAGCCTCGGGTGATTACTGACGCCATAAACAAAAGTGTCAATTGTTAAATCAACAACAGGATTCACTGTGCACTTACTCTCTATGTGGGATCTCTGTCCTTAATGTGCTTTTCTATCGAATCAATGGCATAACTAGTACTCAAACAGTACTTTATACTTTGTGTTTCTGTGTGGGTGAAAATTGTTGAAATCTTTACTTAGTATATACTAAGTTGATCTTTTGTATAAAAAGATAATTGAAAATGAATCTTGATGTGAATGTGATAGGAGAGGGAGTGGGAGATCGGATGGTTGCAGGTGGGAGGGAGGTTATGGGAGGAAAAAGCTGCTATTATCCAAAAGTTGTACTTTGGAAATTTATACCTATTAAATAAAAGTTTAAAAACAGTTAAAAATTCTGAAAAAATGTTGGACCTATCTTTTTTCGAATATATATGCAAATAATTTTTCAAATTCATTTTATGTATTTGATTTTGTTTACTGTATTAATTTCCTAAGTGGAAATCTGGCTACATTTTGCCTCATATTATAATGCTCTTTCTGTTTTCAAAATATATGCTTGATTGACGTTTTTAAAATTTTTTATTTGACAGGTAGAGTTATAGACAGAGAGAGAGAGACAGAGAGAAAGGTCTTCTCTGCATTGGTGAACTTCCCAAATGGCCACTGCCGCCGGTGCACTGTGCCAATCTGAAGCCAGGAGCCAGGTGCTTCCTCCTGGTCTCCCACGCAGGTGCAGGGCCCAAGCACTTGGGCCATCCTCCACTGCCCTCTCAGGCCACAGCAGAGAGCTGGACTGGAAGAGGAACAACCTGGACTAGAACAGGAGCCAATATGGGATGATGGTGCTGCAGGTGGAGGATTAACCGAGTGAGCCAAGGCACCGGCCCCCATTGACTTTCACATACACACAAAAATATACTTCAAAAAGTTTATGGAAGTGAAATTAAAATGTGCTTATTTTGGGGCAATTTTTTAAATCCATGTAAATTAGCATGTGTATATCTACATATAATGTTAATTAGTTGTTTACATATGATTATGTTGATATATATGGATGTTTATTTATGTATGTTTTTTTTTTTTTTTGTGACAGGCAGAGTGGACAGTGAGAGAGAGAGAGAGAGACAGAGAGAAAGGTCTTCCTTTGCCGTTGGTTCACCATCCAATGGCTGCCGCGGCCGGCGCGCTGCGGCCGGCGCACCGCGCTCATCCGATGGCAGGAGCCAGGAGCCAGGTGCTTCTCCTGGTCTCCCATGGGGTGCAGGACCCAAGGCACTTGGGTTATCCTCCACTGCACTCCCGGGCCACAGCAGAGGGCTGGCCTGGAAGAGGGTCAACCGGGACAGAATCCGGCGCCCCAACCGGGACTAGTACCCGTGTGCCGGCTCGGCAAGGCGGAGGATTAGCCTGTTGAGCCACGGCGCTGGCCTATGTATGTATTTTTAATGTATGTATGTACCTATATACAGCATGAATTATATAACTTTTTAGTCAGCTACAGACCACTTATGTAGAAGTGGTAAGATTATAATGGAACTGAACATTTCCAGCCACTTAGTGAAGTTGTAGACATCATTTTGTAGCAGCACAAGGTATTACTCACTTATTTGTAGTGATGCTAGTGTCAACAAACCAGCTATATTACCAATTAGTAAAAAGTGCACCATGAACGATTCCATACATAACAGTTGATGATGGTGGCATATGACTATGCAACTGCTCTATGTATTTTCTACACAGTATTTTTATTCTTAATGTACAGCATATTCTTTCTACTTATCTAAAGTTTGCTGTAAAACAGTTTTCCATGTTATACCAGCAGGTCTTTGGTTGCAGTAAGCCATACCCAGTAATTGGCCTATACCTAGGTTTGGGTAAGTACATCTCATGATGTTCACATAAAAAAGTCACCTAACCATGAATTTATTTTCTATTTTTTAAAGATTTATTTATTTATTTGAGTCAGAGTTACACAGAGGGAAGGAGAGACAGAGAGAGAGAGAGGTCTTTCATCCTCTGGTTCACTCCCAACTCGGCAGCAACTGCTAGAGCTGCGCCGATCTAAAGCCAGGAGCCAGGAGTTTTTTCCAGATCTCCCACGAGGGTTCAGGGGCTCAAGGATTTTGGCCATCTTCTACTGCTTTCCCAGGAATTACCAGAGAGCTGAATTGGAAGTGGAGCAGCTGGGACTCGCACTGGCGTCCGTTTGGGAAGCAGGCGGAGGTCCTACCCACCATGCCACAGCGCTGGTCCCCCACGCATTTCTTAGAACTTACACACATTTCTAAATGATGCCTAACTATATATGTACATATCATTTTTAGATCTTATTATATGATTGTGAAAAATAGGGTCTCCCTTGTCTGATGATCAATTCATTCCATTTTCTGAAATATTGTATATGTATATGTGTGTGTGCATGTAGGAGCTCTGGGGGTTGATCTTGGGTGAAACTCATATGTGGAAGAGAAAACACAAACCCATCATGTGAAGAACTGGCATAATCTACTTCTTGCACAGAGATCCTTCAGTAAATTGCAAAAAGTTTTGACTCAAAATGATTTGAATATTTATTCTTATTTTATAACACTTGTATTAGTCAAGTTTCTCAAAAACAAAAAAGACTTATCTGATCTATAATATAGAATTCACTTACAATGTTATGCAGGTTGAGAATTCTTATATCCTGCCATATAAAAGCCAGAGGTCCATAAAAGCCAGTACTGTCGTTCCAGGTTGAATCCAAAGGCCTGAAAACCAGAATTGATAATGGTATGATTCCAGGCCAATAAGTTTATGCAATAGGAATGCACAAATAAAAGCAAAACAAAAAAATCAGTAAGTCCTACAGCAATGCAAAAAGTTGAATTGTCAATGACTTTAAATTAATTTTGGTCTTATGTAATGTATGACATAGACAAAATTAATGTTATTTTAGATTTTTAAAAAGCAGAATTCTTCAAAGCATAAATTGGAATCATGTAGAAAGGATTTGTAAATTAACATAATCAAGTTCGGTCAGGAAAGATTCCAATTAAGTTGGACTTTGGAGAGACCTGAGCAACATGGCCATCAGAATTTTTTTTTTTATTCTTTAAAATTTATTTGAGGCCGGCGCCGTGGCTCAACAGGCTAATCCTCCGCCTTGCGGCGCCGGCACACCGGGTTCTAGTCCCGGTCGGGGCACCAGATTCTGTCCCGGTTGCCCCTCTTCCAGGCCAGCCCTCTGCTGTGGCCCAGGAGTGCAGTGGAGGATGGCCCAGGTGCTTGGGCCCTGCACCCCATGGGGAGACCAGGAAAAGCACCTGGCACCTGGCTCCTGCCATCGGACGAACGCGGTGCGCCGGCCGCAGTGCGCCATCCGCGGCGGCCATTGGAGGGTGAACCAACGGCAAAAGGAAGACCTTTCTCTCTGTCTCTCTCTCTCACTGTCCACTCTGCCTGTCAAAAAAATAAAAAAAAAAATTATTTGAAAGTAGAATTAAAGAGTGAGACAGCGAGAGAGCAAGAGAGACAGACAGAGAGATATCTTTCACACCTTGGTTCACTCCTCAAATGCCTGCTACTGCCGGGTCTGGGCCAGGCCGAAGCAAGGAGCCAGGAGCTTCTTCAGGTCTCCCAAGTGGGTGCAGGGGCCCAAGCACGTGGCCATCCTTTGCTGCTTACCCAGTAGCAACAGTAGGAAGCTGGATCAGACCTGCAGCAGCCAGGTCTACAACTGGTACCCATATGAGATGCCAGCATCTCAGCAGAGGCTTAGCTTGTTGGGCCACAATGCCAACCCTGACTATCAGAATTTGAGAAACACAGCTGTTGTTGTATTGGTTGGTCTTATAAAATTCTCAGCATATTTATTATAATATCTAAATATTACCCAAGTAGTTCTATGTAACTACATATGAACTGAATTTCCACCACTAAATTTTATGCCAAAAGGTTTATCTTAAACGGTTTCACTCCAACATCAGAACAAGAATCACATACACATTTCTATCTTCAACTGTCTCATTTATGCCTTGGAATCCTAAACATAGATATCCCTTTGAACTAAACATTGATACTTCCAGAATAGAAGTTAATTATTCCCCAGAGAAGACACTGAAGGATGTTTATTATTCTCAATTTTTAATGTAAGAACACTGTCTCCTGAATATCTTGTTTTTGTTAAAATGTAAATTATAATTCATAGGTCCGTGTGGGTCCTGAGATTCTGCATGTCTGACTAGCTCCCAGCATTCATGGATACCTTCTGTACTTGTTTACAATTCAATAACAAGATTATAAGTCATTTAAATGCTTCAGAGATTTTTAAAGGGGTGCGTGTTTAGCACACAGAAAAATTGCTTGCCACATATGCATCCTATATTGGAGTATATGGGTTGAAATTGCAGCTTTGCTTCAGATTCCAGCTTTGTGCTAATGGAAACCCTGGAAAGCAGCAGGTGACGTCTCAACTAGTTGGGTCCCTGCCAACCATACAGGAGATTTGAGTTGAATTATGGGCTCCTCTCTTTGGTCTAGCCTAGCCCCAGCTGTTGTGGGCTTTTGGGGAGTGAACCAGCAGATGGAAGAGCTCTCTCTGTCTCCATGTTTCTATGATTTTCAAATAAATAAAATTAATATTTTTAAGATAAAGTTTGTAACATGATGTGGTTCCTCCCACTGATTCTAGAGTAAACCTTGCTTAAATTATATTTGTTAACTTCATCTGCTCACCAGAGTAGACATTATTTTAACTGATTTGCTGAAAATATCCAAAAGAGCAATATATATTAAAGGATCTTGTATTTGTTTTCCATGTGAAAAACAAACAACAAATTGAACAGTGTAAAGCAATGCAGATTTGTCTTGCCATAGTTTCCTTGGGTCAGGAATCCAGGTGAGGAATCACCTCATTATCTCACAAGTAAAATCACTCTGTCAGTTGGGCTGAATTCCTTTTTGGAGCTCAGGGTCATCTGTCACACTCACCTGAGAGTTGGTAGATCTTGCTTTTACAGCTGTAAGCCTAAGGGTCCCTTCTCGTGTTTTGGTCAGAAGTGGCGGCGGGGTGGGGGCGGGGGGTGGAGCATCCCAGCTCCTGATGTCTCTCAGGGGCCTCTTCCACACTTCACTCATGCTTACAGTTATCTCTGACTTCTATCTGGCAGTAAAACAGACGGGAGGGGATCTTGTGATTAGGTGAGGCCTATCCAGATCATTTCTCTTTTAATTAAACCAAAGTCAATTGATTGGTGACCTAGCACATCATATTCACAGGTGCTGCCCATATTCAAGGGAAGCGGGTTAAATAGGCTGTGCATGTCAGGGTCAGGGGATTTTGGGGGCCTTGTTAGAATCTGGCCTACCACAGACACCTTTGTGTAAGAAGCAGTAACATTATTCACCTTTTCTGTTTCTCACAGTTGTTATCCCATTAAACGCTTTTTCTTAATCTTTCAAAAGTTTCAGTCAGGTTAAAGGAATTTGTTGATTTATTTCTGCACAATGAATTTCAATATTAGCTGTACTGTAAAATGTAATCTTTTAGCTGGGATTTTAATACATTAGAGATCTCTAGACTTACCTAGCACATCCTTTCTACAACATTTTTATATACATTATACTCAGTGTTAACTGAGGTTTTATAATAGAAGAAGCCAATATAAACATAATAACTTACATGGTACTTTACACTTTGTGAAACATTTGCAAATACAGTATATTATTGTATCTTCACAATAGTAACATGGGAGTGGTATTATCATGTTATGAGAATTTAAGAATAAGAAAACCAGAATCAAAGAGATGAAGTGACTTCGACGTCATCCAGATAGTAAATGATGATAGGATCCAAATCTTCAGTCAGAATTTCTTCCAACTTCAGTGCTCTAAATTCATCATTATATATCAACCCACAGCATGACAGTAGAAAAATTGTACCATTGGGTTTAATGCCTAGAATAATTAATGTAATTCTTTTAAATGCCCCCAAAGCCTGTAAGAAAATACAGCCTAGTGAGAAAAGTACAATGCATGCTGATAACTGACAACTTGTGTTATGAAAATGTAATGTTATAGCTGACACACAGGTCAATAGTTTAAAAGTTTTGGCAAGCCACATGGTTAGAATCAGCAGTAAAAAGTCAAATAAGAGAATGATTATTATGTACTTGGAAAAATACTGTTGTAACAATCCTGGATCCCAAAAGTTTTTAGAAAAATATAATTTTTTTCAACCTGGAGAAGATAATGGAGTAGGATTACATAAATGAAATAACAGCATTTTTTTAACTTAAAGCATGTTGATATTTATCTTAAGTATACACAGATAAAAATATATATTATTGTTATATAATTTCAATCTATTCATTTTTTCATTTACTATAAGAAAATTAGGTATACTAATATTTTTATAATCTCCAGAGAGTATCATTGAAAAATAGGAAAATGAAAACCCATTTTTTAAAAAAACTGCAATATACAGTTAAACCTAATAAATTTTTATGCCTGTCGTTAAAAGTTCTACCTTCTCTCTCATCGCTGATATTTAACCTGGATTTTTCTTTTATGGATTTCTTGCAGATATTGCTATTTAATATGTGAAACATATTCAAACCAACTTTTGACAAAAAATAGGACACAATAAAGCAAAAGATTTACTTAAAAATATACTATAGTAGTGGTGATCTCAAAAACTGAAATTACAGTACAATAACTTTATCGGGGCATTTTATATCTCTACATTTATAAATTAGGTTACTTAAATTAAGGTGTTGATCTGCACTACCAGCATAGGAATAATTTCAACCAAAAATAAACAATATTAATTCAGTTAGAAAGGATTTTAATACATAATACTATGTTTTATATACTCATTTAAGAGAAAAACTATTACAAAACAACTGGAGTGTATAATATTCACATAAAGGTAAAGAATCTGAATTAAAGGTCAGTGCTGTCTAGAAGACAAACATGTTCTTCCATATCTACTTGGCTACTCCCTTGGTCATTCAGATTCTTGCTAAAATGCCACCACTTCAGAGAGTACTTCCTCCGCCACCCATTTGAAACCAACCTCGTGCATGCAACTGCTCTGGTCCTCAACTTGTTGAAATATTTACTATTAGTCCAGGATATTCTAGTCCTGGTCTTTCTTTTTGTTCCTTTCATCTCACTGGAAAGAAGCTCAACAAATACAACTTCATCACTTCTATTTCTTTCTGCAGTCTCTGCACTTATTAGTGACTCAGTTCAATGAGAACACAACAACTGGATAATATGTTTTAACAGATAAAATGCTTTGATAACAACTAGTTATCTATTAAAATTGAGAAAGTCTGTTCATATGCAGCATAGCAAAATAGTTTTGATTAACATCATCTGTTTTTTTCTTTACAAACAGTAGTTAAAATCGCTTATAAATTTTTTGTTTTCCTTTAAACAATTAAATTTCATTTTTTTCCTTTATTGTCATGATTAATGACAATGTTATTATGATACATAATCACCAAAAGCACTGGCACTCCCATTAATTATTAAATTAACATTTTAATTACTTTTAAAAAGCAAATGAATTCATATTATATCAATAAATCAAAATTTAGTAAGCAATTCATTAAACAATTATTTAATGCTTGAGACTTACAATAATTAGCCAACAAAATTATTTATGTCAAAATTCCAGTATGAAAAAAAAATGTTTAGGATTCTCAAACTCTTTGCTTCTTAACTTTCCCAATAAGATAATTATTTTTATGCTATAGTTTCCAAAATGCCTACTTTCTTAAACAGTAATGTCACTCTGGAGCAAAATATACTTTTAGGTAAAATGTTATTATAAAAATGTAACCAGGTACTGAATAAACTAGACTTTCTAATATGAAATTATTAGAAAAATACTTTTCTATACCTTTACATCCAAAAGTAATTCTTCCCTGAGGATGGATAAAATCTTACGTAGAAATGTAGTTTTCAGTCACAGTCTGTACTGCAGAAATACATTAATTTATCATCTATTATAAATTATCACTCACATCAAAAAACCATTTTATTTCACTTGAGTGTTAATGATAGTTTTATCTCCTCTTTATTTCTGATTCAGCTCTAGAAGCCTAAAGTGAGAAGAAACGTTTGGTCCTCTTCATTCTTATTTAACCCCGTATTGTTGACTGGCTGCTATTTACAGACCCTCAGGAGGGACTCATAAAAAAGGACAAAGTGGCCACTGTGATCATTATCTGCCCTCTGTGAAAAATCAAATATTGGCTTTACTTCCATGGAATAATTTTATTTAAACTTAGGAATCCCTGTAAGCCCTTAAAGATGATTTGCCTATGTCCTTAACATGCTGATGTCTTCTCTAGGTGTACACTTATGACAAAATCCTGTCTGAATTCAAGTAGTTTATCCCATCATTTGTTTTTTTCATTTTTGGAGTTTATTGACCTCCCCTGAGGATCCTCTGTAAACATCTCTTTTCAGTCAACAAAATAAAGCTATTTTCCTCGGGTACACATACCTGATCCATAACAACATTTAGCACCCAGTCATTTTTGGTTCTACCAATGGAAGGAAATCCAACAAATATAGGCTTTTCCTGAGGCTAGATTTCCTATAGATTATTTTAATGAAGGTGCATTTGTCAAGGTCTTCCAGACAAACAGAAGCAATTATGGATAGATAGATAGATAGATAGATATGTGTATGTTTGGTAATATAAAATATATTTTATAAATAATAAATTATAACCTAATATATAATACTAGATTAATGCATATGTATATTCTTAAAGAAACCCATGTTGGCCTCAAAGGCTTTTCAAATGATTGTTTGATGCCTACCTGCATGATCAAGGGTAACTTTAAATGAAATGAATTGATCATAGATGCTTAACACATCTATAATATACTGTTTCATGAAAGCTTTGGTTATATTTAATAAATACTTTTGTATTATAAACTAGCAAACTGATACATAAAACTATCATAGAAGGTATCAGACATTCTTTTCAATGTTTTCCCCAAATTCCTAACAACATATCATATTCTTAAATTTCTCCTGAAGTCTCCACTCAGTTGGAATCAGGTGCTAAGAGTCCCTGCCCCACCAAAGAAGGAAAGGAAATGTACAACTCTCCTACAGAAGCTTTGTTATCAGTCTGTCTTGCGAATTCTCATATAAAATAGGGGTGGCTTCATGGATGATGGAAGCAGTTATGGACCAATTATGAATCCATCCAAATAAAGTCTCTTATAGATGATCCAAAATCTGGTTTTAAAATATGACCACATTTAGTTCTTCGATGGAATCTTATATCTTTATATCATAAGCTTACATGGGGCATTTATTATAAAATCCTACTAAATAATGATGTACAAAGCACTCAAGACAGAATGATTGTCTAAGTATATAGTAAGGAAAGCTGGGCAGAAAAGATATATGTGAACTATTTTATAAGGAATAAGTAAATTGGCTAATTGGCTATTAAGAGAAGAAAATCAATGCATTACATAATCAAGAAATAATATTTTAGTGTAGAAAGGATGTCTTAACTTATTCTATGAGACAAATATTGTACAGATAATACAACTTAAAGAAACGGTACACTAAAATTACAGAGCACTATATGAGTATGTATGTATTTTTTTGTTTAAATTTTTTTAACTTATACAATTTTCATATATACCAGTTTAGGAAAATAGTGATGCTTCACACCCTACCCTCCCTCTTGCCCATGCTTCAACCCTTTTTCCTCCACTCTCTCCTATTCCCACTATTAATTTTTACAAAGATCTATTTTCAGTTTACTTAGTGATTGTAAGGTTAACCCTACACTAAATAAAGAGTTCAATAAATAGTTTCAAGAAAAAAAAAAAAAAACACTGTTCCTCAATAGAAGAGTCAAGGACTATAAACAATCATTGAATCTCGAAATGTCCATTTCACTCCAAGACACTACATTTTAGGTACTCTGTTAGTTACCTCTGATCAGGGAAAACATATGATATCTCTCTTTTAGGAATGGACTTATCTCTCTAAGTATAATGGTTTCTAGTTGCGTTCATCTTGTTGCCAAACAGTGGGTTAGTGTCCCTTTTCCCCCACATCGTGGCCAGCATCCATTCTTGGCAGATTTCTGAATGTTAGCCATTCTAACTGGATTGAGGTGAAACCTCATTGTGCTTTTGATTTCCATTTCCCTGATGAATAGCATACTTGTTAATTAAATTTGTGTTAATATTACCTAGAATAATACTCACAAACCAATATTCAACATAAGAAAGCTGAAAAGTTTAGAGTTAAATGATATTAATGCTTACTATTTAATCTTGAATGTTAGAAAATAAGATTGATTCAGGCTTCATAGGAGTTTAGGAGGATTCCCTCTCAATCATTTTGAATAGCTTGAGAAATATTGGAATTTGTTCTTTAAATGTTTCATAGAATTCAGCAATGAATCCATCCAGTCCTGGGCTTTTCTTTGTTGGGAGAGTCTTTAATTTTTTTTTTCTTTTTCTTTTCTTTTTCTTTCTTTCTTTCTTTCGTTCTTTCTTTTTTTTTTTTTTTATGGGCAGAGTGGACAGTGAGAGAGAGAGAGAGAGAGAGAGAGAGAGAGAAAGGTCTTCCTTTGCCATTGGTTTATCCTCCAATGGGCGTCGTGGCCGGCGTGCTGTGGCCAGTGCACCGCGCTGATCCAAAGTCAAAAGCCAGGTGCTTCTCCTGGTCTCCCATGGGGTGCAGGGCCCAAGCACTTGGGCAATCCTCCACTGCACTCCCGGGCCACAGCAGAGAGCTGGACTGGAAAAGGAGCAACCGGGACAGAATCCAGCGGCCCGACCAGGACTAGAACCCTAATTCCAGTGGTGCAAGGCAGAGGATTAGCCCGTTGAGCCATGGCACCGGCGGGAGAGTCTTTATTACTGATTCACTCTCTGTTTTTGTTTCCTGTATCTTCATGACTAAATTTTGGTAGATTGTACATGTCTATCCATTTCTTCTAGGTTTCCTAAAGTATTGGGATACAGCTCTCTCTAGTGATTCCTTTTATTTCTGTGGTTATCTACTATTATTTTCCCTTTCTTATTTTCTTCTACCTATTCTTTCCTTTTTTAGTTGTGCCAATGAATGGTGTATCAACAATTGCTTATTTTTTCAAAGAAGCAGCTCTTCATTTCACTGATCTTTTGTATTTTTGTTCCTATTTTGTTTATTTCTTCTCTACTTTTAATTATGTTTTTTCTCCTACTAATTTTGAGTTTGGTTTGTTGGTTTTCTATATCCTTCAGATGCATTAATAGCTCATCTATTTGGTGCCTTTCCAATTTCTTCATGTAGGCACCAATTGCTCTAAATTTCCCTCTTTACTCTGATTTTGCATCCCCTAAGTTTTGATATGCTAGACTGTCATTTTCATTTGTTTCCAGAATTTTTTTTATTTCTCTTTTGATTTCTCCTATGACCCACTGTTCATTGAGTAATATGTTGTTCAGTTTCCATGTGTTTGCATAAGTTCCAGAGATCTTTGAGCTGTTGATTTCCAGCTTCATTGCAGTGTCGTCTGAGAATATGAATGGTATGGATTGATGGATATAAAAACAAGTGATCTAAAATAAAATGTTGATGTAGAATCTAAGTAGAGGTAATATTAGCTTTTGATGTCATTCCTATAATTTTTTTATGTATTTGAGGTTGTTTCATAATAAAATCTTGGGGTAAAGAACATGGTATTTTGCTAGAAACATATTGTCATTTGAGCTATGAGAAACATGCCTATAAATGAAAAGGAATTTTAGTGTGAACAGAATTTTGTGCCATACTTAGAACTTTGGATTACATCCTGTCACCTATAGGAAAATATTAAAATATTATAATAATCCTGCTCTGATTAATTTGTAAATTTTTGCATTAAATTTTCCATATGCCACACATAGTAATTTCCAAATACTGGATCTTAATGTCATAAGAAATGTAGATCTATATCCCCCAGTATAGATATACAGTGCCATGTATGTACATGATGCTGTCTAAAAACACAATAAATAATGTATCTCGTATCATGGAGAAGAGAGAACAAAGAGCTTTGTAAACACCTAGAGTGGATGTCTCCCATGGGCAGTTCTCCAAGAAAGCTCTACTATTGCTGTAATGGAGAGACTAGAAGTCTTTATGACAGCTCCATTGAAGAGAAAGTCTATCAATTGTACAGTTAGAGAGATACATCCTAAAATAAAACATTACACATCCAGCATTTTTATCAATATGTCACTGTGATTTTTCACTGATTTGGTGTGTTAGGTCAGTGTTAGGAACAAACTGATTTAATAAAATATGAAAACAATATTACAGTTAAAACAGCACTTAATAAAAGTAAACAGAAAGGTTGCTTAGAAACATTATTTATTACTTGATGTTGAGGTTGGATTGTTGAAAATTATGTGCAACCTAACTCAGAGCTAGAAAATCACCATGGTAATCCTCACTATCATTCATGCTATCCCTCCCTTATCATGTAATCTTTTTTCTATCTTTCTTTTTTCCAAATGAATCAAATAATTCAGACCACCCCGGTGAAGTCTAATTAGAATGAGCTTTTAAATTTATCCAGGGAAAAATGTGTTTGGAGCTAATGAGGCATTGCAGGGAAAATCAACCAACTGTAAGCAATCTCTGTAAGCAGAGAATATTTCAGCCGCCTAATGCAAAGACTGCATTGTGTGAGTGTGTGTATTCGCAAGAGGTCTTTTTCTCTTCAACTCTAATCCTTAAATCAAATTTCACATGAAAGAAGAAGTAAAAACGTTATGAAGACATTTCAACATTCTAATTTAAGAGAAGGACTGGTAATTCTTCTATGAAAAGCCAGTAGCATATTTTTCTTCCTCAATGAAATTCCTCCAAAAAATTCAGATTTTATTACATTATGCAGCAACTGTAAATTTAAGAAAATTGTGTTAAAACTGATGAAAATATTATTGTTCCTTTTATTTTGTGTGCTTTAAAATATAGAAGAAAAGCAAGAGTGTTAAGATGAGATGTAATTTTAATTGTAATAGCTGTCAGGTTATTTCAGATAATATTTAATGCTAAGAAATACTGATATTGTTAGTCAATCTGTGGTTGTGGATAGTGTTTCTCAACCAAAAAATGATGAAGATTCGTTTACAAACAACCAGACAAAAGAGCAAAAGTAGTTCCTCGGATAAGTTGATTCTGGTATAAGTTCTGCTCTGGGCCCAAGAACGCCAGCTGCAGTAATTCGGGGCCTACATAGTGATCTGTTTGCTAACAGAATCCTTGCCCTGAATCATTTCTCACCTATCTACCAATGTTTCCTGAAATCATCTCCTAAGTATGCCACTTGACATACGAATCTATCTGAGCATCTTCTGGAGACTCAAGGAATATTATAATGCACAGCTAGATTCCTTGGTTTTTATGTTATCTAGGAACGCACTTGTTTCATTAAAAAAAAGAAATCGTAAGTTTATTTTCTTGTATTATCTTTACCTGGAGTTTGAAATCAAATTATACTAAACTCATGAAATTTAAAATGTTAAATTTAAATTGAAAGTGTTAAGCTGTCATTTGTAATGCTGTCATCCCTTACCTGTGTGCCAATTTGAGTTCCAGCAGCTCTGCTTAAAATCTAGATTCCTGCCAATGTACCTGAGAAGGTACAGAACGATGGACCAAGAACTTGGGTCTCTGCATCACATGTAGAAAGATCTGGATGGCATTCCAGGCTCCTGGCTGTGCCTGGCCACCTCTGGTTTTTGCAGGCATTTGGGAAATGAACCACTAAATGGAAGAGTTCTCTTTCTGTTTTTCTCTCTCTTTCCCTCTCTCATATCTGTTTCTACCTCTGTCTTTGTCACTCTGCCTTTAAAATAATTAACTCTTTAAAAAAGCTATTATTGCATAATCATAGCACAGTTTTGCTTAAAAATATTTGTGTCAGTATATATCTTTGTACTTTATTTGCACTATATCTAATTATTTTTCAATTTTGTGTGTGTGTGTGTGTGGTGCAGTTGGGAGGGCATTAGCAGTGTTGCACTCACTCTGCATTCATTGTGCAGTAGCACAACCCCTTGAAAAGGATGGTTTCTTATTCAATTTTAACAGAGATATTTATATTTACAAAGGACTAAATCTTTTATTTGATTAATCTTTTTTCCTGTTTATCTCATTGATTTTTTAATTTTACCTTCACTTTATGTAAAATTATGCTTCTATGGGTTTCCTCTGTTGCTATGTTTTCTAATTTCTTTTGTTGAGGTCCTAACTCATTTGTTTAAGCTATCTGCTTATTAGTTTTAATATATTTAAGGCTATTATGTCTTGCCAGGATTATGTTTGCTATGTGTCACAGAGTGTGATATATCCTTTCATTGACATCAAGTAATTGTGAGTTGTTTCAGTTTTTAAATTTCCTTTATTATATTTTAAATTTTACTTAATAAATATAAATTTCCAAAGTACAACATTCGGATTATAGCAGCTTTTTCCCCCCATAACCTCCCTCTAACTGCAAACCATCCCATCTCCTGCTCCCTCTCCCATCCCATTCACATCAATATTCATTTCAATTATCTTTATACACAGAAGATCAATTTAGTATATACTAAATAAAGATTTCAACAGTTTGCACCGACACAGAAACATAAAGTGTAAAGCACTGTTTGAGTACTAGTTTTACCATTAATTCACATAATAAAACATATTAAGGACAGAGATCCCACATGGGGAGTAAGTACATAGTGACTTCTGTCATTGATTTAACAATTGACACTCTTATTTATGGCATCAATAAGCACCCAAGGCTCTTATCATGAGCTGCCAAGGCTATAGAAGCCTTTTGAGTTTGCCAATTCCAATCTTATTTAGACAAGACCATAGTCAAAATGCAAGTTCTCTCCTCCCTTCAGAGAAAGGTACCTCCTTCTTTGATGGCCCATTCTTTCCGCTGGGATCTCATTCACAGAGATCTTTGATTTAGGGTGGTTTTTTTTTTTTTTTTTTTTTTTTTTTTTTGCCAAAGTGTCTTGGCTTTCCATGCCTCAAATACTCTCATGGGCTTTTCAGCTGGATCCAAATGCCTTAAGGGCTGATTTTCAGACCATAGTGCTGTTGAGGAGATCTGCCATTCTATGAGTCTGCCGTGTATCCCGCTTCCCATGTTGGATCGTTCTCTCCCTTTTTTATTGTATCAGTTAGTATTGGCAGACACTAGTCTTGTTTACGTGATCCCTTTCACTCTTAGTCCTATCATTATGATCAATTATGAACTGAAATTGATCACTTGGATTAGTGAGATGGCATTGGTACATGCTATCTTGATGGGATTGTATTGGAATCCCCTGGCATGTTTCTAACTCTACCATTAGGGATAAGTCTGATTGGGCATGTGCCGAACTGTACATCTCCCTCTCTTATTCCCACTCCTATATTTAACAGGGATCACTTTTCAGTTAAATTTAAACAACTAAGAATAATTGTGTGTTAATTAAAGAGTTCAACCAATAGTATTTTTTTTTTTTTGACAGGCAGAGTGGACAGTGAGAGAGACAGAGAGAAAAGTCTTCCTTTTTGCCGTTGGTTCACCCTCCAATGGCCGCCACAGCCAGCGTGCTGTGGCCGGCACACCTCGTTGATCCGAAGCCAGGCACCAGGTGCTTCTCCTGGTCCCCCATGGGGTGCAGGGCCCAAGCCTTTGGGCCTTCCTGGGCCAAACCAGAGAGCTGGCCTGGAAGAGGGGCAACTGGGACAGAATCTGGCGCCCCGACTAGGACTAGAACCTGGTGTGCCCGTGCCGCAAGGCGGAGGATTAGCCTATTGAGCCACGGCTCCGGCCAAGTTCAATCAATAGTAGTAAAAGGGATAAAGTATTAAGTTGTTCCTCAGCAATCAGGACAAGGGCTTATCAAGTCACCGTTTCTCATAGTGTCCATTTCACTTCAACAGGTTTCCTTTTAGGTGCTTGTTTAGTTGTCACTGATCAGGGAGAACATATGATATTTGTCCCTTTGGGATTGGTTTTATTCACTCAGCATGATGTTTTCCAGATTCTTCCAAATCCGGTCTTGCAAATGACCAGATTTCATTTTTTTTTTTTACTGCTGTATAGTATTCTATAGAGTACATATTCCATAATTTCTTTATCCAGTCTACTGTTGATAGGCGTTTAGGTTGATTCCATGTCTTAGCTATTGTGAACTGAGGTACAGACATCTCTTTAATTTGCCAATTTAATTTCCTTTATATTCAAAGCCAGCAACTTAGCCTCTTCAAAGCTCTCTTTTTTCTTTGCATTTGAATTCATTCAAATAATCCAGAATAATATCCCCATTGCCAGATTCTTAAGGTGGTCACATGAGTAAAGGCCCTTTATTCTATCAATTATTGCGGTGATTATAATTGCCATTTCCAGCATTCCCACTTAATTCCTCTCATGGCTATTTTTTCCCTCACCATTTGGCTCATCTGTGAGTATATTTATTATGTGTAATAAAAATTTTGTTTCTGAAAAACCTAATAATAGCATCATGTTTTAGGCAACTTTTCCTTTACCATATGACATCCATATATGTTTAGCCACCATAAACTACAAACTCTTGATCTTCTAGGGACAACAGTTGCTCTTTCTAGTGATAGGTATTCGGAATTTCCAAATCGTATATTGAGTACTTCCTGATAATGTTTAAAATAATAAGTGGGATGAAATCCAGAAAGGAAATCCTCAGGCATTAGAAACTTTCAGTTTCTAATTCCTTAAGTAAAGAAATGGAAAAATCAGCAATTATTTTAGATCTCTAAGAGAAGTGAGGTCACAGAACAAACAACTTTCCCCAAAATTGGGGAGAAGAGTAGATGGATACAGAGACTAGAACCTCTGCACAGCATAAACTCATGAACAGAAAATGAAAATCCACTTATCAAAATTTGTTTGATGTGGCAAAAGCAGTGCCTAGAATTTTATAGCTTTGAATGCATATATTAGAAAAGAAGAAAGCTCTAAAATCAATCATTCTTAGCTTTCAGCAAGGAAACTAGGAAAAGGAGTTGGAAGAATAAAATAATAAAAAATAATAAAAGCTATAGCAGAGTCAATGAAATTATAGTCAAGAAATCAATAGAGAAAAGCAATAAAACCGAACGCTAGTTCTTTGAGTGGTCAATACAATCAGTAAGACTCTAGTCAAGCTAATTAGAAAATAAAAAGAGAAAGCATACAAATTTCCTATATCAGAAATGAAAGAAAAGTCATTGCAATAGATCTTGTGAGCAATGAAAGGACAATGAAAGAAATACAAAGGACAATTTCATGGTCACAAATTCGATAACACAGAAATGAATTAATTCCTTGAAAGACACAATCTACTAAAACTCACACAAGAAGAAATAGAACAAGTTAACAACCATGGTGTAATGCTGTTCTACCAGTGAACTCTTCGTGTTTCAGCATCCAAAAGTGTTTCCTTAGGTTGTAATTCACGTTCCTGGGGTGAAAGTCAGCCTGTACCTGTTTTCTTCATCTCAGCTGGGCTTTTGCTCATTCTGGCATTATTCATCTCAAACCTGTTGTTGAGACTGATTCCTGTCACCAAGGAGAAGTCCATGATATTGCAAAGCAATGCAAAGTCAAGAGAACATAAAATTAGAAGGATTTTCTCTCACTTACTTTCTCCCTACCGTAGCTCTCCATCTACAAGGAAGTCACACAGCCCTGTAAAGGTTGAGGACAGCCTTGGGTCTCCCTAAGAATTTCGTAGGAGTTTTTCTGTGTCCAAGTTCATAAAATCCATATTGTGTTTTATTTTTGTATTTTATTTACATTTTTCTAGAAAGAAGGATCCATAGGACACACTACACAATAGTTCTTCAACTAGATGTCAAAAGGGAATCTATGTCCACAATGGAGTTTATGTTGACCAGACATTGAGTCATTGTTGGTTTAATTCTTGTTCTTTACTTCCCAGTTGCCATGGTCTGATATAGGCTGATATAGCAATACCACAGATGGGGTCATTTATTTTTTAAAAAGAAATTTAATTTTCACAGTTCTACAGATTGAGAATGCTAATATCAAAGGGCTACATCTAATAAGGGCCTTACGGCTGCATTGTAACATGGTGGGTGGCATCACTTGATGAAAATCAATGAGGGAGGGGGAATAAGAGCCCATGTTCAAGACAGTATGCACTTTTATCACTCCTGAAATAACTAACCCACTTCTTTGTAGGCAACATTAATTCACCCATGAGAATAGAGCCCCCCTGATCTAATCACTTCTTGCTGGATCAATAGTCACCTCTTACTTCCCAATACCAGCATAGTGGCTACTAAATTCAATGTGAGTTTTGGAGGGGACACTCAACTGTAATAGAAGCCTCTCTTGCAGTTAGAGTGGTCACAGAATCCATAGTGCCTAGTGAAGTTAAGGGGAGAGTCCAATGCTGGGTTCCAGAAATTCTTACAATTTGCTAACAAAGGGCATATCACTTTTCCTCCTCCTATCTTTAATATGACAGATGCACAGAAAAATTGCAGCCATTGTATAGTCAGGAGAGGAAAACCAAAAGAACTGCAGCATGTAACCTTGATGTAACTGACCTCCTGAACCAATGCCAGCTCCTATCTGCCTCCAGATTTCTTGTTATGTAAGAAATTTGCTATGCCGTTATTAATTGTGGTCTGTAACTCAAAAACTGCAAATGGCCAGTTTGTTATCTTATATAATAGATTTCTAAGAGAAAAGAACTAATATTTAGGAAATGCATTTAACTTTCAAGGCAATTATGCCAGGGACTCTAAATAAATCATTCTAGTTACATCTTACAGAAAGCTCAAATGGAGCTAAACAACTTCATTTTGTTAAATTACAGAACAGAGGCTGAGGGAAGTAAGACAATATTACTGAAGACTGAAATTTAAATATAGCCCTGCCTTTTCCAATAGTCCATATTACCCATCCAATGTATATACATGCAATGCCAAAATGAATGTGGAGATTCCTCTGTCTAAAGTGACCTGTAATTTACCTCTCAGTCCTTGTAAGGAGACCTGTCTTTGTAAATGGCATTCCCTTCTGATAAAATCATACCCTTAATTCCTTTGATTTTCAACATCAATGGCATTAATAATCCATTGTTATAAGACAAACTGGCTGAGTGGATTCCACTCTTAAATGCCTCCCAGCTAACAGATAATACGGAATATTGAAATCTAGCTTTGAGATAATGGAGCACAAGCTTGGCACTTGGTGATGGTTCTGAAAAGGGAGGTTAAAATGTCCCCCAAACAGTCTTTTTCTCTAGTGCTGTTCTGTCTGAGACAGGCCCTGGGGATATTATTGGTCTCTTTAACATCTGTGAGGGAATTAAAGTTGGAACACGGGCCAGTGGCCTCATAGTAGGGAAGTGAATTGTAACATGCAAGCAAAGAAATCTAAGTCTCAGAAAAGATGCTGCCATGCCTTTCTTCTAAATCCACTCTGTATGTAAGAGAAATCTGGTTTTGTCACTAACACTGACAAGGAACAGTGGCAGATCTGAAAACGGTGTCAGACTATAGCAAAGGCATGAACAAAAGCACCCAGAGTGTTACCTGTTTGAACTATAAGGAATAACAGGTCTCTGTTTTGATTTGTTTTTGAACAAGGGAAGTACTGAAAGGGATGGTAAATAAGCTTTACTTGGAATTTTTCATTCCTGCACCTGTATCAGATGAGGCAATCATTAGTCTCCTTAGAATATTTTCATCTATTTCTAATAAGTTACTGAATATTCTAATTTTGGAGCAGAGGTTATTCTTGTTTATTGCTGCCTCAAACAATGAAGGATGCAAACTTGACCACAAAAGACCTCAATAATTAACTCACAGAGAATCGTAAAAATTTACCTCTCAGAAGAACCTTAGAGATCACAGAATTCAACCTCAATGCTTTAGAGATGAATTAACTGAAATCTAGAGAAGTTAAATGACATTGTCCAGGGTCACAGTTTTCATCTATGACTGCATTGGGACTAGAATCAAGAACTTCTTAAACTGCCTCACTACAGTTTTACTAGTCCATGAAACTTTCGAAGGACAAACTGCAAATAAGTACACTGAAAGTCCCCCAATTATAAGACAACCCTAAATTAAATTCCATATTCATCCGGGTCACAGAAATTCCTAAATCTTCCCCCAAATTTAAAAGATTTGTGCAATAGTGCGCACTATGGATAGTGTGTGTATGCATGTGCACATTAACACACACACAAACACGAACATGTAGACATGTTTATATTTCAAAGACTTGCCAAGGCCCTTTTGGGGGATATACACACACCACACACACACACACACATATATAATATATATATATATATATATATATATATATATATATATATATAACAGTATGAATCAGAAAGAATCAGAAAGAAAAAAGATATGCCAGTAAATTGATTCATCCCAAGATTTGGTTCATCTAAAGTACATGAGTTCTCTTTGGAGATTACAAACTATACAGCTTTGAATACATTATAAATAGCATATACATATTTTAATACTTCCATTAAGGAGGAATGGTAAATCATAACTGCTTTGCAACAGGACTTTAATATCTATGCCAAAGAAATGCCCTATTATCCTGCTGTTTCTTAGTTTGTTCTTTATCATTTTCTTTGCTGGTGCAATCACTTAAAAAGTAACCTTGGGAAAGTACCCTGCTTTCCTTAGCTCCAACTATTAAAAAAAATCCTTGGGTAAGTACATTCATAAAACATTCTCCTTACAATCGTTATTCTCAGTCTGCAAAGAGATGCCCCTAAGACAGTCTTTTCTTTTTGCTCAAATTTTTCACATTGTAAAGCAAAGACTAAAAAGTGAGGACTGACCTCACTCTTCTTTCTGATGGTGTTTCAGATACATGTATACTTTCCTGAGCCATTTGAGACATGGTCAAAGCTCAACTAGCCCACCACTTCCACTGGAGAGAATTCATTGCTAAAGGAAATAGTTCTAATATTGCTAATAACTATAGCAAGAACCAACAGTTATGGGTACATTACATATTACAGAGAATTTTCCACATTTTATCTCACTTGATATTCACAAAAACACTGTGAGGGAAATAACCATTTCCATGTTCAAGTTAAGAAAGCATGGTTATCTCATGATTTATAAATATTTATACAAGTTAATTTGCATTAATTATTATGTATTTACTGATATTATATCATAGAAGTGATAATTCCAACTAAAATCTGTTTTTTCTGCATGTTTCACAGAAACACATAAATAATATCTTCATTTTTCCTATGAGAAAATTAACACTAAGCACGTATAAATCATTTTTCCAAGTTCACACATCCACTAAGCAGTCAGTTGTATCTAAATTTGGCCAGTATGAGTATGTAGCCAATGGTTAAAAGTATAATTAAACTATGAAAATTAAAAAAAAAGAAATCAAAGGTATGAGGATTGGTAGGAAGCAAAAAAAAAAAACAATTGTAATTATTGCTACTATAGTTGCTGTTATTGATAATGAGTTTTACTAAGGGCTTACTGGCTGACAACCAAGTTGGAAAAAAATAATCATTATGGATTCATTAACTACTTTTATTTATTATTATTTTATAAAAGTACAGAAGGGGCTGCAAAGTATTTAAAAATAGATACATTCGCCACTGACATTGAATGACAAAAGAATTTCTTTTTTGGTGATTCAATGTTCACAACATGGTTTGAGTCAAGAAAATTCCATTGTCTTCCCTGGCCTGCTGCTTGAGTTCTGGGATCTTCCTTTTTGCTAGACAGCTGATCCTGATGACTCCTTCAATGGAGGCAGATAATTTGAAGGGCAGCTAAACGAGAGAGAGTTCAGGGTATATAAGGGTCATCTGTGTGCTTCTGCTGCAGGCCACCTGTCAGGTAGCCTGCTCCAAGATCTGACAATTTCTCACTTCACATTCTTTAAACATAGGTTAAGAGCTCCTACCTACTGTGAACTTCAGAGAACTACACCCAGCCTTACTGGGTTTCCTAAATTCTGCCCATCACTTGGAAAAGTTATAAATAAGTCTTGTCAACTATTCTATTCTCCAGGTCGCAGTTCATAGGTGCAAGATCCCAGCCAGGTCTCTACCCTCAGAAGCTGTTGACTTCTCCCTAACACGTGGAAGTCACCTCATTCTACACGAATTACTCATTGATAACCAGGAGCTGTCTACTTGCCTTTTAAATGTAACAGACATAGCCATCTGGCATAAAAGTGTTGTCTTACATTCAGTTTTCCAAAAGCCCTATAACTGAGTACATGCTGCTATAGTCACTCTGTAGGACACTTCATATTATTACACTTAATTTAGGAGTGTTAAATTCCTTTAGCAGTCTAACAAAATCAGCAGCTCTTTTGCTAGAGTGATCTACCTACTCCACGTATATTTATGTCAACATTCACCTTGTCTACCTTTGGCAAAAAAAACACTTAATCATGTCTGCTAGCCGAGTGGCTCAGGATATACATTTTTTTAATCTCTCTGCATTTCTAGTTCCTCAGATCAGTTCTATTTTTCCTAAGCCACATGATTAATATATACTTGTATTTGAATTAGAAATAGACCTATGATATGGGATAATCAGACATACAAATTCTTAAATTTGTGTTCTTGTAGAATTCAAAAACTTTACCCTTGGACAGTATATTAGGCTAATTAATAAATGATTACTAGTTCTATTGTCTTTTTAAAAAGATTTATTTATTTATTTGAAAAGTGGAGTTATAGAGGCTGAGGCAGAGAGAGAGAGAGAGACAGAGGTCCCATCTACTGATTGACTCCCTAAATGGTCACAATGGTCAGAGATGGGCCGGTTGGAAGCCAGGAGACTAGAGTTTCTTCCAGGTCTCCCTCTCAGGTGCAGGGGCCCAAGGATTGGAGCCATCTTCTGCTTTCCCAGGCTATAGCAGAGAGCTTGATCAAAAGTGGAGCAGCGGAGACTTGAACTGGTGCCCACATGGGATGCCAGTGCTGCAGGTGGCGGTTTTACCCAATGTGCCACAGCGTTGGCCCCATTCCACTGTCTTTTAACATTTTTGCTATTCTTAACAAGAGATTTCTGTGTTTTCTTCTATCTGCCAAGGTAAAAGTCATTAGCAAATTAAGAGCTTTGAAATCAAGTCATGTTCTTTCAGTCCATAGCACTATGGATTGGGCTGCCTAGTTGTAGAGAATGAACTAAACATGCAACAAGGTTGGCCCTGCCACAGGTCTTACTTGAGTCTAGGTCCCTTTTGGGGGACTGACTTAGAGGTACAGAATCTATGTCCTCAGAAATTAGCTACTGAAACATGTCATTAACAATAGAGTGCATTCTACTACTGCTGTCTAAAACAAGTAATTTTTTTAAAAAAATATTTATTCATTCATTTATTTAAGAGGTGGAAGTAGGAGATGAAGGAGAGAAAGAGGTCTATCCTCTGATGCACCGCCCACATGACTGGGACCTGGATACTAAATCTAGAACTCCTATGTAGGTAGCAAAAATTCAATTATGTGAGCCATGACTTCTGCCTTCCAAGATCTGCAGTGTTAGGAAGCTGATATCAGGAACTGGAACCAGGACTCAAACCCAGGCAATATAATGGGGACATGGGTATCTGAATCAGTAGGATAAATGCCAACCCCTAAAACAAGTACTCTAAAATCAAACTTAGCAATTAGTAAAAAAACCCAAATAGGAAGTTTATATAAAAAAGTATCACAGACATATGGCATCTCTAAATATGGATAGTAAAGGGGGGAACAGTGCTGTGGATCAGTAGGTTAATTCTCCCCCTGTGGCCCTGGCAGTAGAAGATGGCCCAGATGCTTAGGCCCCTGTACTAGCATGGGAGACATGGAGGAAGCTCTTGACTACTGGCTTTGGATTTTGGCTCAGCTCCAGCCATTGTGGCCATTTGGAGAGTGAACCAGCAAATGGAAGACCTTTCCCTCTGTCTCTCCCTCTCACTGTCTATAACTCTACCTCTCAAATAAATAAATAAAATCTTTAAAAAATATATGAATAATAAAGGAAGGTGAGTTCTATTTGAGCTACACTGTGAATCAGCATTGCAGTATCTTTCATACATCATGCCCAGAGAGCAAGCATAGAAATTTTTGACAGTTTGGTTATATCTTCTCTTTCTCATAAAAGGTAAAATATTTTTCACAGAACAATAAATTGAAGTGGATTGATATCTGTCCAAAAATACTTAACATCAAACAGAATTGAAAAAAAAATGTTTGAGTTACTATCCATCACAAAAATATTATAGGAGCTGGTCCTATAAAGGCCAACTCTTTTACTATTATCAGATTTTTTTAGCAATTATACATTGTTCATTTCATTTGTCTTTCTATTGAGCTCTTGCTACACTATGTATTTTAGATCTTTCTTAAGTTTTTTTCCTAGGTTAAAGAAAGAATTGATATAGTTGGAAAGTAGTACATTGCATATATTTGTATGTTTGCAACGGTCTATGCATTTCAATAGCTCTCTAAAATCTAGACATTTCTTCAGAGTCCAAACCAAACAGACGACTTTATGAAAAACTTTATCTGTTCTTAGTGTTAACTCAACTTAAACATGCTCTTAGTGACTTACTGTTCACATATCCTATGCCCGGATCATAAAGGTCATAACCAGTGTGCTTCTCACCAGTACTAATAATAGTATAATATATAATATAATAATGTTTAGGGCAGACGATGAGATCAAACAACCAGACTTTAAAACTTAGATTTGCTACCCACAAGTTATTTGCAAATTTTGAAAAAAATGAGTAACCTACCATTCTAAGTTTTTGAAATAACAGAGAAGTAAGATAAAAGTCAATTAAATCCTTCTGCCTCAAAAGAACAGTATCTTTATATAAACTTAATGGAAAAAAGGATAGAGTAGATTCATTATTTTAGTGCCTGAAACACAATAGAAACTTAATAATTGGTATATTTTAGTAAATCTCTTTTCTGATACAATTTCCATCTCTGAAGTTATTAAAATTTCCCTTCCAAGCCCCGTCTAAAAGAACTCCTCAGTGACAGTTAATGTGTAGTGTTCCTTCATGATGAATCAGTAGAAATGGTTTTAAGGGAAATAATGGAGTGACTTCACCTTCAGCTTCCCTTCCCTTTCATCTAGCTGCTAAACTTGGCACTTCTTTTTCCAGCAATATTAAGTCTTACTTGGAAATAAAAATTGCCTATACTCACATTTAAGATATTTTTGCTTTGTGTGTGTATATCATGGAAAGATTAGATCAACATAGCCAACATCTCATGAACATTATTTTTTTGTTTGTGATGAGAATAGGTAATCTTCCCTAAGAGATTTTCAAGTACACTCATGTTTTATTAACTGCAATATCTCCATATGTTAATATGGAGATCCATATTGTATGATGGATCTCCAGGATTTACTCTTCTGGTCTCGCTGATATCTGTACTCTTTGACTCTACTGTTTGCTCCTTTCTGTACTCTTTGACAAACATATTACCATATACCTCCCTACCACCCCAGCCACTGGTAAACCACCATTATATTCTCTATTAATGCAGGTTAGATTTTTTATATATAAGTGATATCATAAAGAATTTTCCTTTCCATAGACATCTTATTTCTCTTAGCATAATGTCCCCTAGATTCATCCATGTTGTCACAATTGACAGAATTTCCTTCTTTACACAAATCAAAATAGTATTCTGTTGGGAACACATGCCACATTGTTGATTCATTATTTTATGGACACATGTTGATTCCATATCTTACCTATTAGGAATAACGTTATGATGAACATGGACATGTAGACATCATTCAGCATGTTGATTTCATTTTGATTCTATTCCTATTTTCAATATTTTTGAAAGAGAAAGAGAGAAAAACCAACCCAGGGAGATTTCACATCCACTGGTTCACTCACCAGGTGCCTGCAAAAGCTAGCACCTGCCCAGGCTAAAGACAGGATCCTGGATCTCACTGCAGGTTCCCCAGATGGATGACAGGGACAGAAGTACTTGAGCCATTACCTGCTCCCTCACAGAGTGTGCATTAGTAGGAAGCTAGAATCAGCACTGGAATAAAAACTCAAGCCTACGCACTCCAATACAGGATAAGAGTATCCCAAGAGGTTCTTCCCCACTACCCAAATACCTTGTCTTCCTTTTAACATTATGAGGAACTGTTGCACTGTTTTCTGTAATGGTTGTACTAATTTGTATTCCCACCAACCATGTACAATGATTTTCTTTTCTGTATATCTCCACCAATTTATCTTTTATTGTGTGTTTTGATAATAGCCCTTCTAGTAGGTGTGAGATGATAACTCACTGAAATTTAAATTCGCATTTCTTGATTATTAATGCTTTGCACCTTTTCATCTCCTAGCTGGTCATTTAAGAAATATCTATCGGCCGGCGCTGCGGCTCACTTGGCTAATCCTCTGCCTGCGGCACCGGCACCCCGGGTTCTAGTCCCAGTTGGGGCGTCAGGTGCTACTCCTGGTTGTTCCTCTTCCAGTCCAGCTCTCTGCTGTGGCCCGGGAAGGCAGTGGAGGATGGCACCTGCACCCATGTGGGAGACCAGGAGGAAGCACCTGGCTCCTAGCTTCGGATCGGCACAGCTTGCCGGCCGTAGTGGCCATTTGGCGGGGGAGGGAACCAACAGAAGGAAAACCTTTCTCACTGTCTCTTGCTCTCTCACTGTCTAATTCTGCCTATCAAAAAAATAGAAATATTAATCCTCAGGGCTGGTGCTGTGGCGTAGAGGGTAAAGCTGCCACCTGTGGTATCGGCATCTCACATAGGCACCAGTACAAGTCCTGGCTGCTCCAATTCTGATCGAGCTCTCTGCTACGTCCTGGGAAAGCAATAGAAGATGGCCCAAGTGCTTGGGCCCCTGCACCTGCATGGGTAACCTGGAAGAATCTCCTGGCTCCTGGCTTCCAATCGGCCCTTCTCTGGCCGTTGCAGCCTTTCGGGGAGTGAAGCAGAGGGTGGAAGACCTCTCTCTCTCTCTCTCTCTCTCTCTCTCTCTCTCTCTCTGCAACTCTGCCTTTCAAATAAATTAATGAATCTTTAAAAAACACACAACAACAACAACAAAAGCAATATCACGTGGAGTTCTTTAAAAAAAAGAAATAAATATCTGTCTACATTTCTCATTTACTTTTTAATTTAGTTATTTGTTTTATTGCTACTGAGTTTAGTTCCCTAGATATTGTTGAATATTAACCCTTTTACTGATGTATAGTTTCTATATATTTTCTCTATTTTGTACATTGCCTCCTTGATCCATTGGTTGTTTCCTTGCTGCAACTTATAGTAAATGCAGTCCTGTTAGTTTACTTTTGGATTTTCTGCCTGTGTTTCTGTGGTCAAAACAAAAAGCCTTTGTCAAGACCAGTGTCAAGAAGCTGTAACCCAGGGCGAGCATTGTGGTCTAGCAGGTTAAGCTGCTGCCTGCAAAATCAGTACACTATGGGGCACTAGTTGAGTTCTGAATGGTCCACGTCCCATCCAGCAGCTCTCAGCTAATACACTTGGGAAACCAGCAGAAGAAAGCCCAAGTCCTTGGGCCCCTGCATCCACATGAGAAACCTGGATGAAACTCCTGGCTCCTGGCTTTAGCTTCATTGGGGAATGAATCAGCAGGTAGAAGATTCTCTATCTCTCCTTATCTCTCTCTGAAACTCTGCCTTTCAAATAAAATAAATAAATCTTAAAAAATGAGGGATTGGCAGTATTGAGGCATAATCAGTTGGGGAACCACTTGCAGTGCCAGTATCCTACATGGGTGATGGTTCGAGTCACAGCTGCTCCACTGCAGATCCAGGTCTCTGCTAATGTACGTGGGAAAGCAGTGGAAGAAGTTTCAAGTCCTTTGGCCCCTCTGTCTATCTCTGTCTCTCTGTAACTTTGCTGTTCAAATAAATAAGATAAATCATTTAAAAATAAATAAATAAAAAAGAAGCTATAGCTCTACTTTTTCTTGTTATAATTTTACAATTCCAGGTCTTACATTTACATCATTAAATAATAACATAAAAAATTAAAATCCTTAAGAAGGAATTTAACCAAAGATATGAAAGATTTATATAATTGAAATTGTACAAGACTGATATATATACTGATGAAGGCATAAATAAATGGAAAACTATCTCATGTTCATATGTTGTAATAATTAACAATATTAAACTATTCTTTGTACCTAAAGTGATCTAGAGATTCAATGCAATTCCTATTAGAATTCCAATGAAATTTTCAAGGAATTGAAAAAAAAACCTTAAACTTATATATAAAATCAAATGAACCCAAATAGTGTAAGAATTCCAAAGCAAAAAAGAACAGAACTGGAGACAACACATTAACTGATCTCAAAATTTACAACAAAACTCTAGTAATCAAATAGTGTATTACTAGCAACAACAAAAAAATACATAGGTAGACCAATGGGACAGAATAAAGAACAAAGAAATAAATCATTTATCATTTAGTCAATTGATGTTCAACAAAGGTACCAAGAATACACAAGAGGGAAAGGACCACATCTTGACTAAATTGCTGTGAAAAAGTGGATATCCTTATGCAGAAGGATGCTTTTATCACTTTTATTACACATAACGAATCATGACAACTTCAAACTGTACACTACTGACATTCTACTTCTTATGGAGAAAGACTTGGAAAAGAAAGCATGACCACCACTCTAAGAGTCTACTACAATCTGTCATAGAACCTTGTATCTATGCAGACATTTCCGCTATTATAACTTATAATTATAAATTGATTTAGATGACCATTTATATTCTATTTTTATATTGTTACCTAACAAAATGTCTGAAATTTACCCATTGGAAACCAACAAAAATATTGCTATATTTCACTATTTTGTGGGTGAGAAATTCAGGCTTCTATCACAAATTCCAAAGTTTGGGTGGTAATTTTGTCCCACAATAGATTCAAGTTATTTAAAGTTATTTCATCACTGTTACAGGTAGTCCTAAGGGCAAAAGATGGTCATTCATATAACCAATGCCTTGGAGGTGATGAATGGAAGATTGGGCCCAGCAGAATGCCCCTGCACTTCCTATCAACTGAGAGCCTCCCATCCCAGCCTCTCTGGCAAGATACTTGAACTTGCATGGAACTTCAGAACTCTAAGGAAACAATTTAGAACTAACCTAGATTACTGCCGTAGAATATTAAGTAATGAATAAGGATTTGTGATTCAAGCAAATTTATCTCCTAGAAGTATTCTAAATGTATTAGAAAGCTAAAAGAAAACTCAATAAATAAAAATAAAGTTAAATGATTTTTCAAAGATTTTATTTATTTATTTTGGAAGTCAGAGTTACACAGAGAAAAGGAGAGACAGAGAAAGAATCTTCCATCTGCTGATTCATTTCCCAGATGGTTACAACAGCTGAGGTCGAGACAAGCCAAAGCCAAAAGAGGGAAGAACTTAATCCAGGTTTCCTCATGGGCGGCAGGGGCCAAACACTTGGGCCATCTTCCCCTGTTTTTCCCAGGCACAGTAGGTTAATACTCTGCTTGCAGCACCAGCATCCCATATGGGTGTTGGTTCTAGTCCTGGCTGCTCCTCTTCTGATCCAGCTTTCTGCTATGGCCTGTGAAAGCAGTTGAAAATGGCTCAAATGCTTGGGCCCCTGCACCATATGGTAGACCCAGGACAAGCTCCTGATTCCTGACTTTGGATCGGCCCAGCTCCCACCATTGCAGAAATTTGAGGAGTGAACCAGCAGATGAAAGACCTTTGTCTCTGTCTCTCCTGCTTTCTGTAACTCTACCTCTCAAATAAATAAAATATTTTTTAAAACGAATTGGATAAAATATAAAGGATGAATATGATCAAATTAGAAATATTCAATTAATAAATACAACAGAACATTAAGCAATACAGATTTTTACTTGTTGACATATTAGTCTGAGTATGTTTGGTAGGATTAGGCATTAAAAATATGAATTGCTGGGGCCAGTGCCATGGTTCACTTGGTTAATCCTCCGCCTGCAGCACCAGCATCCTATATGGGTGCCGGGTTCTAGTCCCGGTTGCTCCTCTTCCAATCCAGCTCTCTGCTGTGGCCTGGGAAGGAAGTGGAGGATAGCCCAAGTGCTTGGGCCCCTGTACCAGCATGGGAGACCAGGAAGAAGCACCTGGCTCCTGGCTTCAGATTGGCATAGCTCCGGCCATAGCGGCCATTTGGGGAGTGAACCAACGGAAGGAAGACATTTCTCTCTGTCTCTCTCTCTCTCACTGTCTAACTCTACCTGTCAATATATATATATGAATTTCTTTGAGTCAGCTGAATCATGAGCATGGATCCAGTGAAAGTAGCCCAGGTAAGTCCAACAAAACCAAAGGCTGAAACCAGGCAGTTCCAGATATCTCATTGATTCAATTTATGATCCTCTTTGGATGACATGCATGTGGTTCAGCCTTAATAAGCCCTGAATTTTGATGTCTCTTATTATGTTTTCAAATTTCAAGAGAAAGCCTCTGAATGCTCAAGCTTCCATCAGGTTTTCAGATGCTCGACCGAGCTCTAGAGGGCTGGGTGATGCTGACAGGGCCTGCTTGTGGAGGAATTGTTCACAGTCCCTGCTTCAAAATGTGACAGATTGCCTGTGCTCACTCATCACTTTTTCTGCAGTGACCAGCATAGTGCATGGCACAAATAAGCAATTTGTGTGTATTAATTAAATTAGTAAGCGTGTCTCAGATTTCAATGTAGCTACATATTATTAGAAAATATTGTGAGAGACCAGTGCCGCGGCTCAATAGGCTAATCCTCTGCCTTGCGGCGCTGGCACACCGGGTTCTAGTCCCAGTCGGGGCGCCGGATTCTATCCCAGTTGCCCCTCTTCCAGTCCAGCTCTCTGCTGTGGCCTGGGAGTGCAGTGGAGGATGGCCCAAGTCCTTGGGCCCTGCACCCCATGGGAGACCAGGAGAAGCACCTGGCTCCTGGCTTCAGATCAGCGTGGGGGGTGCCGCAGCGCGCCAGCCACGGCAGCCATTGGAGAGTGAACCAACAGTAAAGGAAGACCTTTCTGTTTCTCTCTCTCTCTCTCTCACTGTCCACTCTGCCTGTCAAAAATAAAATAAAATAAAAAAGAAAAGAAAAGAAAATATTGTGAGCAATGGCAAAAAAAAAAAAAATTGAGCACAGTCAGCCCCTCAGAGACTCCTAAAGAATTGGTTCCAGGACCCTCCATGGCCACCAAAAACCCTGGATGTTCATGTCATTTATGTAAAATGGTAGAATGTTTGCATATAACCTACCCACATCATCTCACTTACTTTAACTCACATGTAGTTTACTTAGAACACCTAACACAATGTAAATGTTCTGCAAATCCTTATACTGTATTGTTTAGGGAATGATGACAAGGAAAATAGTCTGTATATGTTCATTACAAATGAAATTTTTTATTATTTATTTGACAGAAGTATATTTTTGATCCCCATTAGGTTGAATTTATGGATGCAGAAATCATGGATGTGGATTTTCATTGAATCAGGTAGTCCTTGGTAAACTATTTGAAATTTTGAATGAACCTTCCTTTCACTGCTTCACAATTCATCTATAATAGCATTTAAATATTCAACATTCAAGTGATTGAATACTTTGTATCTGTGCATACTGTGTTGTGCTATCTCTTTTTGTATACAATGAAAAAGACATGATCTTTGTGCTCAGTCACATTATCAACCACTCACCAGTTCCTTCAGCTTTCTATGTAGAGAACATAAGGTTACAATAAGTAAGGCCAGTGTTATGCAAAAGTTCTAAAGAGTGAATTTGCTGAATGAAGTCATAACTGCCGAAGTTATTATTAGATTGCTGATCACCTAAAATATGTGTCATAGGAATTCAAATTGAGTCTGCAGGTGTCAGAAGAATATTTTGTTGAAAGTTATAGTTTAATGTGATGATATCTTGTGTAAGTATTTGGGGCATTGTTAAGGTCTTTGGTAAAAGTAGTTTGGTTTCTCAGGGGTGTCCACCACTGCCATATCAGCGTCAGTGCTAGTCAGTTTGGATTTATTTGTTCCTTAACGAGATAATTTGCATTCAGTTTTTTTGGTAGCCTCCCTCCCCCTACCTCCCCCTGTTGGTGGCAGTTTATTTATGATATTTCTTTTAGTACTATTTTGTTCATTAAAATCTCATGAAAATGTATTGCAGGCAATATGGTATTAAGGAAGGGAGGTGGGCTTTAGGAGCAGCCAGGTAGGGCTTTGAGTTTTAATTCTATAGGTATTTGTTTGCTTTGGAGAGTCAGTTCACTTCCCTGGCCCTCAGTTTCTTCAAGATTTCCTGTTCTTACATTTTATTAAGAGTGGACAAGTCAATATCACAATAGTTAAAAGCATAATTAAAAGCATGTTTACTATAATCCTTTCCATGTTAGTCGTGGCTACAGAGGTATTAAATGTAACAGAGTGTTGTTTTCATGAATTTGTAGCATTGACTGTCATAGCTGATCTTTACAGAGTAGACAGATATGTTATGTGGGTTGGATTTGGAGTTGATGGAGTCACACGGTTCTGCTCTGTCACTGAGGGAGCTGGGGAACTCATGCAGAAAGCTGGTGCACAAGTGATATCCATGACCACTGGAAGTTAAAGGAGCCCAGCTGGGGACTTAGACATGGCTATAAACCATGCTGCCGAAATCTCCGGGGCCTTCCGGATGTTTGCCAGCTAGTTTAGGCATGAAAAAATCAGCTAAAATGTTCCATTTACCTTCCAATTATGTACTTTGTGTGAAAAATCAGAGGAGGTGATTGATATAAATAGTCTAAATTTAAAGTGTTTTAGAAGTATTACTAAACCATATTTTGCCATTTGTTGTTGACACTCATGTTACCATCACTGCTTCTCTTTAGCACATTGGTCACATGGTCTAAATTCTGGCACTGAATCTGCAGTCATCTATACGGATGAATCTTCTGAAAATTGTGAATGCATTTAACTGAATCCTCTGTGGCTAAAAGACTTTCTGTGACTAGGTGATTATGCTATCTCATATTTGTGCTCTAAAGCCTTCACTCTCATCCTTCCCACTGAGAATCTAAGGCGACAGAAATAAAAGAAAACTAAGAAAGGGTTCAAAGCACTTGAACAATTGCCGTGTAATGTACAATTAAAGTTCCTTTGGGTTTTGTATAACCTTAAATGTGATCTTCTCACTAATTCATGGTACAGTTGCAGAGATTAAATAAGATGATGTGCTCCATTAACAATCTCACAAGGGACAAGCAATTAAAATATCAGTGAAGACATCTGAGTCCCACATATGAGTGCCAGAGCCCTAAATGCAGCTTCAGCTCCTGGCTCCAGCTTCCTACTAATGCAGACCCTGGGAAGCAGTAGTAATAGTTCAATTCCTTGAGTCCCTGCTACATACGTGGGATAGTTGGATTGAGCTCCCAGTCCCTCCCTTCAGCCTCAGCCACTTAAGGAGTAAGCCAGCTGATAGAAACCTTCTCTTTACCTCTAAAATAAAGAAATAGCAGTTTAAAAATAAAGAAAACTATACAAAGGTAAAATAATATTATAGCTGAACATCAATTTACTCTTTGGATTTTTTTTTCAGATATCACTAGAAGAAACCTACAAGAATTGCCTGTTGCTACCATAACATGTTACATGTTGTTGGTATCAGCTTATATACTCATCACACCAGGGCAAAGCAGTGATGGTTAATTCTTTCAGTATTTCTGAAAAATAAATTTCTGTTAACTTACACTTTAATAATTCAGCAAATTTTACAAAGTGCCATAATTAAGAGCAAGTTATGCAGGGAAATACAACAGGCAGCCAGATGTCGTGTTTCTTATTGTCACAGAACAAATACACTGCCAGAGGAACAAAGGAGGAAAGAATGTGGCAAAGGCATTCTTTACCTCTCAGTGAGATACAGTGTTGGAAATAGAAGAAAACTGTGTTATATTTGAAAAGAAGTTACATAAACGGAATTCTCCCAGACTCTAGTAACCTGTCTCATCCAGATCTGTTACCTCTGCTTTCTTCCTCCAGCAATTGATGAGATAAAAATAAGAAAGGGGTGGGTGCTGTGGCACAGCATGTTACTGGTTTAAATCCAAGCTACTTTATACTTCTGATCCAATTTCCTGGTAATCTGGCTTTGAAGCAGCAGATGATGGCTCAAGAATATGGGTTCCTGCCACCCATGTGAGTGACCCAGATGGAGCTTCTGGCTCCTGGGGATGGCCAGACCCATTTCTGCCTGTTCCAGGCATTTGATGTGTGAACCAGGAGATGAAAGAGTCTTCCTATTTCTTTGTCTTTCAAATAAATAATAAAACTTTAAAAATTAAAAAATAAATCAATATAAATAAGGAAAGCAATCTGGTTCACCAACTGTTACTCAGGTTGTTAGGCTTTATAAAAATGATATTTCTGGCTGGCACCGCGGCTCAATAGGCTAATCCTCCGCCTGCGGCGCTGGCACACTGGGTTCTAGTCCCGGTCGGGGCGCTGGATTCTGTCCCCGTTGCCCCTCTTCCAGGCCAGCTCTCTGCTGTGGCCAGGGAGTGCAGTGGAGGATGGCCCAAGTGCTTGGGCCCTGCACCCCATGGGAGACCAGGAGAAGCACCTGGCTCCTGGCTTCGGATCAGCGCCGTGCTTCGCCTGCAGCGCGCCGGCCATGGTGGCCATTGGAGGATGAACCAATAGCAAAAGAAAACCTTTCTCTCTGTCTCTCTCTCTCACTGTCCACTCTGCCTGTCAAAAAAAAAAAAAGATATTTCTGGGATCACCTGAATTTTGCAATTACCATCCTTCACTGTTTAGAAATAGTTTAACATAATGTACTCAATTTGTACCTTCAAATGCAATGAGTAAAGGGTTAACTGTGAAAGTTGACATCAAAATAATTACCCTTAGTTAGCACAGAGCCAAAGATATGTGATTATGTATGCCAACATCCAAAACTATTGGTTTCAAAGCACGATGAAAATTCCTGACTCACTTTGACTTAGAAACAGATTTGCCAGAAATTGTGTTCTCTCTGGAATTTGAAAGGCATTGATGACATTAATAACATTCTATTGTATCTCAAACCAATATAAAAGCTGCAAACATCTGACAAAGACTCCTATTCCTAAGTGGCAGAAATTATTAAAACCACAGGGTATATAGCAGTCTCTCTGGGAACCTTTATCGCGGAGCTGTTGGAGGTGAGCTTTTTGGAGCAGCCTGCAGTTACTCCTCAATTCATGCTGGTCAGGTCTTTTACCAAGAGAGCTTTGCTTTCAGTATTTATGTTGTGCAGCAGGCAACTGTTTACCTCAGGGCATGAGAGGCAACCCAAGTGCTTCAGGATCCATGTGCAGCTCTGTTGCCCGTGGAAACAAAGACTTATTTGGAGGGAGGGAGCTCTGAAATGGGCATGACAGAGATAATCCCATCCGTTTGGGCTGTTACGTGATTTGAGGATGCTTTGTGTGCATGAATGGCAGCCACCCCCCCACACACACACACACAAACACAATTGTACAAAAGATTAGAATATTTTACAATGATTTAAAAACTTGTTTCTGAGATCTCTCAATTGTATAAAGTAATAGCTGTGCTCTCTTTTAAATAAATTTCTCCTAATCAAACATTCAACTAGCAACGATTGATACTTTCTGCTATCTTAGCAAACAGTGTAAAAATCTTGGAGATGATTCTAGTCTAGCATGTAGGAGAAGAGCCTCAGATGTGTTATTAAAAGGAAGCTAAGGACATAGATTCATTGTGGACCACAGGGTATGTGTTACAATGTTGTAAAAATGTCTTGGACTAGAATTTCACAAATGTCTCATGTGTTTATTCCAACACTAGAAGTATAAATTAAGTTTCTTGATAGATTTTTGTTATTATTAAACATTTCTGAGGATTAGCAAGCTGACCTTTGTCATGTCCTTGCAATTGGTTCACTGGGTGCCCAGAGAGCAGAGCAGGAGATGAATTGCAAAGGAAGATAGAGAAAGAGACCCCTAAGACACTATGGCAATAATCTATTGAATCATAGGGGAGAAAATGGAACAGGAATGAAAAAGAAGAAAAGGGGGAGCATTGTATTTATTGAGCACTTTCTGTCTACCAAACTCAGGGCCAGAAAGTACATAAGTACATAATCTTTCTAATAACATTGTGAGACAGGTATCACTATTCTCATTTAAGAAGCTAGTTGAAGAGGGCATGGGAGAAGTCAAATTATTAGGTTTCTACATAATCATGTTGGTGAAAGGATGTACATTTTCAAAAGTATTTCTAAACTTTTTGAGGCAGATTACGCCTAATTTTTTTCATCTTTCAACCTTCAATACTTAGGGCACAAATGATGCTTAGAAAACTCCGGCTGCTCCTCAACTTCTGATGGGTATGTCCCACTGAATTCATCATAAGGTGAAATATAATAAGTTGATAATGAATGTAATTAAACTTAATCTGCCAAAATTCAAGCTTAGATTGGACTAACTTAAATGTGCTAAAAAAAGAAAAAAAGAAAAAGAAAAAGAAAATACATTCACTTACATGCAAAGCCTATTCAAAAATAACATGTTTTATGCCATGGGAAATTTATGCACTATTTCATTTAAAGTGAGAAACAAGATAGTTGTACTCCGTCATTGGCCTGGGAAAAAAACAAAATTCAAATTTTAGAATAAGTCAAACCATTGTAAGTCTAGGATCATCTATATTCAGAAAATATTTTTCTATCAGTTACATCTTTACTGAAATCAAAATATGGCCACCTATAGGATGTAATATATTCTGTTTTAAAAAAATATTTAAACGATACAAGTTTCATGTATTTCATATATACAGATTTAGGAATGTAGTGACACCCTCCCACCCTCCCTCCCACCCATGTTCCAACCCTTCCTCTTCCTCCTTCTCACATTCCTACTCTTAATTTTTACAAAGATCTATTTTCAGTTTACTTAAGGATCATATAGTTAACCCTACATTGCATTCTATAAAGATCTGTGAAAACTGGGTTTTAAGAACTCTGACTTAGGGGTGGGCATTGTGGCAAAGCAGATTAAGTCACTGCCTGTGACACAGGTATTCCACATAGGCACCAGTTCAAGTCCAGGCTGATCTACTTCATATCTAGCTCCCTGCTAATGTGCCTCATAAAGCAACAGAGGATGGCCCAAGTACTACGAACCCTGCACCCACGTGGGTTTGGGAGACCTGGAAGAAGCTCCTGGCTCCTGGCTTCAGCCTGGGCCAGCCCCAGCAGCTGTGGCCATTTAGGGGGTGAACCAGGATACAGAAGATTCTGTCTCTCTCTCTCTCTCTCTGTCTCTCTCTGTCTGTCTCTGCAACTCTGTCTTTAACATAAGGAAATAAATCTTTAAAAAATGAACTCTGGCTTACTACTATTTATTGGACATCTTTCTAACTTGATTTAATTTTGTTTAGGATTTAGTTTTGATACCCACAAAAATAGAACAGGGTAAATTTATTCCTATTCTTCATCAAAGAAATATATTTCTATAAGAATAGATAATGCAAAAAACAAAACTTGATTTTCTGACCTGCGCATATACATTTACACTACATTTGTGCATACATGTGTTTGTAAATATATGTACATATATAGAGTACATGAGAAACTTGGCTATTTTTTCAAAGGATTCAATTATGAGACAAGTATATTTGCTGTGTACAGATCTTGGGTTTATCATTTAATAGCTTTGTGATTGGACATATTACTCAATCTTTCTGCAATTCGATTTCCTCACTTCCTACACCTAGGAATTCTATTATCTCCTTCATAGACTTGTGCTGAATAAGCTATATTAGGCCACAGTTTTAATCATCACCCCAGTTGCATTTTGTATTACAAATCATCCTAAGTCTCAGAAGCACTGAAGTATATGTGAAATAACTGAGATAACATATACAATAAATGTTAATTCAGTTCAAGACGAACTCATTTTTACATATTGTGTGAAGTTGTACTAAAACACGGATATAGAAAAGCAAATCTGGCATCCTCTGACCTTGAGGAGCTTATCATCTAATGGTGAAGACAGACATCTAAATTATTGTAATACAAAGATATAATGATTTGGGATGGATCCACACACACGACATAGTACAAGAGGACAAAAGGGAGATAGTTATGAGGAGTCATAAATCACCAAGAGATGAAAATTGACCTGAATATTAAAGGAGGAGCACAAATAAGGAATGCAAAATTTTAACAAATGCATTGTAGATAGAATGTGTGCAATATCAAACTTAAAGATATTTCTAAAAGCAAAGTGCACAGATTGGTAAACAATAATTGTGCAAACAAAACAAGACTGGGGTTCAGCTTGTAGGTGATCAGTAGCTATGAAGGACTTTAAAAAGAAGAGCAACAATGACACACTTTTACTGAAATATCACTCTAGTTATAATATGGGAATATACTGGCTGATGAGGTAGGGATACAGGGACACACTAATTGTGGAGTTATGTTGGTTCGCTATTTCATTATTTCATGCTAATGGGAATGAGATCCTTCCTGAACTTGGTGGCAGATAGAGGTAAAGCAATAAATGAAATTTATTACTTAACGATTCAGGTGAGAGCAGCAGGGTTTTGCACTTGTTTGGCTGTGACGGATATGGAATAGGAATCCATGAAAACTCCAATACTACAAGACCAGGTAAACAGTGGTGCTTTTTAGAAAGCCATAAAATGAAGGAAATAAAGAAAATATGGAAGATGAAAATATGAATTCTTTCAAGAACCACCTGTTAACTAGTAATATTTTTGCAACATCTGAGTGCCATTGTTAAGCAAAAACTTAGATTTCCTTAGGGGAAAATTGGGGCTGTAGATATCCTATCCAATATCAGCACCTGATATCTCTCTGGTATCTAGATTTATTTCACACAGGCACACTTTCAATAGGTTCACTGAAAGAGAAATGAATGATATCTGAGGAAACTAAGATGTTAGCAAAGAGAGTAATAGGCTGTGAGAATGGGACATAAGAATTCACTGTTTAAGGGACCAGTGCTGTGGCACACTAGATTAATCCTCTGCTTGCAGTGCTGGCATCCCATGTGGGTGCTGGATTCTAGTCTTGGTTGCTCTTCTTCCCGTCCAGCTTTCTGCTGTGGCCTGGGAAGGCAGTGGAGGATGTGGCCCAAGTCCTTGGGCCCCTGCACCTGCATGGGCAGGAGGAGGCTCCTGGCTCCTGGCTTCAGATCAGTGTAGCTCCTGACATTGCAGCCATTTGGGGAGTGAGCCAATGGAGGAACGACCTTTCTATCTGTCTCTTTCTCTCACTATCTGTAACTCTACCTGTCAAATAAATAAATGAAAATATTAAAAAGAATAAATCACTGTTTAAGTGGTATACGCAATAATTGCTAATGGAAGAAACTTAGACACAAGAGGTCAGGTGGTAAGAGGATAACAGGTTCCACAAAGGTTACTAAGAGTTTTGAGAAAGTCAAAAAGCTTATACAACTATACAATAAACTGTATTGCTCTGGGTCTTTATTCTATGATCATAAAAGTTGAAACATACCATTGCTTGCTTTTCTTCGCCATGGCAATTTCATTTGTTGGCACAAAAACCAAACTGCATGAGTTGCATTATGAATGGGCAATCAAGTGAGAACAATGGAGAGGATACAATAATTTGCAAAAAGAATTTCTCAATCTAACCAATTTTAGTATAGGAGAGATGTGACTATTTTAGGAAAGGTTAGAGAGACAAGAGGAACCAGTTTTAAGGCGCATAGACAAAATGTCCAGTTCCACTATCTGCCACACACAATTGTGACATTAGAAAAATACCAGATAAAACTCCTGATATTATCTCCCTAGGTAAGGAAAGCAATTCAAATGAAAGAAACTAAACACAGGGTCTTTAATTAACATTGACATTAACACTGAAATATAAGTGAAGATGGACATGGTGGTGGTGGTAGTGGTGGTGGTGTGTGTATGTGTCTGTGTCTATGTATATCTGTGAGTGAGATAGAAATATAAATGAAAAAGAGACAGAGAGGAGAGAGAAAGAGATGAGGTGAAAATGTAATAAGGAAAGTCATATGTATCCTTCAACTTCTTAGTGTTGTCAATGAAATCTTATGTCTTCTTGTTCATCACTTTGTCCATATTCTTTGGAATAGAGTGAGGATTGGAGGTAAGCAAAATACGTCCTTCTAAAATTTCAAAATTTAACTCAGATTTATTGGCCATCTAATTTGTTCAAAGTAATATACTGAGAGAGTGTTAAAATAATTAAGGCTGAGATCCAGTCCTGTGGAGCTCCCAAACTACTTGGACAAGGGTTAAACACATGAATATCTAGAGGTAAAAGAAGTCACTTAAAGTCATGTCTTTTATCTCATTTTAACAGAGAATTAGAATAGAACTATTTTAGAACACCAGGCTACCTTGAGACCTGAAATGTTTGGAGCTCTTGAAATGTCATTTGATGTGTGGATACATTTGACATACATTAAAGAAGAAGTAAGCTACAAGATTTGTCAGACCAGAGAAAATGTGTCTTTTCCAACCTGAAAGGAGGTGAAGGAAGACATTGGGATGATTTATTGATAAGTGACGATGAGTGTGCAGTTACAACTCAAAGACGGACATAAAGAGCTCTTAATAATAAAAATTCCATTTTAAGGATCTCTTTATTTATTTATTTCAGAGATAAATCTAGGATGTAGGTAGGGAGGTTTTCTTTCTTTAAAATAAGAATATAAAATGAAAAACTTGGAAGTTGATCATACATCAGTGTGAATAAGATAGCCTAGCATGTGCTCCACTTGCAATTTTGGTGCCTTGGTAATATGCCTGGCCTTGGCAGAGTTGTCTGTACAAAAATAAAGATTGCCTTCCTCACATGGTATTCTCTCCTGCTTGGACCTGTGGAAGAAACAAGCTCTTCATTTGCAACTCTCAGATTGTTTTCAGATAATAAATACTGGGACTATGTTTTAACTTTGCAGCCCAGCTGTGGGATACATTGGAAAATATTTATATATACAAGAATAAACTCTTATTCAGTATGTCTTCAGAAGTGGTACAATTTATTTCCAAATGAAATGATTTCTATATAATTTAAATGTTCACTTTTACCAAAATTATCCTTATAAAATGTGCAAGAAGATTTACTGAACAGTCTGAGTTTCATGTTGTTTGTGCAAAACTGTTATTCAAAGTAGAATCTATGATTTTCAAAGAATTACATAATACAATCACATAATACAATATAAGACAGAAGGTATCAAAAATAAAAGATAGAATATAGCAAAAATACAGATATAAAATATTTATAGAAATTCACCTGTAGACATTCAATTTGTTATTAAAGGGTTCAAACTCAACATTTCTGTTAATTTTTTGAATCATATTTTCTGGATAGAAAGGTGTTCAGTGGAAAGAATTCTCACCTCTAAACAGATTTCTCTGGTGTTCAATGACAAAATAAAAAAAAGGCTGGGAGTAATAAAAACTTTCTGGTACAAGATAAGCCAGTTGAACCGGAATCATTGGAGAAATACTTCACAATGCATTTTGACACTGGTATACAAATCACTGAGTTTGGTGGCCTGCAGATATAGAAGGGGTATTGATTGATACAATGAAATAGCTAGGAGGGGAAGAGTAGAAACTCAGGGCTATGAAGAATACTGAATCAAATGTGTATCCAGAGATATTTGGAGACCAAGGAGAAATTTAATTCAAAATTATGGTCATTTCCACAGTTATCTCACCTATTTTTATTTCTTTATCATTCTTACATTATCTAACCATTTGGGGGCTAATTTTATATTCCCATATATATGTTGAACTCAAGAGCCCTCTGCAACAAAATCATTGTTTTCATTTCTTCTTACAGCCATTGGAAGTAAGTTTAATTGGCCTGTATCAATATGGACTGTATTTAAGACATGAAGGCTAAGCACATCATCTCCTGAAATCATTCCAGGTACAAATAATGGACAAAACAAAATAATTCTACCTATCAATATCATTAATCTGTGCATATTAAGAATAAATATTTACAGAGCACTGGTTATTATGATTAACAAAATTTACAATATTTAAGCTACAGGGAGATTTTCCTGCCAATTCAAAGCTAAGACCAAGGGGCCAGCACTGTGCTATACCAGGTAAAGCCACTGCCTGCAGTGCCAGCATCCCATGTGGGCGCCAGTTAGAGTCCCAGCTGTTCCACTTCCCCTTCAGCTTTCTACTATGGTCTGGGAAAGCAATAAAAGACGGCCTAGGCTCTTGGGGCCATGTACCCACGTGGGAGACCCAGAAGCAGCTCCTGGCTCCTGGCTCCTGGCTTTGGATCAGTGCAGCTCTGGCTGTTTCGGCCATCTGAGCAGTAAACCAGTGAATGGAAGACACTCCCACTGCCCCCCGCCTCTGCCTATCTGTAACTCTGCCTTTCAAATAAATAAATAAATCTTAAAAAAATAATAATTTAAAGATACGACCAAATGAGAAAAATATTTGTTATTGGTATTTCTTACCTTAAGTAAGTGCTAGTAACCAGTGGATGAGAATGTGTATGTGCGTGTTGGGGGGTTTCCACACATGTTTATATAGGTACAGTTTCAAAGGCAAGGAGGATTTATTTGACCCATTATGAAGTATTGTGAAAAAGGATGCTATCAGTACTCTTTGTCATAACTGTACAAATATACCTTTTCATGTTAAGTGTGAAATAAATCATAATGACTACTTACCACAGATCATTTCTTAAAAGCCTACCGTATTATCTACTTGTTTCTACCTTTTTAGTTCATTTCCTGTTAGGTAAAGCTAACAGAGAAATGTTTCTGTATCTTATGTGAAAAATAGTAAACATAAATACAAGAATAGGCATTTAATCTGGTATTTAAAAGATTTGCATACCACATCAGAGGCATTGGGTTCAATTCCCACCTCCAGCTTCTCATTCCACCTCCCAGCCAATGCATTCTCTGGAAGGCAGAGTGATGGCTGAAATAATTGTATTTCTCCCACCCACATCAAAAGCCTGGGTTGTTTTCTTGTTCCTGGATTTCAGCCCAGTCCAGCCTCCACAGTTGTGATCATCTGGGGAGTGAACCAACAAATGGGAACTCTCTCTCTCTCTCTCTCTCTCTCTCTCTCTCTCTCTCTCTCTCCTGCTTTCTTTCTTTCTCTCTGCTTCTCAAACAAGTAAATTAAAATTGATTTTTAAAAGACAACTCAGGGTCACATCCTTAAGAAAGATTATCTTTCACAATTAAATCTGAAAATCAAGGACATACTAGTGTCCTTTTCTGACACTCTGTACTGATACTTTCTATGATACTAAAAACATGGGTGAAGAATGTAATGTTATTTGTAGATTTGCACAGGAATTGGAATCACAAATGCTAAGATAGAGGCAATAACAGGAGATATTTGTGTCCAAGAGCCAGTGCAGAACTACAGAAAGGAGGTGATGGACTATGACATGGAGAAGAAGGCGGACCTGGAGGAGAGGCAGAGATAGAAAAGATCAGAGAGAATGACAATGAATAACAAGGGCAGGTTTACACACCACAAACACACACACACACACACACACACACAAACACAAACAGATTCCCAACTACAGACCCAAAAATAGCAATAGCAAGTTATTTCAAGTTTTATGGTCATGAGAGCACTTCCAAAAACTCATGGAAAAATGAGGGCACTTTCCAAAACTCATGTAAAAATGGAACTAAAAAGTTGTTTATTTTGGTGCAAAAAATTGAAATTTATTTGTACAAAAATCTTCAGAGCATTCCGGGAAAAATTATATTATAAAAAAAACTACATAATGTGAATTTCAAATAGTGTCTGCTAATACTAACTGACAGAATTAAAAAGGGAGAGAAGGATCCAACATGGGAAGCAGGATACACAACAGACTCATAGAAGGGCAGATGTCCTAAACAGCACTCTGGCCTCAGAATCAGCCCTTAAGGCATTTGGATATGGCTGAAGAGCCAATGAGAGTATTTTAGGCATGGAAATCCAAGACACTCTGGAAAAAAAAAAGACCTAAATGAAAGATCTCTGTGAGTGAGATCCCAGTGGAAAGAATGGGCCATCAAAGAAGGAGGTACCTTTCTCTGAAGGGAGGAGAGAACTTCCACTTTGACTATGACCTTGTCTAAATAAGATCAAACTTGGCAAACTCAAAAGGCTTCCATAGTCTTGGAAACTCATGACAAGAGCCTAGGGAGATTACTGATGCCATAAACAAGAGTGTCAATTTTTTAAGTCCACAACAGGAGTCACTGTGCATTTAGTCCTCATGTAGGATTCTGTCCTTAATGTGTTGTCCAATGTGAAGTAATGCTATAACTAGTACTCAAACAGTACTTTATGTTTCCGTGTGGGTGCAAACTGTTGAAATCTTTATTTAATACATACTAAATTGATCTTCTTCATATAAAGAGAATTGAAAATGAATCTTGATGTGAATGTGATGGGAGAGGGAGTGGGAGATGGGAGGGTTGTGGGCGGGAAGGAAGTTATGGGGGGGAGGAAGCCATTGTAACCCATAAGCTGTACTTTGGAAATTTATATTTATTAAATAAAAGTGAAAAAAATAACAAAATACAAAAAAAAGGAATTTACCAAAATGAACATCTTTTAATTGAATTTCCCACAAACTTTTGCAAGTACTCTTGTAGATTAAAAGTCATTCCCCCAGTACCATTCTTTCTTGTCTTAGCCTCTTCCTTGTCTAATTCTTTCTTAGATTATAACTCTCTCCCTATCACATACATAATATATTCTTACATCTTCGACAGTATATTTGTTTATCACCTGGAGTTCTAAGAGTATCACTATTATGAGCAAAAATGAAAAAAAAGGAGCAGGACTTCATGACAGTAGGAACCGTTTTGTAAGAAGACAGAAGACATCAGTGGAGTTGGCTGGCTAGGGGTTGGCTGTCACATGGCACTTCAGCTGTGCTTGCTTCAGAGTTGAGTTTTCTTCCCATTTCAACATCAAGTAACTGAAATATGCTTAAGCCAGTTTTTCTGTTCTGGCTGCTGAGCCAAAAGGACAGGAAATCATTACAGGGAAAACATTTCTAGCAAAGGTCACTTTAATAGAAAATTACATCAATCACCTTGAAGAAAAAAATACATTTCAATTGATGTCATCTGTCCATGGGATAACATCCATTTTACTTTCTGGCTGGAGTTCTTAAAAGTTAGTCTAACTTTTGGAAAAAGCACATTAATCATTAACCAAGCCTTCAACAGTGATTTCAATCTTTTAAAAGGGAAAGATGGTTATTAGCAAATTCATGTCAGAAGCTAAATGGTTACCTACTTAGAAAGGAAAAAGAATTTTTTAATGTCTTACCAACGGAGACCTAAAATGAGCATAACCTTCTGAATAAGAAGATTAAGTGCGGCCGGTACCGTGGCTCACTTGGCTAATCCTCCACCTGCAGCACCAGCACCCCAGGTTCTAGTCCCTGTTGGGACGCCGGGTACTAGTCCTGGTTGTTCCTCTTCCAGTCCAGCTCTCTGCTGTGGCCCAGGAAGGCAGTGGTGGATGGCCTAACTGCATGGGTCCCTGCATCTGCATGGGAGTTGAGGAGGAAGTACCTGGCTCCTGGCTCCAGATAGGCTTAGCACTAGCTGTAGTGACCATTAGGGGAGTGAACCAAAGGAAGGAAGGTCTTTGTCTCTCTCTCACTGTCTATAACTCTCTCTGTCTCTCTCTCTCTCACTGTCAAACTCTGCCTGGCAAAAAAAATAATAAAATAAATAAAAAAAGTAAACACTTAATCTTTTTATTTTATTTTACAGATAGAGTTAGACAGTAAGAGAGAGAGAGAGAGAGACAAAGAGAAAGGTCTTCATTCCGTTGGTTCACCCCCCCCAAAATGGCCACTATAGCCAGTGCTGTGCCCATCCGAAGCCAAGAGCCAGGTGCTTCTTCCTGGTCTCCCATGTGGGTGCAGTTGCCCAAGCACTTGGGCCATCTTCCACTGCCTTCCTGGACCACAGCAGAGAGTTGCACCTGAAGAGGAGCAACCAGGACTAGAACCCGGTGCCTATATGGGATGCTGGTGCCGCAGGTGGAGGATTAACCTAGTGAGCCATGGCACTAACCCCAAGTGTTTACTTATTAAGTATACTTTCTTACATGATTGAAATTGGAAAGACATATATCTTTAGGATAGAAATAATTCTTTTCTAAGTATTTTAAGTATAAGTCATTTGCTTCCTAAAATTGTCTTATTTTGTTTTGAGGTGTATGTGATAGAAACATAGTCTTAAACAAGATGGAGGGAGGAATAAAGGAGAGCGGGAGAGGGAGAAGGAGAAGGATGAGAAAAAGGAGGAAGAAAGGAAAGGAAATTTATAAAAAGTCAAGTAAGTGACAAGTACAAACTGTCGCCATTGTTTCTGATTTTCCCTCATGCCTGGAGCACAGCTATCTGGACTCATTTCCTCTTTTATCTTCCCTAATATTCCTGATTCTGTGTAATGGTTGAAAGGACTTCTCAATTATATCCTATTTAAAAAGTGTATGAAAGTGGTCATTTGGCATAGTGGTTAAGATGCCAAATGGGAGGTCTGCATCTCATAGTGGGTTTGGATCCCAGCCCCTCTCCAAATTCCAGCATCCTACTAATGCAGTCTCTGGAGGCAGTAATGATGATTGAAGTAGCTGGATCCTTACCACCAATGAGGGATTTCCTGGCTCCCAGCTTTGGTGTGTCCCAGTCCAGCCATTGTAGGCACTTGAGAAATAAACAAGCAGACAAGAATATTCTTGTTCTTTCCCTCACCCCCACACCCTGGCTCTTAAATTAATTAATTATTTTAAATAATATAGAGTATTAAAGACTTCTATAGATTATAGGCTCACCATGTAGGCCAATATCTACAAATGGTTCTGTCTGAATATCCAAGCTTAAGAGGCCTGGGTGCCCCATCTTCAAGTCTGCACCCATGTTCCTGAACTCTGATTCTTTCTCTCCAAATAAAGTGTAAAGTCTAAGTATCAAAGCTGGGTAAATATTGGTTTCAAATCTGAGAACAGCATGTGTATTTTCTCTATTCTACTTCAATGGTACCTAAAATGTGGTCCTCAGAATAACGTCAGTATCCCCTGGGAAGAGCTAAGAATTCTTAGACTTTACTGAGTCAAAAACCATGTGAGTGTAGCAAACAATCTGTCACCTAATTCTGCAAGTGATTTAAATACATACTATGGTTGGGAGTTCAAGGGCTCACCTTAAAGCTCTGCATCACTAGCATAGGAGGTGTGTGTTCTCCAAGGCCAAGTCCAAGAAAATCAGTCAGCCAATGTCCATCATAAACATGCCCCTATCAGATTTGTCATTAATCCTGGAAAGAACTCCTCCATGAAGCCTATGTTTTTACAGTTATCTGAAGGCACACAAATCATTATCATATGGCAGAATATAAACTGAAGTGGGTGAGCTGTTTAATCTAACACTTCACATTGCTTCTACAGAGCTTTACCTGAATGAGCCTCGGTTAACAAACAAAAGTTGAAAGGAAGCAACTTGAAAAGTACTGTTCCAAGGATGATCTGACTGTCCCATTTTCATCACAATGTTCTTCTCTGTGGCTTGTGGTCAGACCGATAAGTTTATGTTGCTATTTTCATGAAAAAAATGCTGGAAGTTGATAAAAATCATAAACTCTTAAAATGTAATAACTTAATAGTATCCACAATTAGAAAAGCTTCCTAATAATTTCATTTCCTATGAATATATTTAGTTGAATGTTATATATGTATGTATGTTTACATATAATTACAAGTCTCAGTCTACTCTGTCCTGGTCATGGAAATCTTTGCAAATATGAGCCTGCCATTTCATCAGTTGTTAGAAATCTTGCTCAAAATAACTTCATTTCAATATTTGATTTATTTTGATTCTCTATATTTGTATGCTTTACTAGATTACCTAAACGTAATCTCTGGTGATATTGTTTTAGATCAAAATACCAACATACAAAAAAGTGTTAGAGGAATAGTAACATAACCTCCAACATGAGGAATTTGTTCTAGTATTTTACCATATTGGATTAAAAAATGAGAACTTCTGTTGATAAATCTCAACACTAAAAACTTACCACAATAGGTACTATGATGGGGTTATATCGGTGAGTCAGGAAATTCAGAATAAAATGTTTCACCTGCCAACTATCGCTGCCAAACTAACATCACTGCCAAAATTAACTTCTAATTTTAAGGGGATTTTTTCCCCGACTCAGAAGATATCCAGACATTTAAATTCTAAACAAAATGGAAATTCTAGGTGTGGAGCCTTGTCTTCCTCTTCTTTTAGGGTCTGATCTATTTCATTTTTATCTCTGCAGCTGGGAAATGGAGAAATGATGAACAGTAGATTACTGCTTCTGATCTTGACTTCTTTTCAATTGATAGGCTTCTCAAGACTTTGCAAAGATGCTTCTTTCCATGTCTTTAAACCTAACTTGCCTGGATTTATCCTCCACATTTAGGACATCAATTCTTAGGTCAGGTTGTCCACTTTCCAGATTCCTATCAAAGCTCCTAAATCTAAGCACATATGGCAGAAATCACTTGCAAATATTATAAAGATCTCTGTAAAGCTGAACAGATGGTAAATGACCTTAACACATAGGTAGACTGGAGAATTATAGCACCATTTACTTTTTCCACAGTTAACTTACGTATACTTGAGCTATAGTCATGGTCTAGCTTCAGGTCTGGCTCCAGTTCCAAACTGGAGCAGTATACCCTAAACAGAAGGTCACATGTTCTAATAAATTGAGGACCTCTGTTTTCTGAAAAAGAGGCTTACCAAAAACTCCCCCAAAACTCAATATTCTATTTTAATCAAGGAAGAATGCTACAAATCTGACCCAACAAATTATTCTGTTCTGTCTGACACTGTCATAATCCCAGCATAATTTTGAATGTAAGTAGAAACTCTCCTGAAAAGCAAGCACTAATCCTAGCACAGGTAATATATGCTTTTCTTCCCCCTGTAAACAATCATCATTATTTTGAAGAAGCAATGTAACCTGAGAAAAATAACTTATAACATTTATCTATGTATCTTGATGTTAGGTAAAAGATTAGGATATCTAAGTGAAGGCTTAGATTCGAAAAGGAAATGCAATAATCTTACCACTTCCTCATAGTAAGCATTAGAATATGATATACAATACTCTTAAAAAAAAGACACTTAAGATTCTACTGTGCAACATTTGTATCTAAAAATAATGAATATTCTTAATGAGTTTACTTTGGAAGAATGTAATGAATACCTGAGTCAGTCTTATGTGCTAGCTTGTGAGAGACATATTTGAAAAAAGAAGTTCATGAGAACAGATTTCCTTAGAGTTGCATACTGACGCCATTAACAAGAGTGTCAAATTGTTAAATCAACATCAGGAGTCACTGTGTACTTACGTCTCATGTGGGATGTGTCCTTAATGTGTTGTACAATGTGAAGTAATGCTATAACTAGTACTGAAACAGTTTTTTTAGACTTTGTGTTTCTGTGTGGGTGCAAACTGATGAAATCTTTACATAGTATATACTGAATCGATCTTCTGTATATAAAGATAATTGAAAATGATTAAAGAATCTTGGTGTTAAATTGGAAATTGCATAGATAATTAATCAATTTTTTTAAAAAAAAATCTTGTAGGATCTCTGTCCTTACTGTGCTGTACATTGTGAATTAATACTATAACTAGTACTCCAACAGTATTTTCACTTTGTGTCTCTATGTGAGAGCAAACTGTTGAAATCTTTACGTAATATGTACTAAACTGATCTTCTGTACATAAAGAGAATTGAAAATGAATCTTGATGTGAATGGAAGGGGATAGGGAGCGGGAAAGGGGAGGGTTGCAGGTGGGAAGGAAGTTATGGGGGGGGGGAGCCATTGTAATCCATAAGCTGTACTTTGGAAATTTATATTCATTAAATAAAGCTTTATTAAAAAAACAAAAAATAAATAAATAAATAAAACTAAATCAGCTAAAAAAAAATGGAAGAAGTCAGAGAGATGATGGTTAAGGTGCTCCAGAAATTGTCTCCTCAGAGACACAGCAATTTAGCCACCTATTCATGTACTAAATAATTTATTTATAAGAGCTATGGAGCCAAATGAATGATCATAGTGCCTGGTTTTTTATGATAAGCAGAGATGCATTCAAGAAAGAAGTAAGGAAAAAGATGCCCATGTCTTTCTACGGTTTCCAGGAGTATAACATGGATAGGAACACCTCACCCACTCTTTGGGAGAGGGAAAAGTAATTAAATCCAAGCCTTAGACATAGAACCCACTAGTAGGCACACAATGATAATAATAGTAATAATAAAAACAGTGTTGGACAGGGCCCCATGACATCTCCCCAAGACTGTACCTGCAGAATTAATTCTTGGGCCCTCCTCATCCAGGTAATTAGGGTAAGTGACAAGCTGGACCAACCTCCCCTTAATCCCTTTTGGGAAATAGCACTGCAAAGACTTAGGATTCTGTCTTGGAACTTGAGGAAGGTCCTGCCTTTGTGAGAATCAGCACTTGTTAAGGCATAAATTCCTTTTCTACAAGGTTAGTTCTCACAAATACAGACTTTAAGGGTTCTGCAGTACCACATAGAGAACGGACCCTCAGCAGAACAGACTAATTTTATTGTGTATCACCACTGGCCTCAAATGAGCCTGATCTTTTACCGTGGGACAGTATAACTATTGGGAATGAGACCCAGATGTGACTCAGCTTAATTGTGGCTTGGATAACAAAGGGGCTGTCTTTCTTATTCCTCTCCCAAACTTTGGAAGAAATCAGTTAACCACAGGACTGTGTCTTGAGACTTAGTGTCAGGCTGGCAAAAACCAACACTGGGTAGATATTGTTGGTCCCTTGGGCAGGGTCTGCAGACAGAATCATTCAATGTTTCTTGGGATCCAGCAGAGACCTGTACCCCAGTGGAACAGATTCAGTCCTATACATCACTGCTAGCCTCATATGCCATTTTTTAAAAAGATTTATTTATTTATTTGAATGGCAGAGTTACAAAGCAAAAGACAGAGATCTTCCATCTTCTGGTTCACTCGTCAAATGGCTGCAACTGCTAGGACTGGACCCGATTGAAGCCAAGAGATAGACGATTCTTCCTGGTCTCCTATGTGGGTACGGGGACCCCAAACACCTGGGCCATCCTCCACTGCTCTCCCAGGCACATTAGCAGGAAGCTGGATTGGGAGTGGAGCAGCTGGGACATGAATCAGTGTCCATCTGGGATGGTGGCATTGCAGATGGCAAATTAACCCACTGTGCCACAATGAAGGGCAGTTCATAAGTCTTTAAGGGTCAAGGTCTAGTGACTGGTACAGTCAGGTGTAACACAGCTAAATCAGCTTTGTTGGCTAAGATATTGTTATAACACCTCATCCAACCTTGGATAGACAGTAACATATCACAGGACCATATCTTGGAGCTCAATGTGAGACTGGTAAAGCCGATATTGGGCAGATCCCAATGGTCAATCACAGACAGAGTATGTCAAGTGAAGTATTATGGCCCCAGTTCATTAGTAGTATAGCAGTCAGAAGCACCTGTAGCTAGTTGCAATGACCACTGTTTGTGAATCCACACCAGCATCAGACAGCCCATAGCAGTGTGGTCTTGGGTATTAATCCTGTGCTGCATTGGTCTGGGTAGACTGTGGGCCGTGAGCATGGTTTAACCTTGTGATGTTAGTAGCCACAGGACTAGGCATTGGGAACTATCCAGGCAACAGTAAGAAATTTGTAGTGATAGATCATTCCTTTTTAGACACTTTTCTAGTTCATTTTAAACACTTCAACTGTAGGCCTGGGAAAAATTTGAGCTCAGGTTGTCTGTCCTAGGAGAGAAATGACAACAACACACCACTATCAGACTGACAGTAAAACTCGACTTAGGGCACAATCTAGCACTAAAATAGCGAATGTGTCCACAGGCTAAGAGAAAATAAATTTCTGGAAGATATCCAAAAATAAAATAAGATTGAGAAAACTAGAAAAAAATAACTAATCCTTCAATGTATAAAGTTGTATACAAAAAAGTATATATACAAACAAGTATAATATACAAACGAGTATATATACAAACAAGTGGCATTAACTTTCAGTAAATCATGACCTCACTTAACAAAAGAAGGGGTCTGCACTGTGGCACAGCAGGTTATGCTGCATTATGCAGTGCCAGTACCCATATAGGCACAAGTTCGAGTCCCAGCTGCTCCACTTCAAATCCAACTCCATGCTGATGGCCTGTAAAAGCAGTAGAAGATGGCCCCGAGTGCACAGACCCCTATATGCATGTGAGAGACCCGGAAGAAGCTCCTGGTCCCTGACTTCAGCCTGGCTCAGCCTCGGCCATTGCAGCCATTTGGGGAGTGAACAAGCAAATGGAAGATTTCTCTCTTTGCCTCTATCTCCTTATCTCTCTGTCTGTAACTCTGTCTTTCAAATAAACAAATAAGTATTTAAATAAAGATGCAAAAAATCAACCTCATAGGTAGTGAAACTTTCAAATAATCAAATGAAGCATTCAATAGCTATTTTAGGGCACCCTACTGAACTTCAAGAGAACACAAAGAAATGTTTTAATATTCTGAGAGACTTAGCAATAGAATGAATAATTTTAAAAATAAAAACAAAATCCCTTATCTTAAAAATATGCTTTTAATTAAATATGCAATAGAAGATATCAATAACAATATAAGAAAGAAAAATTGAGCTCAAAAACAGAATTTTTAAACACAGTTGGTATAAGGTATAAGGTAGGGGTCTTGCTTCATGCTTCTGCACATGGAAATCCAGTTTTCCTACCACCATTTGTTGAATAGATTGTCCGTACTCTAGGAATTGGTTTTAGAGTCTTGATCAAATATAAGTTGGTTGTAGATGTTTGGATTGATTTCTGGTGTTTCTATTCTATTCCATTGGTCTATCCATCTGTTTCTGTACCAGTACCATGCTGTTTTGATAACTACTGCCCTGTAGTATGTCCTGAAATCTGGTATTGTGATGCCTCTGGGTTTGTTTTTGTTGTACAAGATTACTTTAGCTTTTTGAGATCTCCTGTGCCTCCATATAAATTTCAGCATCATTTTTTTCCAGATCTAAGTAGAATATCTTTGATATTTTGATTGGTATCACATTGAATCTATAAGTTGCTTTTGGGAGAATGGGCATTTTGATGATACTGATTTTTCAACCCATGAGCATGGGAGATTTTTCCATTTTTTGGTATCCTCTTCTATTTCTTTAAGATTTTGTAATTCTCATCGTATAGATCTTTAACATCCTTGGTTAAGTTTATCCCAAGGTATTTGATTGTTTTTGTAGCTATCATGAATGCCACAACTGTGACATTGCCTGTGTGTATAAAGGCTCTTGATTTTTGTGCATTGATTATTTTATATCCTGCTACTTTGCCAAATTCTTCTATTAGTTTCAAGAGTCTCTTAGTAGAGTTTTATTGGATCCCCTAAATAAGCATATCATTTGCAAAGAGGGATAGTTTGACTTCTTCCTTCTCAATTTGTATCCCTTTAATTTCTTTTTCTTGCATAATGACTCGGGCTAAATCTTCCAGAACTATATTGAATAGGGATGGTGAGAGTGGGCATCCCTGTCTGGTACCAGATCTCAGTGGAAATGCTTCCAAATTTTCCCCCATTCAATAGGATGCTGGCCATGAGTTTTTCATAAATTGCTTTGATTGTGTGGAATTAACCCTGTCATTTTCCCAAAGATATTATGTAATATATGCCTTGAACTTTCTGTGATCTTTTACTGGGATGTTTTATTTCTTTACCTTCTTTCGTATTCAAGGCTTTGTTTCTGTGTTTCTGGGTGTAACATATCTTTAAGCATCTTTTGCAGAACTGAATGAGTGGCGACAAATTCTTTCAATTTCTGTTTGCTATGAAAGGTCTTTATTTCACCTTCATTCACAAATGAGAGCTTTGCAGGATATAATATTCTGGGCTGGTAGTTTTTTTTTTTTTTTTTCTCTTAGTACTTGCGCTATATCTCACCATTTCCTCCTAATTACCTCAGATTAGGAAAAACATGGGGTAGCTGTCTTTTGAGGACTGGCTTATTTCACTAGGTAAAATGGTTCCCAGTTGCATTCACCTTATTGCAGAAGACAGGATTTCAATATTTTTACCATTCAATAGTACTCCATACTGTATATATACCACAATTTTGTTATCTAGTCAACAGCTGAAGGATGGGTTGATTCCATATCTTAGCTATTATGAATTGTGTTGCAATGAATATAGAGCTACAGATAACATTTCCATATGCTGATTTTTCTTTTGGTTTCAGTAATTTCCCAGAAGTGGGATGGCTAAATCATATGGCAGTTCTATATTCAGATTTCTGAAGTATCTATATACTGTCTTCCATAGTGGCTGTGCCAGTGCACATTCCCTCCAACAGTGGACATTGCTACCTTTTTCCCACATCCTTGCCAGTGTGTGCTATTTGTTGATTTCTGTATGAGAGCCATTCTAACTGGAATGGGGTGAAACCTCATTATGGTTTTGATTTGCATTTCCTTGATATCTAGTGATCCTAAGCAATCTCAAATGTCTGTTGGCTATTTGAATTTCCTCTTTTGAAAAATTGCCTCTTCAAGTCATAGCCGGTTTCTTAACTTGGTTGTTTTGTTGTTGTTGAATTTCTTAGGCTCTTTTAAGATTCTGGTATTAACCCTTTATCAGTTGCGTAGTTGGCAAATATTTTCTCAATTTTGTTGGTTGACTATTCACTTTGATGAGTGTTTCTTTTGCAGTGCAGATGTAATTCCATTTGTCAATCTTGATTTTGATTACCTGTACTTCTGGGGTCTTTTCTAAAAAGTCTTTGCCTATGCTAATGTCTTGCAGAGCTTCCCCATTGTCCTCTGGTAATTTGATGGTATTGGGTCATATATTTAGGTCTTTGATCCATTTTGAGTAGATTTTTGTGTAAGCAATAAGGTAGTGGGTCTAGTTTCATACTTCTGCAGGTAGAGATCCAGTTTTCCCACCACCATTTGTTGAAGAGACTGTCCTTGCTATAAGGATTGATTTTAGCGCCTTTGTCAAAGATAAGTTAGTTGTAGATGTCTGGATTGATTTTTGGACTTTCTATTCTGTTCCATTTGTCTACCCATCTGATTTCTGCTAGTACCAGGTTGTTTTGATTATAACTGCCCTACAGTATGTCTTGAAATAAGGTATTGTAATGCCTCTAGCTTTGTTTTTGTTCTATAAGATTGGTTTAGTTATTTGGGGTCTCTTGCGTTTCCACATGAATTTTGGCATCAATTTTTCTAGATCTGTGAAAATGTCATTGGTATTTTGATTGGGACTGCACTGAATTTGCAAATTGCTTTTGGTAGTATGAATTTTAATGATGATGATTCTTATAATCCATGAACATGAAAGATTTTTTCGATTTTTTTTAATGTTTGCTATTTCTTTCTTTAGTGTTTTGTATTTTTATCATGGAGATCTTTGACATTCTTGATTAAATTTATTCCTTTGTTGGGGAAAGGGCTATGGTGTCTTCTTTATTTTGTTTCTTGAATTTCTGTGTTTATTTTTAGGCATTTGTGGAGTTAATTTTTTTCCTTTGATGGCTTTTATCTTTGAGCTATGCTTTTGTGGCTTAGTATGTGTGCACTTTCAGTGAATACCAAAAGGTATGTGGTGGATGTGGACAGGGAGCACTGATCAGTTCCTGGAAACCCAGCTACACCCTGCACCCTCTCATGCAACACCCTTGCCCCCATGGTCTCAGAACACAAGGCTCTCACAGTCACTGGGTGCAGAGGTTCACTTTGCCCTGCCAGCCTGTTCAGTCAACAGAGAGTCTGGTGCTTCCCAAGCCAGCTCTGCCTAGGCATCTTGATCCTTGGAGGCTAGGTGTGCCCTATATCGTGTGCCCAGCCACACCCCTACCAGGCTTATATTCCATGGGGACTGCAGATTTTTACCTCCACCAAAATCTCTGGATCATAGATGTACGTAAGAGCCACTGGCTGAATGTTGCTCTAGTATTCTGCCACTACTACTACTGAGAAGATGGTGTCCTGTCTCATACATTTGCTCTGTTTGCACACAAAGGCTTCCACAGTTCCTGCTGAAACCTAAAATGGTACCCGTCCTTTCTCAGCTGGGCAGCAGGTACTGTGTGGAGAGTTGGGATGAGATAAACATGCCCCCTGTACTTTCACAGATTCCATGGGCAACTGCTAGCAAATGCTAATCTCCAGGCCTCCAGTCCAGACACATGTCATGCTCTTCCTCCAACTGTATCACCACAGGTTGCTGCAGTCCTGTCTCACCTCTTTCTCTGAGCAGCTACCAACTCCTGCTCTTGGATGCTTCAGTCATGTGTTATGTTCATGTTTGTGCCTTGTGTCTGTACCCTCCACATGGGTCCACAGCATGCCTCTTCCTCTTGTAGGATTTCCAGTGTGGTTTTGTCTCCAAGTCTCCCCAAGAGCGCACTTCCTACACATTTTTTTTACTATTATCCCTAGCCTAGCGCAGTATTGTGGTTCCCTAATTTGCCATCTTGTAATCTCCTCAGAAATCTCATTTCTAATAGCTAATAAAAATTTCTAGGTATAACTTTTGTCAAAGAGGTGAAAAGTCTCTACAATGAGTTGGAAGAATCAATATCATTAACCTTTTCATACTACCAAAATTGATTCACAGGGATTCAATGCAATCCCTATCAAAATATCAATGACAATTTTTCACAAAACTAGAAAACCATGACTAAAATTTGTATGGAATCAAAAAAGGTGGTGAAGAATTAAAGCAAACTTGTACATGAAGATCAAAGCAGGAGGCATTATACTACCTGATTTTAGAATTTAATGCAATGTTAAAGTAATTCAAACAGCGTGGTATTGACACAGAATAGAGACCACAGAAGTAAATCTGTTCATCTATAGCCAACTGATCTTTAACAAAAGCATGAAGGACACTCATTACAAAAAGGCTTTTAAAATAAATGAATCTGGGAAAATGGATATCCACATGCAGATGAATGAAAGTAGACTCCCTCTTCTCCCTCAGCAAGTACAAAAATACCTCAAAATGGATCAAAAACCTAAATGTATGAGCTGAAATTTTGAAAATATTGTAATAAAACATAGGGAGATGATTTAGGACATTAGAATTGGGAAGAATGTTTTTGGAGCAGAACAGAGACAAAAGTAAAAATACAGAAACAGGATTTCATTGTTCTAAAAAACTTCTACATAGTAAAGGAAATAATCAAAAAATAGACAATGTACAATATAGAGAAAATATTTTCAAGTTATATATCTGACAAAATGTTAGTAGAGTGTATATGCTATTCAAATAATTCAAAAGCAAAGAAGAAAATCCAATTGGTAACAGATTTAAACAACATTTCCCAAAGATAGACACACAAATGACCAACAGAAACATGAAAAAATGTTCAACATCACTAATCATCAGGGAAATGTAAATCAAAGTTACAAGAAGATATCACCTTACTCCACTAAGATTAGCTGCTATGGAAAAAAATATAGGAAGTTTGGAGGGAATATGGAAGAAAGAGAGCCCTTTCACATTGAGGTTATGGAAAACAGGATGGATATTCTTCAAAATCTAAAAAATAGAACTACACCATGATACAGCAATTATACTACTGGGAATATATCCAAGGGAAATGCAACCTGCTGAAGAAACATCTACACTCACAATGACCAAGAATTGGAAGCAGTCTACTAGTCCATGAACAGATGAGTGGATAAAGAAATATGTACACAGGCACACACACACACACACACACACACACACCAGAATACTACTCAAACATAAGAACTGAAATATTGTCATTTACAACACTATAGATGGTCCTTATGCTAAATGAAACAGCTATACACAGAAAAACAAGTACTGCATGACCTCATTCAGTTGTTGAATCCAAAATAGTTGATCTTGGAGTAGGCATTTAGCCTAGCAGTTAACATGCCTATGTTCCACATTGTATTTGGATTTCATCACCAGCTCTTGCTGCTGACTCAAGCTTCCTGCTAATGCAGACTCTGGGAGACAGTGGTGATAGTTCACATTATTGGGTTCCTATCACCCACATGGAGACCTGGATTGCAATCACGGCTCCTGTGGCTCTCAGTTTGTGCTTTGGACCATTCCTTGTAATTTCAGCCATTTGAGAAGTGAATTAGCAGATGGGATTTCTTCTCTTTGTCTCTCTATCCCTCCCTCCTTCCTAAATAAATAAATTCTAAAAATTAATAACCTCTTTAAAGTTGATCTCATACAAGTTGAGTGTGTAATGGTGTTTACCACAAGCTGAGAGAGAAGGGAAGAGAAGGGAATTAAAAGGTTTGAATAAAGATCACTAAGTTATCAGTACTGAGAATCAGAACTTCTGGTGCTCTACTGCAAAGTAGAGTGACAATAGACAGTATTAATGTACAGTATATTTCTCTAAAAGAAACTAGACCCAAGAATTTTTAATATTTTCAGCATAAGAATATTAAATGTTTAAGTAGATAGATACATGTAATTTGCTTAGACATTATACCATGTATATATGTATAGAAATATCACATGATATCCCTTAAATATGTATAAGTTTCATCAGTTAAAAATAATAAAAAATAAACAAAAACTGAAAGTAAAATTACTATTGTCACTCGGTATTGCTGGTGTGGTTGGACAATATTTTGAGACATATTTCTTTTTCTGTTCTATATTATTTCCTTTTTGTTCACTTCTATTTTGGCAGTTTCACATTGCCTTCGGGTACGTATGTGATAAGTCAGAAGGTTGAAATAGCAGTCTATAGTTCTTAGCTTTCATTTCTAAAAGTTTAGGCCCATAAAATAAGCAATATTATGAGAAAGGCAGCTTAGTGGTTAGTAGTCTCCAGACTCACCCTGTCCCTGTCCAAACTCTCATTTTGCCATGTGACATCTGTGTGTCCTTGAGAAAATTATTTAATTTTATATCTCAGTTTTTCATCAGCTTAAAGGATATCATGGTGATATTCATTTCATAAAATTGTTGTAATATTCAGGGAGATTATATATATATATATATATATATATACATGTATATGAAGTTATTAAACCATGTTTTAAAACTGTAGTGATAATTTAAATTTTCACTCTGTGCAAGACATTATTCTAAGACACATGATGCTTAATTTAATACACAGAGGAATCCAAAACTATACGTGTATAGCATCACCACTACTATGATCGTCACCATCATCCTTAAACAGATGAGAAAATGCCATATCACAGATGACTTTTTATAGGTTTGATAGACTTGGCTGGGATCAGATGACTTGATTCCATGCTTCAGATTGGGTTCAGGACTGGCCCAAGTGTTTCTTAATTTTCCTTGGAACAACTGCAGTCTGAATCCTGTAATTCTCATTGTGAATAATATGGACACTACAGGAAGACCCATAACTCAATAGCACATTTAGAGTCTCTACTTCTGTCCTATCAGAAAATCAAACTGCGGGGCCAACTTTGTGGTACAGTGGGTTAAAACACCACTTGCAACAATCATCCCATATAAGCAATGATTCAACTCCCAGCTTTCACTTCAGCTCAATGCTAACGTGCCTGGGAAGGCAGAAGACAATGTTTCAAGTACTTGGGCCCCTGACATCCACATGTTAGACCTGAATGGAATTCAGTTTCCTGGTTTCAGCCTAGTCCAACGCCAGCCACTGCTGCCATTCAGTTTGTGAATCAGCAGATGGAGGATCTGTCTATGTCTCTCCCTCTCTCCCTGTAACTCTGCCTTTCAAATAAATAAAAATAAATATTTTTAAAAAGTGAAACTAAAATCAAAATGGCTGGAAGTAAATTCTGGTCATCATCAAGTCATAACCAGGATGGAAAATAACAATGTTAATGACAGAAAGAGAATGAAGCTTGAAACATTAATCTAATCAAACATAGTAGTCTAACAAATCATAAATTAGATATGCAAAGAGATAGTTCCAATATGATACAGTCAAGTCACAATTGAGGTGAATGTTAGAATGTAAAGTCAGTGAATGAGAGGAAAATTGTGTACAGATACACATTTTTCAGAAAAACCTTGAAGAAGATAGTTAAAGACTGAGTTTTTCAATAAATCCTATTTAGTCATATTTCTTTCAGTATTGGAAGAGATCATCATTTTATTGGTTGATCAGCAAGTCAGGAATGAGCCTGCATATATGGGTTATATTTAATAAATCCAGTAGGATAGTGAGATTTCATTTTCCAAAAAGTGAGTAATTAAGAAAATGCCCAGGCCAAGCATTTGCTTTGAATGGGATGATACATATCTGAAGACTATGAAATCACCAACTAAATCTTTCCTTCTTTCTCTCCAATTTCTATTCATGCACACTTAACTGAACTTGTATTAATGAATTAATGTTTAATGCAACTGCTAGAGTCATTTCCTGGAAGGAGAAATACCTAAATTGGACTACAACCCTTCCTGAAAGACAAAGTGTTTATGGAAGCTGAGTGAAAGGCTGTAATCCTAAAACACTATAATGGCTTACAGTCATGGATAACAATGAAGCTGAAACTTGAACAATGGCTGGGATTTAAATAGACAGAGATATGTGGGAAGAGCATTCCAGGTGGAGAGATGAGTTTAGGCAAGTGCACAGAGGCAGGAAAATTAAACAACTGGGACTAATCCTAATTAATAATAAGCTAAAGAAGAGTCAAGAATCAATTACCAGGGGGTTATTTTTACTGAAATATGTAATGTCATTCAGAGCTGATATTTACAATGGTAGAATGCTATTAGCAAAGGAATTTGTTTAAGCAATCATTAGGCCAAATTCTCTTTAATTTTGGAAGTAACAATTTTAATGAAAGTTTAAGAAATTATTTTTAAATAGCATCCTTATTTTAAAAATATACTTTGAATTACTGTAAAATCTTTTTTTTTTTTTTTGACAGGCAGAGTGGACAGTGAGAGAGAGCGACAGAGAGAAAGGTCTTCCTTTGCTGTTGGTTCACCCCCCAATGGCCGCCGCGGCTGGCGCGCTGCAGATGGCGCACCGTGCTGATCCGATGGCAGGAGCCAGGTGCTTCTCCTGGTCTCCCAAGGGGTGCAGGGCCCAAGCACTTGGGCCATCCTGCACTGCACTCCCTGGCCACAGCAGAGAGGTGGCCTGGAAGAGGGGCAACTGGGACAGAATCCGGCACCCCAACCGGGACTAGAACCTAGTGAGCTGCGGCGCCAGCCTGAATTACTGTAAAATCTAACAATATGTCATCTATTTGAATAGCACAGCATTTTTTGAACAACAGATAGCATTCCAGAAAAAAATCAGGTTTGGAAGCCATTGTGGCAGTAGTATTGTAAACTGTGAGTTAATTTAAAGAAAATTATAGTTATCATTTTTTTTGGTTATGCAAACAAAAGTGCTACTTGTGCCCCATTCTAGTTGAGACCTATACGTAAAAGCAGACTTCTTGATGTATATTTTACTTTAGCTAAAAAGTAGATAATGCTACATTTTCCAGGTCTTCAGGATGAAAAAATAATTCCAAAAGCTTTTACATTTTAATTTCTTTAAGCTGGGCTATTAAAATATATATAAGTCTATGAATAAGATAGCACATAAAACTGTGTAACTGATAATAAATAGCTTGCCTACATGCAACTATTTCTTGGATTTGTAAGACCATTTAATAAATTAAACTTTCCTAAGTCTCAAAATTTTGAAAACAAAGCTCATTACTTTCATTGGTTTTAAATCTATAATAGCTTTCAATCCAACAGCAAAAAGCTAACTTCCATTGTAATTAATTAATGTTTACTAAGCTCTCCGATTCTACATGGCAATGTTTAAACATTATAGAAGTTTAGAAAACAGCATTTCCACAATTCGTGTGTGTATGTGTGTGTGTGTGTTTTAGTTGTCATTATAAAGCTGCCTCTTTTGAAATTTCAATTTTTATTTGTGATATTAATGTCAAGTCTTTTTGAAAATCAGTGAATACCAATATATGATCGCCATTTTTATTATATAGGTTATTTTTATTAATAATACAGATACTAGCATAGTATCACAAAACTCAGCACCTAAAATTCAAATGCATTTAAGGAGCTAATAGATAGACAGGCATAATAGTAATTACTGAAATACAAAGATGAGTACATGAAATCTAGACTATGCCTGAACGGAGATAAAAAAAAATGTGAATTGCTACATAGAAAAATGATCCCAAGCTAATGTGAGATACAATAATTTTTTGAGATTTTTCAAAGTACTAAAAGCAATGAGGTCATGGAAGTGTCATTAAAGAAGATAATGTATAAGCTAGAATTATCTTTTTAGTTGTTTATTTTACTTACTTGAAAGACAGATGAACAGAAGGGGAAACAGAAACAGATCTCCCAACTGCTGGTTCATTCCCCAAATGCCAGCAATAGCTGGGGTCAAGCAGGGCTTAAACCAAGAAGCCATGTGGTTGGCAGGGATCCGACTACTTGAGCCAACATCGGCTGCTTCCCAGTGCACACACAGGCAGGAAGCTGGAATGGTAAGCGGGTTCTCCAACGTGAGTGTGGGCATTCCAAGCAGGAGTTTAACAACTGCAGCAAATGCTCACCCATCACTTTTTTTTTTTTGAGTTTTCCAAGTTGACACTTGGGGAAAGATGTCATTTCTCACGATGCTCATGGATCTCATTTGGTAGATACTAGACAATTCCTTCCTTTCTTCAATGCTACAACATCCTATCCATTATTTCTTCATTTTCCCATTCCAATCTCTCAGCAAGGGGGGAAAAACTAAGTCTGTAAAAACCCACCCATGAAGCAAGGGGGAAAGGTCAGCAGTAAATGCGAGTCTCTTCTGATCTATTGAGGTTTGGGGAATTGCTACACAGAGCATATTTGCCCCTAACAATTGAACCACTGTTCTTATAAATTTGCAGTTAAATTAAACACACGGAAATCACTGAAGACAAGCAAATTTAGTATTATTTGTATGTGCTCCCCTCTTGCTTTGGAGTCCCCTCTGCAGTCTCAGATTGGGGTTAATTACTGATGATTTCTTCCTTTGTATTCATAATTTTTCTCTGCTAGTTTCACACTGTTATTATTGGGACTTTCTTTTGTCCTGCTTAATTAAATGCTGAAAAAGCTTCGAGTTGATTTTGCAGTCTGCTGAGGTAGCTAGATAATTTACAATCTAAATAAAGTGTTCAACATTGACTCCACTCTCAAGACCTACTCTCTGGCAGGCAGTGTGTATGAAATGATTCTGTTAGTGTTATTTTTTTGCAGTTAAAAACAAACAGGCAAACATTGGTTTAGAATGAGCTTCCCTATTCCTTCAAACAGGACCTTGATTCTTGGATTGTGCTCTCTGTGCTTTCTCTATAATTCATCCAATATTGAGAGCTAATTGCCATTGTCACATTGAGTCACCCCTACTAGAGAAAGAAAAAGCTGCACTCTCTGGGTGACAGTGATAGACCCAAAGCAGCAGGCAGCCACACATGTGAAACCGTTGGAATTGGCTGCATGACACCAATGAAAATGGTTCTTTGCAATATGACAAAAATCTCACTGTTTCCCTGTACAAGTCACAGCTCTGAGAAGGCAGCTTGACACAGAGAAACACATTTCTGTAAGGTCAGCTTCAGAGAAGGTGTTTCTAGAGATGCTGGATGGCTTTTGGTGGGGCTTATGCAACAACTAAATTGTATGTGCTCATACACCCTTGCATTACAGTAATAAACAGCCAAAATCATGGGATAAAATTATTTGAAATCTGAAAGTCAGTTTCTGTAGTATAAACGGAGGTTTGAAATATACACATGGAAGTGCTGTGACTTTTTGACCCTTTGAAATCTCTAAAGGACTGTTTAAGCCCAACTAAAATAATAAAACCAAGGCAACAATTCCCATTTCTGCTCAGAAGAGGCACTGTGGTGATAATCAAAACATGTATTTTCCTACAAACATTTTCTAGATTAGGGGCACTGCTGGTTGCTCTCCACAAGCCTTTTTAATCCATAGGTACTTTCTCTGAATACCACTTTATGATGCTGCGGAGGGTTCTGTAACACAGCAACTGCCACTACTTACTGAGCCTGTCACCTGCTTGAAACACATGCAGGAAGCAAATAGAGATTGACTATTAGTGTGCGCTGTGGAGTGGCAGTCAGCAGTCATTTCAGCACAAAGATTATCATCCTCAAATCTGTTTAATACAGGCATACTGGGATCTTTGAGAAATTGTGTAATGTTTCATTTGGTCTTTATGCAAAGTTAAAACTAAATAATTAAATATCATATATGAAGTATTCATTGAGCACTTTCTCTGATACCAGGTAGAGCAGGCATTATGAAGACGAGGAAACACAGAACTTGGTTCCTGTCTTCAGATAGGTTACAATTGAGTTAGAGAACAGTACTCCATGGAAAATAAAGTCAAAAATTAAAAATAAAGTACATTTTAAATTGAATGCTTTGTAATAAAATTATAGTAACAAATAATAAAAATCACTGAAGCCTAAAGTCACCAAGGAAGGGTGAAATCTTATTACTTAATATGTGGTCCAGAAAATAGCAATATCAGAATCACCTGGGAGCTTGTTAGACATACAGAATCTCAGTCCATGCGCCAAGCCTACTATATCAGATTGAATTTTAGGAAGATCCAAGTGACTTGTGTGTATAATAAAGTCTGAAAAATATGGAACTAAACTATAAAGTTGGAAAAGACAAGAATCTTGTCTACATTTTCCAAGGATGATCCCTAGTGGCCAGTCTCCCAGCACGTACAGAAGATCGATAAATATTTGTTAAATAAAATGATACATTTCACTGCTAAGCAAGATAGAACATTGAAGAAATCCAGGGTGCATATCAAGATGTAAAAAACGCCTGTGTTTTTAAAACATCCAGAGAACCTCCACTTTGAACATGAAAAGAAATCTTTAGATGAATCAGAAGACATCTTGTTTGGTTTGAGAATATATTCTTGGTTGCTGGGAGTAATATTTAAGATTCCATATAAAGAAAAGATATTTTTATTCAGTTATCTTTTCTAAGTAACTGAAATTGTTAATAATACTTTAAATAAAAGTTTATCAAAATAAAAAATTACAAATTATAAATTTATGACTCCAAAGCATAAAATAGACTTTGGAAAGATTTTACTTTTATCTAATTATTCTTTATTGATGATATTGCATGAAAATGTTTAATATTCAAAACTCAAAAAAGTCTTAACACAAAATGACATCCTCTCCTATACCCATACATTGATTAAGTGAAAAGTTATATATAATAAGGAATGAAATAAAACATTCTATTAAAAATATACATGTAATCATTATTATCAGGTTAACAGGCATGACTTTGTAATCATTTAAAGACTGAAAAATTCTGACAAAAAATCAATAAAAAGCACAAAAACTATTTTTTAAAAATATCCCTTGAGTCTCTAAATTCTATTTTGGGCTAGGAAAAGATTGATCTATATAATAGTTCTCAAGCATGGCAACTGGAAAGCGTATCAAAGGTACCAATGGCCAGGTTCCACCCTGTATTTTTTTAATCCAGAATTTCAGGATATGAGACTTCACTATCTATTAGATGAAGATGAGGCCTTAATGTGCCCTTCCTTTTAGTTTCTTTTATAATTGCGTTTCTCACTGTAGACATCATATTTTATCACAATTTATATTTTATATGGTATTAGTGACATAAGTTATACAAATGCTTTTAGGAATAAACAAAAGACTCATTATGACAAAATTCAAAATCAATACACATGTCATTTTTGTCCACTCTCTCTTTTCTCCATTAAACTCTACCTTTGAGCTCTGTATCACATTCTAGACTCTTGAGTAAAGATAAAGTTTCAATGGTAGATGTTTCTGATCTTTTGCCAATACCCAAGATCCTTCATTTCTAGAATCATTTCTTCTTTGGCAATTGCTTGGTGTATGTATATAATTAATATATCAATCTAGGAATCAATATTTTAAGATAATAACATATAAACAATAGAAGTTTAGTTATTATTTCCATCTTAGTTAATATTACCAAATACTTATTTAGGGTTTATCATGCACTGGGTCCTATTCTATAGAAATGGCAGTCATGGTCTATGCCCTCCAGCCATGAAAGACAGGCAATGCAATGAGTAAGACCATTTCAGGTAGTGGTAAGCACCATATAGGAATGAAAACAGGATGTCGTGACAGTCAGTGACAGGACAGAATTTCTGAACAGGGAAGGCTTCTCTGAGAAGGTATCATTTAAGCTACATTTCATGATGAGAGAGAGTCATCCACAGAAAAAATATTCCAGGTTGAAAGGTAGGCTATTGTAAAACATGTAAGAAAGCATAAGCCTAATATTTTCAAAGAGTACAATGAAAGCTCATGTGGATGGAATAGAATAAGCACGTGCTGGAAAAAAATATACCAAGTACAAGAGAGCAAACAGAGGTCATACGATGTACCATGTTAGTAGACATGACAGGAGTTTGAATATGTGATTTTGTGTAGCCATTGAGCTGAGAAATCATGCAATTTAAATGTTTTCAGGAAGGTATATTGGAAAGAGAATCCGTAAGGTTGAGGTACTAGATAAAATGTCTAGGATAATAAGAATACAAAACACTTTTTTATGGAAATTATTCCTTTTATAAGTAGTTTTCCTTCAAGTTGCCTTTTCTTTGGACATATCTTTAAAGCCTAATGTGATAATTTTGTATTATTTTACATTTAGTGAAATAGGTCCAGAAAATTAAAGCACTGGCCAAAAGCCACAAAGCTGATAAACAGTAAGACCTGGGGTTCAATTAAGTTTATTATGACAGTGCAGCAAAAAAACAAACAAACAAACAAAAACGAACAAAAAAACAAGATCTTTGTTGTTGCTGCCATACTCGGCTTTCCAGTTCCTCTGAAAGAGGCCCCAGGTGACTCAGAATTTGCCACTCTGTGAACTTTTTTCACAACAGTAGCCCTCAAGAGGACATCTGGATGCTGGAATCTGGGAAATGGAAAGGAGAGGGAAATCCAGATAGCTGAATAGTGAGAAGAGGCACTGACCACAGTCAAGAAGATTATGAGAAAGAAAAAGGGAGGAACCTGTTTCCATGGGACTGATGAGAGCAGTTTTCAGTGGAGAAGTGACAGAACAAAACAGTGACTGCCTAGGACAGCAAGGATGGAGGGCAGATACTACTGTTGCTGGCCACACAGCACAACCAGATGCCAGCTGGGAGTCACCATCGTCCCAACTGAACATTAGAGAAACTGCTGCACAACCTATCAATGGCAGTGTTAACTAAGGATGAACGCCACAGTTCCCAATTAACTTTAGAATGAGCCTAAGAAGCTGACTAGGGTCTGAGCAACTGTTTGCAAGAAAGGAAGCCATGTTGCCTCCATCCCCTCCCCAACCCTGCCAAGTGCCAGACGTAGTCGGTGCTGTGGAATCTCACAGATTATCTCTAGTCCACTGCTACCAGAAGCAGCAAGAGCCTGCCAGAGTCAGGGCAACTTGCTAGGAGTAGAGTGGAGCCCCTATATCTTGCAACTCTGGGAATTTTGGGCTTTAAGTTTCTGAGATGCACTCATCCACTCTATGTGATCCAGGGTTTCTCCTCTGTTTCTTAGGGTGGCTAGCAGCAGCAGCAGCCCATAAAACAGGACTCGATCTAAGGAAGTTCTCTCTGCATCTCCTATCTCTCGGTGCTGTGAGCTCTGGACATAAACTCCAGCAACACCGTTATACACTGTGAGAACTGGGGGCAGGTTCATCTGCACCTTGCAGCACTGCAACTGTCAATGTTGGTATTATGATCGCTAGAATAATTTACACTCACTTTTGGTCTATCTGCATCACTGTGCTTCAGACAGGTGGTTACCACTAAGCCCTACACCTGACTCTCACCCTGGGAAATCTGGGTAATGACCACATTGTACCTTGCACAACAAGGACTGTAATAATAAGTACTAATTTTCTGTGTATGAAGTTAATTGAAAATGAGTCTTAATGGATAATGGGACAGGGAATGGGAGACAGAGGAGGAGGTGCGGTGGGAGTGGAGGCAGGAAGGCGGGTATGGTGGGAAGAATCACTATATTCCTAAAGTTGTAGTTACGAAATTTGTATTTGTTAAATATAATGTTTCTTTGGGGAAAAATAATAAGTACTAATTTTTTCAAACCCACTGGAATACGTTGTGAGACCTCGGGAAGAATCTGTCCTGCATGTCATCTCTCTAGACACATATCTTTCAGCACAAAATTTACTGTATATCTTGTAGTTACCTGTAGGACTAGAGCAGAGTTCAGTTTATATCCCTCATTCCCAGGACTGCAACTGCTGGTGTTTCACTCTCCAGCATCAGTTGTACTCTCCCAGCAGGACTTGAGGAAGGGCCCATCCACATCATACTCCTAGAGCCACAGCTATCGGTGCTACAACCCCCGCTATCACACAGGATTGGCACAATGGGGCAGCTCCCTTTGTGTCTTTCAGCACCCAAAGAAAGCTCCTGCTATCACAATACTAATGTGAATGACACTGAATGCTCTGGGATGAAGACAAACATTCTAGGAAGCTCACAATCACCTCAAACTCATACTTTCACGTTTATTAATTGCAGAAAACTCAACCATTGTGTCACTTACAGATGCAGCTGACATTGATTAAAGCAAATTAAATCACTAATCACTAAGAAGAAACACTTCTGGGGTCACCTAGAACCAAAGCCAAAGCAACAAGCCAAATGATACCCTGTATTCCATGCAAACCAAAAGCTCTTTTACAATAAAAACTACTATCAGATATATGGTATCTATGTAGGGACATATGCATGCGTCTATGCAGGGACACAGGAAACAGGAAGAAGCAAGGTAACATGGCACCTTAAAGTCCACATTAGGTCTCCAGAATTAGATCCTGATCTGAAGGAAATTTATGAAATGCCAGAAATAAAGTTCAAAATAATTATTGTAAGGTAACTCAATTAATGCAAAAGAATACAGATGGACTGCTTAAAGAAATAAGAAAATCAATGGGTGATATGAATGAAAAATTCATTAAGAAGACAGAACTCACTAAAAGCCAAATAGAGAAATTTTGGAGATGAAAACTTCAATCAGTAAAATAAAAAGATATATATATACACATATACATATATATACGTATATATGTGTATATGTATGTATGTATATATATATATATATGATTGAGTGTTTCAGTAGCAGAATAGATGAAATAGAGGAAAGAATTACTGATCTCAAGGATAAGAATTATGAAATAAAATAAAGAAAAAAGTGTTTGTGAAATAAACATTAAATGACCAAATATTCATATTATAAGGGATTCCTGAAGGGAAAATAAATGAAAAGGTATTGAGAACCTGCTAAATGAAATACCAGTTGGACATCCTCCAGATCTTAAAAAATACATAAATATCCAGATGCAGAAAGCTCAAAAAACCCCAAGCAGACTCAACCTTAAAAGATATCCTTGGGGCCGGCACTGTGGCGAAGCAGGTTAACACCCTGGCCTGAAGCATTGGCATTGCCTGTGGCGCTGGTTCTAGTCCTGGTTGCTCCTCTTCCAATCCAGCTCTCTGCTGTGGCCTGGGAGGGCAGTGGAAGATGCCCAAGACCTTGGGCCAACTCCACCTGTGTGGGGGACCCGGAGGAGGCTCCTGGCTTTGGATCAGCGCAGCTCCAGCCATTGCGGCCATCTTGGGAGTGAACCATGGGACGGAAGACCTCTCTCTCTGCCTCTCCTCTATGTGGCTCTGAGTTTCAAGTGAATAAATAAATCTTTAAAAAAAAAGACATTCTCATGGCATATTGTAGTAAAATTGTCAAAAGTTAAGGATGATGAGAATAACAGCAGATTTCCCAATAGAAACCACACAGGTCACAAGAAAGTGGGATGATAAATTTAAAGTCTTAAAAGGGAAAAACTGGGGCCAGCATTCTATACTATATTACCCGTTTTCTTTCATCTATTAATTAGTTCCTTGATCTTTCAAGTGATGATTCACCTTCCTTGTAATGTAGCCTAATATCAATGCTCCAAAGATATCAGTGGCTAAATTTTGTATGGAAATTAACTGATAGAAGTGATGTGTATGAAGGGGGTTGGCACTGTGGCTTAGTAGGTTAAGCCTCTGCCTGTGGAGCTGGCATCCCTTATGGGTGCCAGTTCAAGTCCTAGCTGCTCCACTTCCGACCTACCTCTTTGCTAATGTGCCTGGGAAAGCACCAAAAGATGGCCCAAGTGCTTGGATCCCTGAACCCACAAGGGATACCCAGATGAAACTCTCGGCTCTTGTCTTCAGATTGGCTTGGTTCCTCCCTTTGTGCCCGTTTGGAGAGAGAACCAGCAGATGGAAGACCTCTGTCTCTGTAACTCTGCCAGTAAAATAAATCAATAAATAAATCTTTTTTAAAAAGCGAAAAATAATAATAATACCACTTCCAACCAAGAATATATTATCCAGAAAAGTTATCCTTTGAAAGTGAAGGAGAAATCGAGTATTTCATACCAGCCTTATAAAAAATTCTGAAGAAAGTCCTACATTAAAAGTAAGCATCATGGGTGCCAATGCTGTGGTGCAGATTAACACCCTGGCCTGAAGTGCTGGCATCCTGTATGGGCACCAGTTCGAGACCTGGCTGCTCCACTTCCAATCCAGCTCTCTGCTATGGCCTAAAAAGTAGTGGAAGATGGGCCAAGTCCTTAGGCCCCTCCATCCACATGGAAGACCTGGAAGAAACTCCTGGCTCCTGGCTTCAGATCAACACAGCTCCAGCCATTGCAGCCAATTAGGGAGTGAACCAGTGGATGCAAGACCTCTCTCTCTCTCTCTGCCTCCCCTCTCTCTGTGTAACTCTGACTTTCAAATAAATAAATAAATCTTTAAAATAAAAAAAAATAATAAGTAGCATCATGAAAATACATGGCACTACCAAATCCATTACATAGCAGGTATAATCAGTAACAAATCAACAACATGGTAAGTTTTGGTTCTTATATATCAATACTAACCTTGAGTGTAAATGGATTAAATTCCCCAACCAAAAGTTTTAAGTTGGCTGAATGGATAAAAATCTAAGAACCCATCATATGCTGCCTACAAGAAATTCAAATCACAAATAAAGATAAACATAGACTGAAAATGAAGAACTGGAAAAAGATATGTCAGGAAAGTAGAAACTAAAAAATGAGTAGGAGCAGCTAAACTTATATCAGATAAAACACTTTCTACATCAAAAACTGTAAAACAGATAAACAAGGACATTATATTTTGATAAAATAATCAATTCCACAAGAAGTTATTTAAAAAGGAAATATAGCGTCACTAATCTCCCTAGGCTCTAGTGATGAGTTGCCGAGGCTATTGAAGCCTTTAGGGTTCACCGACTTCAATCTTATTCCGACAGGGTCATAGTCAAAGTGGAGGTTCTCTCCTCCCTTCAGAGAAAGGTACCTCCTTCTTTGATGGCCCCATTCGTTCCACTGGGATCTCATTCACAGAGATCTATCATTTAGGTCTTCTTTTTTTTTCCAGAGTGTCTTTGCTTTCCATGCCTAAAATACACTCATGGGCTCTTCAGCCAGATCTGAATGCTTTAAGGGCCGATTCTGAGGTCAGAGTGTTATTTAGGACATCTGCCATTCTATGAGTTTGCTGGGTATCTCGCTTTCCATGTTGGATCATTCTCTCCATTTTTCATTCTATCAGTTAATATTAGCAGACACTAGTCTTGTTTGTGTGATCCCTTAGACTCTTATACCTATCAGTGTGATCAATTGTGAACTGAAATTGATCACTTGGACTAGTGAGATGGCCTTGGTACATGCCACCTTGATAGGATTGTATTGGAATCCCTGGCATGTTTCTAACTCCATCATTTGGGGCATGTCTGATTGAGCATGTCCCAAATTGTACATCTCCTCCCTCTCTTATTCCCACTCTTATATTTCACAGGGATCACTTTTCAGTTACAATTTAAACACCTAAGAATAATTGTTTGATTACTGACGCCATAAACAAGAGTGTCAAATTGTTAAATCAACATCAGGAGTCACTGTGTACTTACATCTCATGTGGGATCTGTCCTTAATGTGTTGTCCAATGTGAAGTAATGCTATAACTAGTACTGAAACAGTATTTTTACACTTTGTGTGTCTGTGTGGGTGCAAACTGATGAAATCTTTACTTAGTATATACTGAATCGATCTTCTGTATATAAAGATAATTAAAATGAAAAAAAAACTTGGTGTTAAATTGGAAATTGCATAGAAAATTAATCAATTTAAAAAATAATATCATGTAGGATCTCTGTCCTTAATGTGCTGTACATTGTGAATTAATACTATAACTAATACTCCAACAGTATTTTTCACTTTGTGTTGCTATGTGAGGGCAAACTGTTGAAATCTTTACGTGATATATACTAAACTGGTCTTCTGTATATAAAGAGAATTCAAAACGAATCTTGATGTGAATGCAAGGGGAGAGGGAGCGGGAAAGGGGAGGGTTGCGGGTGGGAGCGAAGTTATGGGGGAGGGGGGAAGCCATTGTAATCCATAAGCTGTATTTTGGAAATTTATATTCTTTAAATAAAAGCTTTATAAAAAAAGAAAAGATAAAAAAAGGAAATACATATGCATCAAACATGATACCACCCAGCAAAAACTATTAGACATAAAGAGACACATACATTCTGGTACAATAATAGTGAGTTACTTTAGCACCACACTCTCATCAATGAATAAATCATCCAGAGAGAAAATCAACAAAGATACAACAGAATTGAGCCATAAAATCAAGAAAGTATTGCTAATAGATATTTTCAAAACATTTCACCCAAAATGGGCAGAATACACATTCTGGGGCAGCTGTGTGCCACAGCAAGTTGAGCTACCACCTGTGAAGCCAACACCCCATGTAAGACCTGGTTCAAGTCCTGGATGCCCAACTTCTAATCCAGCTCACTGACAGTATGCTTAGAAAGGCAAAAGAGAATGGCCCAAATGCTTGGGCCTGCACAACCCGTGTGAGAGACCTGGATGGAGTTCTGGGCTCCTGACTTTGACCTGGCCCAGCCTGGACCATCACAGACATTTGGTGAGTGAACCAACTAATGGAAGATATTTTTTTTTCTCCCTCTCTCTCTTTCTTTCACTGTAGCTCTGGCTTTCAAATAAATAAATTATTTTTTAAAAAAATATGCAATCTTATCATCAGCACATGGAACATTTTCTGGGACACACCATATCTGAATCCACAGAGCAAGTCCCATTAAATTTAAAGAGATTAAAATCATACTGAAATCAGACAAGACCCTCTAAAATTTACACTAAATTGTGGCCCCTTAAAGTTCCCTAGAAATGCTATCCAGGGTGTGCCACATGCGCTACCGGTACTTGGGGTGTCTTACAATTTCACCATAGACTTATTACTAAATTCCCGATATTAATAAGCCCAAGAGGGTTCTTGGGCTAATTATTTAGAGAAGAATTCTAAATACCGGCACAGATAAATGAGGCAGCATGGTACATTTTAAACTTTTATTTAGTAAGAAAGATGCATAAGAGAGTGAGAGCTTTATTTAGGGGAGAGAGGTGAATAGGGGTTCATACCGAGCACCAGGAACCAGCCACGTGGATGAGCATCTAGGCCAGGAAGCCTAGAGCACATGGCCCAAAGGCCATGCGCCCTGGAGGGGCAGGGCTACAGGAAGCCCTGTCCTGGCAAGAGGCCAGGGAAGAAGAGCAGGGCCCAGGCACACTGTGCCCTAGGCTTTTAACCCACTCCAAAGGGGGGTGGTTAATTAACCTAATTGGCTGGTGGGCACCCCGGTGTGGCCAGGCAGAAGAATGAGGCCACACAGGGGCGTGGCAAAGGCATCAGGTAGCAGCATGAGGCCACACAGGGGCGTGGTCTTCCAGTTCACAAATCTGATCAATTTTAACCTGTATGCCTGCCTACTTCAATACCATGGATCATAGAACACAGAAGAATAAAATTAGAAGTAAACAACAGAAAGAACAATATAACATTCACAGATACATAGAAATTAACAAACATACTACTGAATGATCAGCAAATAATTTAAGAAATTAAAAGGGAAGTAAAAACTTTATTGAAGTAAATGAGAATAAAAACACAATATATCAAAACCTGTGGGATGGAGCAAAAGTAGTACTAAGTAGGAAATTTTGAGCAGTAAGTGCTTATATTTAAAAAAGAAATGTTTCAAATACATGCTCTAATTCATATATTTGAAATAATGCATTGAAATAATGCATCACAAATACTTAGATAAATGAACAAACCAAACACCAAATTAGCAACAGCCAAAAAAAGTAATAATAAGAGCAGAAATAAATAAAATTGAGGTTTAAAAAATAACACAAAAGATCAACCAACAAAAGGCTGATTTTTTGAGAATATAAAATAAATAGACAAACACTTGACTAACAAACAAAGCAAGAGAAAAACCTCAAATAAATGAAATTAAAAAGGAAAAAAAAAGACATTACAATTGACACCTCTAAAATAGAAAACATTGTAATAAAAAGCATCAAAATTGTGAAGGGTGAATTCAAAACACTCATGTTTGAAGATGACAACATGCTATCCATTGAAAAACTTAAACACTAGAACTGATAAACCAACTCAGTAAAGATGAAATTTATAAAATAAAGACACAAAAACGATCACTTTTTTCATGCTAATGATGAACTCACTGAAAGAAATACTGTTCACAATAGCTACACAAAAACTACAATATTTAGGAATCAATTTAACCAAAGAAATTAAAGATCCCTACAATGAAATTTATAAGACATTGATGAAAGAATTCATCAAAGACATGATAAAATGAAAAGACAGATATTCCTTACTCATGGATTGGAAGAATCAATATATTAAAATGTCTATACTACATAAAGCAGCTTACAAATTATATGTAATCTCTATTAAAATACCATGACATTATTTACAGAATTAGAAAAAACAATCCTAAAATTTACATGGAATCACAAAAGACAGAATAGCCAAACTAAACCTAAGGGGGGAAAAAAATCAAGCTGAAGGCTACACATGACCAGACTTCAAAGCATCTACAAAGCTATAGTAATTAAATCAGCATAGTATTGGCATATAAACTGACACATAGAGCAATGGAACAAAAGTGCCTGAACCATAAATTGAAGAAAGGATAATTTCTTATATTATTTGGCCAAACTGAAAGTTTTGCCTGCTCCTGAGTTCCTTTGTATTAAGGCATATAAAAGCTGCTCCAGCTTAGGGCAAAGCAGACAAAGGGAAAGAAAAGTTTTCTCCTTAATGTAAGAGTAGGGTAATTATGCTGTCCCTCTCACAGAACTCCATGCCAATGTCCAAAGAAACTGTCAAAATACTATGCTGTGCCAGAGGAAAATATGCTGACACTAGTTCCCAACAAGAGTTTGTGCCATTGTAATTTAGGTTATATGTAGTGTATCAGAACCTGGAACCAGACTGCATTCAGGAACAATTCTTCTACTTCCTAGCCATGTGATCTTGTATCAGTCCATCTTTCTGGGCCTTGGGTCCAGGATCCCTAATAATAGGGTTGGTGTCCAAATTCCATCTGATATAAACTCAATCCTCTTAACTATAATGCTCTAATCAGGATTTAAAAGATTAACTGATTTGCATAACAACATTATTAGCACTTGAATAGCCTTTACAATCTATTAGGAATTGTTCTAAGTCTAGTATTTATATCAATTCATGTAACCCTCAGAAAACCTTTGAGTTAGAAAAGAATGTAAGGTGTCCAGTGTCATACAGCTAGAAAATACCTTTGAAACCTTTATACACTGATCTGACAACCTGTGGGTTTTCCTCCCTCTCTTACTTTCAAGAGTGGAAATAAAATTTATAGGAAAAGAAAGAAAAATAAATATACCCAATTATTTAAATAATCAAATAACTGAAAATAACATTAAAATACATGTTTTTTCTAAAATATTCAACAAAATTATGAAGATTAAGTAAAAACAATTTGGATGATATTGATATTTATTGGTTAAAGGATAAAATGAAATAAAGGCAGCATGTTGACCTGAGATGCCAGTGGGACACTCACCCCATATCAGAGTGCATGGGTTTAAATCCAGCTGTGCTTCCAATCCCAGTTTCCAGCTAAAATACGTACTCTAGGAGGCAGAGGTGATGGCTCAAGTAGCTGGGCCTCTGCCACCCACATGGAGACCTGGAGTGAGTTACTGAGTCCCAGCTTTGCTCTGAACCACTCAGTTGTCACAGGCATTTGAGTAGTAAACTAATGGATGAAAGCTCTCTGTCTCTGTCTCTGTCTCTGTCTCTCTCTCTGTCTCTTTCTCCCAAACAAATAAGCTATAAAAAATGGGATCAGGAGCTGGCATTGTGGCATAGTGAGTAAAGTTGTAAACTGCAATGCTGACATCCCATGTGGACATTGGTTCACGTACTGGCTGCTCCACTTCTGACCCAGTTCCCTGCAAATGGAATGGTAAAAGTAGGGAAAGAAAGCTCAAGAATTTGGATCCCTATAACCCACATGAAAGACCCTGATGAAGATCCTGGTTTTGGCTTGGCCCAGTGTTGACCATTGTGCCATCTGTGTAGTGAGCCAGTGGGTAGAAGATATCCCCCCACCATGTGTGTGACTCTCTTTGTAAGTCTGACTTTTAGAATAAATCAATAAATCTTTTTCAAATGGAATCATATTTCTTTTTTGAATGATACTTCTTAAGAACCCAAATATATCACTAGAGAATCCATCAAACAAATAATGGAATCATGTACCACTCAGAATTGTATTTTGCAGATATATCCATTGATAAAGAAATGATCTGGAAAGTACTTGAAGTATTAGCAAGGGCAAATAATTGGAGAAAAATATAAAGGGCAACAAAATTGGAAAGGAAGAAGTAAAAATATCAATGTTTGCAAATGGCATGATGTCATATACAGGAAACCCTAACAGTCCATCGGAAGCTATTAGAACTAATAAACCAATTCAGTAAAAATGCAGGATAGAAAACTGACATGCTCAAAAACAATAGCATTATTATATACCAATAATGATTTCTTTGAAAGAGAAATCATAATGTCTACAAAAATGAAATATTTAGAAATAAATTTAATTAAAAACAGGAAGGACAGCTACAATGAAAATTATAAAATACTGATTGAAAACCATGAAGGACACAAAAAATGGAAAGATATTCTTTGCTCATGGATTAGACCAATTAATATCAATAAAATATTTATTATACCTAAACCTATCCAACAGATTCAGTGAAATCCTTATCAAAATACCAATGACATTCTTTACAGAAATAGAAAACAATCATAAAATACATATTGAATCATAAAAGACCCAGAATAGCCAGAGATCCTTCTTAAACAACAACAACAAAAAAATTGAGATGGAGGCATCACAGTGCCTGATTTTAAAGAATACTACAAAGCTACAGTAACTAAAACAATATGGTACCAGATAAAAACTTATACATAGATCAATGGAACAAAATGGAATGCCCAGAAACTGATCCCTGTACACACAGTCAAACAATTTCTAACTGAAGTATGCAGACCATACATTGTCAAGACTAAAGATAATTTCTTCAATAAATGGTGCTGGCAAATCGGTATGTAGAAATGTAGAAGGAAATTAGAGCAATATCTATTATCATATACAAAAATCAACTCAAGATGTATCAAAGACCTAAATTTAAGACCTGACACTATGAAATTGCTTTAAGAAAACATAGGAGAAACCCTTCCAGTCATCGGTATAGGTGATGACTTCTTGGATACAGCCTGAAAAACCCAGGCAACAAAAGCAATCCTAGACAAACTGGATTTTATCAAACTCAGAAGCTTCTGCAGAGCAAAGAGGAAAAAATCAGCACACTGAAGAGACATACAGAAGAATGAGAGAAAATATTTGCAAGCTATTTATCTGACAAAGGATTTGTATCCAAAATATATCAGCAGATCAAAAAATTCAGCAGCAAAAAATAAACATGCTAGTTAAGAAACTGGCAAAGAATCTGAATAAACAGTTCTCAAAAGAAGAAACACAAATGGCCAGCAAACATATTTTTTAAAAATATGCTTAATATCACTTGCCATCAAGGAAGTAAACATCAAAACCACAATGAGATATCATCTCACCACTATCAGAATGGCTACCATCCAAAAGACGCAGAGCAACAAATTCTGATGAGGCTTTGGAAAAAATGGAATTCTTATATAGTGCTGATGGGGATGTAAGCTAGTGCTGTCACCATAGAAAACAGTTTGGAAATTTCTTTAAAAACTAGAAATGGAAGTTCCATATGATTCAGCAATCTCATTACTGAGTATCCATCCAAAGACATGAACTCATTTTATCAGACAACTGCTCCTCCATGTTTACAGCAGCATCATTCACAACATCAAAAATATGGAATCACCCAAGATATATCATCAAATGAATGGATAATGAAAATATGGTACATAAACAAAATGGGATACTATTCAAATATTAAAAATGAAATATTTCCATTAGTAGCAAAATGAATGGAACTGGAAGACTTCATGTTGATTGAAATAAGCTTGATAAATAAAGATAAACACTGTATTTTCTCTCAGATATTTGAAAACTAAAATTAAAAAAAAATCTCAATGAGAATACAGAATGTTGCAGACTAGGGACTGGGAGGGTGAGAGAGTGATAAAAGGAATTCAGATTTTTTTAAAAATGGGGAGTCTGAATAGTATTTGTGAGAAAAACACTAATATGAGAGGCTAATAAGAAAAATGGGAACTCTTTATTACCACTTCACACTTTTTGCTTTGAAAATATAAAACTTTTCTGAAATAAAATGTTTAAAAAAGAAGATAAAATATTAGACGCAAATTTACCATGAGGAAATAAAACTGTAACTTTGCCTGCAAAAAAGCTTATAAACAATATTCATAATACAAACCATTTCTATAAAATTGCCCATGCTTTAATATCAGCAAGATACTCACTAAAATGTTAGCAGTGATGACTAGTTCTTCTCAGAGCCACTACTGACCCCTATGGCTCTATGTGAATGTAAAATGTGTCACCAGGAAATGGAGGACAGATGACGGTTTCAGGGGTACTTAGAACCACATGGCTGCAAGGAGCACAGAACTTGCCCAGGGCATACTTTATATGTTAAGCTTTAAATCACATTTTATAATTTTTTAAATTACTTATTTTAGAGACAGAGAGAAAAAAGAGCCACACACAGAGAGATTTTGTTAGCTGATTCAGTTCCTAAATGCCTGCACTGACTGAATCTGGGCTAGGCAGAAGCCAGCAGCTGGGAACTCAGATCAGGTCTCCTATAGGGGTAGCGGGAACCTGCCTACCTGAATCATTACTATTGCCTCCAGGAGTCTGCATCTGTAGGAAGCTGGAGCTGAAATCAAGACCCTCAGGTGGGACATGGGGATCCAAACCAGCATCTTAACCGCTAGGCCAAACACATGCCCCTAACAAATCTTTTTATCAGGTAAGAAAAATGTTCTTTTTATTTGGAAAAGATAAATAAATACAAGCACAGCTCCTTATGGATTATTCTACAAAATCCAAAATTAAGATAGCATTTAATCGGATTTTAATCTACATAATAAATATTCTTATTAGCTTACTGACTTTTCCTATTTTGTCTAATTTGAACTACATAATTGATCATCTGCATTATTTTCTACAATACTCTCAATTCTGTTCTTATGCTAGAACTGCCCTTCAATTCTCTAGGCCTTGATCAATTTTCAAATTTCTCTCATTCAATCCTACGCTCAGCATACTGAGCTCCTATGGAGAATATCATACACCTTATGTGTGATTTCCAGACTCAGAAGGTTTCAGGATAATGCACATTAAAATCTATTTACTGCCCTTGTTCATGCCTGTGTCTGACTCATTTCATTTAAAAAAAAAAAAAAAAACTTTTGTCACCCTCTGCAAACACTACCTAAATTTAAATCTTCCTATTTTTTTCAGAAAACTGACTTGCCACCCATTTACCTTAGAAAATTAAAGGCATCAAGATGAATTATCTCAAACTACATGCATCTATCTTTCATCTATGTTGTGTGTTTTGAGGTCAGTTTCCTTTTATGGTCTCAATCACATTCTCCTTTTCTTCCTTTGATATTGTGTCCCTTCTCCCTTATATCCTTATGAACTTCCTATTATTTCTTCTTCAAATCTCTCTCAGCATACGATGTCACATACCTCTGAAGTTCCACCCTTGCTGACACAGCATCTCTTGTTCTCAGTACAGCTTATTAGAAAAACACTACACTCACTTTTTCAATTTTTTTCCTATTTGCTTTTCCAACCACTGTATTCTATCAACAGCAGTCTTCACTTCTCTGAAACTAATGTGACCAACATCATGAGAAACCAGATCATTTATTTTGCTAAATCTAATGGAAAATTGTTGCAATTCTTATCTTACTAGATCTCTGATGTTTTTGATATACTTTTGCACTTATTTCTTAAATGTTCCTTACTTCTGTGGCATGTCATAATATTTCACCTAACCTACAATATCAGTATCACTTTTTCTATTTTATGTGTTTCTATCTTTCAATCTTGTGGGGCATGAGGGTGGCAAAGATGGCACTGAGAGGAAGTTAGATGGGCAGAGTCCAAGTTTTTTATAAGAAAACTTGATTGGGCACAGGTATCAGGAGAGATGAAGTCAGCGCATGAATAGCGTGTAGACCTTATGGAAACCCAGTGTATGATAGGGTAACCTTTAAAATGATTGGCTGGCTTCTCTTCCCCTCCCCTATAGCTCTGCAGTTTTTTGCTTTAAAAGAGGCTTCCTGCACAATAATAAATGAGTTCCTGCTTGACTTGACTCCCCGCAGCGTCTGATTGTTTCTGGGATCAAGGGAGGCTGGGAAACAGGTGAGCAGCGCATTTACCTTTCCTCAGACCCAGTCCATCCTCATTTGGGTGGACTAAGACCCTGCACAATCTCTTTATTATTCTCTCCTGGTTCACTTTATTCTGTATTTCATTCTCATTTATCAGATTTCCTAATGAAGGAATTAGAGATTCATGCATGAGTTAAACAAAATTCCTACACTCATGTAGTTTGCCTCTTATTTAGTTTCTTTGTGTGGTAAAGGAGGCCAGAGGTAGACAGTTTTAAGGTGTGGAAGACAAAAAATGTAGTATATTATATGCAAAGAATAGAATTAAGCTGAATGTGATGTGAATGAGAATCAAATTTTTTCAGCAAGAGGATGATATTTGAGTTCTAAATGACAGAAGACAGCTATGGAAAGTTGTCAGTAAGAATAAAAGTAGTTCAAGAAAAAAGAGCTGCTCATCCAACTTTGTAAATGAATTTAGCATGTTTGAAGAAGACAGAGATGTCTATGGAGTTGAAAGTCTTGTGGGTAATGAAAACAGGGGTAGATAGAGATTGTGCCAAAATCAGTAGAGGCCAGGATAAGAAGGATTTAATGGAAAATAAGGAAGTGATATGATAGAACTTACATCTTTGGAGGATCAGCCTTATGGAAAATATATTACAATTTAGGAGGAATGACAACAAGAAGAGAATTGACTTGGCTTTTGTACCGAACTATTTGAGATTTAACAATGGTCTCATGTACCACTGGGAGTGGGAGTAGAAGACTGCAGTAGTGGTTTGGGGCTACATTATGAATTAATGTCAAAAGTTCATAATAAATTTAAAATAAAAATTGGTGAAATGGAAAAATCATGGATAATTTGCTGATTGCTGCATGCCAAGTGATACAATTATCTAAGGTGAGAAATGGATATACAGTGGTGATGCTAGAGACACAGGTAGCAAGAGTTGTTTGAGTAAATTTTGAGGTTACAATTGACATACTGAGGTATCGATTAAGAATCTGAAAAAATCAGTCTGAAATTCAAGAAAATCACAAAGTACATGCTAGAAATTAGAAGTTACTGTCAATGACTGATATTTAAAGTCTGAGGATAAGATAAGATCTGGTATGGAGATTGCATGCTATAAAGGGAGGGCAGAATACAGCATTTGTTTCTACTAAGACTTAGGAATCAAGAGAGGCTGAGGAGTTAGCAAAGGACAAAAAGACCAGAAATGATCAGGGTAAAGTTGTATTACAGAGATCAAGAAAAGAAGAATGGAATGACTTAAGCTGTTTTTAGTCAACTATGATAAGAATGGTGCTGACAGCATTCAGTTTGGCACCTTTAAAATCATCTGTGACCTGCACAGATAGTTTCAGGGGAATGATGAGGGCAGGGAACCTAGTGCAGAAGGTGAGAGGACAAGGTGAGAGGAGGAGTCAGCAACTCTGGATGATACCTTCAAAAGGTTGTGCATGAGAGATAGGGAAGAAATGAAGTGACAACTAGGAAAAGAAGTGAGGTCAAGAGAAGACTCATATCTTTTTTGGGTGTACTTGCTCAATTTAATTTTTCAGAGAGATGAAACTACATTTATTGTAGATCTCATTTTTTTAAAAGATTTATTTATTTGAAAGTCAAAGTTACAGACAAGAGGCAGAGGCAGAGACAAAGGCAGAAAGAGAGAGGCTAGAGCTGCGTTGGTCAGATTCCAAGAGCCAGGAGCTTCTTCAGGGTCTCCCACATGGGTGCAGGGGCCCAAGGACTTGAGCCACCTTCTACTGTTTTCCCAGGCCATCGCAGAGAGCTGGCTTGGAAGTGGAGTAGCAGGGACTCAGATCGGTACCCATATGGAATGCTGGCAGTGCAGGCGGTAGCTTTACCCACTATGCCACAGCGCCAGCCCCTATTGTAGGCCTGTAAAACACCACTGTCAACTCAATCCTTCAAGACTGGAGAATCGAAACTTGTCTGCATTCTCCTGTTTCCTCGTTTATATCCATCGTTATATCATTTATGATTATAAGCTAACAGACTTCACTGCTGTTTCTGGAATCCAGCTCTTTCTCACCGTCTCTGTTAACACTGCTTTAATTCAGATACTGACCTAGATCACTCTCCACTCTCCCTTTTCCCACATTATCATGCTTTAAATCCTTGTCCTAAACTACAGTCAGAGTCAAGCAGGTAAAACAATGCTATGTTAAAACCTTCAGTAAATGGATTATTTCCCATAGAATTCAGAATTAATTTAAAGCATTGTAACTTGTGGGATAAGAAAAGCAATCAACTTCTTTAACTTCTTATTTCTGCCTTTAAAATTCTGTAGAATATTAAACCACTAGACTTGTTTTTTGCTGAATACCTACACTGCTTCAGCTTTAGTTATTTCTAAAGCTGACTTCCCCATCCCTTACTAGTTAATTTTTATTTTTTTTATTTTTAGATTAATATTCCATTCTTTATCTTGAAACCTGAGATAAGATTAAGCAAAGGGTCAGCATTTAGCCATAGAGAATAAAGATACCACCTGCAATATTGACATCCCATATTGGCACTGGTTTGTGTCCCAGTTGTTCAACTTCTGATCCAGCTCACTGATAATGGTATGGGAAAAGCAATGGAAGATGGTTCAAGTGTTTACCCCTGTCACCCACTGGTAGACCTGGAAGAAGCTCCTTGCTTCATCCTGGACCAACCCTGGCCATTGCATCCATCCAGGGGGTAAATTAGCATATAGAAGATTTCTCTCTCTCTCTCGCTCTCTCTCTCTCTCTCTCTCTGCAGCTCTTTCAAATAAATAAATCAGTCTTTTAAAAAAATAAGCATACCATGAGCACAGCAGTTTGAATATGTGCATATGTATGAGTGCATGATTTTTTGTTAAATCTAAATTATTAGCTTAAACACTTGTGGTTGGGTTGTTAATCTCAATGCTAGCCACAATGCAGACCTGATACTCAGTGGTATTTATACATTACACATTTCCCAACTGAAACTTACACACTTAGAGAAAGACAAATTACTATAGCAAAAAAGACATAGACTTTGAAGACAGTTTAAATAGCCTTAAGCTTCTAGAACAGCTGTTCATTTGATGTCCTGAAAAGTCACTCTCTAAGGCACACTGCCTCATGTTAAAATGGTGATACTTATACATATTTTATACTGCTACTAATATTTAGAAATATTTTGGGAAATAAAATTCTTAAAGTATATAAAACTATAAACTGACAGTAATATTCAGCAAATAATTAGTGGTCCATAAATGATCATTTACTTCCATTATGTAAATTTCAGATTTATTTATACCTTGAATATCTATTAAGCACCAATGATGATGCAATTACTATTCTAGGCATTAGAATTCAGCAATAATCAGGATAAAGATGACTCTTATTTTTACAGAATTTGTATAGTCTAAAAGAGAAGATCAAACATCAATAAACAACTAAGTTGTTATTTAATTGTAAATGTGAAAAATACAAAAAAAAATATTATGCTAAGGAAACATCAAATTTGGCACTAGTGACTTTCTTTTCATTTCCTTTCTCATATGTTCTTTAACTAGTAATCACTTAGCCACTTGCTCAATAATGTTGTTTTTAATTTGGAGATGATCTCAGTGCTTAATTTATTACTTATTAAAGCAAAGAACTTGGTTCTATATATCACAAGAGATGCTAGAAATCTCTTTGGTGTTAAAGAACTACATAGTAGAAACTAGTACAAAAATGCATAAATTAAAATATCAAAAATAAATACCATAGAATAATAAATACTATAACATTAAAAACTATAGGGAGAGATTCCCAGATGTGTATGATCCCATTTGAAAATGGCTTCTGAATTGAACCTTTCAGATTCAGCAGAATTTCAAGAGCAGAACTTCATTCCAACATCTAATGACTATTATCAATAAATTATGCATGTGGAGGCTAGCACTGAGGTACAGAAGATAAAGCCTCTGCCTGCAGTGCCAGCAATCCATATGGGCACGCCATTCCACTCCCGCTTTCTCCACTTCCATTCCAGCTCCCTGCTAATGTGCCTTGGAAGGTAGCAGAGAAGGCCCAAGTCCTTGGATCCCAGCATCCCTGTGGAAGACCCAGAAGAAGCTCCTGGCTTCTGGCTGTGGATCTGCCAAGCTCTGGCCATTGCAGCGTTTGTGGAATGAACCAACAGATGGAAGATCTCTCTTTCAGTCTCTCCCTCTCTCTGTAACTCTTTCAAATAGATAAAATGAATCCTTAAAATGCATAGTTTATTTTTTTAAAGTAGCTACTAATTGTTTTATTTTTATTTATTTGACAGATAGAGTTAGATAGTGAGAGAGAGAGACAGAGAGAAAGGTCTTCTTTCCGTTGGTTCACCCACCAAAGGGCCACTACAGCCAGCACTGCATGGATCCAAAGCCAGGAGCCAGGTGCTTCCTCCGGTCTCCCATGCGGGTGCAGGCGCCCAGGCACTTTGGCCATCCTCCACTGCCTTCCGGCGCACAGCAGAAAGCTGGACTGGAAGAGGAGCAGCCGGGACTAGAACCGGAGCCCATATGGGATGCCAGCGCCGCAGGTGGAGGATTAGCCAAGTGAGCCAGGGCGCAGGTGGAGGATTAGCCAAGTGAGCCAGGGTGCTAATTTTTTTTAAAGATTTATTTATTTATTTGAAAGCAGAGTTACAAAAAGAGAGACAGAGAGAGAGAGAGAGAATGACCCTCCATCTGCTGCTGCACCCTCCAAATGGCCATAAAAGCTGGAACTGAGCTGATCCGAAGCCAAGATCCAGGAGCTTCTTCTGGATCTCCCACATGAGTGCAGGGGCCCAAGGACTTGGGTCACCCTCCGCTGTCTTCCAAGCACATTAGCAGGGAGCTGGTTGGGAAATAGACTAGTTGGGGCTCGAACTCGTGCCCATAAAGGATGCTGGTGCTGCAGGACAGGGCTTTAACCCACTGTGCCACAGCACTGGACCCTATATTATGTATTTTTTTTTTATTTTTGACAGGCAGAGGGGACAGTGAGAGAGAGAGACAGAGAGAAAGGTCTTCCTTTGCCATTAGTTCACCCTCCAATGGCCACCGTGGCCGGTGCACCGCGCTCATCCGATGGCAGGAGCCAGGTGCCAGGTGCTTTTCCTGGTCTCCCATGGGGTGCAGGACCCAAGCACCTGGTCCATCCTCCACTGCACTCCCAGGCCACAGCAGAGAGCTGTCCTGGAAGAGGGGCAACCGGGACTGAATCCGGCGCCCCAACCGGGACTAGAACCCGGTGTGCCAGCGCTGCAAGGCGGAGGGTTAGCCTGTTGAGCCACGGCGCTGGCATTTTTAATCTCAGAAGTTTCCCTCCTACTCAATGGCCACTACAATAAATATAGGAACTTATCATTTGTCCTCTGGATTACTGAAAAGAATTTATGTGTCTGTCTCCTCTAATCCCTTTCTTAATTTTTTTTAGGGTGAACTGTAAAAAAACATAATCTGGTCCTGTCACATTCCAAATTTTCATTTTCATTGCCTTTTGAGTTTCAAATGCAGGTCAACATTGTGAGTATGGCCATTTGTGCTCTTGCATGATTCAAGTCTACTCTAATAGTGAATTATTTGCATCCTAGAGCTACTAAGAACAAACAAGATGCAACTCCCATTGGTCCAGTCTCTCCAAGATCATTCTGCTTTTCTCCATTCTCCTTTTTATTTTTCTGTCTCCTACTGTGCATTTAAGTTAAAATCATATGCCGTCTTTCATCTTTCATCATTGGCTCTTTTCCATTTTTTGATAGAAGTATTCATCTGCCTACATGAAACTCTCTACCTCTACCTTAACAACTCTCACCATTACTCATTTGTCTCCTTTTCATTCTTCCCCTTTAGATGGTAACATTTTGTAGGACAAGGACTACATTTCTTGTCTTTGTTCCCCAATACCTAGAAGGCTTCCTTGCATCTTAAAATGAAGCAAAACATCTTTGTATAGATAAATATATGGTTTATTGAAAGAGTGGAGATATTTTAAATTGCTGTATTAAACTGGGTAAATGATTGAAAAAGGAAGAAGCTAGAGTGACAAAAATTAATCTAATATGGAAAGAGAAGAAACCTTCTGGAGAACAGTATGCCAGTATGAAAAATTTCTGTTTTGCTGTATGAAATACAGTAACTACTAGCCCAATGGACTACTGGACATTTGAATGTGGCTAGTATAGTGAAAAAAACTATTTTTTTAATTTTAGGCCATATTAATTATTTTAATAGATACCATGGGGGTCTATAGTTGATAGCACAAAAGTAACACATTGCACAAGGTCTTAAAATCAGGGTATTTATTTATTGACTTATTTATTACATTTAATTTGAAAGGCAGAGAGACAAACAGACACAGAGAGATATTCCATTCACTAGTTCATTCTCCAAATATTCATAACAGCTAGGGTTGGCCAGGCAAAAACCAGGGCCCCAAAACTCCATCCAGATCTTCCACATTGGTGACACAGCACAAGAACTGGAGATATTCTGCAGCCTCCCAGAGTGTGCATTAGCAGGAAGTGGGATCAAAAAGTGGAGTATCTGGGACTCAAACCAAGCACTATAATATGGGATGCAGGCATCCCAAACTATAAATTAACTTCTGTGCCACACATCTACTGCCTTCATATCAAAGTTTTGAGACAATACTTTCTGGGGCCAATGTAAAACAAGGAGCTGGGGTTCTAAACAGAAAATGAACATGATTCACAATATGTCTTAATTAATCAATGAAAAATAAATACTAGTAAGCAACAAAGATTTGAAAATCAAACACTTTGATAACTGTTGTTCTGGTTTATTTCTCCTAAATTTTTGTCTTTCACTTTGGGTAATGAGATGAAGATAATTGACAATAATGTTTTTTATATAATTTACTGATGTATAATGATAATATATTTTTGAAACATTATTAATAGCATTGGAGTTAAAATCTTGAATAACAATTATTTCCTTATGTAATTAATTGGATAATAAAATGCACAATTTGCAATTGTGTAATAGATAAATAATACACTCAACTGTTTGATAATGAACCCCAAACAATTTAAAGTTGTATAACTACCAGACAATGGCTGAATCATAAGGTAACCATGTGTCTTATTTTGCTGGGATAGTCTCAGTTATACCTGATATAAATAAGTTGACACCTATTGATATATTTTAACCTCCCCTATATACTTCAAAGTATCTATGTATTAATGACAAATTATATGATAATTATTTCTTCATTCATATCACAGATTATAAAATACACATTTCTTTATGAAAATAATTTACATTAGGCTACTTTATGGTAACAACATATGCATAGAAAAACATATGTTTTTCTTCTCTGCAAGCAAAAGTAAGAGCAGAGTGTGAGTTTCTCAACATGACAATTATTATTTTCATATTGATTAGAAATCATGATAGATGAACTGTATTGGATAAATACGAACAAAAATATATGAGCAAATTACCAAAGGATATTCAAATTTCTTGTAGATTTAAGAGAATTAATGAGTTTCAAGGAAGGTATTAAATATTTAATAAATTTATCTGAAATTTAAATGTATCTTGGTAATCTTTTTTTTTAACTTAAAATATGTGTAACAGAAGTGTATAATCCTAGGGTGGAAAGATGCTTTAAACATAGCAAAGATGTTTGAATAGTCAAAGCTATGAAATAAAGAGAATTGTGTGTAAACTTTCTGGAAGAATAAAGTTAATATTCACTTCTTTTCATGAAGCAATTTGGTCATCAGCAGGAGACCAGGAGTTAAAAAGTGAAGAGACAATAGTTAGAGGGTTTGCTGTGACAATTAGGCCGCAAAAGAAAATTATAGGCTTCTGAAAAAGAGAATGCCAGAGTCTAAATGATGGTTCAGTGATCTGTTTTTCACCACTTGTATGTAGGATGATTTGCACATGGTGAGATACTATAGGAAGGTAATAATTAAACTGAATCCAAATGAAAAAAGCTGAAGCTAGAGCACAATGCGGCGTGGGTGCAAAATTAATGATTTAGCCTCTTATTTGTTCTTCAAATGAAAGGTGAAAGCCATTTATGTTATTTTCAGAGAATGCTAAATCGGGACATGTTAATAACTTTAATGTGGGTAGAAAAAACAATGCAATGGTTCCCATACAATAAGCACATGAACCAACATATTAATTAGATTCAGTAGGGGAATTCATCTTAAAAACATTACTTTAATTAAATAATTAAGCAAAGTAAGTGAAACAATGTGTTGACAAAGCATTGTTTTTGTTTTCTCTTTGCTTTGCTGTGTCACATGAAATACAGCCAGATGATTTTTGTATTGGATCTCAATTATTTTATCTGAAGATTCAAGAATGTTTGAACTTGGGCTAATGATAGCATGTTGATGATTTCCATTAGCCTTGAAGTAAATATGCTCTACATTTTACTCAACATAGTGTCCAATAATCCAAGCTCATTGACACAGGATCAACAGAACAGCACTTGGGGGGAAATGTGGCTGGTGCTTTTGTGAAGAACCAACCAGAAGATTAGGACAGTGAAGCAAAGAGATGGAGTGCTGCAAAGTAGAGGAAATGGGTAGTCTTACAGGATAGTAGAAAGAAGATGCAACTTACATAGGAGACTATATTCAGAAGAAAGACTACTACAATAAAGAGAAAACTCAAATTTCAGAAATGTGTAAGCATCTCAAAAAGGATTATTTTTAACAGTTTCTTCCCCCCACTCCCATATTCAAAGGGGAAAACATTCCAAGGTCCCCAGTAGTGGATACCTGTAACCATGGATGGTACCAAACTCTACATGATCTTTTCATGCACATTTATGATATAATTTAACTTATAAATTAGGCTCAATAAGAGATTATCAGATTCAATGTGATCCCAATCAAAACACCAATGACAATCTTCTCAGATATGAAAGTAAGAATTATAAATTCATGCAGAAATAAAAGGAATACAAAATATCTTAACGAATTATAAACAACAAAAACAAAGATACAGGCATCACAGCACCAGATTTCAAGAGATATTATAGGACAGTTTAATCAAGAGATCCTGGTATTGGAACAAAGACAGACCAACAGAACCCAGAAATCAATTCATGCATTTATAACAACTAATCTTTGAAAAGGGAGCTAAAATCAATCCCTGAAGAAAGGGCAGTCTCTTCAACAAATGGTGCTGGGAAACTGGATGTCTGCACGCAGAAGTATTAAACAAGGCCCCTATCTTACACCTTAAACAAATGGATCAAAAATCTAAATTTATGACCTGATACTATCAAATTACTAGAGAACAACATTGTAGAAACTGCAAGACACTGGCAAAGGCAAAGACTTCTTGGGAAAGACCCTTGAAGCACAGGCAATAGCAGCAAAAATAGACAAAAGGGATAACATAAAGCTTAAGAAGCTTCATCACTGCAAAGTTTGCACTCAAAGAAGTTAAGAGGCAACTGGAAGAATGGGATAAAATATTTGCAAACTAAGGAACTAATAAGGGATTAATATCCAAAATCTATAAAAAGCTCATGGAACTCAACAAAAACAAAATAAACAATAGAGGCAACAAATGGGCAAAGGATTTGAACAGATATTTTTCAAAAGAAGAAAATCAAATTGCCAATAGACACATAAAATATGCTCAGGATCACTAGCCATCAAGGAAATAAAAAAGCACAAAGAGGTTTCACCTCATCTCAGTTAGAATGGCTCACATACAGAAATCAAGAGACAATAAGTGCTGGTGATGCTTTGGGGGAAAGGTACTTTAATCCACTGTTGGTGGGAATGTAAACTTGTACAACAACCATAGAAGACAGAATGGAGATTACTCAGAAATCTTAAAAAAGATCTACCATATGAACCAGCCATCCCACTCTTGGGAATTTACCCAAATTAAATCAAATTAGCATATGAAAGTGTTATCTATACCACCATGTTGCTTGCAGCTTAATTCACAAAATTGAAGATATGGATTCGGGCATGGAGAGAGAGAAAGGATTAGAAGGCCTTCATTTGTGAATGAAGGTGAAATGAAGAACCTTTCATAGCAAACAGAAATTGAAATAATTTGTCACCACTTGTCCAGCCCTGCAAAAGATGCTTAAAGATGTGTTACACACAGAAACGCAGAAATATGGTCATCAATATGAAAGAAGGTAAAGGAAGGAAACCTCAGAGCAAAAGATCACAGGAAGTTCAAAGCATATTTTAGAAAATATCTTCGGGAAAATGGCAGGCAAAGTTACTACTTATCAATAGTCACATTGAATATTAATGGCCTCAACTCTCCAGTTAAAAGACACAGATTGGCTGATTGGGTTAAGGATCAAAACCATCTATTTGCTGCTTACAAGAAACACATCTTTCCAACAAAAATGCATGCGGACTGAAAGTAAAAGGTTAGAAAAAGGTATACCATGCGAACAGAAGTGAAAAAAGAGCGGGCATATCCATCTTAATATCAGACGAAATAAACTTTACACAAAAACTGTTAAGAGAGACAAAGAGGGGCACTATATAATGATTAAGGGATGAATTCAAAAGGAAGATATAACGATTATCAATGTATATGCACCTAATTAAAGGGCATGGTTTATTTAAAAGATATGTTAATGGACTTAAAGGGAGACTTAGATTCCAATACAATAGTACTGGGGGACTTCAATACTCCACTCTCAGAAATAGACAGATGAATCGGACAGAAGATCAACAAGGAAACATTAGATTTCAACGACACTATACCCCAAATAATCTAACAGATATCTACAGATCTTTTCATCCTACACTTAAAGAATTTACATTCTTCTCAGCAGCACATGGAACCTACTCTAGGATTGACCACATACTAGGCCATAAAGCAAGTCTCAGCAAATTCAAAAGAATTAGAATCATACTATGCAGCATCTCAGACCATAGGGGAATGAAGTTGGAAATTAGCAACTCGGGAATCCCTAGAGCATATGCAAACACATGGAGACTGAACAACATGCTCCTGAATGAACACTGCACCATAGTAGAAATCAAAGAGAAATCAAAAACTTTTTGGAAGTAAATGAGGATAACAGCACAACATATAAAAACTTATGGGATACAGCAAAAACAGTGTTGAGTGGAAAGTTTATAGCAATAGGTGCCTACATCAGGAAATTGGAAGGGCACTAAATAAATGAGCTTTCAGTGCATCTCAAGGATCTAGAAAATCTGCAGCAAACCAGACCCAAATCTAGTAGGAGAAGAGAAATAATTAAAATCAGAGAAGAAATCAACAGGATTGAATCCAAACAAACATTGCAAAATACCAACCAAATGAGAAGCTGGTGTTTTGAAAAAATAAATAAAATTGACACCCCATTGGCCCAACTAACTAAAAAAAGAAGAGAAAAGACCCAAATCAATAAAATCAGAGATGAAAAAGCAAAGAAAACAACAGACATCACAGAAATAAAAAGAATCATCAGAAATTACTACGAGGACTTGTATGCCAGGAAAAAGGGTAATCTATCAGAAATGGATAGATTCCTGGACACATGCAACCTACTTAATTTGAACCAGGAAGACATAGAAAACCTAAAGAGATCCATAACTGGGACAGAAATTCAAACAGTAATAAAGACCCTCCCAACAAAGAAAAGCCCAGGACCAGATGGATTCACTGCTGAATTCTACCAGACATTTAAAGAAGAACTAACTCCAATTCTCCTTAAACTATTCAGAACAATCAAAAAAGAGGGAATTCTCCCAAATTCTTTCTATTAATCCAGCATCACCTTAATTCCCAAGCTGGAAAAAGATGCAGCATTGAAAGAAAATTACAGACCAATATCCCTGATGAACATACATGTAAAAATCCTCAATAAAATTCTGGCCGATAGAATGCAACTACAGAAAATCATCCACCCAGACCAAGTGGGATTTATCCATGTTATCCAGGGATGGTTCAATGTTCGCAAATCAATCAATGTGATACACCACATTAACAGACTGCTTACGAAAAACCATATGATTATCTCAACAGACGCAGAGAAGCATTCTATAAAATACAATACCCTTTCGTGATGAAAACTCTAAGTAAACTGGGTAAAGAATGAACATTCCTCAATACAATCAAAGCAATTTATGAAAAACCCATGGCCAGCATCCTATTAAATGTGGAAAAGTTGGAAGCATTTTCAATGAGATCTGGTACCAGACAGGGATGCCCACTCTCACCAGGGCTATTCAATATATTTATCGAAGTTTAGCCGGAGATATTAGGCAAGAAAAACAAATTAAAGGGATACAAATTGGGAAGGAAGAACTCAAACTATCCCTCTTTGCAGATGATATGATTCTTTATTTAGGGGATCCAAAGAACTTTACTAAGAGACCTTTGGAACTCATAGAAGAGTTTGGCAAAGTAGCAGGATATAAAATCAATGCACAAAAAATCAACAGTATTTTTATACGCAGGCAATGCCACAGCTGAGGAAGAACTTCTAAGATCAATCCCATTCACAATAGCGACAAAAATAATCAAATATCTTGGAATAAACTTAACCAAGGATGTTAAGGATCTTTACAATGAGAATTACAAAATCTTAAAAAAAGAAATAGAAGAGGATACCAAAAAATGGAGAAATCTTCCATGCTCATGGATTTGAAGAATCAATATCATCAAAATGTCCATTCTCCCAAAAGCAATTTATACATTCAATGCAATACCAATCAAAATATCAAAAACATTCTTCTCAGGTCTGGAAAAAATGATGCTGAAATTCATATGGAGGCACAGGAGACCTCGAATAACTAAAGCAATCTTGTACAACAAAAACAAAGCCAGAGGCATCACAATACCTGATTTCAGGGCATGCTATAGGACAATTGTAATCAAAACAGTGTGGTACTGGTACTGAAACAGATGGATAGACCAATGGAACAGATTGGAAACTGCAGAAATCAATCCAAACATCTACAGCCAACTTATATTTGATCATGGATCCAAAATCAATCCCTGGAGTAAGGACATTCTATTAAATACATGGTGCTGAGAAAATAGGATTTCCACTTGCACAAGCATGAAGCAAGACCCCTAACTTACATCCACTCAACATGGATTAAAGACCTAAATCTAAGACCCAACACCATGAAATTATTAGAGGACATTGGGAAAACCCTGCAAGATATAAGTACCGTCACAGACTTCTTGGAAAAGACCCCAGAAGCACAGGATTCAAAGCCAAAATTAACATTTGGTATTGCATCAAATTGAGTAGTTTCTGTACTGCAAAAGAAACTGTCAGAAAAGTGAAGAGGCAACCGACAGAATGGGAGAAATATTTGCAAACTATGCAACATATAAAGGATTAATAGCCAGAATCTATAAAGAGATCAAGAACTCCACAACTACAAAACAAACAACCAATTAAGAGATGAGCCAAGGACCAAAACAGACATTTTTCAAAAGAGGAAACCCAAATGGCCAACAGACACATGAAAAAATGTTCAAGATCACTAGCAATCAGGGAAATGCAAATCAAAATTACAACGAGGTTTCACCTCACCCCGGTTAGAATGGCTCACATACAGAAATGTAACAACAGAAGCCAGTGAGGATGTGGGGAAAAAGGGACACTAACCCACTGTTAGTGGGAATGCAAACTGGTTAAGCCACTATGGAAGTCAGTCTGGAGATTCCTCAGAAAATTGAATATAACCATACCATACAACCCAGCCATCCCACTCCTTGGAATTTACCCAAAGGAAATTTAATTGATAAATAAAAGAGCTGTCTGCACCTCAATGTTTATTGCAGCTCAATTCACAATAGCTAAAACCTGGAATCAACCTAAATGCCAATCAACAGTAGACTGGATAAAGAAATTATGGCACGTGTACTCTATAGAATACTATAAAACAGTCAAAAACAATGAAATCCAGTCATTTGCACCAAAATGAAGGAATCTGGAACACATCATGCTGAATGAATTAAGCCAGTCCCAAAGGGACAAATATCATATGTTCTCCCTGATTGGTGACAACTAACTGAGCACAAAAAAGGAAACCTGTTGAAGTGAAATGGACACTATGAGAAACAGTGACTTGATTAGCCCTTGTCCCCACTGTTGATGTACAATTTAATGCTTTATCCCTTTTAGTATTTTTTTTGTTCTAATTGATACTATTGGTTGAACTCTGTAATTAACACACAATTATTCTTAGGTGTTTCAAGTTAACTGAAAAGTGATCCCTGTGAAATATAAGAGTGGGAATAAGAGATGAAAGAGATGTACAGTATGGGACATGCTCAATCGGACTTGCCCCAAATAGAGTTAGAAATGTGCCAGGGGATTCCAATACAATCCCATCAAGATGGTATGTACCAATGCCATCTCACTAGTCCAAGTGATCAATTTCAGTTCACAATTGATCATAATGATATGACCAAGAGTCAAAGGGATCACATACAGAAGACTAGTGTCAGAAAATACTAACCGATACAATAAAAAAGGGAGAGAATGATCCAACATGGGAAGCAGGATACACAACAGACTCATAGAATGGCAGATGTCCTAAACAGCACTCTGGCCTCAGAATCAGCCCTTAAGGCATTTGGATCTGGCTGAAGAGCCCATGAGAGTATTTTAGGCATGGAATTCAAGACACTGTGGAGAAGGAGAAATAGAATGAATTTCTGGGAGTAACAAGATGAACTCCTAAGAAAATAAATAATATGTACATATTCATAACATTCCATTATCTGAAATTTTTCTCATATCATATTGGTGTAAATATTTTTTTTAATTTGATTTATATTTGTCTGAAAGGCAGGGAGTGTGAAAAAAAGAGACAGGAAGAGAGAGATCTTTTTTTAATTTATTTTATTTTATATATATATATATATATATATATATATATATATATATAAAGCTTTTATTTAAAGAATATAAATTTCCAAAGTACAGTTTATGGATTACAATGGCTCCCCCCCCACAACTTCCCTCCCACCCGCTACCCTCCCCTTTCCCACTCCCTCTCCCCTTCCATTCACATCAAGATTCATTTTCAATTCTCTTTATACACAGAAGATCAGTTTAGTACATATTATGTAAAGATTTCAACAGTTTGCCCTCACATAGATACACAAAGTGAAAATACTGTTGGAGTACTAGTTATAGTATTAATTCACAATGTACAGCACAGTAAGGACAGAGATCCTACATGATTTTTTTTAAAGAATTGATTAATTATCTATGCAATTTCCAATTTAACACCAAGATTTTTTAATCATTTGCAATTATCTTTATATACAGAAGATCGATTCAGTATATACTATGTAAAGATTTCATCAGTTTGCACCCACACAGAAACACAAAGTGTAAAATACTGTTTCAGTGCTAGTAATAGCATTATTTCACAGATCTTCTATTCACTTTTCATTCTTCAAATGCCAAACCTGAGCCAGGTCAAAACCAAGAGCCTGGTAGTCTATGTTTCCCACATGGGTGGCAGCAACTCAAGTGCTTGATCATTACATGCTTACTCTCAAGAGTATTAGAAGATAATTCCAAGCACTGGCTTAACCTGCTATGACAATACCCACCCCATTACATAGTTAATAAAGAATTAGACTATTTAAAATATAATAAAACAAAAATTAAAAAATTGAACTAGTGTTTTGCTGAAATATTCAGTGTTAGACTTTCAATCTATGTTCACCAAGTTGGGTATATATTCACAATGATATTAATGGTGGCTGATATTTACTATATGCCAAATACTGAGCTGCTGTCTTTCACACATTATAAAGATGTATTTCTCTCAATAATGTGATAGGTAGGTAGTGTGATGATGATAACTTTCTACATAATCGTGAGCTTTACTATAACTCCATGAAGCAATTAGATGAGTTAGTAAATATTATTGCCTCTTAAAAAAATTTACTTTTTTACTGAAATGCAGGGTTACAGAGGGAGAGAAAGCTAGCTCTACTATCTGCCTGTTCACTCCCCCAAATGGCTGCAATATCTGGGTCTGAGCCAGTTTAAAGCCAGGGGCCTAGAAGTCCATCAGAGTCTCCCATGTGGGTGGTAGAAGCCCAAGCACTCAGGCTGTCTTCTGCTGCTTTCCCGACAGGAAGCTGGATAGCAAGCAGAGCAGTAGTAACTCAAACCAGCATCCACATTGGATGCCAGCATTGCAAGCAACTAAATCTGCTATGCCATTACATAGCATAACTTGGACACATAACTCTTTTTTCTTTTTTTTTTAAGTTTTATTCATTTATTTGAAAGTTAGAGTTACACAGTGAGAGGAGAGGCAGAGAGAGAGAGAGAGAGAGAGAGAGAGAGAGGTCTTCTATCCAATGGTTCACTCCCCAATTGGCTGCAACTGCCGGAGCTGCGACAATCTGAAGCCAGGAGTCAGGAGCGGGTGCAGGGGCCCAAGGACTCGGGCCATCTTTTACTGCTTTCCCAGGCCATAGCAGAGAGCTGGTTCGGAAGTGGAGCAGCAGGAACTAGAACTGGCACCCATATGGGATGCCATAGCTTCAGGCCAGGGTGTTAACCTGCTGCACGACAGCACTGGCCCCTGGACACATAACTTCTAAGGGCAGCACAGAAATTGAATTCAGATGCTTCCAATTCTAAAGCCACCCGTTTTCCCTGTACTCTGCATTGTGTGAAAAAGTCAAATTTCAACAAATGGATTTTCATTTTGTAATGTTTAGACCACTGATATTTCTTTACATACATATATATTCAGACTAGAAATGTATGTTTATTATAATACAGTCACATCAGTGCCCATCGCCCTGGCATAGCTGGTAAAGCCACTGCCTGTACAGCCAGCATCCCATATGGGTGCCAGTTCAAGCCTCAGTTGCTCCACTTCTGATCCAGCTCTCTGCTATGGCCTGGGAAAACAGTGGAAGATGGTGCAAGTCCTTGGGCCCCTGCACCCACATGAGAGGCCCAGAGGAAGCTCCTGGGTCCTGGCTTCATACTGTCACAGTTCTGGCCACGGCTGCCATCTGGGGAGTGAACCAGCAGATGGCAAGCCTCTCTTTCTCTCTGCCTCTGCTTCTCTGTAATTCTACCTTTCAAATAAATAAATAAATAAATAAATAAATAAATCTTTTTTAGAAAAAAAAAAACAACAATATAATTACATCAATAACACTGGAGTCTGTGGAAGCCTACCATTTTTTTTTTTCTTTATTATTTTTTGTAAGCCACTCTACTTCATAATCTCTAGGGTCTAAGAGAACATACTATGTATATTCTACTTTTTTTGAATTCTTAAGGTTTCCAATGTGTGAGTCTTATTTAACTTGTTATCCAAAAACTTGAGTCCAGGGCTGACATTTGGACAGTGGTTAAGACATTGCTTGGGATGTCCACATCCCATATTTAACTGCTTTGTTCTAGTCCTACTTGTGCTTCTTATCCAGCTTCGGCTAATGTGCACTCTGTAGGAACAAGGTGATAGCTCAAGTACTGTGGTTACTGTCACCTAGGTGGGAAGCCAGAATGGAGTTCTGGGATTCTGGCTTTAGCCTGGCCAACTCTGGTTGCTGTGGGCATTAATTTAAGAAATTAATACAAGAATAATTTAAGAAAAGTAAAAATCTTAAATATATACAAAATTGACTGAAAATTGTTATCTAGAAATATCTAATATTGCATTCATTTAAATTTCATTTCTTAAACTGAAATGCAGAAAAATATACTATGCCAGCAAAGGAATATGTGGAATGGTCTATTTTTATCTATTTCTATTTCTAGCTCCTAAGAGTGAAATCAATGTGAAATAAGTGTAGATAGAAATATCAGGTGGGTGAAAGATATCATAGCTGTTTCTAGAAACAAACAACTTGAAGAATCAATCTGTTATTTATAAATGAAATATTCTTTTCCAGTTGATCAAATTTTAAACTTCTAAGCAAAATATTGTATTTCCCTGAAATAAACCAAGTAAATTAAACCAAAAAAAAAAAAAAAGAAAGCTGTAATACTCAAAAGAACTATGTCATCTATGATGGGAAAATAATATCCTTGATTTTATGTGGTTTTACTGTACCCTTATCAATAGTGTCATCTGAAATAGTTAACAGTTTCTAATTAAAGATAGACTATCACATGTTTGGTATCATAATCCCACTGAAAAATAGCAGAAATGGATTATTATTTTTTTTAAAGTGAAGAAACAGTTTACCAAATAAATAATATGATTTTCTATTAAAAAGTGGTTGAGAGCAAAATGAAGGTATGGACCACATATCATTCATGTGTTCATATATAAAACATGTATTCAGTGAGTATACATGTATATAAAATACATAGGATACTGAGATATAGACAGATGTGGACATAGATGATTACATGTTTATAATAAATAAACTAGTAAGTATGGTAATGCCAGGTAGAAAAAATATTTTATGTTCTGTAATTTTTCAACAAGAGCATTGGCATTTAAAATTTAAATCTAAATCTTTGATAGTAACGCATCGTTAAGGACACTACATGATGCCATTGATTAAAAATGGTGAGAAGCACCAAGCTGGTATTTGTGCTGCTTATTTTTTGATCAACTGATCCTGTAACTGGGGAGGGGGGAGGTCTAGTGAAGGGGGTCATAGGACCTCAGTGGTTGTTTAATCCAGAGGAAAGAGATTAGCTAAAACATGAAATCCATAAGCCAGGGGGAAGGTTTGCCGTGGACCTGACTTGTTCCTGGGTACTCTGCCTGAATCAGTGTATCATAGCAAACTCCTGCCTGTTATTGGTTACACGTAAAATCTCATACCCAGGTTAGTAATAATGTCAAAACACTCTGTTAAATAGGAGGAATAAATTTCAATGTTCTGTCACACAATAGGGTCACTTTAGTTCACAAGTACATTTTATAAACAACTATGAGTTTGAAGCTTCTCAAGACAAAGAAATGATAAGTATTTAAGGAAGTGAAACATTATCTTGGTTATATCAGTACACATTGCACATGTGTATTGAATTATTACATTATGTCTCATAAACATGCAACATTGTTATTCATCAATTAATGAAGAAATATAAGGTATTCTATGAAATAAACTTTTAAAAATAGTGAGTTAAAATGATCAAAAAAGTAAATTAATACAGTAAGATGCTACTTTAACATATCAAGTTGACTTTTTGTCCAGTTTTGGTCGGTCCAGGAAAATGAAGCCTCTGATAATTGCATTGCTTGTAGAAATGAAACAGATGCAATCTTCCCGTGAGCAATTAGCAATGAGTATAAAATTTCCATGTAAGTGTACTGCTAATGATTTAGCAAAGCAAGTAATGACGGTTATGTTCAAAGATTTATCTACAAGATGTTCTTCCAGATTTTATAATAACAAAAATTTTGAAAAATTTAAGTATATAATATTAGAGGAGTAGATGAAATAAATTATGATAAGGCCATATGACTTTCAGTAGGACACTTAATAAAATGAACAAATGTTTAGAAAATTAAGGGGAAAAAGTTATAAAACAGTATTGCAACAGGATTTCAGTTTCAGTTGGAATATATATAAACAATAATAGTTGCACATATGACTAAAATATGCACACAATATCAACAGTATGATAGTTTACAGTTGGTTATTTTCATGTATTTTAATATGTGAGCAAATAAAACTAATAAATGCTAACTTAAAAAATCTCTTGGAATGTTGACACTGGTAATCTTGGGTTTTGAAATGGTCTATTTCTACAGACAACTAGAGGAAAAGGGGCCAGGTTTAAGAATTTAAAATAGGGGCCAGCATTGTGGTGTAGCAGGTAATATCACTGCCTGCAATGCCTATGGACATATGGGTACCCATATAGGCACAGGTTCCTGTCCCAGCTACTCCACTTCCAATCCAGCTCCCTGCTAATGGCCTGGGAAAAGCAGCAGAAGATGGCCCAAGTGTTTGGGTCCTTCCAGCCTGTGGGAGACCAGCATGGAGTTCCAGGCTCCTGACTTCAACCTGGCCTAGCCCCAGCTGATGCAGCCATCTGTGGAGTGAACCAGCATATGGAAGATTCTTTCTCTCTCTCTCCCTCTCTTTCTCTCTCTCTCTCTCCCTCTCTTTCTCTCTCTCTCTCTCCACACACACACACCCCTCTGTAACTCTGACTTTCAAAATAAATTTTAAAAGTATTTAAAAAACATTAATTGGTTAAAGAGATATTCCAAATGTTATTGAAGCATTATAGACAATGGCCAAGATATGGAATGAAAGTGTCCATCAACAGATGAATGGATAAAGAAAATGTGATACAGATGTGGGTAATTCAAAAAGTTCATCAAAAATGTATATATGAAAAAGTGATGCATGGATTTTAAAAACTTTGCACCTAATTAAATTTATCTTTTAATTCCATTTTCCACAAACTAATAATCATGTTTATATAACAAAATACAATTCAGCCTTTAAAAATAAGGAAATACTGCTATTTGCAGCCTATCATTAAACCTGATGGTTATGATAAGTGAAATAAGTCAGGTACAGAAAAAATAATGAAGAAATAATAAAAGGGAAAAATTAATTTAAAATACAAAATCCAGGAAAACAGCTGCTTATCCAACAGGTTGGAATTCTGATCCCAAGATCTAGTACAGAAGATAAATGTGTGCAAACTCTGGAAACCAAAACTGAATCCTCTCATAAAGGATAAGAAGCTGCCATGGATGTCCATGGTGAAAGTTGTGACTTGATAGGCAATGGGACATAGTTTTTATTCACAAGACACCAGAGATGAGGTTATAGCATAGCACACCGAATCAAAGATCTCACTTAGTATTACGTTTGGAATGCCTAATAAATGACCAAATATGTAAGGCATGATATACAGTAAGCCTACAGAAAGAAATAGGGAGAACAAGAGGGTAAGGAAGAAAGAGGTAGAATGAAGCACCATTCCAATAACCCTAGGTTGATAATTTTTAACTGATGTCCCATGAGACAAAGAATTAATGATCTGAATAAAATACCCCTTGCAATGGATTTCATATATCTAGTTTTTTGCTTGCTGAATAGAGACTGGCATATTTATCTATTAAATCTACTTACAGCAGTAAGTACATTATCAAATAGACACACTAATCATAAGCAATTACCGCAGGCTGAGGGTAATGTCCAAAATACCTACTTGTTTACATGTTATCAGTAATTGATCATTAAAATGGTACCTAAAACTCGGGTTATTTAGGGGTTTTTCTTGTGTTGCTGGTACTCCAAGCTATAGTACTTTTTTCTAAAATATTTATTTGTGTGTGTATGTCTAAGAGAGAAAAAGAGAGGAATTTATAAGAGTATTGCTTTGTTAAAATATGTTTACATGGGTTTTGAAACATAAGACCTCAAAGAAACTTATGCTTAAGCACACAATACTACCATCTTGTGTATTTTAGAAGAAAAGATGGGTCTGCTTATGGATTGCAAAAAGGAAACCACAGAAATCAAGGAATTGTGGCCGGCACCGTGGCTCAACAGGCTAATCCTCCGCCTTGCGGCGCCGGCACACCGGGTTCTAGTCCCGGTCGGGGCGCCGGATTCTGTCCCGGTTGCCCCTCTTCCAGGCCAGCCCTCTGCTGTGGCCCAGGAGTGCAGTGGAGGATGGCCCAAGTGCTTGGGCCCTGCACCCCATGGGAGACCAGGAAAAAGCACCTAGCACCTGGCTCCTGCCATCGGATGAGCGCGGTGCGGCAGCCATTGGAGGGTGAACCAACGGCAAAAGAAGACCTTTCTCTCTGTCTCTCTCTCTCACTGTCCACTCTGCCTGTCAAAAAAAAAAAAAAAGAAATCAAGGAATTGTATAAGGTAATTATATCTCCTTAATTTTTGTTTTTATTATGTGGATAGATAATGGATAATTAAAATCTGAAGATAATACTAAAATTCAATTCTAGCCATGTTTATATTTGTTCTTATCAAGCCAGTAAGTAGTATTGATAGCAAAATGGACTGAGTTAGCTCCAAAGATTCAAAAGAAAGCCAAGAATGGAAAGAGTGACTACTCTTGAAAAATACAGTAACAAATAAACAAAAAACCAATCTGAAGTGTGGTTGGTGAGGATCTTCTTTGGTGATTGTTATTTTTTATGATGTGTGCAGCACAGAACACATGGCTCAGACATTTCTTATTGTTTTCCAGTTTCCTCCAGTCTAAATTAGAAAGAAACCTTATTGTGAACACAAGTTCACTTTTCTAACTCTAATGGCTTTTGAGATTCTAATTGGATTAGGATATAAATAGTTTGTGAAGTTTGGTGGATTTACCTGCAATAATACTTAGGAAACAAATTAGAAGTATAAATTGTTACCTAAAATTACAGCTTTATAGGAACCCAATCCCATGGTGAGTGGGAATGAGTAAAGCATGATTCCTCCTGGGAATCAAGAAGTTTCTGAGATGAATCACAAGCAATAAAAAGAGAAAGTCACATACTAAACTGATGAATGGATGTCCCTGAGGAGACAAGTGCTCCTTTGTACTTCCCTCCTTTTGTGCGAGGCTGATCTCTAAGATGTTGATCATATTGTATGAGTTGCTTGCTTCGTTCCTGCTCAGACTTGTCTAGATGGAGAAGACTGACACACTATTGTTACAGTTCTTTTATCTCAGTTTTACTAGATATCCCAGTATTTAATGAGTTGTTTATGTCCTTTAACTGATACATCATTTATGTTAGAAGTTAAGAAAAGTCATAAAATATAGATTAACAAAAGCAAGAAAGAACTTTTCTTTCTCTGCATACTTTCACTCATGAATAACTGTTCCCCCATCACCTTAACAGATCTCGCCTCTGTCCCCTTCTTTATTTCTCTTCATATGACTCACCACTTGATATAACATGTGTGGGGTAAGCATAATTTTAAGATACTCATAATTCTAAGATGACCGCAATGAATCATAGTCATGTGTAAATACGCACTCTTCAGTCCAAGCAGAATCTTTGAATTCTAGACAGTAGAAAATGGCAAAAGTGTTGGGATAGTCAGTGCTTGAATGGGTCAAGTTTATGAGAGTCATTTTTGTATACCAGCACAACCACTTCCCCATGGGCTTGAAGAAGGAAGTTAGGTTGTGAAAGGTTGTGACCACATGGCAAGATACTGTAGCAGCCTCTAGGAGACTGATAGCCAGCAAGAAAACAAAAGCCCCATTGCCGAAAATAGAGGTGGGGAACCTTTTTTATGGGCCATTTTGGATATTTATCTATAATATTATTCTCAGACCATACAAAATTATCCACTTAAAAATTAGCCTTCTAAATTTGGTCAAATATTTCATTCATTCTCAGGTAATGTGATGGCTGGAATTGTTTCTCTTGGGTGAGGAGTGTGATATTAGCTGGTATTGATGATGTTGCTACTCACAATTGCATTTTCAGGTCTGTGTCAGTCAGTCTGGCATGTAGTCAGTTCTACAAGGGTAAGTTTTCAAAAGAACTGCTCAAAGCAGTTCTGAACACAGCTGCATATTTCAATACATGTCTTCTCAAAGTGGGAAATTCATCATTGTTTATGCGATGTTTATAGAACTCAGGCAGTGGGAGGTTGTTGCACCTAGTTTTCAGCTCATCATTACTATGCAATTGAATTATTTTGTACTGTAGGTTATCAGGCACATCAGCTAGTTCCACATTGAATGGTGTGGCAAAGATGTTCAATTCCATTTGTTTACTTCTCACATCCTTGAATCTTTCATTAAGTGTCTCAATTAGTTTCCTACATTCACTAGAACATTCAAGAGTCATAAAAGGCTTTTGTCTTTCCAGAGTGGGGAAATGAATTTTCTTTCAAATTGTACTTGCCATGACCTTAATTTAGCTTCAAATGATTTCCTGTTTGAAAGCAAGAGCTGAGAAGCTGGTTGGGGCCCTACAGCCTCAACATTCAACCAAGAGGTACATGGTAATGTCCACCATGAATGCCAGATCACACAGCCACTTGCTATCATTGAGTTTCCTGACATATTTTTCCCTTTATCTCCATGAACTGCTATCATTCATCTTTCAGTTCTTAAAAGCTCATGAAGATGCCACCATACTTCACAATGAAGTTAAAGATTACCATCCTCAGAGTCAAGACTATTCAGTAATTCCTTAAACTGGCAGCTGCTAAGATCTCTGCTTTGGGCAAGACACTACTGTTGGCATCACACTGTTGAGATGCAACAACTGTGCGCAAAGACTTTCTTGCTATGTAATGTGGTGGCACACAACTTAATCACTAGGATCAAGACAGACAATTAAGTTCTTTCTTGTCAAGTGCAATTAAGCCCTTTTGCAGGCAAATCATGTCTGGATCATGATCTGTAGTAAGGTCACATAACTTTTCAAATGTTATCTCAAGTTTTTTGTTAGTAAAACAAGTCTCTCAAACCAAATCCTCATCTCTTGTAGTACTATGCATAGCTTCCAGTGATAACAGTTACTCCCTGTATCTGCAATTATCCCATGAACAAGAACAGCCAGTTGGGCAGCATTTGTTTTGTCCATTGTCTCATCACAAGCCAGAGAGAAAAGCTGTAAATCTCCTGAAGAATTGTTGAGTTTTGTATTCAGTACTTTGTGCTGTCAGTAATCCTATCCGAGACAGTGTCAAGACAAAATAACACCCAAACAGTTCTACCTTTTGTGGTGCTAACAACTCCACAGCAGTCATCAGTGCACTCTCACAAATTCTCCACTGAGGCAGAGGCCTCAACCTCTTTGTGATTCCTTTACCCATTACATAAACGTCTGACTGATGTCTCTCTGGAGGCCTGGTGAAAGTGTCACTTTGTGATTCCATATGCCACTGAAGAACACTGATTTTTATCCAGATGTATTTGGCCTCCCAATTCATTGAGCATAGCAGGTTCTGGGCTATAATGATGTTCCAGACTGGCTTTTATCATTACTGTGAAAGTATCACCACAAACTAGGCAAATTGGTTTGCCTTTGACTTCAACAATCATTATTTGCAAATGACATTTTTACGATGTCACATCACCTAAGTTTTTGTAAGTATACAATGTGCACATCACCAAGAATGTGATCATTTTGTTTTGATTGATGTTTGAATCCTGCATCTTGGATTTGGAGTATATCCAATGTTTGTGTCATTGACTGTTGGGGTCTTTTCTGTGTACTTTAATTTCCTTAATCTTCATATGACATTAGGTTTTTGTGAGGATTGTCAATTGTGGATGTGTAGACAAACGTTGGATTGGAATTATTGTCTATGTCGACAAAGAAGTCAGCAACATCGTTGTCAATCATCAGAGGCAAGGTCATTGAAGTTACAAGGAATCATCTTGTTGCATCGCACCTCATCATTACCAGATCACTATAGTTTAACCAGTGTGTTAACCCTGGCACTCTCAGCCTGCCTGGCACTGACTGTCGTCTGAATCATCACAATACAGATAGATGGGCAATAGACAGCCAACAAGAAGCACACATGTCTGTCCTGTCCATGTACTCCTATGTGTCCTGTCTATTCCTAAAGAGTGTCCCTTGCTTCTCCCTCAAAATTTATAAAATTTACATTATTATAATGATTCACTTAATACAAAGTTATATTGATATGAAAAGAGCTCCTGGACATATTGAAATTTGAGTCTGACCTGCAGTTACCTTGGCAGGGCCGGACCGAATGATTTCACAAGCCTTATGTAGCCCACAGGCCAGATGTTCAACACCCCTGGCTTAAGGCAAATTCACCCTGCCAACAATAACATAATCTTGGAAAAGAAGCCATGCTCCGGAAAGGAAGGCAGCTTGACAACACCTTGACTGCAGACTTGCAGTATACCTGGACAAGTTAAGTCTAGAGTCCAGACCCAGGACACTATGAATTAGTAAATATATGGATGCTGCTGCAACACGCTACCTATATCTGTGGCAATTTGTTACTCTGCAATAGAAAACTAATATATCCAGGCCAAGCATTTAGCCTAAAAGTTAAAATTCTGGCTAAGATACTTGAGTCCCATAAGAGTGTCTAGTTTTAATTCCTGGCTCTGAATCCTGACTCCAGCTTCCAGCTAAAGCAGATCCTGTGAAGGAGTGGTAATGGTTTAATTAACTGGGTTCCTGCTGCCCATTTTGGAGACCTAGATTTTTTTCTCAACTCTTAGTTTCATCCTGGCCCAACCAAGACATTGTAGGCATTTGAGACAGGAACCAGCAGATGGAAGATCTATTTTTTTGTCTCCAAAATCCTCTTTCCCTAATATGTGTGTATATATATATATATATATATATATATATATCACATATATATATATGTATATACATATTTGTATGACACACATATATTTTATTCATACACATATATACATGAATGTACATAGAATAATTAAAATAAAGAGTATGAAAGCTACTATATACCATATAATCTATTATCTATCTATCTATCTATTTTTCTATATTTATTTTCTTTCCCCTATCCACCCCAATACATATACCTGTTTGTAAAGTCCTGGAGAAGAGCAAAGTTTTTGTTGTTCACTTGTTCTTATTGCTGTCATTGTTGTTGTTTAGGTCAGCCTACCTTTTACATTGCTGTTTCCAGTACCTAGAAGATCAAGGCTTCCCAAAAATACACAGTAAATGAAAAATATTTGTGGAAACTTCCAAGTTTTCATTAAAAAATTTAACTTACCTTAAAGATATTACAAAATAGAATTGCAGGTAATATATTTTAAATGAATGGGCCATTAATGAATAAATAATTGGGTTCCTCTTATTTCATAAACCCTGTTTTAAACTTTGATTAGAAAGTTTTTTTTTTTTTTTAACACAAAGTGTGGGTGGGGTCAGGATTTTGGTGCAGTGGGTCAAGCCAATGCTAAAATCCCACATGAGAACTGGTTCATGTTCCAGCTGCTGCATGCCCGATCTAGCTCCCTGCTCATGCACCTGGGAAAGCAGCTCAAGTACTAAGGCCTCCACCCGCAGTGTGGGACACCAGTATGGATTTCCAGACTCCTAACTTCAGCCTGACTAAGCCCAGGCTGTTGCAGCCATTTAATGGGTAGTGAACCAGCAGAGGGGAGATCTCTTTCATATTCTCTGTCCCTCTCTCTCTCTAACTCAAATAAATAAATATTTTAAAATAAAAAAAATAATAAAAGCAGGTAATTAACCATAACTTCACCTAACATATATTAAACACATATGGTATGTGGATGTCTTCTTGGGTATTTGGGTGTAGAGAACTTAAGGTAACTCAAATAATCAAATAACTTATTGTTAGAATTACTATTTAGTTAAAATATCATTAGACATATTACTTAGAGAAAACAGCATACCTAAATCACCCTGGGTAGTGCCAACACATAGCACTAAATGTTAGCCATTAAGTTTATGTTGGAGTCAATATATTGTCCCTGAGTAACTCGTATGCCAAATCTCTCTCTTAAGCTGTTTCATAATTGGATTCAATGGAAAGAAATTCTGAAAATGAGATTAGGAAATGTGTGCCAATTAAGGAAGGACAAACTGGCAGGGTCAGATCTGAGAGATATTTAAGAATAAAATTTACAGAACATGGGAATAATTGGATGTGAGGAGTGAGGGACAATGCAGAGAATATAAGGACGATTCTCAGATTTCCGCCTTAGACAACAGGTTTCACCAGTGATTTCCCCTCGCTGTGCCCTGGAGGTCTGCCTTGTTAGGTTGTGATAGCAGATGTTGGATTTCCCCCCTTCATTACCTGACTGGCTGCGGGGTTGGTAATTTCCTGTATGCTGAGAGCAATATCATTGCCTCATCTGCTCCAGGGATACTAATACAGCCGATTTCACAGTTTCTTCAAGCTGCCGTAGCCTTGCTTCTGGCTATATCTTGATTTATATCAACATACTTAAAGCCTTGTTAATATCACCCTGCAGTAGACTGTCAACTGGAATAAGCTTTCTAGTAAGTTTGTTCCTACCTCCTCTCACTTTCAGGTTCATCAAACAAGGCACATGTTTCTGTCATTGCCCAATTAGTGACACTCACCACATCAAGTGCATTGCCATTAATTATAGGGCTGAGTCAGAAATACCTTGACATGGGAGCTGCTGAAGGTACCCATTATGCATGCTCTAATGGTACACCTGTACCTCTCCCCCAAAGCCCAGCTACAAATGCCAAGCATTTGTCATCATGAAGTGAAATCATTAGAGACTATGAGTGACTTTTGACAAGTGCCCATACTTGAAGAATTTTAGTGAATAGTACATTGTGGAGGCATATTTTTGGAGAGAATAAATCTTACAAATAAATCCCTATTTAATATGTGTATTAATAAATAAAGATAAGTCTCTGGAGACTGGTGCTGTGGAGTAGCAGGTAAAGCCTCAGCATGCAGTGCTGGCATCCCATATGGGTGCCAGTTAGAGTCTCTTCTGCTCCACTTTGGATCCAGCCCTTGGGCCCCTGCACCTGTGTGGGAGACCTGGAAGAAGCTCCTGGCTCCTGGCTCCTGGCTCCTGGCTCCTGGCTCCTGGCTCCTGGCTCCTGGCTCCAGCTGTTGCAGCCATCTGGGGAATGAATCGACGGATGGAAGACCTCTCTCTCTCTCTCTCTCTCTCTCTCTCTCTCTCACTGCATCTGCCTCGGCCTCTTTGTAATTCTACCTTTCAAATAAATAAATAAATCTTAAAAAGAGAGAGAGAGAAGTCTCCAACTGTAACAGGCTCTAACCCTTAGCCCATAACAGCTTTTATCAGTATATCCTGTTAGTTGCCTGTGAACATTCAGAGCCAACTGGCTGCAGGTTTATATGCAAACATGAGTAATGACATTTGGACAGAAGTCAACAATATATGAACAAATATATATTATAGAAAATCAGTATATGGCAAGATAAAGGATGGACTTGAGGAATAAAATAGTCTACTCAATACATATTTACTGATCCTTTATTCTAGTAATACATCCACTCAATATGAACTGAAAATTTGAAAATCCCTTAATCACGTCATCAATTTATTTATCCAATTCTAGTATGTTTCAGGCAACATTCTAAGTTCTGGGTTGTAGTATGACCACCACCATATATTAATAGATTTATTTATTTTTTACTTGAAAGTCAGAGTTACACAAAGAAAGGAGAGGCAGAGAGTGCGAGAGAGAGAGGTTTCCATCTGATGGTTCACTCCCCAATTGGCCACAATGGCCAGAGCTGTGCCAATCCGAAGCCAGGAGCCAGGAGCTTACTCCAGGTCTCCCACATGGATGCAGGGGCCCAAGGACTTGGGCCATCTTCTACTGCTTTTCCAGACCATAATAGAGAGCTGGATCTGAAGTGGAGCAGCTGGGTCTCGAACTGGCACCCACATGGGATGCTGGTGCTTCATGCCAGGGCATTAATCCGCTGCTGCTGCACCACAGCACTGGCCCCCACCACCATAGATTAAAGAACCCATCTGTAGGGGGTTTCCAGTCCAGTTAGGGGATTGCAATCAATAAATAAAATATTTTCCATGCCATATGCTTCTAAGTACTGTGGAGAACAATCAAGCAATGGGATAGGGGATCTAAGAGTGTTAGCTTGGGGAAATGAGATTTTAAAGAAGGTAATCAGGGATACCTAACTTCAAGGAGCAGGGTATGTGCAAAGCTCTCAAGTGGAAATATGTCTGGAGTATCCAGCAAGGAAATCCAATGTGACTGGAGTAAACATGGGGGAGAGAAGTAGAAGGTGACAGAAGAAACAAAGAACAAATGGTGCACATGATTTCAAGGATTCTCTATTTTATTCAGAGCAACAATTTTGAAAGGAAGACTAATGCAATAAGACCTATCTTTTGAATTTACAACCACAAAGCACAAAGATAGAAGCAGGGATCCCAGAGTGAGGACAATTGAAATAATCCTGATAACACAATATGTCGGTATACTTAGTGAAGGTTTTGTGGGTGGAAAGAATATGTTGGATTCTGCATTTGTTTGGCTCACTTATCTGGTTGGCAAATCTTAGGGTGTTGGAGAAGGAAAGACCTCAAAGAGAAGTCAAAAGTCATGTTGCCATTCACTAAAATGGAGAAGGAATTAGGAAAAGTAGATTTTAAAGCAGAGAACAAAACTTGGCTTTTAAACTACTAGTTTTGAGTTTTCCATTAAAAATCTGATAATTTTGAGTAGAAAATTAGATATAGTTGTAGGAAAGACCCAAGCTAGGGATATAAATTTAGGAGTAGTCATGTTTGCTGCCCAGTAGAGTACACACTAGACATGAAAGGCTATGAAAATTTAAACTAATTTTAAAATAAAATGTAAAATCCAGTGAGTCAGCCAGCACCGAGGCTCACTTGGCTAATCCTCTGCCTGTGGCACCGGCACTCCGGGTTCTAGTACCAGTTGGGACGCCGGTTTTGTCCCAGTTGCTCCTCTTCCAGTCCAGCTCTCTGCTGTGGTCCAAGAAGGCAGTGGGGGATGGCCCAAGTGCTTGGGCCCTGCACCCGCATGGGAGACCATGAGGAAGCACCTGGCTCCTGGCTTCAGATAGGTGCAGTGCGCCAGCCGTGGCAGCCATTTGGGGGGTAAACCAATGGAAAAAGGAAGAGCTTTCTCTCTCTCTCTCTCTCTCTCTCTCTCTCTCTCTCTCTCTCTCTCTCTAACTTTGCCTGTCAAAACAAACAAACAAACAAAAAAATCTAGTGAGTCCCACTGACCATATTCAAGTGCTCGATGTCATGGGAGGCAAATGTACCTGGTGTTATCCTATTAGACTCCTCAGGTATAAAGCATTTCCATCAACTCAGAAAATTCAATTGACAGCACCAGATTTTCAGCACTTAACGACACAGGACATGAGACTTGATGAAATCTACAAGGAGTGATTCTTCTATGCTTGGTGAGAGAGAGATGGGAGAAGGGAATTTCTTTTTCTTTAAACCACACATATAATTTGTTGTAAAAATTTTTATTTCACTCTCAGACATGTATCCAGTTAATCTCCCCCTTCTTCCCTCTGCCCTCACTTTGTGTTTTTGGCTTTCCTTGCCTCTTGCTTAGATGATTATGGTACCCTCCTAAATGATTTTCCCAACATAGGTCATGTTCCACATATTCATCCTCTGCACTTCTAAAATAAAAGTCTGACTATGTTTTCCCTCTAGTTTAAATGCTTCCATAGCTTCGTTCCAGCCTTAAGAATACGGTCCAAACATGGTATTATGGTATATAAGTCTGTAACTTACACCTTCCCCTTAATTTATTCACATGTCTCACATTCTCCATGTTAAACTTTAGGATCCAATGATAATGAACCTCTGGCCATCCCAAACCCTTATCATTTTATAAAGTATTTTTTGGTTCTTTCTATTCTTTCACTGGGACCAATGTTCTGCCTTTGACATGTTAACTGTTACAAGGCAGAGTGAAAGCATTGACTCCTCTAAGTTTCAGCAAGGTGTTCCATCATTGTGCTATTATAACACACTCTACTGCTTGGTATCATAGCATTTAACACGTTTGACTAGAAGTGTATGTCTATACACCTCAACAGTGAGCTACAGTGATCTTAGGGGTCAGTGACCATACTTGTTACATTTTTCTACTTGCAAGACTGACTGTATTACCTAGTACATAGAAAAAAATACTTTTTCTTTGAACTGAAATAAAAGTAACAGAATAAGATTTGGTTTTTTTTTAATACACATGAATTATTCTTATCTGTTCATCCTACTTCAAATAACTCTTATTCCCTGAACCATCCTACTCCTTCTCATCTTTCAGTATCCAACTTTAATATCATTTGCTCTGAAACTTACATGCTCTTAACTGGACAATTCATCCTTCTTCAAATAGGGATGCTCAGCACTATTTATATGTCTCTAAGATTAAACTTCTCACAGTGTACAGCAATCATGTCTCTTTATTTCATCGAAATTACTTGTGCTTAGCATATGGTAAGCACTAAATAATATGCTTGTTGAGAATACAACTATTAATTACCATACAGCTTTACAAAGACCTATTGAAGTGGATACTGTTATCTAGATCACTTTAAATACATTTGTATGTAAAAATTTTTTTAATCCTGGAATAAGCTTTGAAATTCTTCTAATTTTACAGTGAACAGACTGTACAAGAGAGTTCAAATTCCTTTTGAGCCAGACAGATGATTTCAAATATCCTGGCCATCACCTACTCTATTCCTAGGCTAGCTTCTCTGTCCTCACAACAGTACAATTGTATGGACACTTAATACAACAGACGGAAATACAAATGCATATTTCCCCAGCTGCTGATTATAGTGGCACTTTGATTATGAGGTTAGGATTTATGCTAGAATAGAAGCAAAGCTGATACAATACTTAACTCAGAAATAATATGAATCACAAGCCAAATCCCTTTCTTCTCACAGGATTCTAAAATCATCATGCACTTATTTAATAAAAAGAAATGTAATCATCAGATTCCTTGCTGTAAATTGTGTCAGGGTTAAAATGATGCTTAGAGATGAAAATGTTTCTGTCCCCTAAATGTGCAGTGAGTACTGCAGCTTCCACACAGAACTGAGATTCTTACAACTCATTTTCTTATAGAAATGTTAATTGCATCAGAATTGAATTTTCCAAGGAAAAAGTACATCTGTAGATGCAAATAGTCCCCACTATTTAATCATATCTACAAACATATACACACATACAGTGGACAATGTGAAAAAAATTATAGTAATTTCCCCTAAGAAATTTACAGATATAAGTGGCCATTTCAAAAATATAAAGAGACCTAAAAATGAACATCTACAACTGAAACTGAGATAATTGCCACTTTCCAATTAAAAAAATTTGAACAAGTGGCAAAATATTCATAAATATCATTGATCTAGAGACTTAACCTTCAAAATATACTTTTGTCCTTTTTCTGAAAGGCAGAGTTGGATAAAATAGCTTCCAAAACATTCTCTATAACCATTAGGCAAATGACACCTGGATATAGCCCTAACTTGAATTATAAAGACTATTTCTGGTTTCCAAAAAAATATAATTATATACCTGATGAATTCTTTTTTTTTTCTTTTGGTTTTGTAATACATTTGCTCTGAGATTTTTTTTCTGAAAAATTTGTCTTTAAACATTTTTATTTTATGAAGTACATTAGGGAAAACTAATTTTCTGGGGCCAGCACTGTGGATCAATGAGTTAAGCTGCCAACTACAATCCCAGGATCCCATATGGGCTCTAGTTCGAGTCATAGCTACTCTGCTTCCAATCCAGCTCCTTGTTAATGTGCCTGAGAAACCAGCAGAAGATGGCCCCTACTACCCATGTGGGAGACCCAAAGAAGGTCCTAGCTCCTAGATTTGATCGGCCCAGCCCCAGCCATTGTAGCTATTTGTGGAATGAACTAGCAGATGGAAGATTCTCTCTCTCTCTCTTCTCTCTCTCTCTCTCTCTCTCTTTACCTCTCTCTCTGATTTTCAAATAAATAAATATTTAGAACAAAAATAAAAATGCCAATTTTCTGTGTTTCCATATATGCAACTCTTACTTTCAAATAACTAAATAAATCTTTTTAAAAAGAGCTAGTTTTCTGTGTTTCCATATATGTATAAAGAGTATAGATAGGAAATTTATATGTGAAACCTCCAGGAATTTGCAGTGTTGGGTAGTTATACAGGGGAAATATGTCTGAAAATTATAGGTTTTATAGCTAGGATTATTCATCAGTATTTAGTCTTTAAAATTAGTTCAATAAACATTATAGATTTGGTTATCTTTGATTGACAGGTCGCAAATTCTGCCCCAATTAAAGGTTAGGTTCAGTTCAAAGTTGCATTTATTATGATTTACTGCCAGAGCAACTAATGAGTTTTACAACAAATCTAAACTAGTTAAAGAAGCAGAGAGGCATACACAGCTTTCCATCACCTCTTTGCAGTCCTCTGAAACATGTCCTCCAGTTCAGAGTCCTCAGACATCTGTGTAGAGAGAGCAGTGCTCTGGGTCAAAGGATCACATCTGATTTTGCATAGTGAGTGCCACGTCAGCACATAGCAACCACTATGCAACTCAGTTAACCACATCACATGGCCGGCTTTGCAAAATCTGCTTCCAATTCTTGCCATACTGCACAGACAAAATCCACTTCTCTATCTGTGCCTGACTTGTTGATCTAACATATTTAACTTATTTCAATATAATAGCTTTAATTGTAAGATTTGTTTATGTATTTGAAAGGCAGTTACAGAGAGGCAGAGGCAGAGAGAATAAGGTCTTCCATGCACCAGTTCACTCCCCAGAAGGCCACAATGGCCAGAGTTAGGCAGATCCAAAGCCAGGAACCAGGAAACTCCTCCAGGTGTCGCATGTGGGTTCAGGGACTCAAGAACTTGGCTCATCTTCTACTGCTTTCCCAAGCCATAACAGAGCTGGATAGGAAGTAGGGCAACTGGGATATGAACTGTGCCCATATGGAATGGTGAGGCTGCAGATAGGGTCTTTAACTGGCTGTGCTACAGCACCAGCCCACATATAATATTTTAAGGATCAGAAAAACTATAGACAATCACACTATCCAAGGAATAAAGCCCTACTTGTATCCTTACAGGAAAATGAAGAAGATCTGTAGTATCATCAGTGATTTAAGGCTCTTCATTATTTCTGCTCTTCAATTTCCAATAGACATTAAGTGAAAAAGGAACGAAATCCTGTCTTCATGTCCTCAGTGTGAAGTATACAAAGGACTGTCAAATGAATGTCAACAATGATTTTTTTTTAAAATACAAACCGGTCTTTGGAGCCTGCCAAAATATACCAATTGCTATCAAACATTACAATGTTTTATTCAAAGTAAATTCTATTTTACAATAAGGCAATATGTGTTAAGAGCTTTATACCACCCGGTTGAAAGAAAACTGCTAAATAAATGAATCAAGCTAATACCCTGGCAAGCACTATTGAAGTCTCCCAACATAAATTAATTAAAATCTTTTAGGGACTGGGAGCAGTATTGTGGGCAGTGGGTTGAGCCACTGCTTGCAACACTGCCATCCCATAACTAAGTGCTGGCTCAAGTCCTACTTGCTCTATTTCCAGTCCAGCTCTCTGCCAATACATCTGGGAAGGCAGGAGAAGAAGGTTCCCTAGCCTCCCTGTGAGAGACTGAAATGCAGTTCTAGGCTCCTGGTTTTAGCCTGGCTTACCCTCATCCATTGCAGTCACTTGAGAACTGAACCAGTACATCTCTGTCACTCTGCCTTTCAAATAAACAAATAGATCTTAAAAACAAAAATAATAAAAAAACTTATAGGAGGCCATCTTGTGTATCTAAGAGATATTTTAAATTAAAGAATTAAATATTTGGGGCTAGCATTGTGAAGTAATGGGTTAAGCTGTTGTCTGCAACACTGGCGTGGCATATGGGCATTGGTTTGAGTCCCTGCTGCTCCACTTCCAATCCAGCTCCCTGCTCACCCACAAGGGAAAGCAGCAGAAGATGGTCCAAGTCCTTGGGCCCTTGCACCCATGAAGGAAACTTAGGTGAAGTTTCTGACTCCTGATTGTGGCCTGGACCAGCCCTGGCCATTGCAGCTATTTGAGTAATGAACTAGAAGATTGAAAATCTCTCTATATACATATTTCTCCCTCCCTCTGTTACTCTGCCTTTAAAAAATAAAATAAATCTAAAAAAGAAAAAAACACTCAGAAACTGGTTGTGTAACCTTAAGCAAATTTAATCCTCAATACTCTAGTACAATTAGACTTATAATTTTACAAAAATAATTAAATATTCTTGGTCCAGATGTCATAATGCAAATAATATGACTGTGAGTTCAACATATTTTCCCCTTGCCAAAAGAAAAGAATAGAAAGAATTATGCATAGGTATCCTTTAGCATCCTCCTCTGATATAACAATGTTCTCAGTAGCTAGGTAACTAATTCATCAGGAACAAAATATTATCAACTTTAAAGCACTGGAGATCTAGCTCAGATTTTCCCAGATTGAGATTGACCAGTCATTTAACCAAACACATACCCAGTCCCAGCCTTTCCCAGCTTTAGATTATTTCTGTCATTGTCTCTGAAATAGTCTATTCCCTGGAACTTGGCATTTTTTTTCTTGTTGTTTTAGCACTAAAGTTACTCTCAAGGATGTCACAGAGTAATTAGTGTTATAATAGATGTGAAAACAGAGTGTCATGGGGAAACTTAGGTGCTGTTCCCAGCTCAGTTAGGGGGCTTTTAAGAGAAATTGAGATATAAAAAAGTATTTAGTCAGACAAAGAAGAATGGACAAACATTCTAGAAAGAGTGCAAATGATACACACACACACACACACACACACACACACACACACACATAAAGAATTGATATCTGATAGGGGAGAAGGTGAGAAATGTAGGCTAGGTTAGGTCCCAGGGACTCAGGTGTTCCCAATCCTGGACACTTTCCAGAATATTATAGTGAGTCAAAGAAAGATTTAAATAGAGAAGGAAATGAACACAGTTATATTTTAGAAAGGGAATACTATGGAAGTGATTCAGATCATACATTTAGTCAATAAGACTAAAGAATTGTTTAGAAGTAACTAAAATGCATTCGGAACTGTTGCTGTGGTGCAGTGGGCTAAGCCACTGTCTGTAGCGCAAGCATCCCATAGCGGCATAGGTTCAAGTCCTGGATGATCTACTTCTGATCCAGCTCCCTGATGAAGCATCTGGGAAAGCAATGAAAAATGGCCCAATCCTTGGGCCACTGCACCGACGTGGGAGACCCGGCTGAAGTTTCTGGCTCCTGGTTTCAGCCTGGCCCAGCACCGGCTGTTACAGCCATCTAGGAATGAACTAACAGATAGAAGATCTCTCTTTCTCTCTCTCTCTCTCTCTCTCTCTCTCTCTCTCTCTCTCTCTCTCTCTTTCTCTCTCTCTCTCGCATGTGTATGTGTGTCTTTCTTTCTGTCTTTCCCTCTCTATAATTCTGACTTTCAAATGAATATTTTTAAAAAATGCATTCTTCCTTTAGATAAACATGAGAAATTATGAGAATGTGGACACAATGGATCCCAGAAAGGTTCACTAGATTGGTGATCAACAAGATGGGGGAAATAAATGAAAGGTAACTAATTCATAATGATTCTTAAGTAAAGGATTTGAAGAACTTTACATGAATGGTGTCATTACTGTGTAAACGTTGAGTTAAGAAAACAGAGAATTTGGAAGAACAAATTATGAGTTTAAGTAAACTACAAGTTGTGAAATAATATTAATGATATGACATCAAAAACAAAAAGTAACTAATTTATAATGATTCTTAAGAGATCTGAAGACCTTTACATGAATGGTATCATTATTATGTAAACATTGAGTTAAGAAAAAGAGAATTTAGAAGAACAAATTATGAGCGTAAGTAAACTACAAGTTGTGAAATAATAATATTAATGATGTGACATCAAAAACATACAATGTGCTAATATCTTATTTCTTAATCTCACTTTCTCCTCACAAAAAAAATCCTCTATGAAATTATTATCTCTTTCCATAAATATGGAAATTAAATTAATCAAGTAAGTAAGCTACTCAAGGTTATTCAGATAAATTCCATGACTAGTAGATTGTTTTATATATATGTGTGTATGTATATATATTAAAATCTCAAAAGAGAGCTCACATGTGAGCTTTTAAACAGAGAACCTACTAATTTTATGGTTGAAGTCATGAAAATAGAGATGTTAAACTGGCTATAATATGTGAGAAGATAAAATGCAAAACACTGTGGAAAACAAATTTTTGAGAAATAGGGCGAAAGGCAAAATGTGTGGAGAAAGGGAAGAAGTCCAGGTAGAAGGATGAATAGCCTTGACAGCACAGGACAAGAGCCTCGGGTGATTACTGATGTCATAAATAAGAATGTCAAGTGTTAAATCAATAACAGGAGTCATTGTGCACTTACTCCCCATATAGAATCTCTGTCCTTAATGTGTTGAACTATGTAAATTAACAGTAAAACTAGTACTCAAACAGTACTTTATATTTTGTGTATATGTGTGAGTGCAAACTGTTGAAATCTTAGTATATACTAAGTTGATCTTCTGTATATAAAGATAATTTAAAGTGAATCTTGATGAAGAATGGGATGGGAGAGGCAGTGGGAGATGGGATGGTTGCAGGTGGGAGGGAGGTTATGGGGGAAAAGCTATAATCCAAAAGTTATACTTTCAAAATTTATATTTATTAAATAAAAATTTTTAAAATAGCTTAGAATCTTCTGCATATTGTTCAGACATTAGAGCATGGAGCTTGTTCTCTGGATTTAGAATCTGGAAGGTCCGGGGTAGCTTGGAGAAGAGAAACTACAGTAGATTTTTCAGAATTGACATCAGGGAACAGTGTGTGCAGGCATGCCAGGAAGAGAGTAATTGGAGCTAGAATACTGAAAACTACTATTAAAAACAACTTTGGGGGCTAGTGCTGTGGCACAGTAGGTTAGTCCTCCGCCTGCTGCACTGGCATCCCTGCAGCACCATATGGGTGCTGGTTCCTGTCCCAGCTGCTCCTCTTCTGATCCAGCTCTGTGCTGTGGCCTTGGAAAGCAGTAGAGGATGTACTAAGCACTTGGGTCCCCGCACCTGTGTGGGAGACTTGGAAGAAGCTCCTGGTTCCTGGCTTCAGATCAGCCCAGCTATGGTTGTTGTGGCCATTTGGGGAGAGAAGCAGCAGATGGAACAGATGGAAGACCTTTCCCTCTGTCTCTTCCTCTCTCTCTGTAACTCTATCTCTCAAAAAAAAAAAAAAATCTTAAAAAAAAAAAGAATGGCTGGCGCCATGGCTCAATAGGCTAATCCTCTGCCTGTACGCCAGCACTCCGGGTTCTAGTCCTGGTCAGGGCACAGGATTCTGTCCCATTGCTCCTCTTCCAATCCAGCTCTCTGCTGTGGCCCGCGAGTGCAGTGGAGGATGGCCCAAGTGCTTGAGCCCTGCACCCGCATGGGAGACCAGGAGAAGCACCTGGCTCCTGGCTTCGGATCAGTGCGGTGCACCAGCCGCAGTGTGCCAGCAGTAGTGGCCATTGTGGGGTGAACCAACGGAAAAGGAAGACCTTTCTCTCTGTCTCTCTCTCTCTCACTGTCCACTATGCCTGTCAAAAAATAAAAAAAAGAAAAAGGAAAAAAAAAAAGAAGTAACTAGGCTGTGAATATAGAGGATAGAGTGGCAAGATTTGGAGAATACATTGGTTTATTGTCATTGTTTTAAGATTTTTGAAAGCTGAATGCTCTCTCTCTCACTGTCCACTATGCCTGTCAAAAAATAAAAAAAAGAAAAAGGAAAAAAAAAAAGAAGTAACTAGGCTGTGAATATAGAGGATAGAGTGGCAAGATTTGGAGAATACATTGGTTTATTGTCATTGTTTTAAGATTTTTGAAAGCTGAATGCAGAAAACAAAAATACCTAGTAAGTGCAGAGACAAATTAAAGAGGACAGCTGCTTGAATGATATTTTTTAGGAGACAAGATTTTGAACCAAATGAACCTGATGGGCCTTATGAAGCAATAGCTCTTCATCCAGTTGTCAGGGGAGTGTTCTTTTTTGTTAAGAACCCCTTTCACAATTTGAGGGCTTTTTATCCTGTTTCTGTTTATTTGAAAGAATGTCACAGAGAAAGAGAGAGAGAGAGAGAGAGTGCTTCCATCCACTGGTTCATTCTTCAAATCTCTGCAACCACTAGGGCTATGCTAGGCCAATGACAGGAGCCAGAAACTCATGAGGGACAAGAAGCCAAGTACTTGAGTCATCATATGCTGTCTACCCAAGTGCACATTAGGAGGAAGCTGGATCCTAAGTTGAGGTGGAACTCCATCCCAGGCACTCCAATATGAGATGCAGTGATTCTGAGCAGAAGCATAAATAGCTGTACCACATAGACTCCAGTAGACTGTTGGGTTTGTACAGTAAAAGCTCAGAAGGAGAGAAGACATGTGAACACTTTGACATAGAACTTGCTGGCTTTGTAGCTGAAGTCATGAATAGACTGCTTACCTTGCTATAACATGCAGGGTGAGAAAATCAAAGGCAAAACCCTGAGGAAGACCAGCATTTTCTGAACAAGATGGGAGTGGGAGCATAGGACTGAATCTCTTATTTTTCTTTAATACTGATGTAAATATTTTCAAGAATTTAAATTTGTGTCTTCTATAACAGTCTCCAGCTAGTGACTGAAGTTTGAAGATCAGAACCTTTCCTTTTTGTGATTTTAATCTGCACTTTTTTACTTCATGTACAGTTGTGTAAAACGTATGTGTTAAATCCTTTATTGACTATGTTTCTACAACACAAGCAATTGCAGGTAAAGCACAAATTACCTCAGATAACCATGGCACATTAGAAAATCTTGTTCACTGCCTATGTCCTGCCGTCTTGTAATTTTTTTATTACATTTTGCCCACTCCCCATCATTGTGTCTCCACTGCCTCCAAATTACATTTCTAAACCTTGGTTGTCTTTGTCTGCCCAGGCTGCCACAGCAAATCATCATAGCATGGGTGACTTAAACACCAGAGAGTCACTTCTCAGGATTCTGAAAGCTGCAACTCCAAGATCAGGTGCAAACACGCTGCAGTCTGGTGAAGGCTGTCTTTTGGGCCTGCAGATGACCACCTCTGCCCGGAGTACTCACACAGGGTGTGCAGGAGGAGGGTGCGGGAGAACAATGTTTTTCTTTTTTTATAAGAACACCAGCCCTAGTGGATTAGAGCTCCATCCTTACAATCTTGTTTAATTCTCTGTCTCCAAATTGTGGCCTGTGGAGGACTAGGGAGGTTATCTACAAATGGTGGGGGAGGGGCTTGGGAAGGGAGTGGCACACAATTCAGTCCACAGCATTGCTAGAAGAGTTAGTGTTCTTTATTAAATGACTCCAAACCACCTTTCTAGCTTCATCGATCTCTCTCTCCCTTTCTTTCTGTAACTCTCCTTTCAAATAAATAAAATAAATCTTTAAAAAGAGAGCACTAAGACGTCTTGAAATCTTAACTCTTAGGCAATCTACAAGAATATTTGTTCCACATGCTCTCTTCTATTTATTGATTTTCCCTTTCCAAGTAGTCTTTCTCTGAATGAGGGGAACTTTGCTGTGGGTTGCAGCTATAGGGAGCCAATGTCCCAGCACGTTTACTGTAGTCATTTATTTTCCTACCCTTCCTACAAATTAGCCAAGGAAACTGATTAGCTTTCCAAAATAGTTATATTCTTTCTTACTTCCTAGTGTTTGACTTCTTGGTTTTTCTACCTAAGATGTTGCTTCTATTTGTGGAAAAGCTTCTAGCAACCTTTCATTTATGAGACATTCTGTAACCACCACACACAGCCAAGAGCAATCTCTTCTTCCATCATCTTACCATATAATTATTTTATTACAATTACCTGTATTATTATTTTATTATAATTATTATTTTATTATAATTACCTGTATAATTATTTTATTACAGTACTTACAATATAGGAAGTATTTATTTTTAATTAAATGTGAATGTATTAAAGACAAAATCACATTCCATGTTTCCTTATATCCCTAGGTTTTACTATATTGTCTGGTTTATGGGAGGTGCTTGATAAATGTATGTTGAATAAATAATTAAGTGAATCTCTTCTATTCTTGGAATTCCTAAAAGGTATGTGGATCCTGTATCTCACATTGTATAAAATCACTCATTGATTCATTGTTTCAACAACAATAACAAAAAATTATTTGATGCTTTGTCTCCAGCATCATTCCAGTCTTCCCAGGTATAGCCACAAATGTGACAGTGGAGTCTGGTGTCAGAGGGATGGAGTTTCAGGCTCCTGGATTCAAACTGATCCAGCCCTGGCTGCCGCAGACATTTGCAAAGTGAAGCAGTGGGAGGAACATCTCTCTCTCTCTCTCTCTCTGTATTCCAAACTGATTTTTTTCTTTTTTAGCAAAAACCTACTGGATGATTACTGAAACAAAAAGGACATGATTTGACTCACATATTTTTGACAACATCACTCTGACTACTGTGAAAACTGAAAAGTGGGAAGAAATCCAGTATTTAGACTGCTGTGAAAGCCCACGTGAGAAGATGGTAGTAGCTGTGGTGTCAACTCTGGAGGCCGTGGAGGGTGGTGGAGTTCTAAAAGTATTTTGGAAAGAGTTGACATAACTGTCAGACTGCCTGTCATGTATTAGAAGAGAACAGTCAAAAAGATAAATTGGATCTGATATGGATAGTTGGGAGCAATTCTCTGATAATTCCAAGCACAGCATTGGTCAAGAATTGCAGGTTTGGTGACACTTCCTGTTTCTCTATCCTGATGTGGTCTCCATTTTTATTTATTTATTTATTTTTTGCTTCCCTAATAACTTCTGGCTCTAATAACCTGTTTGTTTTAAATAAGGAAGCAGTATGATTTGAAGGTGGAAAAGTAGGTGAGGATTACCAAATACCTTAAAAGTTAGCCTTAAAAAGTTAGCAGTGAATGGCTGTTAACAGAGGAATTCCATTATTACAGCTATGATTAAGGAAAAGTCTGCAAGGAGAAGCAGAGATTCTACTATGCATTCTATTCAATGGTTTATGTAAGAGGGTCTAAAAGCATGGATTAAGGGGCTTTTGTTGCACTGATCAATTTTGTATCTTGTTCAGGATGCTGATTATGTGGGTACACATAAATTTTTAAAATTTATGAAGCTAAACAATTACATGTGACACAGATAGCATTTCAATAAAAAGCAAAATTGAAAGAGGTTGACCAATCTCTGATATGTAAGGACATTTACCAGGTTCATAATTTAAAACTCAGACAGCCAATAGTTTAATTTATAGTGAAAAATACAATTATTACATAGGCTGAGCAATTTTCTTAATTGAATCTATAGGCAAAACTACATAAGAAGCCAAAATATAATCAGGAGAGGGTGGGGTAGAAGTGGAATCAGAACAAATAGAGTGGTTCAAATGAAGTTAATGAGTGGTATCATTAAGCCCAGATACATAATTCACCCATTCTCACTTCAGAGATATAATACTTGAATACTTAGATTTCAGAACTGTCTTTGTCATTACTGTCTTTGAAGGAGATTACTAGAAATTGTTTTGTCTCCTTGGCTTTTCTTTTTATCTGATAAATACTCTACCAACATTGACACAACTTTTGTTGTTTCCATGAAATATTTTAAATATATTTGAAAGTTATACAGAGAGAGAGAGAGAGAGAGAGAGAGAGAGATTAGACAGAGAGAGAGAAAATCTTCCATGCACTGGTTTGTTCTTCAAATACATACCACATAGGGCTGGACTAGGCTGAAGCCAGGAACTTCCAACTCATTATTGTTCTGAGTCTCCCACTTGAATGGCATGGATCCATGCACTTGAGCCATCATCCGGTCACTCACAAGGTGTGCATGAGCAAGAAACCAGATCAGAAGCAGAGTGAGGACTCAAATCCAAGGAAATTAATATGAGATACAGACATCCCAAGCACTATCTTAACTGCTGTGCCAAATGCTCAGCCCTTAACTAATTTAGTATCTTCAATAAAGTCTTTGAAACAAATTTATTTTGAGGTTAATTTCTAGGTCCTATTCTACAATATACTATATATATTGTAGAATATTTATGATAAATATATCATAAATTAACTAAAAATATTCCAGGATTTTTGAGGACAGACACATTGTTATTCCTGTATAAATTTCACAGCAGCTAGGTAAGATTCTGGACAGAACACTTAGTGAATGTTGAAAAGTCAAATATAGGGGCCGCGTGTGACCTAATGGGTTAAGCTTCCCCCTTGCAGTTCATGCATCACATATGGGCTCCAGTTTGAGTCCTAACTGCTCCACTTCTGATTCAGCTCCCTGCCAGTTTGCCTGAAAAGCAGCAGAGGATGGTCTGCATGCTTAGTCCTGAATTCATGTGAGAGATGGAGGCAGCTTCTTGCTGGTTGCGGCCATTTGGGGAGTGAACCAATGGATGAAAGATCTCTCTCTCTCTGTAACTATGCCTTTCATATAAATGAATAAAACTTAAAGAAAAAGTCAAAGGTGACCTGGAGGCTCCATTCCTTATATTTTTTTTCTTTTTTTTCCATGCCTTAGATGAAGGTGACACTTTCCCCATTGACTAAGACAAATAATGTAGGAGAAGCAGCAGGTGTGGGAGGATGTTAAGGTGCAGTTTTGACCATCATATGCTTCAGATGAGCCAGCGAATTGCATTCATTCTGTACCTCAAAAACCATAGAAGATAAAACAGTTTGGGGAATAAAGACCGTGATCATTCTCCTCTTAGGGAAACTAAAATTGTAAGAATTGTTGAAATGAAAAGGAAGAAGAGTAAGAAAGAAAAAAATTGAATTCAGGACTTGGGGAGTATGACTGTTTGGAGCAGGAAGAAAGAGGAAGAGGGGTGAGGGATGCAAAGCAGATAAAATGTCAACAAATCAAGGAAAACAGTCAAGAGAAAGTTTCAAGAGAATGTGTAGCCAATACTGCAAAATAATGCTGGATTGTGCAAAATATTAGGCTTGAAATTTGGAAATTTCCTTAATTTATACTTTCTGGGAGATCTACTCAACAAATGAATGGCTCTTAAAACTCTTTTCTACACATTACTCCACACGATGTGGACAGGGAAATTTAGAAGTTAAGAAAAAATGATATTTTGTTCTATTACATTGGCTTATTGGGTCATAATATATGTTTCATTCTGAAATAATATTTTTAAAAAGTACACAAAGATTACAGCACAATGGATTCTTTGATGTTGAGCGTAATAAAGATAATATGTGTAGCGGTTTTAATGAGATCATATAGTAGTATCTATAGACGTGATTTTGGTTTTTGCTCTCAATTTATAATGGGAATATATATATATATATATGTATTTATAAATATGAAAGGAGAAAAATGTAGAATAAAGGACAAATCCAAAATGGACAGAAAATAATCAAATCAGGTAGGTCAAGGAGGAAATGAAGAGTGGTAGACTGAGTACACAAATTGGGGAGCCCACCAGTAGAATGCTGATAAATTTTCATTCTAGACAATAACATAAAATGAGTGAAGAAGCATGAAAGTAGAGAAAAGCAAGTCCAGCAGTAACTTGATATGTTATGTCCATTGTTGCTATTGTTAAGGCCACCTTGACAAAGTAGCTAAGTGTCTTGAGGCAACTGGAAAAGGTTTGAAACAGCCTCAGAGAAGACTCTGGGTACATAAAGGAATTCCTGAGGTATTTTTAAAGAGATCATATGAGATCAGAATGCATGAATGTCTGCCCATGGTAGAGTTTTTTAACATGTTTAAATAATGGGTTTTTTCCCTAGTATTACTCAACAGTAATGACTAGACAATATTTTCTTTTTCCAATAAAATGAAATAAGGGTGATAGAGGGCTAGAAAGGTGGCTGATAAACTGGAGTACTCAGATAAAAAATTCAGGGTTCAAGTCTTGGAAGTGGTGGAGTTCTGTTTTGATTTGCTTTATTTGTTGCTTGATAGTGAACTGACAGCTATTAGGGGATTACTGGCTGCAAATGTTCATTGGAGTTTAGTGGATTTAGTAACTGAGAAGACAGAACAGTACAAGTCATTGGCATAGGTTTTGTAAATCATGAAAAAATAACTACATTTTAGACAGCTATGTCTGTATAGTAAGTACTTCAAGGAAATGAAAGTGTTATTCTTGGGATGGGTGTGCGGAAACAGAAACAAAGATTGGGTGTGGGTTTTAGTACAAAGAGCAGAGAGTGAAGGGAACAGAAGAAAGCAAAGCAAAACATCTTGCAGTGAAGCAAGGAGAGTGCCACCTCCCCACCCCACCCCACTGACACTCGGGCTTTGGAAGGTAGCATCTCTACCTCTATTGAAACTGTTTTTACGGAAAAATATGTCAACTGATTTCATACATTTTAATTAAGACTGTAATGGTTAAATTTGTATTTGAGTAATTTCTGCTGTAATCTCATTAGATATTTTCCTGAACTATTTATTTGTAGGTTTCAAAGGTCAGTTTTAATGAATTTTTTCATTCTGCCTTCAAATCAGAAAGGAAAGCTACATGCTGATAAACTTACTGACACTCAGTCTGCTTATCATTGTTTACTTGCAAACCCCAAATTGCATATAAACAGAAAAACTAATCAACTGAAACAGAAGCTGAGTATCAATTAGTTTGGTGCCTGGGAACTGAAAAAAGAGCAAACAAAATTAATTCCAATCAGTTTGGTAGTAAAAAAAAATATGTAATAACTGGATATGACTATTCCAGAAAGTAGTTGTGACTTGGCAAAGAATTTTTATATAAATGTTTAGAATTCTTCAGAACATTATTCATATCTTTTTTTGTTATTTTAAAATTATGCTAAGAAGATAGTTAAGACTATCTAAAACAGGAAATTGACTTTTTCATACATCTAGTTCTCTTTGTGGCTGCAAACACATATTTCAGATATTTCAAAACTTGAAAAAGTAACAGTAATACCAATAAATTTTTACTGAATATTTTTGAGCATTTTCTGTGTACTTTAGATACTTTCTTTAATCATTTTGGTAGCCATTCAAAGCATGATGGATTTCACTGTATTAAAGAATTTGCGTCTAAGAGAATATCTGTGATAGGGTGCATTTCCTAAATTACTTTTAAAAGGGTCATATGGGAAAAGAGTAAACTTAAACATTTCAACAAGTCAAAAGAGTATCATCCCTTGAACACCTAGATACAATCAATCATGAAAGATTCAGGAGGAGTTGATTGTTGTCAGGTGCATGGACAGAGAGAAACAGAAGCACAGACTATGATCAGGAGACAACGACCAGGACCTCTTCCATCTGGGCTCAACCTCACAACAAGACCAAGCTCTGGTGTGTAAACATTTTGAATGAGTGAAGTTGCAGATTGTGATTATTTCATGGGAATGAATATATTAATTACTGAATTAAATTACTGTAGCTTATTTTTAAGAGTATTCAGAAAAAGTATTCTATTTTTTCTTAATTCACATCCAACAGATATTGGGACATTGTTAAAATGACTTTCAAAGGTAGTAAAAATATTGAAAATGAAGAATGAAGCAGATTTCTGGTTTTAACTTACATATCATTTTTTCCACATAATGCTCATACACACACTATGAATTCAGTTTACTTAATCTAGCGTTTAAGGCCTAGACAAAGTACACTCTGTCTCCCCCTGTTTCATGCATTCTCAACATTAGCCTTCTCTCCTATGGTTCAGAAGTATTTACAGCTACTAAACACCAGGCAGCCTTGTGCATTTGTTCTATGTTTTAGGTTTTTAATAGAATTAAAGTGTACATCAAATTCCTAAAATATAGTTTTTAAAAAGTTAAAACCATGATTCTTATACAAATCCATCATGGACACCTGTGAAAAGACTTCATTTTGCTTATTAATGAAGGAATCTGCAAGATGTCAAGAACATTTGCCAAGAAAATACTAAGGAGATAGATATCTTTGTACAGTGGACATTGGGTGCACACACATCCATACAAATATGCAGTTAGGAAAGCTGAAAAAAGTTTGTAAATATTTCCAAGATATTTTAATACATTATATCATCATATAGTAATAAATATCAAGCTTAGGGTTATTCTTTGTAATGAATAGAAATCAATTATTTCAATAATGTCAACACGTCAGTTTCATTTCTATGACTATCAATCATTTGTATGCGTCTCATTTTTCTGATAGCTAACTTAAACCTTTACAGAGTTGAAAGCAGCCTCATCAGAAGAAAGCTGACCAAAGGTGAACAGTGTTGACTCATTAATTCATTCAGCACTCCATTGAAAGGACAACCATCCGTCACTTTTTCAGATTTCCGTGACTTCCACTATTTTTCTGAAATCATTAGTTTCTTAGTAAATATTCTCTTGTCTGCAAGTCCACACTTTGGTGGCTATCTCCCCAATGAGAGTGTTTTCCTCCAGACAAACTTTAGGCCCCACCCTAACACCTGTGAATGTTCTGTTACATCACCAACATCAGACTTCACATTTGTAGGGCAGGAATTGTGTAATGGCTCAGCCCCAATAGTGTTCTGGGCATACAGAATAATGACTACATTGCATTGTAATTAGGAATTCCTGTTTTGATACTTGGCTCTGGCATTTAGTAGCTGTATAACCTTGGGTAAGTTATTTAACCTGTCAGAGTTTTATTGATCTCATCTTTTAACTGAGAATAACATCTAACACAAAGTTATATTGTGAAGGGTAAATGAAGTAAAAGTCACAAAACATTTATTACAATACAGTTCCTCAATAAATAATAGCAGCAATGATAGTAAAGACATCATGAATACAAAAAAGGGTGGAAAGAAGTGAAATTTAGATGTACAAGGTTAAACTCATTAGCTCTGAGAATTTCTCAGAATGCGTATACTATGTGTGACTTGGTAAATTCCACTATGCCATGGGAAGATCCTTACATCTGAGTCAAAATGCTAACACTTCAAGTCTTAGTGAGAGCAGATGCTGAAAAAGTACTAATCATTCACTTATCAAATTATGTTAATCATAATTCACAAAACTCCTGCTTCTTCAAAAATTTAGCCAAAAAGTATTTTCTACATATGCCTTTCCTTTTTTTCTTAGTTTATAAACAACACAAAATAAATTTCATACAGTTGTATAATTTTCAGGCTTTCCTACCCATTTTATTCATGTTTCCAAGAGAGAAAAACTCAATATATATAGAAAAAAAAAAAACATTTATACAGAAATGCAATGATTATCTTTAGGAAAACATGTCTTAATAATTGTGAAATTTATATTTTAATGACTGCTTGTTTGAAAACACAAATCTAGGCACAGGAAATGGCACAGGTTATATTTCATGGTTCCCAGTAGGTTACTAACACTCATCCAAGCATCCTCCTAGAAGAAAAGAGAGAGAGCATTGCCTGCTCCAGAAAACCTACTCTGTTACATTTCTTCCAAATCCTCAGCCTTTTTACTCTGGAGGGAGAAAGTAAAATTTAAGTGTGTTTAAAATAGATGGGGTGTGTCAAATTATGGCAACAAATCATTTGATTTTTCATGGAGGTATATCATCAACCCATCAGAAAAATCACATTTAAACAAGTGGGAAAATAATATTAATCTGTTCTCCATAATCATCAAATTTCAGGAAAATTTTCTATAAGTTGGATTTTTACAAATTGCACCAGAGGTTAAAAGCTATGGAAGGACTAGTGCATCAAAGGAATCCTGAGTTCAATCTGTTTTAACGATCCAAAAATTTGATTGTTTTCTCCTTTCTCTATTTTATGAACATGTATTTTCATGTTACAAAATTAGGAGATAGCTGATTCCAGTTTTGTTTTGTTCTGAATATTCTACATTTTAATACCAGATTTGGAATGCCAGCATATGACCATGAATTGTGTTATCGTGAATAATAAATACATCTAACACTTGCTTGCCTTGTGCCAGATGACGTACCAACCACTTTAAGTGGATTATCTCATTTGATTTTCACAATATACACTGAACTGAATATTTTAATTCTCTTTTTTTACAGTCATAGTAACAGAGAAAAAAAGCTTGCTCAAATTTAATTACTAAACCTGGATATAATACAGTTAATTTGATGCTATGGCCAAAGTCATGAACAGATCTACCCACCAGGTTTCCCAACCTTAAAGAACTGTAGAGTATTTCCTTTCATTCATGAAAAACAGATATTTTGCTCATTAAACGTGCAAAGATCTAATTTCTTATTTTCAGTGGCCTTTTTTAAAAAAAGCTTATAAGTTTACCAGGAATTTTAAAAGCACTCTTTTGAGAATGTAGAGGAAGCAAAACTTACTTCATTTTTAGTTTCTTGTGAAAGGATAGAGGTTGCTCTGACTCTGGATTAGCATAAATGGAAAATGCATTTAGAATATTGTTAAATCTATTAAATTCACCTGTCACTAATGCATCCAATTTTCATGGATAATGAAACATTCCAGAGAGTAAAAAATGAAATAAATGTGTGCTTTCTCAAAACAAACAAACAGAACTAGCAACGCTTATAAAGGTGTCAGCTTGTAGAATTATAAATTATCTCATCAGGATGGCCATGGTTTCTATCTCATTTATTCCTCTCTTCAGAAATACTACATGATTAAACATTATTCAAAGGAAAAAATTATAAATCCTAAGGGAACAAACTTCTTTCTTTAAAAATAATGACAGCTGGTGCCACGGCTCAATAGGCTAATCCTCCGCCTCGCAGCACCGGCACACCAGGTTCTAGTCCCTGTCAGGGTGCCGGATTCTGTCCCGGTTGCCCCTCTTCAGGCCAGCTCTCTACTGTGGCCAGGGAGTGCATTGGAGGATGGCCCAAGTGCTTGGGCCCTGCACCCCATGGGAGACCAGGATAAGCACCTGGCTCCTGGCTTCAGATCAGCGTGGTGCGCCGGCTAAGGCACGCCGGCAGCGGCGGCCATTGGAGGATGAAGGAAGACCTTTCTCTCATTCTCTCTCTCTCTCCCTGTCCACTCTGCCTGTTAAAAAAAAAATGACTAATTAACACAATAATCTTCCTAGTATTTCAGTGAATAATCAAGAAATTTTGTCGAACTCCAGAGGTTTCAAAAAAGAGGCCAGGTGCCAAAAGACCTGTGATTGGGTAAGTAGCTCCAAATGATTGTGTTTCCCAAACCTTCCCAGCTATTTAATTTTTTGCTTTTGTAGCCTTCTCCAATGCTTGAGCATATAACTGTCAGCGTTGCTTTGACAACAGGAATATAATCCAACAGAAGACAAAAATAAGAAGAAATTGTCCCATGATAGATTGCAGTTATTGGAGGGATCAATTCATGGTCTTGAAATGAAATACCAGTTTTCAGGCTTTTTCTCTGTTTTTAAGAGACTAAAGGAGAAAAGACTCACATTGAAAACTCAAGCATATAGATTATAACTGCTGACATTATTCAATTTTACAAGAAAATAGAATAAATTAAGATTAAAAAGAAGACTCATTGATGGAAGGGGAAACTGAATAATGTAGACTGAAAAGCTTGCTAAAAATCACCCAGCAATGAGCAGTGTTAGTATGTGTCTGAGTCTATCACATGTAATGATCACAGCATTTTAAATTTTGGGAGATTAACATATTAAAATAAAAACTAATCTAGCAATTTTAATTGCCTTACCAATTAGCCAATTATTTAAACTGGATAATTTGTAAATCAGATTTAGAACTAAACCTTCTAAACCTGTCTTTCAGAATTGAGCCATGATTTTAGATTAGTGGCGCATATTAAGCAGTTCTATTTGGCTTCTCTTAGAAATGTGAAGTCTTCCATATCACAAACGGCTGTGTTGTCTAATAATTCTCTATGAAAAGATCTGCTGCTATGTGACTTTTTGAGGAAACATGTTATTCTTTATTTTTCCAAAAGAGAGGAAAACCTAAAAATAATAATAATAATAAAGAAAAATCCATAGCCTTTTTTGGTCATCTTAATTTACTCATTGGTGGTAAATACATTTTCTGTTTTCTTGCTAAATGCTATTCTCAAGCCTTCGAAACTAGCTGCTTTTTTCATGGCACAAAAGGCCATGTCACTTAGAAACCAGTTGTTAAAAGCAAAGTGGATGCTGCTCTGCTCCCACCCCTAGTCACAAGACTGATGAATCACAGAGAAGATGGCCTCACTGTAATACATTATCTCCAATATAGCCCATAACATAACAAAAGCAAGAAGGAAAACTAATGTCCTTTTCAGGGATAAAATATTACTAGGGGCATCATTCTTTGTTTTTTTTTTTTCTTTTTTCCTGCATTACACATTCCAAAAAGAGACTAAAATTGAAGTGATATTGTATTCCACAGTAATGCTAATGTGTCTGCAATCAAGAAGAAAAAAGACACAAAATTTTATTATTTTTATTATAATTACAACCAGTGCGTATTGGGATTCTCAAATTGGAATGTGCATTGTGAAATAATAAAAAGTATTTCCTTTCATCATCACCATCAAAGTACACACATCTAAGAAATTTGCCATTAGATAAAAGATTAGCAGTGACACAGATTTTCACTGTTTACATGATTAAGTGCCCTTGTGTGTGCTAATGTATGTTGGGAGATGCGTCAATTTCTGAAGGTGAGACACTGAGAATACAAAGTAACAGTGAAGAAGAAGATAAAAGCTGCCTGTGGCAAAGCATTTCATTGCTATAGAAATAACTGGTAGTACCTATCCAATTTCTGGAACCAGAATATTAACCATAACACCATGTGAAAATTTATAGACACATAATTATTAAAATAGAACATAGCTTCAGATATCTTAGCAAGAAAAGATTCCCCACATGAACATGAAACAATTGCCAGATATTTTTCACATAACTTGAAAGTTCCTGTTAATGATCAGAGACAGCAAGCAAAGTAAAACAGTATATTAGTATTCCAGTGATACTGTAACAAACTACCTCAAGTTTAGCAGCATAAAGCAGTGTAAATAGATTCTCTTAAAATTCTGCAGTTCAGTTGTGCTGTGCTCCTTCTGGAGTTTCTAGAAAGAACTCTGTGTCCTGCTGTTTTTCAGCTTCTATCTGTTACTTGATGCAAGTTCCCTCCCTCAAGTACCTCCAACTTTTTTCATCACTTCAGCTTCTGTGTTCTGCCCTCCAGTCTCTTATGCCCTATTCATCCTCTTGTCTCCTTCTTATAAGGACAATTGTGATTATATTTAAGATCTACCTGGAAAATCCAGGATAATGTCCCCATCACAAATCCTTGATTTAATCACAGCTCGGAATCCCTCTTGACACATAAGGTATCCACAGGTTCTGGGATTCAAATATAGTCATCTGTGCAGGTGGAGAGGATGTAGAGTGTCTAGCCTACCATGGTGTGAACGCTGGTCTCTTCAGATATTCATATCCATTCTAAAGACAAAAATACATCCACCCAGCCAAAGTCCACATAAGTCTGAAACCCTCACAGCATAAGCTCAACTTCAAAATTCCGTTCAACAATCACCTATTCAAATCATCTCATATAGATATGGGTGAGATTCGAGATTTAATGCTTCCTGCAATAAAATGGCCTTTTATCTGTGGGACCAGAAAACTGGAAATCAAGTTTTCTTCTCCTAAATTCAATTATGATAGGCATAGGTTAAGAGTTATAGATGTTGGGGCCGGTGCTCTGGCTTAGAGGGTAAAGCCAACGCCTGCAGTGTTAGCATCCCATATGGGCTCTGGTTCAAGTCCTGGCCACTCCACTTCCAATCCAGCTCTCTGCTATGGTCTGGGAAAGTAGTGGAAGAAGGGCCGGCGCCGTGGCTCAACAGGCTAATCCTCCGCCTTGCGGCGCCGGCACACCGGGTTCTAGTCCCGGTCGGGGCACCGGATTCTGTCCCGGTTGCCCCTCTTCCAGGCCAGCCCTCTGCTGTGGCCCGGGAGTGCAGTGGAGGATGGCCCAGGTGCTTGGGCCCTGCACCCCATGGGGAGACCAGGAAAAGCACCTGGCTCCTGGCTCCTGCCATCGGACGAGCGCGGTGCGCCGGCCGCAGCGCGCCGACTGCGGCGGCCATTGGAGGGTGAACCAACGGCAAAGGAAGACCTTTCTCTCTGTCTCTCTCTCTCACTGTCCACTCTGCCTGTAAAAAAAAAAAAAAAAAAAAAAAAAAAAAAGTAGTGGAAGATGGCCCAAGGACATCTGCATAGGAGAACCAGACGACACTCCTGGCTCCTGGCTTCAGATGGGCACAGCTCCAGCTGTTGCAGCCAATTGCAGCCAATCTCTGCCTCTCATTCTCTCTCTGTGTAACTCTAAATAAGGAAAAAAAAAAACTTTAAGAAAAGAGTTATAGATGTTATCATTCAAAAAGGGAGCAAACAAAAGATAACAAGCAACAAGTTCTAAACCATTTCAAAATCCAAGGGGACAAATGCTGTTGGGTTTTCAGGTTCCCTTCTCTGGCTTAGGGTCCTGCCTTCCGCGGCTGTGGCTCCCTCTGCATGATGTCCTTTTGTATGAAGAGTAGCATGTGTTTGCAACCAAGCCATTTTAATCACTGTTTATTCCCTTAGCATTTTGGAAGCCTGAAAGTTTCCTTTCATTTCATCCTCTCTGAGTCCTTACAGTTCAAGCTGACAGTATTTCTGCTAGTTTAACATTTTCAAACACCTGTGGGTATTCTAGGTCTCAGGATTAACTCCGTGGGATATAAAGCTCCTCCACAGATCTTTTATTCTATTCTGCTGAGAAGGCTGAGAGGATCTGCGAGTCACACACATGATCTCTTCAAAGAGACCCCTGTACAGCCACATACTTTGACCTTTGGATCCGCTGGAGGCACAGGCAGGAAATTACTGAGCAAATCTTGACTCTGTCTTCGGAGCCTGCTTTCCTGATGGTGAATTCCCTAACTTTAGCATCTTTTGAAATAAGGATAAGCTGAGAATTCCACAAATCCAGTCTGGTTCCTTTTTTTGCTTAACAATTACTCTCTCAAGAAGTCAAGATGTATCCTTAGCATGTTGCTCTACAATCATCTCAGCTTAATATCCAAGTTCCACAAACTTTGCTTTCTCCATAACTGTAGGACATAATTAAGTTTGCTGTCACCATGTCATAAGGACCGCCTTTCCTCCAGTTTCCAACAAATTGATCCTCGGTTCTTTTAGAGAGGCCAAGACAAACACCTTTAACACTAGTTCCCCTCTATTTAGGATTACTCAGGAATTCTCTGAGAGGACACAGGTATTTTTCTGCCAGGTTCATCCTATCCTTCTGAGCCCTCACAAGCAGCAACCTTAACACTGTATTTCTACCAACAGTGTGGTCTAGGCAACCTAGCTTCTTCCAATTAAGTCTATAAACTTCTCCCAGCCCCTGTCCATTGTACAATTCTAAAACCACTTCCATGTTTTTGGTTAAAGAAGTACCACACTTCTAAGTACCAAAATATATAGTTGTTTCCCATGATTACTGCAACAAATGATCATAAACTGAGAGGCTTAAAACAGTGTATGGGTCCGTAGGCCAGCGCTGTGGCTCACTTGGCTAATCCTCCGCCTGCAACACCAGCACCCCGGGTTCTAGTCCTCGTTGGGGGGCCGGATTCTGTCTCGGTTGCTCCTCTTCCAGTCCAGCTCTCTGCTGTGGCCCAGGAAGGCAGTGGAGGATGGCCCATGTGCTTGGGCCCTGCACCTACATGGGAGACCAGGAGGAAGCACCTGGCTCCTGGTTTCAGATTGGCGCAGCGTGCCAGCTGTAGCGGCCATTTGGTGGGGGGTGATCCAACAGAAGGAAGACCTTTCTGTCTCTCTCTCTCACTGTCTAACTCTGCCTGTCAAAATAAAGAAATAAATAGAGTGAAAATAAAAAAAAAAGTGTTTGGGTCCTGCCATCCATGTGAGTGACCTGAATGAAATTCCTGGCTCCTGGCCCAGCATTGGCCATTGTGGCCATCTTGGGAGTGAACCAGCAGATAAAAGGTTCTCTCTCTCTCTCTCTCTCTCTCTCTCTCTCTCTCTCTCTCTCCCTGCCTCTCCCTCTCTCTGTAACTCTTTTAAAATAAATAAATTACTCTATAAAAATCCATATTAAGCAGTCACTACTGATAGTTCAATCAAAACTGATCAGAATTGAATAGCAGAACAGCAAAGGAAAAATAAAAGAATCAAATAGATAAGGTTGATAGAGTCCATATAAATCTCTAAAAAATAAATCATCTTTTTAAAAAAACATTTTGAAACACCCACACACATCCATAGAAGAAAAAGGTTATGAAGTGAGATAACCAATCTAAATCAAGGCTCTTTCTGAAAGTTGAGTAAAGCCAGGTTCACAAAAAAAGTGAGAATGGTAAAAATATCAGAATTAATTTCACACAAACCTTCACAATTACGAAAAACTTACAGGGAAAAATACATATATGTGCTGAATTCCTAGTAGATAGTGGATGTTAATTACTTACTGCAACTTTTGTACCCAATAATCAAAATGTTGTTTAAAGATTTATTTTATTTGAAAGTCAGAGTTACAGAGATAGAGAAGGAGTGGCAAAGAGGTCTTCCATTTGCTGGTTCACTCCCAATTGGCCACAATGGCTAGAGCTGCACCAATCTGAAGTCAGGAGCCAGGAGCTTCATCTGAGTCTTTCCACATGGGTGCAGGGGCCCAAGGACTTGGGCCATCTTCTACTGCTTTCCCAGCTGGATCGAAAGTGGAGCAACCTGGACTTGAACCAGTGCCTAAATGGGATGCTAGCACTGTAGGTAGATGCTTTACCCACTACACCACAACGCTGACCCCCAAAATTATTTTTTAATATTAGAATATTCAAGTATGGGGCCAGCACTTGGCACAATGGCTAAGACCACTCCCTGCATCACCAGCATCCATATTAGCACTAGTTCAAGTCCTGACTGCACCACTTCTGATCCAGCTCCCTCCTAACATGCCCAAGAAAACAGCATAAGATGCCAAAAATACTTGCACCCATGCCGCCCACTTGGAAGACCAGGAAGAAGCACGTGGCTCCTAGCTTCAGTTTCCCCCAGTCGCAGATCTTGTGGCTATTTGGGGAGTGAACCAGCAGATGGAAGATCTCTTCTTCTCTATCTCCCCCTTTCTCCATATAACTTTGCCCTTCAAATAAATAAATAATCTGAAAAAAAGAAAATATCCAATAATCCTATCTTAAATAACGCCAAGTACAAGCCTCTAACCATGTTGCTATATGTGTATTTTACCAATTTTATTCTTAGGAGTTATTTCCTTTGTACAAATTTGTTGCATCTAACTACAATTATATGGACTATATCTTGATTTTTTTATATATACAGAAGATCAGTTTACTATATATTAAGTAAAGATTTCAACCATTTGCCCTCACATAGCAACACAAAGTGAAAAATACTGTTGGAGTACTAGTTATAGCATTAAATCACAATGTACAGCACATTAAGGACAGAGATCCTACATGATTTTTTTTAAAGATTGATTAATTTTCTATGCAATTTCCAATTTTTATATATATATATATATATATATATATATATATAAATATATAAAGCTTTTATTTAAAGAATATAAATTTCCAAAGTACAGCTTATGGATTACAATGGCTTCCCCCCCCCCATAACTTCCCTCCCACCCACTACCCTCCCCTTTCCCGCTCCCTCTCTCCTTGCATTCACATCAAGATTCATTTTCAATTCTCTTTATACACAGAAGATCAGTTTAATACATATTACGTAAAGATTTCAACAGTTTCCCCACCAAAGGGGAAACCTGTTTAAGTGAAATGGACACTATGAGAAACAGTGACTTGATCAGCTCTTGTGTTGACTGTTGTTGTACAATGTAATACTTTATCCATTTTAGTATTTTTTTATCCTAGTACTAGTGGTTGAACTCTGTAATTAATACTATATCTTGATTTTTTAAAAAATATTTATTTATTTGAAAGGCAGAGTCATAGGAAGAAAGGGAGAAACAGGAAGAGTTATAGGAAGAGAGGAAGAATCTTCTATGCACTGCTTACTCACTAAGTGGCCACAGTGGCTGGGGCTTCCTGTGGAAGCCAGGAACCTGGAAGTACATTCAAGTCTCCCTCAAAGGAGGTAGGGGCCCAAGCACCTGGGCCATCTTTGATTGCTTTCCCAACTGCATTATCAGGGAATTGATCAGAAGTAGAGCAACAGAGACTCAAATTGTGCTCATATGGGATGCTGGCGTCACAGGAAGCAGATTAAACTATTGTGCCACTATGCCAGACCCTGAACTATATTTTTAAAAGACAATTCACTCCCCCCAAATACCAGTATCTATTTTAATGGAGTAGTGTACAAACCAAATGAATCAAAGTTAAACATAGTCTACAATGCTACTGTACTTTAGATGTTATTTCTCCCCCAAAGGCTTGTGTTGAAAGCTTGATCAAGAATTGGATTAAGATGGCAGAGTAGGGAGGGAGCTTGCTGCTCCAGTCTGGTAAAAGAAGATATGGGGGCAAACTGATGAAATCTTTACTTAGTATATACTGAATCGATCTTCTGTATATAAAGAGAATTGAAAATGAAAAAAACAATTGGAAATTGCATAGAAAATTAATCATTTTTTAAAAATTATCATATCATGTAGGATCTCTATATATAAAGAGAATTGAAAATGAATCTTGATGTGAATGGAAGGGGAGAGGGAGAGGAAAAGGGGAGGGTTTCGGGTGGGAGGGAAGTTATGGGGGGGGAAGCCATTGTAATCCATAAGCTGTACTTTGGAAATTTATATTCATTAAATAAAAGTTTTGAAAAAAGAAGATATTTTTAAAAAGTTGAAAGCATGCAGTTTCAGGGAAGAGATAGGAAGAAAACAGCAAAGGAACCTCTACAGAAATTGGAAGAACACAGTGGACCTCCATGGAGAGCAAATACATGCACAACTTAGGATCCCACCAGCCAAGAGCCTCCATGCCAGCATTGGAGATCGAGGTGAGAACAGACAGCAGCAGCCCAAGCCATTGCAAAAAAGTTGCAGGAAGATCCTAGAGGGAATCTAGCTGGGAGCCCCATGGGGGATAGTGTACCTGCTGAACTAGAGTAGATCAAAGGGGGGGTATATTTTCTCTCTCCCTGATCATCCTGCAAAAGTGTCCTACAACAAGCTGACAGACAGCAGGTGCAATTTTGGATTTATATCACAGCTGCGCCAGCTCATGTTCATGCCCAGCAATCAGCCAACAGGAGAATCCTGAATCTGGTGGGGAGAATAAACAAGCAGTTGGGTGCTTGTGACTGTGGGAGGCTTGTGTGCTGTGACTGTGAAAACCTGAGGCTGTATGGGAGGACTCAGGGTATGCCTTGGACATTGGGCAGTCACTGTGGGAGGCTCCAAACAATCAGGGATCCTTGGTTACCTGGCAAGAGACATTACTGACAAAATGAGCTCATACAGAGGACTGCACAGATCCTTTGTGTGGTCCTCGTGGCAGAGCCGATGAATAACATACTCACTGGGGCTCGCACCCAGCCACTGGTCCTGATCAAGGACAACATGACATCCCCGAAAAATACAACACATTAGATTGTGAAGATGATGAAATTGAAAAAAATTCCAGAAATGGAATTCAAAAAATAGATCATAGGATTACATGCATTACATACATTATATGCATGAACTGCTGAAATCCATATATAAAATGAAAAAAATTTCCCCCACAAAATTGAGATCTTACAGAGATATCAAAATGAAACCTTGGAAATGAAGAATTCAATAGAATAAAAATACAGTGGAGAGCCTTAACAACAGAATCAATGAAAAAATATCCAATTTAGAATATCCAATTTAGAAGATAAAGCCCAGGAAATTATACAGTCAAACCAAGCACAAGAAGGAGAAATTAGAAAACTAAAAAACACTGTTGGTAATCTACAGGATACTATCAAACAACTCAACATATGGATGCTAAGAGCTTCTGAAGGTGTGGAAAGAGAGAACATATTAGGTCCTTTTAGTGAAATAATAACAGAAACTTCCCCAATATGGACAAAGAAAGGGGTATCCCAGTACAGGAAGCACATAGATATCCTAGTAGACATGACCAGAAAAGATCTTCTCCACGATACATTGTAATCAAACTCTCCACAGTAAAATATGAAGAAAAGTTTCTAAAATGTGCAGGAGAGAAATGCCAGATTACTTTCAGAGGATCTCCAATTAGACTCACAGCTGACTTCTCATCATAAACCCTACAGGCTAAGAGAGAATGGCAAGGTATATTTCAAATCTTAACAACACAACAAAAAAGTCAACCCAGAATACCCTGCAAAGCTCTCACTTATGAATGAAGGTGAAATAGAGAACTTCCATGAGAAAATTCCATGAAAGAATTTTTCACCACCTGTTCAGTCCTGCAGAAGATGCCTAAGGATGTGCTGCACACAGAAACACAGAAAAACAGTCATCACTACAAAAGAAAGTAAAGGAAGGAAAGCTCCCAGTAGAAGTACAAAGGAAATCCTAAGTAAAAAATAGGAATATTTATGAAAAAATGGCAGAGCAAAGTTGTTACTTATCAATAGTCACCTTGAATGTAAATGGTCTCAACTCTCCAGTTAAAAGACACAGGCTGGCTAAATGAATTAAAAACAAAAACCTCTATTTACTGCCTACAAGCAACCCATCTCACCAACAAAGATGTATGCAGACTGAAAATGAAAGGATGGAAAAAGATACTCCATGCTAACAGAATCAAAACTGGTATAGCCATCCTAATTTCAGACAAAATAGACTTTAACACAGAAATTATTAAAAGAGACAAAGGACACTATACAGTGATTAAGGGATCACTTCAAAAGTAAGATGTGGCTCAATCGGAACGGCCCCAAATGATGGAGTTAGAATTGTGCCAGGGGTTTCCAATACAACCCCATCAAGGTGGCATGTACCAAGGCCATCTCATTAGTCCAAGTGATCAATTTCAGCTCACAATTGATCACACTGATAGGTCTAAGAGCCAAAGGGATCACACAAAAAAGACTAGTGTCTGCTAATACTAACTGATAGAATGAAAAAGGGAGAGAATGATCCAACATGGGAAGCAGGATACACAGCAGACTCATAGAATGGCAGATGTCCTAAATAGCACTCTGGCCTCAGAATCAGCCCTTAAGGCATTCGGATCTGGCTCAAGAGCCCATGAGAATATTTTAGGCATGGAAAGCTAAGACACTCTGGAAAAAACAGAAGACCTAAATGAAAGATCTCTGCGAGTGAGATCCCAGTGGAAAGAACGGGGCCATCAAAGAAGGAGGTACCTTTCTCTGAAGGGAGGAGAGAACTTCCACTTTGACTATGGCCCTGTGGGAATAAGATCGAAGTCGGCTAACCCTAAAGGCTTCCATAGCCTCGGCAACTCATGACCAGAGCCTAGGGAGATTACTGACGCCATAAACAAGAGTGTCAAATTGTTAAATCAACATCAGGAGTCACTGTGTACTTGCGTCTCATGGGGGATCTGTCCTTAGTGTGTTATCCAATGTGAAGTGATGCTATTACTAGTACTGAAACAGTATTTTTACACTTTGTGTTTCTGTGTGGGTGCAAACTGATGAAATCCTTACATAGTATATATTGAATCGATCTTCTTTATATAAAGATAATTGCAAATGAAAAAAAAAATCTTGGTGTTAAACTGGAAATTGCATAGACAATTAATCAATTTTTTAAAAAAAAAAAATCATGTAGGATCTCTGTCCTTAATGTGCTGTACATTGTGAATTAATACTACAACTAGTACTCCAACAGTATTATCATTTTGTGTCTCTATGCGAGGGCAAACCGTTGAAATCTTTACGTAATACGTACTAAATTGATCTCCTGTGTATAAAAAGAATTGAAAATGAATCTTGATGTGAATGGAAGGGGAGAGGGAGCGGGAAAAGGGGAGGGTGGGGGGAGGGAGGGAAGTTGTGTGTGGGGGGAGCCATTGTGGTCCATGAGCTGTTCTTTGGAAATTTATATTCTTTAAATAAAAGCTTTATAAAAAAAAAAAAAAAAAAAAGTAAGATGTGACTATTACAAACGTACATGCACCTAATTACAGGGCACCTTGTTATTCAAAAGAAATGTTAAAGATCCAAAGGGAGACATAGACTTAAATACAATAGTAATGGGGGATTTCAATACCCCAATTTCAGCAACAGACAAATAAACTAGACAGAAAATCAGCAAGGAAACAGCAGAGTTAACTGACGATACAGACCAAATGTTTCTAACATATATCTACAGAACTATTCAATCTACAGTTGCAGAATACACATTCTTCTCACCTGTGCATGGAACCTTCTTTAGGAATGATCACATGCTAGGCCATAAAATAAGTTTCAGCAAATTCAAAAATATCAAAATCATACCATGCATCTTCTTGGGCCACAATGCAATGAAGCTGGAAATCAGCAACTCAGAAATCTCTAGCAATACACAAACACAAGGAGACTGAACAACATGCTCTTGAATGAACCATTCATCATAGAACAAATCAAAAATTTCTAGAAACAAATGAAGATGATAACATAACATATCAAAACACATGGGGTCCAGCAAAAGCAGTGTCAAGAGGGAAGTTTATAGCAATTGGTGCCTATCTACATCAATGAATTGGAAAAGCACCAAAAAATGACCTATCAATGTATCTTAAGGATCTAGAAAAACAACAGCAAACCAAACCCAAAACTAGTAGGAGACAAGAAATAAAATTAGAGAATAAATCAGCAAAATTGAATCCAAATACAATACCAAAATTGATACACCAGTGGCACAACTAATCAAAAAAAAAATGGGGAACAGGAGAAGATCCAAATCAATAAAATCATGTTGAAACAGGAAATGTAACAACAGACACTGCAGATATAAAAAGAAGCATCAGAAATTACTACAAAGAGCTGTGTGCCAACAAACTGGGAAACCTAGAAGAAATAGATTCCTGGAGACACAATCTACCTAAATTGAGCCATGAAGCCATAGAAAATCTAAACAGACCCATTACCAAGCAAGAAATTGAATCAGTAATAAAGATACTCTCAAAGTAAAGCCCAAGACAACATGACTTCACTGCTGAAATCTTCCAATTAAAGAACTAACTCCACTTCTCAAGTTATTCAAAGCAATTGAAAGGAGGAAATCCTCCCAAATGCTTTCTATGAAGCCAGCATCACCTTAATACCTAAACCTGAAAAAGATAAAACAGATAAAGAGACCAATTTCCCTGATGAACATAGACGCAAAGTTCTCAACAAAATTCTGGCCAATCAATTCCAACACCACATCAGGTAGATCACTCACCCAGACCAAGTGAGATTTATCTCTGGTATGCAAGGTTGGTTCAACATTCACAAATCAATCATTTGATACATAACATTAACAAACTGAAGAACAAAAAGCATATGATTATATCAATAGATGCAGAGAAAGCATTTGATAAAATACAACACCCTTTCATGATGAAAACTAACCAAACTGGGTATAGAAGGAACATTCCTCAACACAATCAAGGAAATTTATGACAAACACATGGCCAGTGCCCAATTTAAAAGATGGAAGCATTCCCACTGAGATCTAGAACCAGACAAGGATGCCCATTCTCACCACTGCTATTCAATATAGTCCTGGAAGTCTTAGCCAGAGCCATTAGGTAAGAAAAAGAAATCAAAGGGATTCAAATTGTAAATGAGGAAGTCAAACTATCTGTATTTGCAGATAACATGATTCTATATACAGGGGATCCAAAAGATTCCACCAAGAGACTATTGGAACTCACAGAAAAGTTTGGTAAAATAGTGGGATATAAAATCAATGTACAAAAATCAATAACCTTTGTATGTACAAACAATGCCATGGCTGAATAAGAACTTCTAAGATCAATCCTTTTCACAAAAGCTACAGAAAAATTGGATTTGACCAAGGATGTAAAAATCTCTATGATGAAAATTACAAAACATTAAAGAAAGTAATAAAAGAAGATACAGAAAAAGGAAAAATCTTCTATAGATTGGAAGAATCAATATCATCAAAAATATCATACTTCCAAAATAAGTTACAGATTCAATGTGATATCATTCAAAATACTAAAGAAATTCTTGTCATATATAGAAAAACATTGCTGAAATTGATATGAAAACACAAGAAATCTCGGATAGCTAATGCAATCTTACACAACAAAAACAAAGCTGGAGGCACCACAATGCCAGATTTTAAGACATATTACAAGGCAGTTATAGTCAAAACAGCCTGGGACTGGTACAAAAACAGGTGGATAGACCAATGGAACAGAATAGAAACACCAAAACTCAATCCAATCATCTGGAACCACCTTATTTTTGACCAAAGAGCAAAAACCAATCCCTGGAGTAAGGACAGTCTCTTCATCAAATGGTGCTGAGAAAAACTAGATTTCCACATTTAGGTGTATGAAGCAGGACCCCTACCCTACACCTTACACAAAAAATCCCTTTAAAATGGATTAAAGACCTAAATTTATGACCTGATACCATCAAATTACTAGACAACATTGGAGAAACCCTGCAAGACATTGACGCAGGCAAAGTGTTCTTGGAAAAGACCCCAACAGCATAGGCAATTAAAGCCAAAATCAACAAATGGGATTACACCAAATTGAGAAGCATCTGTACTGAAAAAGAAAAACTCAGGAAAGTGAAGAGAAAACTGACAGAATGAGTAAAATTCTTTGCAAATAATGCAACTGATAAAAGATTAATAATAATAAAATATAAAGAGATAAAGGAACTCCACAAAACAAATCAAACAGCTCAGTTAAGAAATGGGCCAAGGACTTAAACAGACATTTTTCACAAGAGGAAATCCAAATGACCAACAGACACATTAAAAAAATACTCAGGATCACTAGCCATCAGAGAAATGAAAAATCAAAACCACAATGAGGTGTCACCTCATCCTAGGTTGAATGGCTTTCATATAGAAATCAACAAATGCTGATGAGTATGTGGGGAAAAGGTACCCTAATCCACTGTTGGTGGGAATGTAAACAGGTAAAACCAGTATGGAAGTTAGTTTAGAGATACTGCAGAATTCTGAATACATACTTACCATATGACCCAGTCATTCCACTCCTGGGAATTTAGCCAAGGCAAATGAAATCAGCAAATAAAAGAGTTATCTGCACCCCTATGCTTTTTGCACCTCAATTCTCAATAGCTAAGACATGGAATCAGCCTAAGTGCCCATTAACTAAAGACTGGATAAAGAAATTATGGGTTATATATTCTATGGAATACTACACAGTGGTAAAATAGATGAAACCCAGTCATTTGCAACAAGGTTGATGAATCTGGAAAATCATAGTTTGTGAAACAAGCCAGTCCCAATGGGACAAGTAACATATGTTTCTCCTTGATCTGTTATAACTAATAGAGTATATAAAAGGAAATCTGTAGGAGTGAAACTGACACTTTGAGAAGCAATGACTTGAACAGCCCTATTCTTGACTGTCGAGAAACAGGTTTTTGGGGTTTTTTTGTTTGTTTGTTTTTTTCCTTAATGGACAATGGGACTGGCAATAGGAGAGGGAGAAGGAAGTGGGGTGGGAATATGTGGGAGGGTGGGTATGATGGGAATCACTATATTCCTAAAGTTTTACTTATGAAATTTATCACCATTAAATAAAAGGTTTCTTTGGGAAAAAAAGAAAGAAAGCTTGATCTCCCATGTGGGGTGTTAAGTGCCTGATGGGATGCTTAAAAGGGAGATCCTAGTGAAATATCTCCAGGTTATTCATGGAGCTCTTGTGGGATGTTGGTTAGTTCTCATGAGAAGATTTTATGAAAAAGTGAGTCTGGGTCTCCCTGCATTACGGCTTCTGATTTTTCCATGAGATCTCTCCAACTCTGGCTCCCACTTGCACAATGATGTGATCTGCCACAATAGAAGGCATTGGGTAGGCGGGGCCTTCCAAGAGCCTTGCCATGCTATTTGGACTCTCAGTAGCTAAAATTCTGAGTTAACAAAACTTCCTTTCTTTAAAAGTTACCCAGCTTCACATATTGTATATTTAATAGAAAATGGATTCATATAATTGCATTTATATGTATATTTAAGCACACACACATATATATACATATACAGAGAGAGATCATTTAAATGATAGATATAAGAAAATGCACCAAGAAAACTACAGGGTGAAGATAATTTCAGTATGTGGTGTTTCAAAGTTCTGATGACAAATGGCCTGTCAAACTTACTTCCAAAGTGATGACTAAAAGCATATCATCACTTAAAAAAGATTTTATTAAATTCCATAGCTTGTATTTTTGGACTGTAGTTCAGCATTGTTTAGATAGATTGGCATGAATTGTATATAAAGCCAATCTCAATATATTAAAGCAAAGCACTGGGGAATGTCAGGTTAATATGTAACCAAAGAAAAATTTTATCTGTGATACTGTCAAATATATTTGTTACCAGAGAAATACTCAGGGAAGATGTTAAAAACCAAATGATGATATGAAATGATGCTTCCAACACTTAAATTATGCATTGAGGTTGATGTAACTGAGCATGACAAACATTCAAAAAATATTCAAGAACTTGATGCATAAAATGGATTTCTTACTATTGAGTTTCCTATATTATTGCATTCATTTTCATGAAAACTCATAGAGTTTCTGAAATTGCTATAAACAAAGGAAAATGGAACCTTCACAATACTCTACCTTATGCTTGAGTTTTCTGTTTTGTTCAAAACAAATTTACAAAATATGCTTAATTTAAAATGCATGGAATTTTGCTGGTATAAACATAATGCTGGCAATTTTAATTCATAGCAACTGAGAAATTCATCACACTCCTGTGAAGACATTATCTACAATATTAATAAATTTAAATATATTATGTATTATACCATAGTCAGTATTTTTTGCTCATTTCATGCATTACCCAATTTTGCCACTAAGTCACAGAATTCACAACCTTGACATATAATCTGGAATTCTAAATAATAAGCCACTACAACATTGTCTAGTTTTATCAGATCAATGCTTTCTAAAGTGGTAAAAAGGTAATTAGCTGGCCGGTGCAGCGGCTCAATAGGCTAATCCTCTGCCTTGCAGCGCCGGCACACCGGGTTCTAGTCCCAGTCGGGGCGCCGGATTCTGTCCCGGTTGCCCCTGTTCCAGGCCATCTCTCTTCTGTGGCCCAGGAGTGCAGTGGAGGATGGCCCAAGTGCTTGGGCCCTGCACCCGCATGAGTGACCAGGAGGAAGCACCTGGCTCCTGCCTTCGGATTGTCACGGTGCGCCAGCTGCAGCACACCAGCCGTGGCGGCCATTGGAGGGTGAACCAACGGCAAAAGGAAGATCTTTCTCTCTGTCTCTCTCTCTCTCATTGTCCACTCTGCCTGTCAAAAAGAAAAAAAAAAAGATAATTAGCTAAACACATTAATCAATATTTACAAAAATGTCCACTTTGTCTATTATCCTAAATAAAATATTAAGAAATTCTTCTTTTTAATTGGCAGCAGCCATATTTAGTGGGTATTACATTATTGGCATGAAATTGTACTTACACAGTGGGATATCAGCGTTATTTAACTTTGGAATCCTTAGCTTTACTCTTGAGGATTTGAGATGTGTTGGACATATGAAGATATAACTTCCATAATATATGTGTCAACAAGACTAATGGAATGATCAATTTGGATAAAATAGAAAAATATATGAACTACAAGCTAGGCAATGCAAAGAAGGAAAACGCCATTGTCATTGATCTCAAAATGTGGACTATTACTTTCCATGATGCTGGATTACATCTGCCAATGATTTACTCAGGAAAAGATGTTTGGGGAAATTAAATAGTAGTTGGTTCATATGTTATTTATTTCAATATTGGTATTGAAAACTGTTGTCAAATAAATAATAACTTTTAATAGTGGAATAATTACATTACACATTTTACTTAGAAAATGCTAACACAAAAGAGAGAGGGACCTACTTACTGATATGAGAAATAAAAGAGTTGATAGTCCTACCAATCCATTGGACATTATAATGACAACGGTCTACTATGAACAACTCTATGATCACATATTTGATAAACTAGATAAAATGAACTAATTCCTTAAAAAATCTTTTTATAGAAATAAATAAACAATATATATATAAGAAGAAATAAAAGACCAGAATAGGTTTATATCTATTAAAGAAATTAAGTAAATAATTAATAACTCCAGAATAGAAAGAACTAAGTCCATATGGCATCTCTTGTGAATGCCACCAACCTTGAAGGAAGAAGTAACTAATCAATTATCTGTATTCTCTTCATAATCTAGAAGTAGAGAGAAAACTTCTAACTTTCTCTGTAAGGCTAGCATTGCCCTTACACAAAAATCAGAAAAATATGTTACAAGAAAAGAAAACAAAGCACCAACATATCTTGTGAGCATAGTTGCAAAAATTGGTTTTAATGAAATAAAATCTTGCCAAATTGAATCTCATAAAGTAATATATATGTAAACACACAAATGTATATATATAATAATTATATACACACACAATGATAAAAAGTTATGTATATACATCACAAAGAAGTGGGATTTAGCCTGGATATGATATGCAAGGCTAGTTTGATATTCAAAAGCCAATTAATGTGACAGGCATCTGGCACAGCAATTATTCCACAAACCTGGGACATTCACATTCCATGTCAGGCAGCCTGTATTCATGACCCAGCTCTAATCGCCATTCTAAATTCTGGTATTGCACACCTTAGGAGGCAGCAGGTGACAGCTCACCTAGCTGAGTCTCTGCGGCCCATGTGAGTTCCCAGCTCCTGGCTTTGACCTAACCCAGCCCTTTCCATTCCAGGCATTTGGTGGGTGGGAGTGTGAATGAATAAAGAGAACACACGCTCTCTCTCTATCTATCCTTCTCTCTCTCACTCCCTCTTACTCCCTGTCTCAAACTCTATCTCTGTCTCTCTGCTCTTCAAATAAGTAAAATAAAAATTTAAATAAAATCATTGTAATTCATCACATAAATGGGCTAAAAAAGGAAACAATTGTATCAATTGATACAGAAATAGCATTTAACAAAACCCAACAACATTCAAAATTTTTAAAAAAGAATTCTCAGTAAACTAGGAATAAAGAAGAACTTATCATGCAGCTAACATCATACCCAATTGTGATAAACTAGAAACTTTCCCACTAAGATCAGAAATAAAGAAAAGCCATTTCCTTTCACTACTACTTTTCAACATCATACCAATAGTCTCAGCCAATGCACTATACAAGAACATAAAATGAAAGATGAAGTTTCTGAGGTAAGAAATGAAACTATTTTTTATCAAGGATGACATAATTATCTGTGTAAAAATTACAATTATAAAAATATTCTTAGAATTAAAAAGTTGTTATTGCAGTGTTGCCAGGTTGCAGGGCACAGGTTAGTATAAGAAGTCAATTTTGCGAAACTACCACCTCTAAATAGAATGATTTAGGTTACTGCATTGGTTTGTTGCTGAATTCCTAGAGCAGAACTGTTGGTCTCTCCCTTTAAAACTGACTGTCACTAGGCTAATCCTTCGCCTGCGGCACCCCAGGTTCTAGTCCCAGTTGGAGCGTCAGGTGCTAGTCCTGGTTGTTCCTCTTCCAGTCCAGCTCTCTGCTGTGGCCCGGGAAGGCAGTGGAGGATGGCCCACGTGCTTAGGTCCCTGCACCCACATGGGAGACTGGGAGGAAGTACCCAGCTCCTGGCTTTGGATTGACTCAGTGCCGGCCGAAGCGGCCATTAGGGGAGTGAACCAATGAAAGAAAGACCTTTCTGTCTCTCTCTCACTGTCTATAACTCTCTGTCTCTCTCTCTCACTGTCTATAACTCTGTCTCTGTCTCTCTCTCTCTCTCTCACTGTCTAATTCTGCCTGGCCAAAAAAAAACAAAAAACAAACAAACAAAAAAAAAACAAAAAAAAAACCAAACTGACAGCTAAGGAGCTAATGAAGTAATTAACTTCAGGATATGTTTTATTTATTTATTTGAAAGGCAGAGTTACAGAGAGGTAGAGGCAGAGAGAGAGAAGTCTTCCATCCGCTGGTTCACCCAACAGATGGCCATAACAGTTGGAGCTGCTCCAGTCTGAATCCAGGATCCAGGAGTTTCTTCCAGGTCTCCCACATGGGCGGAGGGGCCCAAGGACTTGGGCCATTTTCCATTGCTTTCCCAGGCCATAGCAGGGAGCTGGATCAAAGTGGAGCAGCTGGGACTTGAAGCAGCACCTATATGGGATGATGGTATTGCAGGTGGCGGCTTTACCCACTACACTACAGTTCCAGCCGCAATACATTTTAATAAATTAAAATTCAGTCATCATAAAAATGAGTGTCTTTTTAACTATGTAAGGTATTGTGCAGTAGAATAGCTGGAAAGAGGTCATAAATTTAAAAAAAAAAACTAGAAAGCTTTTTAAAATGGATGTTTTGAACTCCGATTTTATTTCTATCATTGGACATAAATTTGTTTCTTTTTCTGATAAGATAACCATGAAATAACATACCAAAGCAAACAAAAAAAATGGCATCACATTGAAACTGTGTTTATTACTATAACTTTAAAAGTGTAAATAATTTTGTAATATTCTAGCTATAATAATAATTAAGATATCCAGTTAAAAAAGTCAATTTTTTCTGTCTACTACCAATTTGAAATTAAAAAGCAATACCATTTATATTAGCACACCTAAAAATAAAAGCTATTTATAAATCTAACAAAGCATGTACAAGATCTATGTGATGAAAACTAAAAAATGTTGATGAAAGTAATAATTAGTAGCTATATAAATGAATAGATATTCTGTGTTCATGGATAGGAAGAGTGAATAGTATCAAGATGTTAGTTTTTCCTAAATTGGCCAACAGATTCAATGAAACACCAATCAAAATCCTAGCAAATAATTTTGAGGATATCAAGAAAATGTTTGAACTTATACTGATGCAAAAAAAGCCAACAAATATTTGGGAGAAACAAAGCTGGAGGACTAATACTACCTAACTGTAAGTCTTACTGTCATGGTACAATAATAAAGACAGTGAAATTCCAGCAAAGAATAGATACACACACACACACACACACACACACACACGCTCCAGAAACAGTCCCACATCCATTACCCAACAAATCAAAAGCCAACATAACCAAAAGCATTACAGGAGAGCAAAAATAGTCTTTATAATGAATGGTGATGGAACAAGTGGAAATCTACTTGCAAAAAGAAAAGGAAGGAAAAATATCTAGAAAACAGACTTTATTACACCCTTCATAAACTCAAAATGGTTCAGGAATGTAAAAAGAAATAGACTATAGCATATACCTCACCAGTGGCAAATAAGCATATGAAAAAATGCAGTGCTAATTATAATAATGATGATATAACATTACATATCTATTAGAATGTGCCAAATGTAGAACACAGACAACATTTAATTCTGGTTAGTATGTGGATCAACAGTAACTCTCTTCTTATTGTTGGTAGAGAAGCAAATACTAGCCATTTTCTGAGTCAGTGTGCAGTTTCTTATGAAGCTAAATGCAATGTTACCATATGATCCAGCAATCACACCCTTTGATATTTACCTAAAGTAATTAAAAACGTATATTCATACAAAAACCTGCCCACAGAAGTTTGTAGGTTTATTCACACATCCCAAATCTTGGATGCAACCAAGCTGTCATTTCGTATGTGAATTAGATAAGCTATTGTATATCCAGATGATGGAATAATATTCAGCACTAAGAAGAAATGGGCTATCACATCATGAAAAGAACATGAAACTAATTTAAATGCATATTACAAGTGAAAGAAGCCAATGTGAAAAGACTGTATAACAACTGTAGGACACACTAGAAAGTGCAAAACTAATGAGAGAACAGATGGAATGTGCAATTTTCAGGGAAACTCATGACAATCTGTATGGCACAGTAATAGTGGTTACATGTGATTTTATAAATTTGTCTAATTTCATGGTGTATATAATACCAATAATTTAAACTATTGGTAAACCATGGTCTTCTGGTGAATATGATGTGTCAGTAGAGGTTCATCACTTGGTAATAAATGATGGTGGATATTGACAATATCAGTGTATGCATGTGTGAGGCATTGAGTTTCAAAATATCTCTGTAGTTCCTTGTCAATTGTTCTAGGAGCCTAAAAACTGTCCTGAGAAACTAAACACTTTTTTTAAAAGATTTATTTCATTTCTTTGAGAGGCAGAATGACAGAGAGAGAGAGGGAGAGAGATAGTTTCATCTGCTGGTTCACCCTCCAAATGGCCTCAATATTCAGGGCTGTGCCAGGCTGATATCAGAAAACTGAGACTCCATGCAGATCTCTCACATGGTTGGCAGTGGCCAAGCACCTGGACCATCTTTCATTGTTTTCCTAGATGCATTAGCAGAGAATTGGATGGGAAGAAGAGCAGCCATAAGTAGAACAGGTGCTCAAATGGGATGCCAGCATCACAGACAGTAGCTTAACTAATCATATCACAATGCTGGCCCCAATAAATAACTTAATTTAAAAATAATTGTTAACATATTTTCATAGTTGTTTATACATTTTACTAGAAGCCCACTGGGCTTTTTTATTTTCCTTCATTTTATTCATTTACATATATATTTCAATTATGGAATGTTTTCTTTAATTGTGTACTTTCTTACTTATCTATTTTTTGTTCTTCTTTAGGGAATCCTATTATACAATAGATTCCCATTCTTCATCCACTCTTAACATTATTTATATACACTTTTAAAATTATTCCACTATACTATTTTGCTCGTCTTATTTCTTCAAAACAATTCTATATTCTATTAAATTGCTTACAATTATAATAATTTTTATATCTTAGAAAATATTTTCAGGTGATTTGGGCTCATTGTTCCAACTCACTAAGCACTGGAATGAAGAATTTTATACTTGCAAACTGATGAAATCTTTACTTAGTATATACTGAATCAATCTTCTGTATATAAATATAATTAAAAATGAAAAAAAATCTTGGTGTTAAATTGGAAATTGCATAGAAAATTAATCAATTTAAAAAAATATATCATGTAGAATCTCTGTCCTTAATGTGCTATACATTGTGAATTAATACTATAACTAGTACTCCAACAGTATTTTTCACTTTGTGTTGCTATGTGAGGGCAAACTGTTGAAATCTTTACTTAATATATATTAAACTGATCTTCTGTATATAAAGAGAATTGAAAATGAATCTTGATGTGAATGCAAGGGGAGAGGGAGTGGGAAAGGGGAGGGTTGTGGGTGGGAGGGAAGTTATGGGGGGGGAAGCCATTGTAATCTATAAGCTGTATTTTGGAAATTTATATTCTTTAAATAAAAGCATTATAAAAAATAAAAAAAAAACAAATTTCTAAGAATTCATATGAAAGTTCTTTAGAATTTCATATCACCTTTCATATTTTTATTATTCCTTTGCTTTTCATGCATCTGAATTTTTAAACTGTGAACAGATTTTCTTTAATAATACCTACAAATTAGTTTGCTTACTTATGAGGAATGAGATGTGAGACAGGCATAAAAGCTCTAGTGTTTGGGATTGGGAAATAGATCAACTTAAGAGGTTCTTTTTACTTGCTTTCAAAACATAAGTATTTGCAGAACATATTCTAAGGTTTGAACAAGATCTGGCTCCTAAATTCATGCAGGCATTTAAAATCAAGTCATAAGTAAACAGTACTTTCAGGATGGAAACTCAATCCAATCATGGTATTTGGAAAGTGGGCCTTCCAGAAAGTCTTTAAGTCCTTGAGTATGGGCCCTCAGAAGATTCCTGTGAGGTGGTTGGTATTAAAGCCAGACTCTCTCTCTCTCTCTCACTCTCTCTTTCTCTCTCTGCTACCTGGATCACCAGGTGATGTTTCCTCTGTGAAGCTTCTGCCATTGTTAACTTCTGGCCTCATCAAATGGCCAAACCAACAGTATCTCCTGATCATAGACTGTAAAACCCCAAAACTGTGAGTCAAATAAACCTCCTATATTTGTAAGTAGCCTCCTTCAGGAATTTCGTTAATTTACAACTAGTAGACCAATACCAAACATTCTGAATTTTTAAAAAATTAAATCAATTATTGGTCTCATATTGGCAGCTCTATATTTCAAAAAAGGAGATAAATTAATGCATACAAAAGCATATGCATGCTTGCCACAAGCTATGCATTTCTGTGACTGTAAGTGCACTCTTTCTAACAGTCCTAAACTAGTAAACAAAACAAAAGTTCATCAATGCTAGAATGAATAAATTATAGTTTATCAATTTTAACAGGATGTTAAATAGCACTAATGAATGTACTAATAATAGTACACATACTCCCATATCTGATATTGAACAAAAGAATCCAGAGCCATAAAACTAATGGAGACAGACTGGGGTCACCTTTGGTGAAGGAAGGTGTGACTGGGAGGGAGCTTGAGGAGGACCAGTTGCAAGGTGGTAACGTTATTTTTTTCTATATGTTAGTTAAATGAGTATGTTAAGTTTTATGAGAAATAATTGAGAGGTATTTTTGTGATTTAGCCACTTATTATTAAATGTTTTATACTTAAAAGTGTGCTTAAAAATAAGAGGGGGGCAAGCATTTGATTCATTGGTTATGGCACCAGTTAAGATTCCTGTGCCTCATATTGGAGTACCTGATTGATCCTTAGCTCAGGCTCCTGATACAAGTTTCCTGATTCTGCAAAAGAAACAGCAATGACTCCTTTACTGGATTCTTGCCACCCACATGTGAGACCTGGATTGAGTTCCTGACTCCTGGCGGTGAACCAGTGAATGAAAGCTCTGCGCTCTCTCTTTCTCCCCACTATGCCTAACCATCTCTCTCTATTCCTTTGCTTCTCAAATAAATAAAAATTATTTTTAATTTTTAAAATATCAGAGGAAGACACATTATATCTATCTTTTCCACTTATCTTTAGTTAGACGTATCTAATGGCAACATGTGTGCCACAAAAATAATAAAAACTGTTTTATAAATGAAAAGAGATCAAAATTATTTTTATGAAAAAAGTAGTGGTTTCTAAAGAGCTGTCATTATAAATGATTGATTGTGAGGACAAAAAGTTGTAATATAAAGAAATCAGTTGAGATACCACCACGTTGTAAGATCACGTGTTAGTAATGAAAAGACTGATCATTGTGCCTTGAGCAGCAGTTATAATTATTTGCTGAAAGTGAACAATACTGGAAGTTGTAATCACTTAGGGGAAGGAAAATACAGTATTTTCTCATCAGTTATACCAATCATTTTACTGAGAAATTGTGGATATAAGCATGGGTTTTTGCAATTTGATCCTTATTAAATAAAAGTACACTGGGAAAGACATTTTGTTTACATAGCCATTAGCATGCTGGACATATAGAAAGTGGTAAACAATGTAAAAGTGACAAACTACTTGAAAACTGTATGTTGTGAATATTTCCAATTAAACTCTTATTGATGGTAGTCATATGTTTTTATAGGGATTATAGCAAGACTTTAGGAATGCAAATTTAAGAAAAAATGGAGACTAAGGGAAAACAGTATGTAGCTGTCCGAGGCAACCTTATCACCACAGATGAAGTCTATCTCATCACCACTAAAACAGCACATGGAAGCTCTTGGCTCTAAAAACTAGCAAGTCCACTTCATGTGGTCTTCATCAGTCAGCTAGCAAGCTCAACTAAGCCAATATTTACTTCTATTGGGTCAGAAGGCAGAAAATCAAATATAAAGCAAATCTTTTCTTTAAGGGTAGCAAGTCATCTGAGACCAATATAACTTTCCATAATGTTTTCTTCCCCTGCAGAAAGATATCATCAGTATCACAATTGTAGACAACTCTTCAACTTTTGAAAGAATCGGAAAATGATGTCACTTACAACAGATAAACTGTGAAATATAAATGAGTGAAGGAGCAGTTGTAGAATCAGAAAAAGAAGAAAAAAACCTTCAGAATTAATTCCCACCTAATGCAGCTGTGATAAATGAGAAACTATAGAAAAGGGATGCAGAAGGAGTCCAGTGGGGTGGGGCTGCATACAAGGAGACACTGACATCATCAGAAGGCCAGACCTCCTGTGCCACTCTCACTCCTTCCTCACACTTCCCAGCATTGTCACTTTATGCAAATATGCACCTGCCTTGCACAATCTACAGATTGCCACCACTGCAAAGAAGGTTGGAAAACTCTGTAAGGAGAGATGATAGTTGGAATCCTCTGTTCACCAGCCCAAAGCAACAATCAGGTTAAATAAACTTGTTTTACTACAATCTCCAGTTGCAAGTAAACAAAATCAAATTAGGCATTTAAGGGAGAATAGCCTGGATATATGTGAGGAGGAAAGATCACTGCATGCATATTTAGTGAAACATTTCTAAAACATTACATTTGTATAGTGAAACAGGTTTAATATCTAGATTTTCAAGTCAAAACTCTCAGGGATACACCAGCATTTCATAAACCAGAAAAAAGCTCTGACTTAGAATAAATCACGCATCACTCATCTAGGTCATGCAGAGCAACTTGAAGACGACTGAGTTTCACTTTGTAGCTCACAGTGTAATTCTCACTGCAGCATTCCAACCCACACCAAAAGAATTCAGGGCAGAAAGCCTCCAAAGCAATAGGGTAATGTCATTTTAAGATTGGCTTATTCCAAGACTCCCATATACTCAGCTGGACTTAAGAAAAAGAAAGAGGAGGAGGAAGAGGAGGATGAGAAGCAGAAGGAAAATGAGAAGGAGAAGGGAGAGAAGGAGAGAAAAGAAAACAAAAGAAAGGAGAATAGTGGAAAAGAGAGGAGAGGAGAGGAAGCAGAGGGAAGAGGAAGGGAGAGGGGAGAAGGGGATGGGAGGGGAAAGGAGGCGAAAAGATACATGATCAGAAGTTGAGAGAAGGTGAGAAACACTTGAGTTTTCTTTTTAATTTGGGGTGGGAGGATGTGTCTTATAACTATCCCCAGGACCTAGGACAGGGCCAAGAAAGCAGGTGCTCAGTATCTTTGGTATGAAGCTCAATGCACCCAGCCTTGTTCATCAGGCTCTTGACATGTGACCTTAGGCAAGTCATTTTTCCTCTCCAACTTTAACGTCCCTTTATAAAGTGTGCTTGGTAATGATACCAGTTCCTGGGATTGCTTCAAGAATGTAATTAGATAATGCCTGCAAAGGCACTTTGTGAACCCTAAAGTGCTCTACAAATATAAGGGGTAAAAGATTGGAAATTTGCCTCTGGGTGTCTCTTTCTCAAATATACCCAGATATTAACATTTTAGTGGTAAAAGTGGAGTGCTAATATTTCTCATTGGCACTTTGCTACTAAGAAAGTAATCTAAGTAGAAAGAATATGTTTCCTTGGACTCAATACAATTAGTTCCATTTTAATTGGAAAAATTGTGGCACAGCAACAATTGTATTTTCCCTGAATTGGCCCTTTGGGGGGAAAAATGCTGCTCACTACTTCTCTAATGGAAAATTCTGAAAGTCACAGGATCCCTGTGCTGGTTTTGATGCTTCCTCCTGGTGTGACCTTGGGCAAGTTTCTGCTCTTCCCATCAATCAGTTCAGTACAGTAAATATGTATAGAGCCCCTAATGTTTGCCAATTTTTTGTTAGATTCAACCAGAACAAAGAAGCAAAAGGTGTAATTCTCTATGGCTAAGAGGTTTACAATGTTTCTTAATCTTATATACAGAAATGATCATCATTGTGCCAATCACATCTTAGATTTATTATGAGTGAAAAGATAGTACAGGAACGTGCTTGGCCAAATTGAAAAGTGGTTCATAAATGCAAAGTGGAATTACTACCAGACATAAAATGATCAGTAGCATATAGATAGTAAGAGACCACTTAACAGAGAGAAGTAAAGAAGGGATTAATATTTACACAGCCCAAGCCTTATATATGTATATAGATATATGTGTGTGTGTGTGTGTATGTGTGTGTATTTCACACAACATCATACTGGTTAGGTGAAATTTAGTAACCTCTTGTGACTAATGGGAAAACTGACACTCATATAATCACTCAACGTGACTTAGTTAACAACAGAGTCAGTATTCAAGCCAAAGTCCATCTGACTGCAAAAACTCTACAGAAACAGTGGATGAATATATTTGCCCATGAACAAAGTAGAAAATGACTAGGATATTTTTAAAAATATATTTATTAATTTTATTTATTTGAAAGAAAGAGAGGGGAATGCAGTGGAATGAGAAGGCCATGCCAAGATGGCCACTGGCAAGGGAGCATCAGTTATTCAGGAATGGCTTTGGAAAGCACATGGCAACAGAGCCTGCCTGGCAACAGGCTGTGATTGGTTAGGGCATAAACTGTCCCTTAACCTGATTGGCTGCCTTAGCTATTTAAGCTGCTGTACCAACTGAAATAAACGAGTCTGCATGCTGCTGGCTTCTGGCTGGCTTTCACCAGACTCCAGGTGTCTGTGTGGTGACTCCACGCCTCTTGCCCCTGCCGCACTCCTCCTCTCAGAACAAATCTACCTCGACAGGGGGAGACAGAGCGAGAGCGAGAGCAAGAAAGAGAGATCTCCTATTTGCTGGTTCACTTTCCAAATGCCTGCTAAGCTGAACCACGACAAAGCCAGGGACCTAGAACTCCATCTGAGCCTCCTATGCTGGTGGTATGAAACAAAGGAAAGAAACAGCTGATGTAGATAATGCATAGATCCTGAAATTCACAATTATTTTTTCCATGGAAAGGGGCTTTCAAAACTTAACAAATAATTACTTCAGTTGTAGAAATATTTCAGAATATATTTTCATCTTTTTTTTCCAAGAAGGCATTCTGAACCAAGTTAACATAGGAACACAAAAAATCCAAAGTATCCTTATCTTTTCTTCACTCCCTAAACACTACTAATGCCTAAAATAATTTTTGTTGTAAAGTAAAACTAATGTTGTTTTCTGAATACTTAAGTAATTAGAATGGACACAGAGACTGCACATTGCAGCATTCATTTGGTTAAAAGAATAATTTAGAAAGGGCTTCATGAAATCAAAATTTCTGTGGTGCTTCTTGTGTGGATTAGCATACCAAGCAAAATACAAAAGGTAGCTTAATGCCCAGATATATTAAAATCAAGAGCTTAACTCCTAATATCCCCTCTCCAATCAGGTATGGATTTATAAAACACTTTGCTGTTGTTGTTATTTTTTCCCAGCTAAAACTCTCCACTAAATCCACCAGTCTAAAAGATTGTTGAGTTACATTGGTATGATTTTCAAAATTTATTTTTAACCTACATAGCACAATGAAATAAACTCCAGGGGTACGCAAAAGCTAGAAACTGCTTAAATGCAGCTAACAGGGCAAAAATAAATCAAGCAGCCTGAAACTATACATATGTAATAACTATTTACCAAAAAAAAATTAAATGATTCAATCTCTTGCCAACCTAAATGGATATGAATTAACACTTCTCACCCACAGCAGGAAGACAACTACTAATATTTATCTAGCATTTACTAAATGATAGATCTGTATAAATGTTTTTATATATTGACTCATTTACTTTTTACAAAAAACCCTTGTAAAGCAAGTAATATTGTCTTTACATTCTAGACAGATGATGGAACTTCCAGAAGACAAGATCGAGACTTAGAATTTAAATAAAGGTCCATAAGCCCATGACTCATTAAGTAACAGAGCCAGGACTCAAGTCTATGTCTGTCTCTTCTGTTTCCAGTCCCATGTCATATCTTAGAGGTTCACGTGTTTTCTCGGGGTTCCACTCTTAGGTATGAGAGTCTTGAAAGGCAGTGGTGAGAATTTTAAGTATAGGTCCACTCATTCATTTAAAAAATAGTCACTAAGTACCTCCTCTCTACCAACTCCAGTGGTGGAAAACACAATAGTGAAGGAAATAGATACAGGCCTTTCTTTGAAGGACTTTATTTCAGTTTATATTCAGAAGCCTAAACCTTCCCCAAGTACTCTGAAATTGAGAAGAAGCACCACACAATTTGAGACGCTACAAAGTGAGTCAGATATGACAACACTTGTTATTAATACATGAGCTAAATCCTAAATACGCTGAACCCAGGCATGTCATCTATGAAAAAGAGATAAAAATTAAACTATTCACCTCACAGTGGAATTATAAGGAATCAGTAACATTGCATGTGAGGTTATCACATCAAAAGACAGATATATACATGTACACATATATTGAAAAGGATCACCATTCTAGTTGTTATGGTGAAGACATTACATTTTTAACTTATGACATGATAGCAACAGTTTCTACAAGAATGGAAGGCTTTGAGGTTCTTGCTCCTGACACACAAATAATAAATCAGAAAACTATAAATCATCCATGACTTCAATTATTTGATATTAGATTCATAGTATGGAGGCAACGTCATGTCTCACAAAGTATAATTTCGCGTATTTTATCTCAGAGACTTACCTTTGGTCAATTAATTCAAATTCTGTCTCCACATACTGGGCAATAAGAATGTACCAAAATAATAGATTTAACAAGAAGAGGTGGTCCTTTTGCAATGTACTAGGCATAGTGTTGGACTATGAAGATAGAATGGTGCCCAAAAGAGGAGCTAAGTTCTACGGGAATTGATAATCTATTAGGAGATATGGAAGACAGATTTATGCTACTCAGTGTGAGTAATTATTAAAAGGAGGAGATGCAGGGCATAACAGACACACAGGCTCGGGGCACCTGAATCACTCCTACTGGTTAAGACACCTCTAAACTGAAGACTGAGGGAAGACGAGGAAACTGCCAGGTAAAGGTGAGTGCTTGGTGCTACAGTTCTCCAGTGGAGAGAGGCCCAGGCACAGAAACACCGGGAAGCAAATGCAAGCAGGAAATACTGGAGACTAGAAGCTTATTCACTGCAGCTGGCTTATAGCATGCAGAGCAGTGAGAGGAGAAAGCAGTTGGCAGTGAAAATAGGACTGGAGACATGAATGAAGGAGAGGTGCTCTAGACAAGACCTTGAGGATGCAGTAAAATCATGCAAAGAGGCTTTGATTTCAATGTTGGTGTTGGCTTGGGGTCAGGCAAGGAAGGTCACAAAGAAACCTGACCCTAGGAATCATCGCTGTGGTTGTGGGCAGACAAGGAGACTGATGAGAATGATGTTGAAACCTCTAAGCTGGAGATTTTGCTGAATTCCCAGGACTGAAAATAAATATCACCAACGCATAGCATGAACAGAACAAACGGTATACTAAGGAGTTTCAGCACTAACCAAAAAGCTGGAAGTGTTCTGAGCATGCAGGGGAGGGACAGAGGGACGAGCAAAGTTGCCCCCTTTGGCCCAGGCTTGTCAGATTTGCAGATTTCACTGGAATATTTTCCACTGCCCTAACCCCGGCCTCGCAGGCTCCTGCACAATCCCCACAGGTTCTCAATTATTCTGCTTGTTCAGAATGAGGGGAAAAGTGCGACTGCTGCCCAGTCAGGAAGTGAAATGCAGGAGCTGTCTGAGGGAGGCAGAAGGCCACCCAGGGCAGCGTTTACTTAGCAGGGGGCAGGAGTCTTAGCTGAGGGAGAATGCGTTTGTGGCTTTCAGCCCTGAGCTCGGCATTGCATATTGAGCACTCTGTGTATCTCTTCTCCACACACATTGCTGCTGTAGAGCAAGGCACTTTTTGTCTCCCGCAGGAAGATGGATTGATTCATTTCAGTGGTATCATGATAGTGAACAGCTGGTCCCTGCTTCTCACTTCTCACTTCTCACTCACTTCAGCTTTATCAGCCACAAGTCCCAGGGCTCGATACTGTGAAAACCAAAAGAAATGTGTTATAAAAGCAACTATGCTGATGAACTAAGCTTACAGACCCTCTGGATATAAGTGAAAAATCCAACAATTCATTTTTCTGTCTGTATTCAAAATAAAAGCCAAGAAAAAAAGAAAGTTGTGTTGATAAAAAGCCTTCAGTTTGAATGATCCATCTCATATTTTCGTGGTTGTGACAACTATTCATCTGTTTTAACTCATGACCAAGAAAAAATGCATATTATTAAGGAAAGCAATTCTGCAACCTGAACCTGCCATAAACTCTTCAAATTCCCAAAACAGTTCAGTAGTTGCTCATAAGTAAAGGTAAGTTTATTCATTCCAGATAAACTGTCAACTCAGACCAGGTAGGAAGGCTACGTTTTATTGAACTGGTAAGTTCACCAAATCCTAGAACAGAATCCTGGGTGCTCTGATTAAAGTCAAAATTTCATATTTAAACCTACCCAGTACTATATTTCTGTTATCAGTGGATACAGCAGTAACAGCAAAAACAATTTTTAATCAAGTAGCTACAGCATACTGGTTAATATCAAAACATTAACAGTAATAACAAAGTAACTGTCATTAAACAAGTAGTGGGCATTTTGGAACAGGTTCAGCCACTATTTGGGAAGCTGGCGTCCCACACTGGAATGCCTGGGATCAAGTCCTGCCTCTGCTCCTGATCCAACTTCTTGCTAATGAGCCTGGGAAGTAGCATATGATCGCTCAAATACCTGGGTTCCTGACAGCCACGTGGAAGACCTGGATGGAATTTCTGGTTTCTGACTTCACCCTGGCCCAACTCAGGCTGCTGTAGGCATGTGGGGTGTGAAACAGCAGATGGAAGATCTCTCTCTCCACCTCTCTCTTTCTCTTTCTCTCTCATACACACATGACTGGTCTCTATCTCTCTGCCTCTCACACAAATAAACAAACAAATACATATATAAACTTTAAAAAAATGCAGGTTCTAGATCCACACTGCCTAGATAGGATGCACCACTTCCAACACTGTTTGAGTATATGAGCTTAGGAAAGTTACTTACCCTCTATGTGCCTCTGTCTCTTTCCTTAATTTTTGTCTTTGTGCATAAAAAAGGTGATGGTGATGATCATAATAATATGTTCTAACAGGTATTCATTGTAAGGATTAAAAGGGATGATACATATTGAGTGCTTAGAAAAAAATCATCCAGCTTAGAGCAAACAGTGAGGAAATAATGCTTATCATTATTTTTAAAATATGCATATGTATGTCTATTATCACATTGTTAAAATACTACTAACTTGATTATAACTACTTTTGGCTCAAAATAGTCTCAGGAGATAGGTGGTGAATAAACTTCTGTAGTTACTCAGCTGTTAAGTTACTCAGCCAGAACTTAAACCAAATAAATCCAATACCAAAGTCTATGTGGCTTTCCTGATTGCTTTCCTGTTGCTATTGTAATAAATTATCACATATTTAGCAAGTGAAACAACACAAAGCTGTCATTTTCCAGTGTTGTAAGAAAGTATCCAGCCCAGGACTCACCTGGCTAAAGCCAGTGTTTGGCAGAGCTCCATTCCTTTCTTTGTCCATTCACATGCTTGATAGAACTCAGTCCCCAGTGGTAGTCACACTGAGGTTTCCCTTTCCTTGATGGCTCTCAATCGAGGGTTGGTCTCAGCATCTGAGGCCAACTACATTTTCTGTCCATGGCTTCCTTCTTTAATCACCACAATGAGCAGTAATCGGGAAGTCTTTCTCAAGCCTTCAGTATCTCCTACCTGACTGTCCCATCTCTTTGACTCTCACCTGACTTCCTGTTCCACATTTAAGCATCCATGGATGACATTGGGCACACCTAAATAATCCTAGTTAATCTCCTTATTTAAAGGTCTGTGACCTTACTTTCATCTTTCAAGTTTCTTTGGCCACACATTGTAATCTATTCACAAGTCCCAGAAATGAGAGCATAGTCTCCTTCGTGGGCTGTAATTCTGCCTGTCAAGCTGTGGCACCTCTGAATTGTGCTGGGCACCAATTTGAGTCAGGCCACTAGTGACAGAAATGGGGGAGAATGAGTATGTTAACTAAAATAATGAAATCAGTCAAGCTTTCTAAAAGGCATATCTATTTGCATGGTAAACAATAAAACTATGGTGAAAAAGAGACTAGACATATAATAGCTCAAGTTGTTTAAGATTCATTTATTTACTTGAAAGGCAGAGTGGCACAGAGGGAGAAACAGAAAGAACTCAAGAGAGATCTTCCATCTGCTGCTGACTTATTGTCCAAATATCTGCAACATTCTAGTCTGGACCAGGCCAATGCCAAGAGCCAGGAACTTCATCCTAGTCTCACAAATGGGTGTCAGGGGCCCAAGTACTTGTTGTCTTTCCAGGTGCAGAGCAGGAAGTGGAGTGGAAACTGATTAGCCAGGATTTGAACCTGCATTTTGATATAGGATGCCAGCATCCCAAGTGGTAGGATAACTCAATGTGCCACAATGCCAGTCCAAATCTATTTCATTTTAACAGCTTATTATGGCATAATTGTAGGATTTAAAAAAAGAAGATTATATATATATATATATATATATATATTGTTTCTAAGTCAGAGTTAAGAGGGAGAGAAAGAGATCTTCCCACCACTGGTTCACTCCCCAGATAGCTGCCACAGCTAGTACTGTGCCAGCCAAAGCCAGGAGCCAGGAGCCAGGAGCTTCTGCTAGGTCTTCCTATTAGGTGGCAGGGGCTCAAACACTTAGATCATCTCCCGCTGCTTTACCCAGGGCATTATCAAGGAGCTGGATTGAAAGTGGAGGAGCAGGGATACAAACTGGCACCCATATTGGATGCTTGCATTGAAGACATTAGCTTTATCTGTTATGCCACAACACTGGCCCTGAGGCACATTTGTTAAACAAAGAACTGTATTTAATATGTAGCATTGTATGAGTTTGGACAAAGGCAAACAGGCATGATTCCATGGTAACAATCAAGGTAATAGTACATCCAACACTTCACAGAACTTCCTCATGTTTGTTATTGTTGTTGTTGTGGGGGGAGTGATTGTGTATGTTTCTCGGTTTTTTATTTTTATTTTGTGTGGTAAGAGTACTTTACATGATGCCGCAATTTAAAGGTTTGTGTAGTTTCCACAAAAGGCAGGTTGAAATTTAACACCCAATGCACTAATAGTAGTGGTGTGGCCTTTTTATGTTACCAGGCTCTGTACTCATTAAAGATGGGAACTAGCTATGTATCTTTGTGTGTATTTGTTAAGCCATGTGGCGATGCAGCATTTGGGCCCTTTGGAAGATACAGCTGTAAAGCCCCCTCTCAAAGCACAGACCAGGACCTCTCTAGATAAAAAACTGCCAGAGCCTTAACTTGGACTTCCCACCTTCCAAAAGTATGGGAAATAAATTCCTATTGTTTATGAATTACCCAGTCTGACTTTTTTTAGTAGTACAAACAGACTAGTAGTACAGACAGACTAAAACATGCAAGATCTATCCTCCTATGAAATTTTGAGAATATATTGTTAACTAAAAGGACCATGTTGTAAGGCAAATCTATAATAATTCAATTTTTTGAGAATTAAACAAATCATGTATTTCTTAGAGTGGTAAGTATAATGGTAATATAGTGGAAAAGACTAAAAGTGTGCCTAGATAGTAATTTTATATTGCTAATTAAGTTCTTAATTTAAAAAGTAAAAGGGTTGTACAGTGGGTTAAGCTACTGGTTGGGATACTCACATCCCATATTGAGTGATGTTTTGAGACCCAACTATTCTGCTTTGATATAGCTTCCTGCTAATGCATCTTTGCAGGCAGTAGATGATGGCTCAAGTATTTGTGTCACTGTTCCCAGTTTTAACAATTTAAATAGTCACACACATACACACACACACATACACACACACACACACCATTGTTCAACTATCAAATTTAGGCATACATAAAAATTTACCTAAATAAGAACATTTTCTTTTGGTACAACTTAAAGAGGTAATCTAAAAAATGAAGCAGAATGTGTATATAAGGGTTTAGATACAGAACACTAATGTAGACATGATTAAGAATATAGAACATTATTTATAATAGCACAAAAAGAAAATAGCACATGCGATTAACATTATTCCCTGTGTTTACATTGAATATCTTATGTTGTCATAAATTTTATATTTTTGTCAGGCATGTGAATAGCTTGTGGTACTTCAAATACAAGCAAATGAAAATCTATTCAAATGTGCTTGAAAGGAAAATAAAAATTAAGGTATTGAGATTTTTCTAGAAACAGAGATTTGAAAAGTCATATGAGATAAACAATCCACAGAGAATCCAGTAGAAAACTGATTTTTTTTTTATTTGACAGGTAGAATTATAGACAGTGAGAGACAGAGACAGAGAGAAAGGTCTTCCTTCCATTGGCTCATTCCCCAAATAGCCACTGTGGCCAGCGCTGAGCAGATTCGAAGCCAGGAGCCAGGTGCTTCTTCCTGGTCTCCCATGCGGGTGCAGGAGCCCAAACACTTTGCCATCCTCCACTTCCCTCCCGGGCCACAGCAGAGAGCTGGACTGGAAGAGGAGCACCAGGACTAGAACCGGGTGTCCGTATGGGATGCCGGTGCTGCAGGTGGAGGATTAACCAAGTGAGCCACGGCGTCAGCCCCCAAAAGCTGATTTTTAAAACCTTTTGGAAGAATTCAAGCTGCAAATAAAGAACTGTTGGGTAAGAATTAACTAGTATAGAGACTAAAACACAAATGTAAAGTAACCATATAAGTAATTTGATTTCATGGAGATACATAGTATTTAGACAAATACTACCATGAATTGAGTTAGATTCAGCCTTTAATTTCTGTTTAATGAGTTAGAATTAGCCATGATTTTTCATTTGATGAGGAAGATTTATAACACTACATAAGCTTGAATATATTAGTAATTAATAGAAATGGCATGGTAAAGACATATAATCACTCACTTAAAGACAATACTGGAAATGAACCGTGATTGCTTTACATCTGGCAGAAAGTTATACTAAATTAATGGTAACATTTAACTTTAGGAAGAGAATGTAAATTTTACTTAAGGTTCACACTATCAGTAATGAATAATCAACTATGGAATAATTACAAAAAACTTCATTATTTGTACACTTTGCTTCCTGGGGAAATTTTACATGATATTAGGTATTATAATATTTGGTAAGAAATGGGGACATTGTCACTTTTCATCAGTATCCAAAAGTGTCCAGTAGTCACCACCAAAGAAAGTCACAAGATCATATATCTGTAATCAACAAAGTTCAAGAGATACAAAGTAAATAATTGAAGAGTATGTTTTCCTTCCTTCATGATGCTAACCCAGAAACAATGGGGATCCAATTTTCATAGACTAAGCAGAAATTTCATGGATTAGAAACTTGCATATATAAAAACAAAACATTTTTATCTTTATCACTCTTCTCTGATAGTGATTTCATTTTATCCACTTATTTTCTAAATATTCACTCTTTAATAAAAGCTTTCAATTGCATTCAAAAACATTATTGCCAAAAATCTGTCATTTGGATATCTCTCAGGTGTTACAAAGTTAATGATGTGTGTGAATTCCCTTATCTTTTGCCCAACTGATATTTTTCAAGCCTTGAAGCAAGAGGACTGCTGTGGAAAAGTCCACTACTTAAAAGGAGCGTAATGGATTGAAAAACCTTTCGGGAGTTGGAGAACTTTGAATTATCTTAGTTTCCTTTCTCCCTTACAGTAGTATTCAAGAGCAATCAGGACCCCTACCTGGATTTGCCCTTAGTCTTGTAACATTTGTGGCTGCTTAGGTAAACCCAGTGGACAGAAAGAATAGGTTATTGCCCAGCTCCAGGGATATGACCTTTTGATTAGTTGGGCTTTTTTGAAAAGATATAATAAGGACATTTCTTAATAACTATTTAATAATAAGCTTGAGAGTTCACATGGGTCACTCTGTGGAAAACTTTGTTAGAAGACTCAATTAAAGTTCAACAGTAAAACTTAGCTTGGATCTAATATCATCATAGCACATACCAGCAAAGAAATCAAAGACTGAAATGAAGAAGTAAAATACCACAGATAAAAACTCATTTTAAAACTAGATTTAAGCCACAGGATGAGACAAGTTTCTATGACTGAGAATGCAAATAGATTCCAGTTCACTATTTAGTGCTACCAGTTGAACCTCAGCACTCTTTCTTGTCTGAATGCTGTCATAAAGTCTTTCATATTGGGTCTACAAAGACTTCAGGGCCAAGAGATTTTTCATGGCTTGTGCTTATTCCAAAAGGTTAGATGCTGCTAGTAGACAACACCAATAAAGAATGCTCTCATGAATTCACACTAATAACGAGAAAACCAATACAAATTACAGAACTGGAGAGATTAACGAGAATGCGGAGACATACAGTAAGCAAATCAGCCCTACTTCATCAAGCAAATGTTCCTTGCTGTACAATAACAAAGATAATTGAAAACTACACTGGAAGTAAGTCTGTTATAACTGTCTAATAAGTAGTTGGCTGTGATTCACTTGCCAATCAGAAGCTGAAACATGACAAGTTTTGAAGCAGATGATGCCGGATTTGAGTAGTGGTCTTACTGTTTATTGATTTAAAATTTGGCTTAGAACTTAAAAAGTGACCTGAGGAAGGTACTTATCAACTACCATTAATTTAACTTAAACTTCTATCATGTCTTAAATTTTCTTTGTTGGTTTATCTATAATCAAAATACTACTTTTATTTTTAAAAATAAAAAGGAATGCAAATTGAAGCGATCAAACTGTTGAACTTTCTGATGGGGCAGGCTGCCAACATGTTCTAGTATGAGAATCTTCTTAATTATGTGCCCTTGACACTTTAGAATATTCTGCTGTAAAATATGAATAATAAAAATGCCCACTTCACAGAATTTTTGTGAGAATTAATTAAGATGCATTGTAGGTGCATTCAATAATAAATATAGGTTGGACACGTAGCACCTGTGATCTCACCAAAAATATATTTGCAAGGGTCTATAATAATGAAAAATTTCATTTTTGACTAAGAAAAGAAAGACAAAATTGTTTCATGGTTATTAGAAGCAAAGGAAATAAAGCCAAGAACAAGAAAACACTATGATGTCCATTTTCTAGCCAGCTGAAGTTCTACAATAGACTGTAAGGCACAAAAAGAGGATTATTTTGACAAGGGACGAAGATTAGATGTGTAGTGAGCCACATTTCAGGACCCAAAGAAATACAAAATTAGGAAAAACAAAGTTCTTGCCATTTCTTTGTCAAATGAAGTGGCAGCTCCCAGCCAGAGTGTATAGCAGAAAAGCATTAATGATGTAAGCCATATTGGTCTGATTGGCACAAACCCTAAGGCCATTGATTGCCATGGTCATGGTGAGGTACTTCTCTCAAAATATTTTTGAGTTATAAATGCTTAAGGGCATTAAATTTCAGGAGAATATTAGTAGGGGCTGTCACTGTGGCCTAGTGGGTAAAGTTGCCACCTGCAGTGCCGACATCCCATGTGGGCACTACTTTGAGTCCCAGCTGCTCCACTTCCAGTCCAGCTCTCTGCCATGGCCTGAGAAAGCAGTAAAAGATGGTCCAAGTCCTTGGGCACCTCAACCATGTGAGAGACCTAGAAGAAACTCCTGGCTGCTGGCTTTGGAATGGCCCACCTCTGGCTATTGCGGCCATCTGAGGGAGTGAACCAGCAGATGGAAGACTTCTCTCTCAGTCTCTCCCTCTCTCTGTCTATAACTTGGCCTTTCAAATCAATAAATCTTTAAAGAAAGAGAGATAATATTAGTAGACTTTTATGGAACAAGTGAAAACACTAGAAATTTCACAGAATAATGGAAGGGATTGGTGGGCAAAGAGACAAGGCTGCAGGAAAAAGCTGAGGAGGCAGTGAAATCTCAAGCATAATCTATTTTGTAGCAGCAGTTGACACTGTTTAGATAACATGAGTTATGGGATCCCCATATGATTTTTTTTTTACCCCATTTAAAGACAGGCTTCTAGAGAATAGATGCATAGATTTACATCTCAAATATTTTGTGTTTACAGCACTATACTGGGCACAGATTTGCTGTTAAATCACTATTGCCTTTGATAGTGCATATGTCAGAAGAATTGATCAATAAATAAATGGAGAGGATATGTTAGAACAAATTGACAAACAAGACATAAATAAATCACCAAGAACAGATGGAACCCAACCAAATGTTTTTAAAGTAGTCAAAGGACACTGAAATTGCTGGCTAAAATGTTAAATCTTTCATTAGAATTGGATACTGCACCAAACCACTGGCACATTGCCATCTTGTGCTTTAAAAGGACTGCAAAGTGACCTTAGAATATTTTTGCTACTACAGACAGAGTTGAAAATTTGTAAATTATATAGTAAATATTAGTAATTAAAAATGAACCATTATAAACGATAAAGTAGTCCAAAATGTAGAATTAAACTTGATTGATCAATATTTATTTTTTGAAGAACATAGGGCAAGAGGGAACCCAAAGGAAATAATTTATATCAACTTTAAGAAAGTTTTGGGGAAATTCCAGGCTAGCAAATTCACCATAAGATTAAAGAAAATGCTTACTCATGAGCAGAAAACAGACTTCTACAAAGGAAAGCAAGATAGGACTATATTTAAATGGTGACATTGAAGAATGTGAGGAATAGTGATAAGACAGCTATATCTGTCTTCATAATTAATTGCAAAGATGGTACAAGCAGTCTTAAATAATGATTGAAAGACAAGAAAAAAAGGCATTCCATGTAGAGAAGACAACATGGACAAAAGATGTAGATTTAATGTCTGTGTCTTATCAGGGAATAGTCTTGGCTCATATGAGAATCAGTTGCAGCCGGCGCCGTGGCTCAAATTGCATTGAGGAATGTTACTCTTATACCTAATTTGCTTAGAGTTTTCATCACGAAAGGGTGTTGTATTTTATCAAATGCTTTCTTTTCATCTTTTGAGCTAATGATATGTTTTTTTCTTCTGAAGTCTGTTAAAGTGGTGTATCACATTAATTGATTTGCAAACGTTGAACCATCCCTGCATGCCAAGGATAAATCCCACTTGGTCTGGGTGGATGATCTTCCTGATGTGTTTTTGCAATCTATTAGCCAGAATTTTATTGAGGATTTTGCATCTATGTTCATCAGGGAAATTGGTCTGTAATTCTCTTTTTCTGCTGCATCTTTTATAGTTTAGGAATTAAGATACTGCTGGCCTCATAGAAAGAATTTGGGAGGATTCCCTCTTTTTTGATTGTTTTGAATAGTTTGAGAAGAATTGGAGTTAGTTCTTTTTTAAATATCTGGTAGAATTTAGCAGTGAATCCATTCGGTCCTGGGCTTTTCTTTTTTTGGGATGGCCTTTATTACTGATTCAATTTCTGTCTCAGTTACAGGTCTGTTAGGTTTTCTATGTCTTCAAGGTTCAATTTAGGTAGGTTGTAGGTGTCCAGGAATTTATCCATTTCTGATAGATTACCCTGTTTGCTGGCATACAACTCTTTGTAGTAATTTCTGACGATTCTTTTTATTTCTGTGATGTCTGTTGTTTTGTTTGCCTTTTCATCTCTAATTTTATTGATTTGGGTCTCTTCTTTTTTTTAGTTAGTTGGGCCAATGGGGTGTTCATTTGTTTTATTTTTTTCAAAACCAGCTCTTCGTTTTGCTGATCCTTTGTAATTTTTTTTTGGATTCAATTCTGTATATATCTTCTCTAATTTTACTTATTTCTCTTCTCCTACTAGTTTTGGGTCTGGTTTGCTGCAGTTTTTCTAGATCCTGAGATACATAGATAGCTCATTTATTTGGTGCCTTTTCAATTTCTTGATGTAGGCACCTATTGCTATAAACTTCCCTCTTAACACTGTTTTTGCTGTATCCCATAAGTTTTGATATGTTGTGTTGTTATCCTCATTTACTTCCAGAAAATTTTTGATTTCTCTTTTGATTTCTTCTATCACGCAGTGTTCATTCACGACCATGTTGTTCAGTCTCCATTCGTTTGCATATGCTCTAGGAATTCTGAGTTGCTAGTTTCCAATGAGTTGCTTCATTCCACTGTGATCTGAGAAGATGCATGGTATGATTGCAATTCTTTTGAATTTACTGAGACTTGCTTTATGGCCTAATATGTGGTCAATCCTAGAGTAGGTTCCATGTACTACTGAGAAGATGTGAATTCTTTCAGTTTAGAATTAAAAGTTCTATAAATATCTGTTAGATCCATTTGGGCTATGGTGTCAATTAAATCTGCTGTTTCCTTGTTGACCTTCACACTCTCAGTTTTTTGTTTGTTTGTTTGTTTTTCACAGTCCTGGTTCATAAGCTCCACACATTCACTAGGTCTTAGTCTCCTGTTGTTTCTTTCCACCAGAGTCAGGTTTTTCTGCTTGGTTGAGGGTGGGCGCAGCTCTGAGCTGGCACAGCTGTTACATATGTCCAAAATGGTGCCTGCTCTATTGTCTCACTCGCCTTTATACGGTGAGTGGAAAGAGAGAATAGTGTCCATACCGGTCCCTTTTATTTTTTTTCTCTCCTCTAGTTAGGCTGGTGTACTTTCCCCCACAGGGCTTCAAGCCTCATTCCCTCTAGGCTCTTCCTTCTGCTTTTCCGCCAGTGTCTCAGGCTACTGTGGTTTCATCTCTCCTCCCTTTCCAGTGCTGGTGCATAGGCTCAGCAGCTGGGGTCTGGAGCCATGGGTGCCTGTGTCCTCCATGTAGGTCCACCATGTCCCTCTAATTCTGGAAGAGTTTCCTCTGCAGTTTTTTCCCTAACTTTTTCCTGAGAATACAGTATCTCCACTTTTATTAAACTATCTTTTCCTGGACTACCAGTGAGCTCCCTCCCTATTCTGCCATCTTGGAGTCCTCTCCTCAAAATTTTTAAAAGTGATAAATTCGATGCATTTACCAACTGAGTGATTGAATTATGAAACTTTATACTGTATTGGAAGCAAAGTAGGTAGAGCAAACTATAGTGAATAAACTTAGCACATGTCATCTTTAATTAAAGAAGGAAATTTTCAATTGACAGGTAGAAATACACTTCAGTAAAGATACTAGGGTGGAGATATATAGACTGACATATGGGATAGTTAAAATCTCAAGATGTCTATTTTATATCCCACAAACTGAGAAGTTCTCTCCCATTCTATCACCCCTCTGCCTCTCTGGCATCTTGGTTATTTGGGTAAACCTTTAATGGTTCTTTTTTTCAGTCACTAGGGATCATTTTCATTCTGTAGTCCAGTGTGTTCTTAGGCTACAAGGTCCCCCAGTTTAAGAAACTGTCTCCTATCTTCCACTATGTGACATTTATGTAAAACGTTAGCAGTATCTGAAGGCCATGGAAGCCCATAGCTAGAAAATATATTTAACTTTATTTAATTCAGAATTTCTCAAATTTGTTTGGCTGTAGGATATCTAAGAATAAATAAGAATATTTTTCCAGTTGGTTTTTTAATTAATTTATTGATAGGCTAATCTCAGACCCAACTCCACAGCAATAAAATGCCTTTTATTTGTATCATGCTTGGATTAACAGGAACAGTTGCTAATTCCCTTTGTCTTTAGAAATCAAGGTCAAATGCACATATTTTAGTTCAAACCTCCAGAATCCAATACATGTAGATTTATTCTTTTAAATCTTTTGTGGTGCACTGGATTGCCTCAACCTGTGTAAGAGTGCCTAGGTTTGAGTCCCCACTCTGCTTCCAATCAGCTTCCTGCTTACTTGCCTTGGAGGTAGTAGATGATGGCTAAGTACTTGTTTTCTGCCATTTATATGTAAGACCTGAATGGACTTTCTGTCTCCTGGCTTCAGCCTGACCCAGCCCCAGCTGCTGATGACATCTAGGGAGTGATCCAGGAAACTGAGATATATTCTCTCTCGTTCTCTCTGTCTGTCTCTATCCCTTCCAAGATAAAAACATAAAGAAATATTAAATCTAGTCTCAATCCTTTATGGACTTCACTCAGCTCCTTTCCCCGGGAGAATGGCATTTTGAGAAGCTAGTTTGATACAGCTGTTTATCAATACGAAAGCTGTTCCCACATGGCCATTGTAACTAAGTTTTCTTGCTGTGGGTTTTCTTGAAATAAGTACATAAACTTAAATTTTCAACTATTTCTAGAAAACACATATTTTACCACCTCCTTTAGCCTCACTCCATATATAAATTCCAACACTTTACAGTCAACTTTAATCCACAAGAGAATGAAATGTGAACAAGGCAGAGAGGGATGAAGAAAGAAATGAGTTGAAGAATGAAATAGATTGTGAGCACCTTCTCCCTGACAAACCACACTCAATCAGGAGTTCCATCAACCTTAAAAAGCCATTAATCAAGTAAGCTAAGTGTTCGCTTGTTCTCTTCATATTGAATATGTTTTCTATGGTTGGTCTCAGTTTTTGATCTCTCACTTAAAAGCATCATTTGCAAATATGAAGAGAAAGACTGAATAGTCGCCCTAGTAACAGTACTTTCCTTACTTGTATATATACAAAACTTTTTCTTTGGTAAGTTTTCTGATTTCCTCAATCCTATTTCATTGAAAATATTTTTGTTTTAAAAGGAAGATTTGTGGAGAAATAGAGCAGCATAATTAGTTGTCACTAATTAGTTGTCACATCAGTAAATTGCAAAAAAATCTCAATAATATCTAAATTGTTTCCCTTAGTAGTCAATGACATATATGCATTTTATTTTGTAGGATATTTTAAAAATAATGAAAAGTTATCAAGTGTAGCCAGGGTGGATATTAAGAAGGATGGCAGGATCGGGAATATGCATCACAGCATGACTTACTAACAAAAATAAACATGTGCATGCAGTCCATATAAATCTAAGTGGTTCAACTGCTACCTTAAATTCTTACCTTGGCCTTGTCACATTGAGAAGAAACACGATTCCAATCCCAGTAGCCCTGAAAAATCACACAAATCTCCACTGGAGTACCTTGAAGAGGTGGTGAAGTAAGAGAAGCACATCAGACAAAACACTCCACATGTCCCAATCAATCCTGTTTACCCATCTAACTCCTCAAAACCCCTCTGCAGGACAGCTGCTTCTACTTAAATTCCATCTGTCTCAGACCATCAGCCCCCTTTTCTTGTGTCCCTTGCCTTCTACATAAATTATTTTCTTCCATACCTTGCTTCATAGCTTTTCTTATGTAAATCAAACTTGTTTCCTTTTTTCCCTGTAATTGGAGACTACCTATTTAATTGTCCTATAAACTACTTTATCTGATCAGTATAATAAAGTCCAGAAAGTGAATGCAGAAAATGTTTTCTTGCTTTGGAGGGATAAGAAATACCTATGAATACTTGACATGTGATGTCTTTGTAACTAATATATACACTTTCTCAAAACTATTTTGATGCAAATGCATTAAAAAACTATTAGTATCAAAATGATCTTTTTTTATATTTTTTAAAATTTTATTTAAGGAATACAAGTTTCTGTATTTCATCTGTACAGATTTAGGAACGTAGTGATACTTCAAGTTTCTGTTCACACATCCCAACATCCTTAAGAAACTTTGTGCTCTTTTTTTTTTTTTTTTTGACAGGTAGAGTTAGAAAGTAAGAGAGAGAGAGACAGAGAGAAAGGTTTTCCTTCCGTTGGTTCACCCCCTCAAATGACCGTTATGGCCAGTGCTGCACCCATACGAAGCCAGGAGCCAGGTGCTTCTTCCTGGTCTCCAATGAGGCTGCAGGGCCCAAGCACTTGCGTCATCCTCCATTGCCTTCCCAGGCCACAGCAGAGAGCTGGACTGGAAGAGGAGCAACCAGGACAGAATCTGGTGCCGCAACCAGGACTAGAACTCGGAGTGCCGGCACCACAGGCAGAGGATTAGCCAAGTGAGCCATGGCGCCGGCCACTTTGTGCTCTTGCAACTACTTATCTGAGCTTAAGTTCTCTCATTGTGAGCCTCGCGAAACTAATGTCATCCTACACTACTAAATTCTCATTCATTCAGCAAATACTCAGACTGGTGATTGCCAATGATCTGGTAAGGGGAGATGCAAACAAAAAGACCAAAATAATCTACCTTTCAGGATATTTTTATTCTATTGAAGTGGGAAAGAATAATTAAGAGAAAAAAATGAAATGACATAACTTATGGAAATTATTAAGCACATTATATAGAACATAATAAGAGATAATAAGAGATTTCAAAAGATTCATTCCCTCAATCTCATCCATTTCTAATCAATTCAAAAATTTTCTATTGATTTCCACTAGAGCAAGCATCAAGCTGGAAACTCAGAGAAGTCACAAAGAACAAATACATCTAGATCTTACATATGAGGAGTCTTCCACCCTTTATAGAAGAGACATGCAGGCAGTCTGCCAATCAACAGTATAAACTGATAAATACTATAAGAGAAAAATCGAGAACTTCTGCTAAAATCCAAAAGAAGAATATAGTTTTTACCATTGGGGATAAACGATTTTTGTCTATACCATTTACTTGGCATTTATTTTGCCTTATGTTATTATACTATTATACTATATATATATATATATATATATTGATTTTACACACAATTAGTTACTAATAAGATTCTAGAACTGTGGTAGAAAATGCTCTGAGCTTGAAATTAAAATAATTTGGTCAAATATCAACCATGTCACTATTTCTTTATGTATTTATCCTTATCCTGAATTACAGCATCATAAATCTATAGATAAACATAAAATAACTAAGTCTAATGATAAATATCAAAATTTCCAGTGATTTCTGAGACAACATGGGTTTTCAGTACAGGATTAAAAATGTCTTTTTTAGGAAAAAAATATTGTTGTGCATCAACTCTTAGCACAATATCCAGAAATTAAGATTATCTCTTTAGAATTCAACAGTTTTGGACATACATGGTTTAAGATATTATGTGTGATTGCTGGCATCCCAAATGGATACTAGTTTTGAGTTCTGGCTACTCTACTTCCGATCCAGCTTTCTGGTAATGTAGCTGGGAAAGCAGTGGAAGATGGCCCAAGAATTCCACCCCTGTCACCCACATGAGAACCTGTGTGAAGTTCTTGGCTCTGGGATTCAGTCTGGCCCAGCCCTAGCCATTGCAGACATCTGAGGAGTGAACCAGCAGATGGAAGATCTCTTTTTCTATCTCTCACTCTCTGCATAACTCTACCTTTCAAACAAATAAATTAATCTTTAAATATATATAAATATATAAATTTGTAAAAGTGTATACTAAATTCTCAAATACTAGGCCTTATATTCAGAAACTTGAAATTAGTTTCCTTAATTTATATAATGTGTCATAATTATGAAAATATTGCACATCAAAGTTTACCCATCTCAATTTTATATGTGAAAAGATTTCAAGATTGTTCAGATGAAGTTAGATATTGGACATCCTTAAAGACTTCACAGGGAAGTTAGGGAAATCTTAGTATCATGTGATAAATAGCTCAATGAAAAAGCCATCAAAAGATTGAATTAACAGATCTATATTTCAACTAAATATCTACAAGTACCCTAAGCATCAGTTTCATCATTTGCATAATGGAAGAATTCCTGAAATTTCTACTAATTTTATTGTGTTATGTTCATTTCAGAGTTAAAAATGCAAAGTATCATTAACAAACAATATTGTAAATTCTCATTTGCTACCACAGGTCACTGAAATGCATAGAGAGTTGATCTGGGGGCCCAAGTTGTGGTGTAGCAGGTAAATCCACTACCTGTGGTGCTGGCATCCATATAGGCACCAACTCAAGTCCAAGTTGTTCCACTTCTGATCCGCTCCCTGTAATGTGCCTAAGAAGGCAGCATATGCTGGCCCAAGTATTGGGGCCCCTGCCACCAACTTGTGACACCCAGAAGAAGCTCATGGCTCTGGGCCTCGGACCATCCCAGCTCTGGTCGTTGCAACCAGCTGGGGAGTGAACTAATGGAAAATCTCTCTCTCTCTCTCTCTCTCTTTCTGTCTCTCCCTGTAATTCTTCCTATCAAATAAATTAATAATACTTTAAAAAAAAGTTGACCTGCCGGCGCCGTGGCTCAACAGGCTAATCCTCCGCCTTGCGGCGCCGGCACACCGGGTTCTAGTCCCGGTTGCCCCTCTTCCAGGCCAGCTCTCTGCTGTGGCCCGGGAGTACAGTGGAGGATGGCCCAAGTGCTTGGGCCCTGCACCCCATGGGAGACCAGGAAAAGCACCTGGCACCTGGCTCCTGCCATCGGATGAGCGCAGTGCGCCGGCCGCAGCGGCCATTGGAGGGTGAACCAGCGGCAAAGGAAGACCTTTCTCTCTGTCTCTCTCTCTCACTGTCCACTCTGCCTGTCAAAAATTAAAAATAAATAAATAAATAAATAAATGAAAAGTTGACCTGATTTCATATAGAATTTTCAATTTTTTGATTGATTTTATATTTTAATGAACACGAAGATCACTTGAATGTGCAGCCTTTTATTTAAAACCTATACAATTTTGGGGGAAGAAGTATGTGGTCTTTTTGAGAAGTTGATTTTGGATTTCCTTTCTCTAGAACTGTGGGTTACAATTGAGGTTCAGCCTGTTTTGGAGTACAGTCCTTGAAGCCCTAGGAAACTAAGGCAGGGTGGCTCTCCTAAGAAGGAAAGCTAAGTAAAGAGCATCTGTTGCACATCCTTATAGTCTTCTTCTGTGTGTATCTTTTTAATACTTCCCTTGAAAAAGGCAAAAATAAATCCTCAGGAAAGCAAGACAGTTATCTGGGATGGTCTTTATCTTTCTAATGCATTATTTTTGCTATTGGCATAGCCAAAAGAAGCTCCGGCTTCGTTCCTAGGGGGGAAAGAAGAAGAGTAGCCTAGCCCCAAGTGCTGGCCATGAGATAAAAGAATTTCCAAGCTAGAATGTAACCCTTGTTTTCAAAGCTAACATCAAAGAAATTACCAAACTTCTTTGATTTTATGTTTTAAGCACTTTTGTTCAATTTGAGGATGAATCCACTAATTGTAGTTGAGTTTCACGTCAGGGCAGTGCTATCACTTTGTAATAGAAATAGATCATATTCCACAAGGCTTGCAGAGATAAACAGGCTTTGATATGTGAAGAGAATTGCAATGGTGTACACATGTCTTTGTTAACAATTCTGCACTCTGCAAAAATTAGTTTGTAATCAAGATTTACAAAACAGAAAATAAGAATAAGCTTAATGAAAAATTAATGTAGAATGTCTTTGCACATTCAGAAAACTGATTTAACTGAAACCAAACCAGTTCATTTGTAATCCTGATTTAGACTTAGATTTTAGGTTTTCTAAAATGGGTCCTTGTTAATCAGGAAAATATATATTGACCACCTACTATTTATTGCTTAAAGTTTTCAGCAATCCTATGAAGCAGTATTTTTGACAGTAATTATTTGGTTGCATGAAAAACTCTTTCAAATGAGTATAGTTAAAAAGTCGTTCCTTAGAAAGATATTATCAGTGATCTCATTGATATTCCCTTGTATATTTCTGTTAAGGGATGAAAACGTGTCCCCCAGAATTCATATAGTAAATTCCTAACCCTTGGTGCCTAGAAGTGTGATTGTATTTGGATAAAGGGTCTTTGCAGAAGTAACCAAATCAAAATGAGGTCATTAGGGTGAGACCCAACCCATCATGCCTGGTGTCCTCATAAGAAATCTGGACCATACGAAAGGAAGACGATGAGAAAGTACAAAACTCACAGGACAAAGCAAGTGAAGGGGAGAGAACTGTAACATATTCTTTTTATTTATTTTAAAATTTAATTTAAGTTATACAAGCTTCATGTATTTAATATATATACAGGTTTAGGAACATAGTGATGCTTCCCCCTCTACCTTCCCTCCCTCCACACTCCATGATTTCCTCCTCTTCCCTCTCACAGCCCCACTCTTAAACTTCATGGCCCTCAGAATAAAACAACATTGCCAAAATCTTGATCTGAGACTGCTACATTGCTGACTGTGAGAAAATAGATTGCTATTTAAGCCACCCAGTCTTTGGTACTTTATTATGGTAGCCCTAGCAAACAAAAACTTATTTTATTCTTCCTGCAACTATATCCAGTAACTGTTTTTTGTTGTTGCTCTTCTTCTTTATAGTACAAGACATTAAGGTTTAATGCAAATCGCATAAGGTAACATTATCATTATCCCCATTTTAGAAACAAATTTTAAGTTACTCACACAATTAACAATTTGAGTATACAAACTTGGATTCAAGGTGCCCAAATCTAGAGCTCACATTTTCAACATCTACACCCTATACTCTATCAGAAACAAAGTACAGTTGGTTTAAAGTGCTTAAAATTCAAAAGTTAGACAACATCTAGTATTTTCCATGTGGTCTTCAGTCTCTTCTCTTTGTGACTATATGTCTATGATATACTCTGTTCTCTATAATCAAGCTCCTTGGGAAGTCCCTTAGCCCAATTAACCAGCTTTCTTATTTCCTTTGGCAAGTCACAGAATATAATTCACCCCCAACACCTCTGTTCAGAAAGAAGGCGTTCACTCTGCTTTCTGTGAAACAACCTACTACAATCTGCCTGATACGTGGATGTTTACTGTTCCTCCTTCCTTATTCCGCACATCATGTTAACTTCAAAATCTGGAGGTAAATTTAAATTCTCTTTCAGCTTGAATGCTGCACCCATCCCTCACCATGCAAGGTTTATTTTTTCCTTTTTATTTTTATTGTTTTCAAGACTGAAAATGCTAACAGAGTTTACTTTAAAACCCTTGTATTACTAAGCTCGGCCTTGCACTTAAAGCTCTAAGTCCTAGACCACCCGAAGGAGATAGTAGTGCTGCCCTTCAGGAACTGTAAATCTAAATGAGAATCGTATTTGTATCCAGAATCTGAAATCTACACCTACCCAAATAAGTGCAAACAGATTCCTCCCTTCACTGAAAGGTCAAATGTGCAGTCTATCAAGCTATTGCATTGTTAATGGGAATGACTGCTTCCCGATTTAAATGGAAGCTAGACTGTATTGATGCACAAGTTGTTTGGTAATAAGAATGTGCCCTTTCTTGTTTATTCCAGAGGTGGCATTTTTATGAGTCTGCTGTAACGCTGTATTTTTACAAGGGACAATTATGACCATAAAGGGAATTGTGTGGTAAAAGCTATGGAATCTGCCATTAGGCAAGATGACCTTTTTACTCAGCTGTTTTGCCAAATTTGAGCAGGTTCTTTGCATTTGGGAGAGATTTATGACCACAAAAGGAAGCTTGACTGCCAACGTTAAGACTGCAAGTTCTTATTGCTTAAAAAAGTTCTGTATGCAAACAGTAACAGTCTGTAATTCTTATTGGTTTAAGAGTTTAGTCAGTAGTACTTTCCTCCCGAGATTGGAGTTTCTTCTAATCTAGACCCCATGCCCTGCCTCTCCACTCAAGAGCTTTCCTGCTAATCCCTCAAGAGTAGATCCACTTAGAGATGGTTTGCACAGACACTTGGAAAAGTTAGGTTAATAAAAGCAAAAAAAAAAAAAAAGCCCAGAATGAATAGGTCTGTGGTCTACAAATCTGCTGAGCAAGAAGCTTTTGGAGATGGATATATAGTAAATAACTTAGCTCACCTTGATCATCAGGAAGAAACAACATAAAGGGGGCATTTGGGTGATGGAAGGGCCTGTGCTACGCATTCTTCTGCAAGAGTTAGGCATTAATTATGTAGAAAATAAGCAAAAGTTGATCTCTTTGTTGATAGAAAACACTAAAGGGCACAAGTAAGACAACATAATTAAAATCCCAAAATACTAAAAAATTCATTGAATGTTTTTAAAATAATTAAAATGGAGCATATAACGGTAAATGTAGAATGATCTTTATATAAGAATAGCATAATGTGGGCTAGCACTGTGGCAAAGCAGGTAAAGCTGCTGCCTGCAGTGCCAGCATCCGATATGGGTGCCAGTTGGAGTCTCTGCTGTTCCACTTTCAATCCAGCTCCCTGCTAATGGCCTGGGAAAGCAATGGAAGGTGGCCCAAGTCTTTGGGCCCCTGCTCCTGCGTGGGAGACACAGAAAAAACTCCTGGCTCCTGGCTGTGGATCGGCACAACTCCACCACTGCAGCCATCTAGGAGTGAACCAGTGTATGGCAAACCTCTCTCTATCTCAGTCTCTCTGTCTCTGTCTCTGTCTCTCTCTTTCTCTGCCTCTGCCTCTCTGTAGCTCTCCCTTCCAAATGAATAAATAAATATTTTTTAAAAAATAATATCATATGCACAATTTGGGACATGCTCAATCGGACTTGCCCCAAATTAGAAAGTTGCCCCAAGTTAGAAACATGCCAGGGGATTCCAATTCAATCCAATCAAGATTGCATGTACCAATGCCATCTCACTAGTCAAAGTGATCAATTTCTGTTCACAATTGATCACACTCATAGGTCTAAGAGTCAAAGGGATCACATAAACAAGACTAGTGTCTGCGAATACTAACTCATAGAATAAAAATGGGAGAGAACGATCCAACATGGGAAGTGGGAATACACAGCAGACTCATAGAATGGCAGATGTCCTAAACAGCACTCTGGCCTCAGAATCAGCCCTTAAGGCATTTGGATCTGGCTAAAAAGCCCATGAGAGTATTTCAGGCATGGAAAGCCAAGACACTGTGGCAAAAAAAAAAAAAAAAAATGACCTAAATGAAAGATCTCTGTGAGTGAGATCCCAGTGGAAAGAACAGGCCATCAAAGAAGGAAGTGCCTTTCTCTGAAGGGAGGAGAGAACTTCCACTTTGACTATAACCTTGTCTAAATAAGATTGAAGTCAGCAAACTCAAAAGTTTTCCATAGCCTTGGCAACTCACAACAAGGGCCTAGGGAGATTACTGACACCATAAACAAGAGTGTCAATTTGTTAAGTCAACAACAGGAGTCACTGTGTACTTACTCCTCATGTGGGATCTCTCTCCTTAATGTACTGTACATTGTGATTTAATGCTATAATTAGTACTCAAACAGTATGTTTCACTTTGTGTTTCTGTGTGGGTGCAAACTGTTGAAAGCTTTACTTAATATATGGTAAATTGATCTTCTGTATATAAAGATAATTGAAAATGAATCTTGATGTGAATGGAAGGGGAGAAGGGAGCAGGAGAGGGGAGGGTTTTGGGTGGGAGGGAAGTAATGGAGGGGATAAAGCCATTGTAATCCATAAACTGTACTTTGGAAATTTATATTCATTAAATAAGTTAAAAAAATAAAAAAATAATATCATAACGGTATAAATTTGAAGTGACTCCTATTTATTAAAATCAAATTTTTAATTGATGCATTTCTTAAGTAAAATATAAAAGACTGACTTCTAAAACTGTTTGCAGCTCATGCACATGTATAAAGACATGACAAAAAACACTGGGAAAAAATCTAGAGAAAATAATAAACAAAGAATGTGACCAAGTATTACAGGTTAAATGAGGCCTTCATCCAGTATCTGGTGTCCTCACAAAGCTACAGAACCTTGAACTCATAGACAAAGAGAATAGAAGGCTCTGCAAAAAAGGAAGCAAAGATGAGTGTTTGCTGCCGCGAGCCAAGGAATGCCTCTGGATACCAGAAGCCGGAAAAGTCAAGAAAACAACCTATCCTTGAGCCTCCACCCACCTGAGAATTTTCCTGTTGATTTAAGCCCCCCAGTCATGTATTTTGTTATGAAAGATGGCCCTAGGAAACTAATGCACCAATCAGTTGACACAAAAAGCAAATTTAAATGATCAATGAATAAAAAATACTTAAAAATTTGAGCACAGATGTAACTTTGCCTCTGCCTTTGGCCTCATTTATTCCATTCTCCACTGAGCCACCAGAATATTCTTTTTTTAAACTTACTTCAGGTTAAATCTGACTCCTGATAAACACCAAATAGTATCTGTTATATCAGAGTCAATTTCATTTCAAGTAATTAGAAATCCAAATACTCATATCTGGGGATTAAACAAATGATGTCATATAACTGAGGACAGGAACACAACAGTATCAGGAAGAAGACAGCAGCTTCAAGTCAGTCTATTCCTCCATTCTCAGATTATTAAGGCACTTGTCTCACAATTCAGTTTTTTACAACTCATTAAACTTAAATCCCAACGTCATTCATTATAATCACACTCATTCAAATTCATGAACACTAATATCAGATGGCCTGTATTATCAAAATTCTGGATATGGCTATTCTTGTAGGTGTTTAGTAATATCTCATTCTTATAGTTTTCATTTCCCTGATGATGTATGATATTGAGCATCTTTACACATGCTTTGTTGCAGGCTGGCACCACGGCTCAATAGGCTAATCCTCCACCTACAGTGCCAGCACACCGGGTTCTAGTCCCGGTCGGGGTGCTGTATTCTGTCCTGGTTGCTCCTCTTCCAGTCCAGCTCTCCGCTGTGTCCTGGGAGTGCAGTGGAGGATGGCCCAAGTGCTTGGGCCCTGCACCTGCATGGGAGACCAGGGGAAGCACCTGGCTCCTGGCTTCGGATAGGTGCAGTGCGCTGGCCTCAGCGCTCTGGCCACAGCAGCCACTGGGGGTGAACCAACGGAAGGAAGAATTTTCTCTCTGTCTCTGTCTCTCACTCTCCAATCTGCCTGTCAAAATAAATAAATAAATATTAAAAAAACATATGCTTTGTTGCCACTGTGTATCTTTTATTGATGAAGATCTGTTCAGATCATTTGTTCATTTTTAACTGAATATACAGTGTTTTTATTATTGAATTTTAAGGGTTCTTAGTATACTTTATGTAACAGTCCTTTGTCAGACAGGTCTTTTGCAAATATTTTCTGACAAGTCTATGTGTTGCCATCTCATTTATTTGACAATGTCTTTTATAAAGCAGAGGTTTTAATTTTAATGAAGCCTAATTTATCATTTTATTCTTTTATGAATCATGCTGTTAGCGTTGTATTTTAAAAGTCATTGCCATATCCAAGGTCACCTAAATGTTTAACCATATGATCTACTAGGAGTTTTATAGTTTTACATTTTACATTTAAGTCTATGATGTTATGAGTTAATTTTTGAGAAGTGTGTAAGATCTCAGTCTACACTGTTTTGCATATGAATATCCAATTGTTCCAGCGTTATTACTAAAAGGCTACCTTTTTCTTATTGCATGGTCTTTGATACTTCTTAAAGATCATATTTGGCTGGCGCCGTGGCTCAACAGGCTAATCCTCCGCCTTGCGGCGCCGGCACACCGGGTTCTAGTCCCAGTTGGGGCACCAGATTCTGTCCCGGTTGCCCCTCTTCCAGGCCAGCTCTCTGCTGTGGCCCGGGAGTGCAGTGGAGGATGGCCCAAGTGCTTGGGCCCTGCACCCCATGGGAGACCAGGAAAAGCACCTGGCACCTGGCTCCTGCCATCAGATGAGCGTGGTGCGCCGGCCGCAGCGGCCATTGGAGGGTGAACCAGCGGCAATGGAAGACCTTTCTCTCTGTCTCTCTCTCTCACTGTCCACTCTGCCTGTCAAAAAAAAAAAAAAAAAAGATCATATTTGTTTTGGAGCTCTATCTTCTGTTTCATTGATCAATTTTTCTATTTTTTTAAAGACATTTACTTGAAAGGTAGAATTACAGAAAGAAAGGGAGAGAAGGAGGCAGAAAGAGAGAGAGATCTTTCACCTGCTGGCTCACTCCCCAAAATGCCAGAGCTGGGCTGATCTAAAGCCAGGAGCCAGGAGCTTCATCTGGATCTCCCACATGGATACAGGGGCCCAAGCACTTGAGCCACTTTCCTCTGCTTTCCCAGGCTTATTAGCAGGGAGCTGGATTGTAGGTAGAGAAGCTAGGATATGGGATTCTGGCAATGCAGGCAGTAGCTTTACCCACTATGCCATTGCACTGGCAACTTTTCTATCCTTTTTTAAATTATTTTTTTAAAAAATATTTAATTTATACAAGTTTATTTAGGTATTCTATTAGTTATGCCAGATCAGGAAAAACATATCTGTCTCTTAGGGTCTGCTTTATTTCACTAAGTATAATTGTTTCCAGTTGCAACCATTTTGTTGAAAATGACAGGATTTCTTTTTTTTTCTTTTTTTTTTTTAAAGTTGAGTAATACTCCATTGTGTATATATACCATAATTTCTTTATCCAGTCTTCAGTTGATGGACACCTGAGTTGATTCCATATCTTAGTTATTGTGAATTGCATAGCAATGAACATTTTCATATGTTGATTTCTTTTGGTTTGGGTAAATTCCCAGGAGTGGGATGACTGCAACATAAAGCAGGATTATATTCAAATCTGAGATAGCTCCACAGTAGCTGGACCAGTTTACATTCTACCAAGAGAGGATTAAGGGACCTCTTTCCCCACATCCTCACCAGCATTTGTTGTTTGAGGATTTCTGTGTGAAAGCCATTTTAACTGGGGTGAGGTGCACCATACTCTCTAGCTGTAGTGTTTGTTGACTACTCTGAGTCATGTGTATCCACATAAACTTCCTGACATTGTATGTAGGAGTTTTCCATGATTCCATCCCTTGTCTTTAAACTCCTATCTATAAGAATTCATTGATAGTGGCCTTCTAAACTTCAAATTGCAGTGCTATCAAAGTTTTAACAGCTCTAAATCTGATAACTTAGAAAAGACTTCTCTCCTGAACTCATACATTTTTATTTAATTGTTTATTTTTTAAGTAAAAGTAAGTATTAAGATACAATGGTTTTCAGAACGAGTCACATAGAGAACCCAAATCTATGCTATAATTAAGAGACACATTCAAACAGAAAGATTTAAGAAGCCTGAAAGTTAAATATACACTAGGGAAATATAAAGAAAGTGAGGTAGATAATGCTATAAAATGAGGAAATGGGGAGGTATATTATTATATAAAAGGTATAGTTCAGTGAAGACAATATTTATATGTCACATAATATCACATTCATATTTCACTGCAGATATCTAATTGTAAAGATATTATATAGTTGCAAAAGAATTACTTTATAAATACTATACATTGAAACATAGTTTATAAGGCATTACTAAATATACATATTTAGTCATAACTTTTTACTACATATATTTTAATTTCCACATTTGAAAAAATGTAGTAATTATATTTTGTATCTGGCTTATTTCATTTAGCATTAAATCCAATTTTTTCCATTTTGTTACAAATTCCAAGATCTCATTCTTTTGTGTAACCAAATAATTTTCTTTTGTTTTTGTATATCAAATTTTCTTTATTCATTCATACATAAATGGACATCTAGGCTGATGCCAAATCTTTGCTATTTTGCCTAGTGCTGTAATAAACATGGCAACTCTTTAATATGTGATGTTAACTTCTTTTGAATGTATTCCCAGCAGTGGGATATCTAAATCATATGGTAGATTTAATTTCAGCTTTTTGAAGACCCTCCATACTATTTTTCATAATGACTGTAATAATTTGCATTTCCATCTCAGTGTATTAGAGTTCCCTTTTCTCTACAACCTCATGCCATTTACTATTTTTTGTCCCTTGATAATAGGCATTCCAACTGGAGTGAGTTGGCATCTCATTGTTTTTATTTGTATATCCCTGATAGCTGGCAATACTAACCATTTTTTCATTTTTTTTTTTTTTTTTTTTTTTGGCCATTTGTGTTCCTCCTTTGGAAAAAATCTGTTCTGGGTCCAGCGCTGTGGCATAGCAAGTAAAGCTGCCACATGCAGTGCTGGCATCCCATATGGGAGCCGGTTCAAGTCCCAGCTGCTCCACTTCCGATTTAGCTCTCTGCTATGGCCTGGGAAGGCAGTAGAGGCCCAAGTTCATGGGCCACTGCACCCCTGTGGGAAGACCCGGAAGAAGCACCTGACTCCTGACTTCGGATGGACACAATTCCAGCCATTGTTGTCATCTGGGGAGTGAACAAGAAGATGGAAAACATCTCTCTCTCTCTCTGCCTCTGTCTCTCCCTCTCTCTGCCTCTCTGAAACCATGCATTTCAAACAAATAAATAAATCTTTAAAAAAAAAAAACCTTTAAAAATATCTGTCTGATCCTTTGCCTATTTCTTAACTGGATTGCTCATTTTGTCTAATATTGCCAGTTGCTTCATTGGATACCTATCTCTAGTTGACTGTCCAGTAGGTACTGTAAATTAAATATGTCTAAATATGACCACTTTATTGACCACAGAAAACCTCAAAGGCAGTTTTTATCATAGTGGGTGATAATTCCATTCCTTCTGTTTTTGAAGATCAATTGCCTAATGAATAAAAATAATAATAAATATATTTTGGCTTCCTGTATATTCATGGAGTCAGTGATGTTACTGTAAGATATCATTAGAGTATTTGACAGCAGGCAAAAAGAAACATTTTGTTTTAATATTTATTGCTTTGATAAGCAGAGTGACAGAGAGAGAGAAAGAGAGAGAGAGGAAAAGAAGCAACTTCCATTCACAGGTTTACTACCCAAATGGCCACAAAAGTCAGATCTGGGCCAGGCTAAAGCCAGGATCCAGGAATTCCAACCAAGTCTCACATGTGAGTGGCAGGGACTCAAGTACTTAGCCAACTTCCACTGCCATTCCAGGCACACTGGCAAGAAGCTGGGTCGGAAACCGAGTAATGGCCTCAACTTGGCACTCTGATATAGGATGGTGGAGTCACAAGCAGAGCTTTAACCCGTGGTGTCACTACACTAGACCTACAATTGTGAAGAAACTTAAGGTTGAACCTTGATTTTCATCAGAGAACATTTACTAAAGTGCCACCACCCCAGATAACTTCCCTTTATATTGGACAGAACCACCATGCTTTGTCATCTAAACATGCGAGAAAGCCTTGGAAATGAAGAATTGAGTTTCTGTGACTGTGATTTCTCTTTTGCTCCTAGGAAGCTCTTTTGCCATATCTTTTAATACTTACTTGTACCTTAACATACCAGCTATAAAATGTGGACTTTAATTACTTCTAGCTCATCTCATATATTTGTCATAACCACAGGTTTTTCCTCATATGTTGCTTAGAAAAAGTTCATTTCTGTTTAAGATGTTTTATATTAACGGTTCCCTCTTCCTGATAACCCTTTCTCCTTTTCTTCATGTGACTGGCTCCTTTCTGTTTCTTAAATATCAATGTAAATATCATTTTCTAATATCAAGTTTCCCCAAATACTCAGGGAACTATTCAATGACTTTCGCATAACTGTTCTTACCGCTACCTAACATATTTGCTATTTGACATTTCTAGCCCTTTCATTCTAAACTTCCCTTCCTGAAATTGGAATACTAAAAGTCCCAGAGAATAATAACCTAACTGACATTCTATCCAGAGAATATAAGGAAAATGTCAACCATGTAATAGGTCCTAATTAATAATTATTAAAGAAATATTGATACAACAAAACTCAATGTCTTGCCTAAGAGATGTACAAAAGTTATAAATATCAATATTTGGTGCTAATTAGAAAATATGTAAGGAAATAAGAACTGTATATTTTTGGTGGCTAGTCAAATTTGTACAGTATGTTTAGAGGATAACCAAAAACTACAAGTAAGCCTACCCTATATATATATATATATAAATATATGAATATTTACATAAACCTTAATATATAGTATATAAATAGCTATATATCAGTTTTATCTAATTTGTGTTTAAGTAGTCATATATATAAAATATATAATACTATACATATCATACATATAAGATATATTATATAGACGGAATTTCCTTTTTCATATACTTAATTTTCCTAGGAATTCTTTTTTTAACATATAACACACTTTATTTTCATTTTACTAGTTTCCTTACTGATGTACATTTTCTCTTTCAGGATCCAAATGTGTATCTGAAGTTTCATTTAATCATGTCTGTTTAGTCGCCTCAAGTCTATGATATTTCCTCACTATTTCCTGGTCTTTCTTGATCCTGATACTTTTGAAAGCTATAGTTTTTTTAAAACATATTTATTGTATTCCCCCCCCCCAAAGAAATCTTTTATTTAAGGAATGCAAGCTTCATGCATTTCATAAGTACAACTTTAGGAATATAGTGATTCTTCCCACCATACTTGCCCTCCCACCTACACACTCACCCATCTTCCTCCCTCTCCCATTCCCAGTCCCATTCTCAGTCCCATTCTCCACTAAGATCCATTTTCAATTAATTTATACACAGAAGACCAACTCTATACTAAGTAAAGAGTTTAACAATTTGCAAGGAGAAAAAAAAAAAAAAAAACAAGAAACAAAAAACAGTGTTCCTCAACAGTGGAGACAAGAGCTGTTCAAAGTCATTATAACTTGAAGTTAATTTCATTTCATTTTTTTAGAAACAATTAATTTTAAAGAAGCACCCAAGAATGATACATCTTTAGGGAGCATTTAGGCATAATTTTAATATAACTCTTTGAAGACAGAGGTCCTGCATGGGAAGTTAGTGCACATGGACTCCTTTTGTTAATTTAATGATCAACATTCTTATGTATGAGGTCAGTGATCACCAGAGGCTCTTGACATGAGCTTCTTAGGTTATAGAAGCCTTTTGAATCCACAAACTCCATCAGTATTTAGATAAGAGCACAGCCAAAGTGGAAATTCTCTCCTACCTTCAGAGAAAAGTATCTCCTTCTTTGATGACCACTTCTTTCCACTGTGGTCTCACTCATCAAGGTCTTTCATCTAGGACATTTTTGGCCACAGTGTCTTGGCTTTCCATGTCTGAAATGTTCTCATTGGCAATTTTCAGCCAGACCAGAATGTCTTAAGGGCTGATTCTTAGATCAGAGTGCTACTTAAAGCAACTGTTATTCTTTTTTTTTTTTTTTTTTTTTTTTTTGGAATGGCTAAATTTTATTTTTCCCCAAAGAAACCTTTTATTTAATGAGTACAAATTTCATAAGAATCACTTTAGGAATATAGTGATTCTTCACACCATCCCTGTCCTCCCACCCCCACATCCACTCCACCTCTTCCTCCCTCTTTCATTTCCAGTCCCATTCTCCATTAAGAAAAAAAAAAAAAAAAAAAAACTGTTCCTCAACAGTCAAGAATAGGGATGTTCAAGTCATTGCTTCTCAAAATGTCCATTTCACTTCAACAGGTTTCCTTTTTGGTGCTCAGTTAGTTGTCACCAATCAGGGAGAATATATATTTGTCCCTTTGGGACTGGCTTAATTTACTCAGCATGATGTTTTCCAGATTCCTCCATTTTGTTGCAAATGATCAGATTTCATTTTTTTTAACTGCTGTATAGTGTTCTTTAGAGTACATATCTCATAATTTCTTTATCCAGTCTTCCATTGATGGGCATTTAGGTTTATGTTTAGCTATTGTGAATTGAGCTGCAAGAAATATGGGAGTATAGATAACTCTTTTATTTGCTAATTTCACTTCCCCTAGTTAAATTTCCAGGAGTGGGATGACTGGGTCATATAGTGGGCCTATATTCAGATATCTGAGGTATTTCCATAGTGATCTTTCCAAGTTCCATTCCCACCAACAGTGGATTAGGTCTATATTCAGTCACATGAAAAAAGTTCAGGATCACTAGCCATCAGGGAAATGCAAATCAAAACCACAATGAGGTTTCACCTCACTCCAGTTAGAATGGCTTTCATATAGAAATCAATAAACAACAAATGCTGGTAAGTATGTGGGGGAAAACCTACACTAATCCACTGTTGGTGGGAATGTAAACTGGTAAAACCACTGTGGAAGTCAATTTGAAGATACCTCAGAATTCTGAGAAGAGTGTCCTTGGTATTTTGGTTGGTATCACATTAAATCTGTAACTTCTTTCAGAAGTATGGACATTTTGATGATATTGATTCTTACAATCCATGAACACAGACATATTTCCATTTTTCTGTATCTTACTCTATTTCTTTCTTTAATGTTTTATAATTCTAATCATAGAGATCTTTGACATCCTTGGTTAGTTATTTCACAGTATTTGATTTTTCGTTTCTAACTATTGTGAATAAGATCAATCTTAGAAGTTCTTTTTCAGCCATAACATTGTGTAAACAAAGGCTGTTTATTTTTGTGCACGGATTTTATATCCTGCTACTTTACCAAACTTTTCTTTGAGTTCCAATAGCATCTTAGTGAAGTCTTTTGGATCACCTATATACAGATAGGGATATTCGGCAAATAGGTATAGTTTGACTTCCTCTTTCAAATTTGTATCCCTTTGATTTGTTTTTCTTGCCTAATGGCTCTGGCTAAACTTCCAGGACTATATTAATTAGCAGTGGTGAGAGTGGGCATCCTTGTCTGGTTCTGGCTCTTGGAATGAATCCAGCATTTTTCTCCATTCAATAGGATGCTGGCCATGGGTTTGTCATAAATTCCCTTGATTGATTTGAGAAAAGTTCCTTCTATACACAATGTGCTTAAGGTTTTCATCATGAAAGGATTTTGTATTTTATTAAATGCTTTGTCTGCATCACTTGAGATAATCATACAGATTTTTTTTTTCAGTTGGTTAATGTGATGCATCACATTGATTGATTTGTCAGTGTTGAACCATCCCTGCAAACCAAGTGTAAATCCCACTTGGTCTGGGTGAATGACCTTTCTTAAATGCTGTTGGATTCAAATAGCTAATATTTTGTTGAGGATTTTTGAGTCTATTTTCATCAGGGATTTTAGTCTGCAGTTCACTTTCTCTGATGTCTCTTTTTCTGGTTTAGCAATCATTGTGATGTTGGCTTCATAGAGAGTATTTAGGAGGATTCCCTCATTTTCAATTGTTTTGAATAGTTTGTGAAGAGTTGGAGCTAGTTCTTTAAATGTCTGGTAGAATTTAGCAGTGAAACCATCTAGTCCTGGGCTTTTCTTTGTTGGGATGGAGGAATTCTTTTCCTGAATGGTTTTGAAAAGAGTCATCTTAGCTGCCTAGTTTCTACCATATGTTTTAAATTATGTGCATTACTTTTATAATAAAAAACACTAAAGATAAAAACACACTTTCAATGAATACAAGAAAATTAATTTTTGTTATAAATATACAAAAATAAATTCTACACCACTTCAAGTTAAGACAGGTACCAGGAAATAACGTTAATGGAAGAAGAATTCACATTTCATAATTTTGAAAATACAACTTCTGCCAATATATGGAAGAAAAATACTGAATGATTGAAATCATCAACTGAGAGATAAAATAAATGCCACCAATTATAACAGCTGTAGTAAATAAAATGAATGCAATATTCCTGGAATACAGGTTTGAAATATAACTGAAGCGTTAGAAAGTTTCAACAACATAGTTGGATATGGATTTGGCTCTTATTCCATATCTGCCAATAATAATATACGTTGTGCTACACTAGATAAAGTATATTTTATGGGATTTTCATAACCATTCAAAACAATTTTAATTGAAATTTGAAGGGAAGGAATAGAACCACCCTCTTTTACCTGTGAGCAAAGTACATACTAAAGAACTAATGAGACAGAAAAGCTTTTTAATGTTCTTAGGACAGAAAAGGATGGGTCTAAAACAAAAATAGAATGACTTCACTTAATACAAATATTTTTCCAATTTGCCTGTAGTTTCACAAGAGAATATAACAAATCTGTCTTTATTGTCCCATCCTCATTGTCCAGCACTAAACCAGATATACCATGAAAATAAAATTGTCAATCAACAAAATAACTCCAGTTATTGCCTAAACAACGTGCATGTCATTACACAAAGAATGTATAAAATATTTTGGGGGCTTATAATTTTACAACACATAGGGAAACATAGTTTTATATGAGAATATAATAACATAGTTTGTTGTTAAAGAACCAATAAATTGAGATATATCAAATAAATAACTCTTATAGAAATGGAAATGGTAATATACAGTGAGAAGTGTCTGTGTTTGTCAAAAAGTAGGACTATAAAACCGGTCAAGAGAATGTGGTTGGAAAAGGGTGTTAGGATAGCAGACTGATGACTCCTCAGAGACTAATATGAGAGAACTCTAATATACTAATGCATACTACAAAAGGAACAAAGAGGAAGGAAATGAACAGTTGTGAAAAACAAATATCAAAGACATTTAAGAGAAAGCAGAATACTAGAGGAAGTCTTATGTATCTCTGACAACATACACACCCATAAGAAAAACGTATTATTCATGCCATACAAATTCATCCAGAAATTAAAAAAAGAATAAACATGTCCATCATTTTGTGAACTCCCAACTCATCAGTTTACAATAATAGAAAAACTGGACAAAGATTTCATAAGAAAAAAACCACGGATCAATACCCTTCATAAACATAGATGTAAAATTCCTCAATAAATTATCAAATTAAATTCATCAAGTCCACCATAACCAAGTAGTTTAATCCCAAGAATGTAAGTTTGATTTAGCATTTGCAAGTCAACTTAACCTGTTCATAAAGAAGAAAAATTATAGATAATTTCATTAGATACAAACACTTTATGAAACTCAGCAATCACTGATGATTATAGATATTAGCAATATAAGAATTAAAGAAGACTCAATTAACCTCTTTCATGGTATCAACGAAAAGATAAAACAAGCAAAGACCCCTACAGGTAACATATTTAAAAGTGAAATGAAGAATGTTTGTACTTAAAATCAGGAATTCACTTCTCATCTCTCCTGTTCCACATTTAAAATTTTAGTAAAAGGTGTGTACAAATACTTCAGCAAAAAGGATAAAAATTCCAAGCAAAAAGAAGCTGCTCATAAGCCATTAAGAGAATGTTGATTAAACTCACAATGAAATACTACTACACATGTGCTTAAATGGTTAAAATTAAAAATACAGCTGATAATACCAAGTGATGGTGAGGATTCAGAGTGGCTGTAGCTGTCACTTAGGCTAGTGAAATACAAATTTTATTCACTTTCAAAACACTTTGGTAGTTCCTTCCAGAGTTAAATGTAAACATTTGCAAACGTTTATAAGAGCTTTCTAATAATCAACTGAAACTGGAAATAACCTAAATTAAGAAATGTTAAGTCATCAAATCCTATCTATAAGATTTTTGAGTTTATTGTGGTGTCTCAGTTCCATCAGGGTTGGCATTCAATGGGGACAGGAGCCAGGCAGATCATTACAGAGACCTTATTTGACAGTGGTTCATATGATGAAACCCTTAAAGGGTTTAGCTGACCACAAGTTCAAAATGTTCCAAAGGTGAAATTAATTTGCTTGAAAAAACAGTTCAATATTAGGCTCTGTCCAAAAATGATGTCCAATCATAAAATATTTCTCTGCAACTTTATGTTTGAAATTATACCAAAATTTAACTGTTATACATCTTCTCTGACAGTGAAATTTATCATTACTATTTAAATGATATTATAAAATTATTAATATATAACTGACACCAAAAATGTCAGATGGGTAAAGAGATTTTTAAAGGAATCTGGAACATGCACACACACATTAAAATATATATAAATTTGTCTTATGTTAATTTAATAAATCATATTAGGTTTGTTGTACTTTAAGTTTGTACATAAGAAGTAAAAACTTAAGATATTTTACCTCATTATCAAATAAATCATAGATTTTATTTCTTAAGCAATGTATAACCATTAGGGAAAAGCAAGAATCCAATGAACTTCATTTTGCAGAATGGAAAAGGACAAAGACCTCCATAGGAAGCCATCAGACTGGCAGAATTATTCTGTCAAACATCATCCTCTGAAAGCTCGAATGTACTCTTGCAATTGAGAGGGATGTTCATGATTGTTTCTTTTAGGAGGGGTCTTCAAGAAAATTTCTAGAAAATGTGCATTATCTTTCAGAAGCTGTTTAAAGTCTCTTCATGTATTTCTAGATAATGCATGAAAATTCTGATTGACTTTCAGGTTTCCCTTTGTACATATTTGTTTAAATATGCCATTAAATGGGGCCAGTGCTGTGGTGCAGAGGATTAAAGCCCTGGCCTGCAGTGCAGACATCCCTATGGGCATTAGTTTGAGCCCTAGTTGCTCCACTTCTGATCCAGCTCTCTGCTATGGTCTGAGAAAGCAGTGGAAGATGGCCCAAGTCCTTGGGCTCCTGCACCCACGTGGGAAACTTGGAAGAAGCTCCTGGCTCCTGGCTTCAGATCAGCTCAGCTCTAGCAGCTGTGGTCATTTGGAGAGTAAATCAGCGGATGGAAGACCCTCCCCCACCCCGGCTCTACCTCTCTCTCTAACTTTGTCTTTCAAGTAAGTAAAATTAATATTTAAAAAATGCCATTAATTTGTCAACTCCTAATTGTTTATTCTTTGAGAAAAATTTAATTTTCATGCATGATTTTGATAAGAAGCCAAGCCATTTGGTTCTAGAATCTTTTTATATAACTCTAGTTACCCATATTTTACAATAACATTTAGGGGGCCAGTACGATGGCATAGTGGGCTAAACTGCCTATGGCGCTGGCATCCCATATGGGCACTGGTTCATGTCACAGCTGCTCCTCTTCTGACCAGTTCTCTGCTATAGCCTGGGAAAACAGCAGAAGATGGCCCAAGAGCTTGTGCTGCTGCACTGACACGGGAGACCTGGAAGAAACTCGTGGCTCATGCCTTCAGATCGGGAAAGCTCCGGCCCTTGTGGTCAGCTGGGAAGTGAACTAGCAGGTGGCAAATCTTTCTCTCTGCCTCTCCCTCTCTCTGTCTGTAACTCTACCTCTGAAATAAATGAGTGAATGAATGAATGAATGAATGAATAAATAAATAAAAGAATAAGGCTTAGGGGATTGGGGCCAATATGTGTCTTGTTTACTATCACCTAGAAGAAAGCCTGCTACATGGTAGGAATTCAATATTTATGCAGAATTGGATGATAGCATGCATAGTTTGTAATTCTCACAATATGCATTCTTGTTGATATGATTGTATATTAAGTGCTAACATATTGGGTTTTTAAAATATATATAAATTAAATCAAGCAAACACTGTATTCTGAATATAAAAATTATTCAGAATAATTATTCACAAACCCTGCCTTCTTAGTATGGAAAATGTGGATGAATGGGGTAAATAAAATTATTTTTCTGAAGACATAAAAATACCATAAATGTAGCTGAGCAAATGTACATTAAGTCAGATATCACAAAGCAAAGCTTCTGATTAGAACGGCAATAAGATGAAATGTGGTCCAATTATTTTTAGACTTGATCTCTTACAAATTAGAACTATGTGAAAACATAGTTTTGAAAATAAAGGTATACAAATTGTGGTTGAGAAAATACTACTTGAGAAGGTGAATATCATCTATGGGGAAGGAGGAAGTAAGTCAGTAGACTGCCATGGAGGAAGGTGGGGAATCAACCCCTTTCCTCATTTTTAACTGAAAAATGGCAAACTTCTGAATCCATTGCTCTGTGTTCCTTTAACAAGACAATGCATGTAAAAACAACTTGAATTGTGCAAATAGATCCATAAGTAAAAAAATACTAAAGTGTGGTGTGATTAAAAGTTCTATCCAAGATATAAGTTGGCTGAATAGGGAGAAGACACACTGACTTCAACCACAGCCAAATATCAGAAAAACAGAGGAAGAACCATGTTCTTAGGGCACTGATTGAGAGAAATTTTCAGTGGAGAATAGATGGAGCAGAACAGATTCCATGTAGCAGCAAGGAGAGAAAACAGACACATAACCACAGTCATCCTTGTGAAAGGACGACATGCAAATGTATGAAGTGTTCCATATCTCTGCATGCTGCCAGAGACTCCTGCCTATTCACAACCAGTACCTCTCACCCAGGCAAGGTGAGAGGAGGCTTCCACAGCCAACACCTCTTGGTTTAGACGAGGGGAGAACTCCATGGTACTCAGTGGCTTTCAATTCAACCTGGGAAACTGGTGGCAGTGCTGAACAATTGCTTTATTCCACACAGATAGACCACATGGGCTCTCTCTCCTCTCCCCACCAAGGCATCAGTCTCAATTTGCTGAAGCAGAGCTGCAGTCATCTGTATCCAGACTCAGGGAACAATGGGCATCTTACTCAAGGGATGTGGCAGCTCACCAGGCAGAGAGCAAACCCGTTGCACTCTGTGACTGTGAGAGTTCTGGGTACAAGCCATGGACCTGAGAGGGGCATTAGTTATGACTGGGTTCCTGTGAATGGTCTGACTTGGGGGACTCAGTTTCCTGTGTGCTGTGGACAGATCACGCAGCGGCCTTGAAGGACACAGCATGAAGTGGGTCAGTGTTCTCTCTCATGAATTTGCCTGGCTATGTGAGATGTGCAGGCACTGTGAGCTCACTCTAGGCCATGAATCAACTGATGCACCTTGGAACAGAGAAGAGCTGGGATGGTGTACACATTAGTCAGCAACAACATCCCCTCCCTCAACTGACTGTAAATGCTAAAACACACCCAACTTTGGTATCTCTTTAGATTTATATCCTACTCACAAATTATGAGTAGTGCCGCCCAGCACACACTTCTGATAATCCTGCACAAGTCTCAGGCACTCCAGTGATCCAGAGACAAAATTCCAAGATTAAGGACATCAATCAAAACAGACAAATAAGCAAATAACAAACAAAAAACTCAGCTCCAGAGGAGATAATAAAGTTAATAACCCTGATGTGTGAAAACCAATGTAGAAACACAAGAAACATGAACAATGCAGGCAATATGACTCCCCAAAAGGAACGTAATAATGCATTAATATTGGGCTGTGAAAAAGGGGAGATTGACAAAATGCCTATAAATCAATTTAAAAGAATAACTATAAAGTCACAAAAGAACACAGAGAAACAATTACATAAAATAAGGAAATCCACACATGACATAGATGAGAAATTATGTAAAGAAATAGAGCGAAGAAAAATCAGACTGAAATATTAGAAATGAAGTATTCATTATGCCAAATTTAAAATATAGCAAAAAATCTTAAAAATAGACTTGGTAAGGCAAAAGGAAAAATATCTGACCTAGAAGAAGGTTCTTTTGACATATACCAGAAAAAAAAATTAGAAAGACTGTAAACAGTGTTCAGGATCTATGGGATATCATCAAATGACCAAATATACAAGTCTTAGGATTTCCTGATAGTATGGGGGGAGATGACTTAGAAAACTTATTAATAGAAATTATAGCAATTTGTCCAGTTTGCAGAAAGATAAGGGCATTCAAATGTAGGAAACACATATACAGGCATGATCAGAAAAATATTCTCATTATAATATATTATAACTGCCAAACTTTCAAATGAAAGTGTAAAGAGAATATCCTAAAATAAGTGAGAGAGACAGGCCATATCATCTTTAAAGGATCACCAATCAGATTAACAGAAGATTTCTAAACAGTAACCGTGTATGTCAGGAGAGAATGGAAAGGTGCAGTTCAACTTGTAAATGAAACAACTGCCACCCAGAATACCTTACCCAGCGAAGCTCTCATTCACACATCAAGGTGAAATAAAGACATTCCAACAAAAGTAAAAACGGAAATATTTTGTCACCATCTGGCCATTCTTATAAATGAAACCTAAATGATGTGCCACACTCAGAAATGGAGAAAGATACTCAGCGAAGGCAGAAAATCTAGTAATAGAACAAAATATATTCAAAAAAAAAAAAACAATAAGAGTATACATGAGAAAATGTCAGGACCAAGTCATTACTTACAAATAATAACCTTGGGTGCAAACAGAACAAATTCTTGAATTAAAAGATACAGACTGGCTGAATGGATTTAAAAAGAAAAAAGACTCATCTATATGCTGCCTGCAAGAAACACCTTGGTGCTTATTTCAACAGCACAACCACAAAAATTGTAACAACGTATGGATGATTATCATGGTTCCTGGGAAAGAATGACACATAAATTTATGAAGTGTTCCATATTTTTTATAAAACATAAAGATGCTAAAATGTGCACAAGAGAAATGCTAGGTTACCTTCAAAGGATCTCAAATTACTCTGAGAGTTGGTTTCTCTTAGATACCCTCCAGGTAAGGAAAGAACGGAGAGACAGTCCAATTCCTAAAAGAAAAATAAAACCTGTCAATCCAGAATTACATCCAGTAAAGCTCTCATTTATAAATGAGGTTGAAATATAGACCTTCGGGGCTGGTCCTGTGGCTCACTTGGTTAATCCTCTGCGTGAGGCACCGGCATCCCATATGGGTGCCAGGTTCTAGTCCCGTTTGCTCTTCTTCCAGTCCAACCCTGGGAGGGCAGTGGAGGATGGCCCAAGTACTTAGGTCTCTGCACCCGAATGGGAGACCAGGAGGAAACACCTGGCTCCTGGCTTCAGATCAGTGCAGCGCCAGCCATAGTGGCCATTTGGGGAGTGAACCAATGGAAGGAAGACCTTTCTCTCTATCTCTCTCTCACTGTCTATAACTCTATCTGGCAAATAAAAAGAAAGAAAGAAGGAAAGAAAGAAAGAAAGAAAGAAAGAAAGAAAGAAAGAAAGAAAGAAAGAAAGAAATATAGATCTTCCAGAACTAACAGAATTTGAAAGAATTTGTCACTACTCATCCAGTCTTACAAATGATACTTAAAGATGTGCTACACACAGAAACAGAGAAAGATAGTCATCATTGTGAAAAAAAAAATTGAGAGCCAGTGCTGTGGCGTAGTGGGTAATGCCAACATCTGCAGTGCCAACAACCCATATGGGAGCCGGTTCGAGTCCTGGCTGCTCCACTTCTGATCTAGATTGCTGCTGTGGCCTGGGAAAGCAGTAGAAAATGGCATATGTTCATGGGCCCTTGAATCTGCATGGGAGACCCAGAAGAAGCTCCTGGCTCCTGGCTTCGGATTGGCACATCTCAGGCCATTTCGGCCAACTGGGGAATAAACCAGCAGATGAAAGATCTCTCTCTTTCTGCCTCTCCTTCTCTTTCTGTGTAACTCTTTCAAGTTAAATAAATAAATCTTTAAAAAAAAAAGAAAGGCAAAAAAATTCCTAGTAAATACAAAGCAAACAATAGGAATATTTATGGAGAAATGGCAAGATTAAGTTATTACTTAACAATAATAACCTTGAATGAAATGACCTAAATTCTAGAATTAAAAGATACAGAATGGCTGAATGAATTAAAAAACAAGTCCCATTTATTTGCTGCCTGCAATAAATACACCTCACCAACAAAGATACACACAGACTGAAAGTGAAAGGATGGAAAAAGGTAGTCATGCTAACAGAAAACAAATACAGGAAAGTATAGCCATCCTAGATTCAGACAGCATGGAAATAAACTGAAAGTAGATCATTGTGCTGGCGTCACGGCGCACTAGGCTAATCCTCCGCCTGCGGCGCCAGCACCCCAGGTTCTAGTTCCAGTCAGGGCGCCAGATTCTGTCCCAGTTGCTACTCTTCCAGTCCAGCTCTCTGCTGTGGCCCAGGAGTGCAGTGGAGGATGGCCCAAGTCCTTGGGCCCTGCACCTCATAGGAGACCAGGAGAAAGCACCTGTCTTCTCTTTGGATTGGCACAGTGTGCTGGCCACAAGGCGCTGGCCTTAGTGGCCACTTGGGGGATGAACCAACAGAAAAAGGAAGACCTTTCTCTCTGTCTCTCTCTCTCGCTGTCTAACTCTGCCTGACCAAAAAAAAAAAAAAAAAGTAGATCATTGTAAAAATTAAAAGAAATAATGAGAAAGGAAGGATGAGATAGGGTGGGGGCATGGGTGGGAAGGAGGGTAGCATGGGAAACATTAATATGTTCCTAAATCTGTATATATGAAAAATATGAAATGTATTCACCTTAAAAAATGAAAAATAAAAAAGTGAAGAAAAAGAGACAAGAAGACATAATGTAATGATTAAGGGGCCAATTCAATAGGAAGATGAGACTAGAATAAATATCTATACATCCAATGTCAAAGCACCTGGCAATTTAAACAGATATTAATGGATCTAAAGGGACACATAGACTTTAATACAATAAAAATGGGGGATATTAACATCCCACTTTCATCAACAGATAAACTAGATAAAAAACAATCAAAGAAACAACAAAGCTAAATTAAAATATGGAGCAAACAGACATAATTGATATCTATAGAACATTTCAAACCTAAGGTATACAATAAATATTCTTTTCCTTACTGCAAGGAACTTTCTCTAGGATAGACCATATGTTAGTCCATAAAGCAAGACAACAAATTAAAAAAAATTGAAATCATGCAATTTATCTGTTCTGACCACAATGGAACAAAGCTGTAAATTAACAACTTAAAAAAAAATTAGAAAATATGCAAATCGAAGGACTGAACAACATGCACCAGAAAGAGCAGTGGGTCATACAAGAAATCAAAATGCAAATCAAAAATTCCTGGAAATGAGTGAAGATGACAACACAATGTATGAAAACTATGGGATAAAACAAAAGAAGTGTTAAGAGGAGAGTTTATAGCAGTCAATGCTCAAATCAAGAATTGGAAAGGCATCAAATAAAGGATCTACAAAAAAAACCTTAAGGACCGAGAAAAACAAGATGACTCAAACCCAAAATTAGTAGGAGGAAAGAAATAATTAAAATTAGTGAAGAAAGAAAATTGAAACCAAAGTAATGAAGCAAAAGATCAGTGAAATGAAAAGACGGTTTTTAGAAAATGTTGATACACTATTGGCCAGACTAACCAAAAAAAGGGGGGTGGGAACCAAATTAATAAAATCAGAGATGAAAAAGGAGATGTTACAATGACTATCACAGGAATAAGAAGAAACATAAGAAATTACTATAAATATGCCAATATATTAGAAAATCTAGAAAAATGGATATATTTTGAACACATGCAAATCTACCAAAATTGAGTTATGTAGACATAGAAAATCTAAATAGATCAATAATGAAGATGGAGACTGAATCAGTAACAAAGACCCTCTCAGCAACGGAAAGGCCAGGACTGGATTGCTCCTCTGATGACTTCTACCATACATTTTAAAAAGAACTCATTCCAATTCTTCTCAAACTATTCAAAACAATTAAAAGAGAAAGAATCTTCCCAAACTCCTTCTACGAGGCCAGTATCACCTTATTACTCCAAAACCAGAAAAATATACAACAAAGAGAACTATAGACCAATATTTCTGATGAAATTAGATGCAAAAATCCTCAGTAAAACACTCAAAGTTTGCTGTTGGCATAGTACATGATGATCCAGCTGCCCAGTGATGACAAAATATTGTCCATCAGGGCAGATCAGGACCAACGAGCCAGGCAAAACAGTAAGCACCCTCAGGCTGTACTGGGACTTAAGTAAGTACAGAATTTCTGGAAAGAAATTTGTAAAAATGAATAAAATGCTTTTCAAATGTGCCTATCCAGCAACATCATGTACAGAAATTTACTCTAAGAAAGTAACTATAGAACTACTCTAAACAATCTTTCCTGTAACTGCAATTATGAAAACATGAATATATAAGTATTTAATAATACTTAAATATTCAACAACAATGCATAATTAAAATAATTATTATGAATAGCTATCTATAGATATATAGATAACTATACTTAGGCATAGAAATTTGTTAATTTTATATATTTAAGATGTTCTCATAAAGCGTATTGTATATATTTCCCTTTATAAAACAAAGTATATGCATATAGAAATGTATCTGGAAACATATTTTTAATAAATATTACCATATACAGTTGAAGTTTATAACTTGCCATTATGGAATACATGTAGGTAATAAAATTTCTACTCCAGTGAAGGAAACCAAAATGTCTTATCTCAAATAGTATTTATGTGTATGTGACAAAGCAGCTAAAACCTACATATTTAACAAAACCCCAATACAATAAAATTTTATTAACTGTATTATCTTCATGCTGTAGATTAGAGTCTAAATGTATATATCCTATGTAGCTATAATTTTATATTTCTTGGCCTACATTTCCTCAATTCTTGTCCCTCTCTTCCATCTTTAATAATCAATTTCATGCTCCGTGTGTGTATTCGAGCAATTGAGATAATGCAATAATTTTCTTTCTGTAAATATATATATAGAGAGAGTTTACCACACAAATATTAAGTGCCTAGTACAGAAGAGTAGCATAGGATAGTGGCTAATGTATCAACTCTGGAGAGACCCTGAGTGAATCCGGCTCTGCCACTCACTGGCTATGCAGATGGACATCTTACTTTACGCTTTTTTCAGTGGTACAATGTTGTGAAGAAAAATGCAATAGAATAAGGAGAATCAAGATAATGGAGGCGTGGGAGGTATTTCAGAATGGTTAGAGGAGGCCTCTCTAAAGGCTAAGACAAAAATTGTAGAAATCATTGTACTTACTAAAACAAGCCAGTCCCAAAAAGACAAATATCATATGTTTCCTCTCATCTGTGATATCTAACAGAGTGCAAATAATGCAATGCATATGAGCAAAATTGACATTTTGAGATTTGATAATTATTTACAGCTCTTGTCTCTACTGTCGAGTAACAGTGTTTTTTTCTTCCTACTATTTGTTGAATTCTTTACTTAGTGAAAGTTTAAGCTTATGATTATAAAATAAACTGAAATTATGTCACTGTAAAAATTATAATTAAAATAAGAAAGGAAGGAGGAGGGATGGTGGGAGCATGGAGCAGTAGGGAGGGTAGAGTGGGAAGTATCACTATGCTCCTGAATCTGTATATACGAAATACATGAAATTTGTTCACTTTATATAAATTTAAAAAAATATAAAATAACCACATTGTTAGTGCAGAAGAAGAAAGAAAAGAAGCAAGGGAATGAGCACTCCAAACATTCAAGGACCAGAGTTCCAAGCAGAAGGAACTGCTTCTGCAGAAGCCCGAGGCTGGTGAGAGCTCGGGGTATTCTAGGAAGAGTCTCAGGCCACAATAGCGAGGGAAGAGTGAATGCTATACTGAGTTCATAGCAGCATTCCTGGGGCCTGCCTTGTTTTTCATACATCAACACATTCATATTGTTTGGAACTTTGCAATTCCCATGAATAGTTTCACAAGGGAATAAACAAAAACATTTACATTTGGGAAGGAGAAAACAATATTACTTTTTTTTAGCTATTCTCTCTCCAAATATTAGTGTGTTCAGTTTCTTAAAAAATACATGATCAATTCTACTTTTTAATCAAGTTCAAAGCCAACTGCTAATTAAGGCACTCAGAAGTGGGGCTGACAGTAAAGACAGTATTCACCTGCTTCTGCCAGGGACAGTGCTGTTTTAATACTTCGTTCTTCAACTCACCTCCACCCCCCAACAGTGTTCAATTAGGAATCATTTTTAACTTGAAATGATTTCTTTAATTGACACTTTCCTCATGTGGCAAAAACGATGAGGATATATTTGAAAAGTGAAAAATTAATTTGATAAAATATTTTACTTGGCTAGAAATGTTTATAGACATTCATTAACTTCAAAAAAAATATACCCCACTGAACTCCAGAAATCTTGCACAATATATTGCCTGGGGCTAAATCATATCCATTCACCTTGTAATCACACTAACGGGGGAAATGGAATGCAAGTCCACCAGTATTCAACAGGCAGTCTTCATTTTAATGGAGAGGAACTGAAGCGTAAATAGTACAAAGTAGCATCAAAAAGTATTTATAGTTTTGTTGTCAGTGAGGATAGCTTCGTAGATATTTCTGCTAATATTAGAATTCACTGCCATTAAAATAATGAAACCGCATTGCAAAAACTGGACGCAAATTGGCAGTCCTTCACTTTCTCTACCTGATCTTCAAGCTAGTAATTGACAGCATCTCTTCTTTCGCAGACTATGTGTTTCTGATTCTCAAGAGCCATGGCTTACAAAAATGATAACTTCCTTTGACTCCATCTCTACAGCCAAGTCAGTTCCTAGCATTACCAATACAAGATGGGCACTTGATGTTGTCTACTCCACTGTTTTACAGGTCTCTGATCCCACAGCTGCACTCTACACAAGTGAGGGCAACAAATAACATTGTTTTAGGATTTCTTTCTCAGCAATGAGTACACAGATTAGCTGGTAATACATGTCTAGCATCTGGTTATTGAGATTCAGTATACTCTGAACTACAGTAACTTTATACTTCATATTGAAATAAAAATTTGCAATTTTATTTCAATAGTAATTATCTTCCATCTCTTATTTCTGATTCTCCAACAAGCCAACTGAAAGAATCACCAAAATGTATCACAATTCTAGAAATGCATTTTTTTAATTATTCAGTACCATTGTGGTCTGAATTTATATTATTTGTTTTATACCCCTATGTTAAAAACTTTCTAACAAAAATGTTTTTTAACAAGAGTAATTTACTGGAAAAAATTATTTTGAACTAAAATTATCCTTATCCACTATTTGGCTTGTATATTATTAAGTAAACTTGAAAAATGTGGTTTTTCATTTTCTTTTTCCTGTTTTTCTTAGGCAAAAATAACACAGTGGATAGCATGGGGGACTTATCGATATTAAGTAGATTACCCATTTTATGTGTCCTTTCCACCCCACTCCTACCCTAATTCTGTGGCGATGAGTAATTCTCCTATATGAGCAATCTAAAATGAGGGGGGATACTTAAAGTAAATGATTTGCTCTGCCAATAGCAACATACCTTGTTGAGCATTGCATAGAGTGCTTTTTTCTTGCTAGCTCTGTCTTCCTTGCTATAGTCAATCCATTCAAACAAAAAGTTTGTATGTATAGCTTTTGAGATTTTTAAGGGTCAATGACTATTTTCAGAGTTACCTCTGTATTTTTCTTTTTTCTTTTTCCCCTCAAAATCCTCACCCTGTTTTTAGAAAATCACAAAGAAGTATATGAAAACAATCAATAGATGGGCCAGGCACTGTAGTGCAAATTAAACTGCTGCTTGGGGCACCTACATCTCACAATCAGAATGTGCCCTCTGCTTCCACTCTAGCTTCCTCTTAATGCATACCTTGGGAGGCAGTGATGATGGCTCAGATAAGTAGATTGCTGCCACTCATGTGGGATACCTGAATTGAATTCTTGGCTCCCAGCTTTGGGCTGTATTGGCTTCAGGTACTGCAATCGCGTGGGGAGTAAAAAAGCCAACAGAAGAACTCTCTCATTCTAGCTCTCTTTCTGTCACTCAGACTTTCAAACAAATAAAGTGCATTATTGAGGAGATTTTTCTTCTTCAAGTACCCTCAGCAGAATACAAGAGCAACTAGCCACTAGGAGAAAATGGCTTATCTCTTCTCATGGCAGTGCTCTTTTCTTCCTTTATTTAACAAGTATTTGTTTTTCACATGTGCTAAACAGGTATGTATGAGTTCTGTCACAGTATACGAAATCTCATAGCCTCTGTCCTTTTATCAAGAACTTCCGTTTTACATTTGAATCAAATAAGCACTTCTGTCTACAAGGAAGCCATGAACTTCCTGACGCTGCCTGTGCAACACAGGGTCCTTCTTTGGGTACAGCTGTTCTGGACTTTATTTCTTAACCTTCTTTACTATCTCAGGTAAGCTGACCTTTGACCTTCACCGAAACAGTAATTCAGGTCTCCTCATTCATTATTTGCTAGCAACTTAAAGTTCCAAATTATTCCATATTTTATATTCTGTCTTCAGGAATGTTCTATTTATGACACATTGCTTCCACTTCAATATAGTTTTGTGGGTGGATACATCATAGTAGGAGCTGAAGCAGAAGAGAAAGTTCATTAAATAATCATTTCACACTTTATAATATATGCACCTAATAAAAGCATTGAAAAATTTAAAATATTCCAAGGAGGCTGCAATCATAGAGGCAGTTTGAAATATGATTTGAGCAATTATAAAAATATATTTATCAAATGCAGACAACTAATGCATCTATTTCAAGGGAAAATAATTTTTATAAATTTTGACTTTACTTGTCTTTATACTTAAAGCTCAAACATTTCATTATTCCTACTGCAAACTTCTCACAATTCAGTTTGCCTCTACTATATTCTGCTAAAAAATCAACTTTATAGCAAACGTGATAACTAGACTGAAAATTTGTGAAATAGTGAAATAGCCAAATGAAGCAAGTTATTAAACTGGATTAATATGATTCATTTGATGGCTTGACATGACATTGATTAACTTACTATTTTTTTAGATTTTTTTATTTATTTCAAAGGCAGAGTTACAGAGATGCAGAGGTACAGGTAGAAAGAGAGGTCTTCCATCCTCTAGTTCACTCCCCAAATGGCCACAACAGCCAGAGCAGGGCCAATCCGAAGCCAGGAGCCAAGAGCTTCCTCTGGGTCTCCCACACAGGTGCAGGGGCCCAAGGACTTGGGCCATCTTACCGTGCTGTCCAGGCCATATCAAAGAGCTGAAAAGGAAGTGGAACAGCCAGGACTCAAACTAGCACCCATATGGGATGCTGGCACTGCAGGTGGCAGCTTTACCAGCTAGGCAACTGTGCTGGTCCCTGATTTACTTAAACACTTATCTAATTTGTCTTCCCTTTCTCGTCAATAACTAAATGCATATGTTACAGAATGTCTGGTAACATGGTCAATTAAACAATTTCCTAGTGGTGCTGTGGCATAGTGGGTAAAGCCATCGACTGCAGTGCCAGCATCCCCATATGGGCGCCAGTTTGAGGCCCGGCCACTCCACTTCTGATCCAGTTCTCTGCTGTGGCCTGGGAAGGCAGTGGAAGGTGGCCCAAGTCCTTGGGCCCCTGCACCTGTGTGGGAGACATGGATGAGGCTCCTGGCTTTTGGCTTCAGATCAGTGTAGCTTGGCCATTGAGGCCAACAGGGGAGTGAACCAGCGGATGGAAGACCTCTCTCTCTCTCTCTCTCTCTCTCTCTCTCTCTCTGCCTCTCCTTCTCTCTCTGTGTAACTCAGGTAAAATAAATAAATCTTTAAAAAAATAAAACATGTTCTTTAAACATATCTGACTCTCTAGATGCATTATTGTTCTTGCTTTTGGAGCAATCTGTCATGTGGCCTATTTTATATAATAGATATTAGACAGTTGTGTGGTTTGAATATTAGTTTGGGTGTGTCCCAAAGATTTATGTGTGAAAGGCTTCAAGTGGAAGAACCATTAGGAGGTGGGGCCTGGTGAAACATTCTTAAGTCACTGGGGACATGCCCTCTGAAGGTAATTTTCATGTGGCCTCTAGAGCTTCTGAGTTTGGACCCACTCATTCCCTTAGTTTTTTGACTCACAATGTGATCCTTCCTCTGTATACACCCTGGCATCCATGGGATTCTCACCTGGACCAAAGCCTGTACTATGCCCTTTGGACTTTGAACCTTCAAAGCCATCAGCTAAGTAAAGTTTTTCTTTGTATAAGTTAGCTGCCTTGGGTATACTGTTACAGTAACAGAAAGGGCAAATAATATGGACGCTGAGTATCCGTGGCTTTGGGAAAGTTTTTAATAGATTTTATTTGCATGTTTTTTTTTAAATCAGTTTCACCCCAAATTCCTTGGTACATGAAATTCAAATTTTCTGGGCATGATGTAAGAAAATTAGCATACTATGTGAACATCCAACTGGGAAGAAAATGATTAGGATTCCTACCTCTTCCTTTTTTGAGAGGAGCTTGGAAGGAGGATCTGGTCGAACTCCAAGCCCAGTACATAGTTGCATAAGCCAAGAGTGGGGAAATTGTCAGATGGAATGGTGTGTGTGTGCATAAGCTGTATCATGAAAATCTGGTTAAGATGTTGAGCAGCCGGCATCTGGCTGTGATTTGGTAGCCCTCCAACTGGAAGCAAATATGTCTAGGTTACTGCCATCTTGCCAGGAAAGGTCAGCCAAGGCACACAGTTCAGCATCCATGGCAGCAGCTGCAGAATTAAACAAAATCATTTCATTGGGTTGTCTGATTTCCACTGGCATCATCCTTGGCTTATTCACCAGAAGCAGCAGTGTGGCAGCATGATTTTTAAGAACCAGCATTTGATTGTAATTTCAGATTTCTCAGGTTCTAATCTGACTTGTCTACATTCTGGCAATAAGAATTAGATGATGGCAAACAGACCATGAGAGAATAGTTTCCTTAAGCAAAAGACAATTCTTTGTGAAGGTTACCTGTATGATCTGCAGTGTCAGCATCATGTATGGGCACTGGTTCAAGTCCTGGCTGCTCCACTTCTGATTCAGCTCCCTGCTAATGTACCTGGGAAAGCAGCAGAAGATGGCCCAAGTCCTTGGGCCCCCTGCACCCTGCATCCATTTGATAGACCTGGAAAAATCTCCTGGCTCCTGGCTTCAGATGAGTTCAGCCCTGGCTATTGCAGCCATATGGGAAGTGAACCAGAGGTTGGAAGTCCCCCCTCCCCAACGCTGTCTTTCAAAGAAATAAAATAAATTGGGGCTGGCACTATGGCGCAGTGGGTTAAAGTCCCAGCCTACAATGCCAGCAGCCCATATGGGCACCAGTTCTAGTCTTGGATGTTCCTTCTTCAATCCAGCTCTCTGCTAATGGCCTGGGAAAGCCGTAGAAGATGGCCCAAGTCCTTGGGCCGCTGCACCCACGTGAGAGACCTGGAGGAGGCTCCTGGCTCCCGGCTTTGGATCGGCTCAGCTCTGGCCATTGCAGTCATTTGGGGAGTGAACCAGCAGAATGGAAGACCTCTCTCTCTCTCTGACTCTACCACCCTCTGTAACTCTGTCTTTCAAATAAATAAAGCAATTCTTAAAAAAAAATTTAAAAAGAAATAAAATAAATCCTTTTTTATACACATCCTTTATTTATGTGGTCAGGTGGGGTGGGGGGAGTGGAGAGATATTTTCCATTCACTGGTTCATTCCTCAAATGGCCAGGACTTAAACATATTCCACTGCTTTCCTAGGGACATTTGCAGGGAGCTGGATCTTATGTGGGCAGTGGGGACTTGAACTGGTCCCATATGGGATGGCAGCATCACAATCAGTGGCTTAACCTGCTGTGCCACAATTCCAGCTATGAAATGTGTATCATTTTCGATCCATGCTCTTACACTGCTCATTCCCTTCTAATGGAATGTTTGGCTCACTGAGGAATCTAGTTTGTCTTGGTTCTTAAGGAAACTGACAAGAAAAAAGTTAATTGAATGAACTGCCTTGTCAATCACACGTGACACGTTTCCCAACAGAGGGCTGCTTTGGAACTTTTTCTTTTTAAGATTTTATCTATTTATTTGAGAGACAGAGTTACAGACAGTGAGAGGGAAAGACAGAAAGAAAGGTCTTCCTTCCGTTGGGTTACTTCCCAAGGCCACCATGGCCAGCACTGCACCGATCTGAAGCCAGGAGCCAGGTGCTTCTTCCTGGTCTCCCACATGGGTGCAGGGGCCCAAGCACTTGGGCCATCCTCCACTGCCTTCCCAGGCCATAGTAGAGAGCTGGATGGGAAGAGGAGCAGCCTGGACTCGAACTGGTGCCCATATGGGATGCCAGTGCCGCAAGTGGAGGATTAACCTACTGCACCATAGCACCAGCCCCTGTTTTGGCACTTTGAGACCAGTTATCAGTGTCAAGTAGGAAGATGTACCTAGTTCTCTATATGTTCAGGCATTCCCTTTTCTCCAGTAAATGCTCACCTGAACAAACTCCTATAATCTCCTTTAGGAAAGGACTAGGAGAATCATTACCATACATATTTGCTTGATATTTCAGGGTCTTTCCTCATGAGACCCCATCCTCTCCAGTTAGTGGGTTCCAGGTCTGAGAACTAAGCAAAGAATGCAAGTTTTATTATGATTGTTACTCACTGTCTTCTGGTTATATATTCTAATTCATTTTTATTTTATAAATTAAGCAACACCCTTATTGACTGCCCATCTATCTTGCCCCTATGAAAGCTGTGTACTAACTATCTGCATTGCTATATGGATGGTGAATCCTCTGATTGACACTCTAATCTAGCCACTAGTTGCAATAGTTGTACCTTTATTGCTTTCAGCATTTGATGTGTCTTATGTAGGGATCTGGCATATTCATTTTTACTAGGGAACCTATTTCAGTTATGCCTTCTTCAAAACTTACCTATAACCTACATTACACAGCTATCATTTGGCTTCTCAATGATGCTGGTAAATGGTATGATGTTCAGATTCCCCTTGGATCACAGATAGACTGTTCATCTTCTGAGCATATATGGTTATCTAGATGCCCCATTTCTCTCAGCATCTTCATTCTTTCCTCTAATATTTGACATATATTTATATACATTAATAAACTGTAAGTCATTATTTTCCTCAGCTTCTAAGAGCTCTCCTCACAGCATGATAGCAATAGAGGTCTTATGTAGAGTTCACACTATAATCCTGGGAGACTATTTCTGTAACAAACTTCATATTCTTTTCATATTTTTGAACAACTTCAAAGTCCCGTTCCAAATGTGCTCTCACAGCTCCTACCAGTACACACTGGCCGGATCCTGCAGTTCTACAAGCACAAACATCCCTTCCTCCATAAGCCACGAGCAGACTCAGAGCAACTCTTAACGTTGTTTTCAGCAGAAGTTTCTGCATCATCCTCCAGAGACGGGGTTTTCTACCCTTTTCCAAGAAGGAATGTTTCATTTCTGAATATCCAGGGAGATAATTCTGAGTTTCAAAGTCTTAAGTGCATGCCATAAGATATCTTCTTCCAAATGTAAGCATTCTAGTTCTTCTTAATCAGAGCACTAACTTTGCAACAGGAAACTACTTAAGATTGAGAATTCAGCCTCCACTGAGCTCTGCTACCCTTGTAATAAAGCCTTAGGTTTCTTCTTCAGCTTCATCTGCCTCTGGCTACAGGAGATGAGAATCTCTATGTACTATAAAGGAATTCCTCTAATGTTCACATAGTAACTTCATTTAATTGTTAATTACTCTTAGCATGCCTTTATCCAACACATCAGCATTACCCAGAAACAACCATTTGATCTGATAGATTCTGTAATTAGTATTAATTTTCATGTATCTCTCAAGTACTTGAAATAGTGCAATCATTAATGTGTTTCTTCCTATCCAGTTCAACATTAGTAAAATTCTTGACAATTACACTACCATAGCATACTGGTAGCTGTAGTTCCTGACAATTGATGCAGTTCCAAGTTCCCATTTTTGAGCTGATTTTCATGCCACTCCAGGTACTAACTCTTTAAGGGTAAGTTCTCCATATGTAGAAACTGAAAAGTAGCTTCATGTCTAGGAGATTACAAGGGAGTGCACTTGGGAACACTTAGAAGGAACTGAGAGAACTAGGCTTGGCAAACATAAACTGGAATTCAGTGTGGTTACCACAGAGGCACTGGGCTCTCAGGCAATACCATGCAGAGTTCAGTAGCTCAGATGGCGCTTCAGGTTTTACCCAAACTGAGTCACAGAGCAAGGCCTTCTCCCCACCTGTATCAACCATACATTGCATTGAATGCCAGCTGCTATAGAGGGAGGGATATTCAATTTAGCTGAGGATATTTGAAGACTGTAATCGTGGCATGCCTTGCAGCCCAGGGTTGAAGAGTCTTCGCTCTAAAGGAATTATCTGAGATATACTCCATTGCTTCTGCTATGCAAGGCTGTTTCAATATTAAAATAAAATGTAAAGATTAAGTAATGAGGCTACTTATTCCATTCTATAGAAATATCAAATGTATATGTATATTAATTCTAAACATTTTCAAGAAACTCTGCCTTATTTGTACCTTTATCACTCATGAAGACGCCATTGAAGTAAATGGTGTTATATGAACATAATCTTTTTAAAACACTCATTTTTTCAAGTAGAAGCGTGGATTTGATTAGATTGCAGCTACCCCCCCAAACATTTGCTGAATATCATCTCATAGCAAAAATTAATTTGTGTAGGTGTATTTCATATTTGACAAGAAACACTACAATGCAGACAATTGGAATTTACTTTTTTTGAATCAAAATGAATGCATACAAAAGTGAATATAAATGAAATATCTTCACTAAACTCATTGTTATATAGCTTTCTTTGGTCTGTAACTAGTAATAGTAATTGTATCTTAAAAGAGTGATTAAAATATGCTTTAAAATAATTTTTAGGGATGAGCATTATAACACACGAGGTTAAACTGCTGATTGAGAAAGGTTGGCATACCATATCTGAACTCCAGTTAAGTCCCTCCTGCTCCACTTCTGATCCAGCTTGATGCTCATGTGCCTAGGAAGACAGCAAATGATAGTCCCAGAACTTGGGTCCCTGCCACCCAAATGGGCAATCTAGATGGAGTTCTGGGCTCTTGGTTGTAGCCAGGCCCAATCCTAATGTTTGCGACAATTTGGGGAGTGAACACACGAGAAAAAGATCTCCTTCTATCTCTGCTCTCCCTTCCCCTCCTCTGAAACTCTGCCTTTCAATTAAACAGATAAAATTTTAATAACATAGTTTTTAAATATTGAATCATTACTATAATTTGTATTAATAATATCTACTAACTTCTAACTTCCAAAAGAACTTCATTTTCTTCTTAATTTTCTTGCTAATAATTTCAGATTACACTTTTGTCATTGTTGATATCTTCAGGTACATTAAAACTTTAAAGCATGATAAATGCTCACCAAGTATATTTAGATTTTATAATTGTGCCATGGTTTCTGAAGCATTTTGAATTTTAGATATTACTCTATATTTTTCTTTACAGAATTCTAGTGGTGCCACATAATAAATCTTAATCTGTAATTAGAAGGAGCTAAGTAACTCTAAGTGTAAAATACCCAACTATGAGCTATATCAAGTAGCCTAGATATCAAAGAAAATATGAAATTTTTACAAAGTATAAAAGATTTTATATCCTTTGTGATAGAGATTTTATATCCTTTGTAATAAAAAGTAAGAAGCATCATTCAAAAACTAGAAAACCGTTAAAGGTTTATTTTGCAAACTGTTTTGAACAGTTGGTATCTGTTCAAAGTGTTATCCTTGATCCTGTGGAAATAGAGAAATGAATAAGTATTTTATCTGTCTTCATGAATGTTATAACATATTGAATTAAAAGATTATGAAAGTAATTTATCATAATACAAAGTAAAATAAGCTGAGTACATGCAAAAATATTATCAAATTATTCCAAACATAGCAATTGGGGAGATATTACATTATATTCTAACATAATATTTATCTCAGAGTAGTGTAACAATGTGTTTCCTTCCACTTTCTCATTAAGCTGTGTACTTATGAGTGAGACTGAGTCTCCATCTCAATATTTCCTGTGCCTGCCACAAAGTTCTGAACTAATAGATGATCTTCCATTTAACTGGTGAATTAATATGTAAATTACCTACACCACAACAGAAGAATATCAACTTTATGGAATTTTCTAAGATCAGAAGAAGGTGTTCATTTCTTCACATAAGTAATTGTTCTATGTTTAATGCTCAACTTAAGAAATACAGAGAAATGTTTCTGAAGCAACAGGTTAAGGATATAGTGTAATTTGCTTAAAATACCATACAACAGAATTTTATATATATATTCCTTTGTACCAAAATTGTTGTGAATTGTCTTTATAATAACACAAGATAATCTGAGAGTTCATTAGCCAATTGGATTACTTTAGTCACATCAAAGTAATGGACACCCATTACCAACCTTATTAGCTTAATCTTAAAAGAGAAAAATAAATGAACCATAGAAAATAAAAAAATGGACTAATTTTACCTACAATTTAGATAAGCCAGTTCCAGAGACAAGGAATTATGGCAATTGAACTATATATTTAAACTATAATTTTAATAGTTACCTATACATTTTAGGTAAAATATTATATTCTTTTTTTTTATATATAAAGCTTTTATTTAAAGAATATAAATTTCCAAAGAACAGCTTATGGATCACAATGGCTCCCCCCCACACAACCTCCCTCCCTCCCCCTACCCCCCCCTCCCGCTCCCTCCCCCCCTCCGCCCACATCAAGATTCATTTTCAATTCTCTTTATACACAGAAGATCAATTTAGTACATATTACGTAAAGATTTCAACGGTTTGCCCTTGCATAGAGACACAAAATGATAATACTGTTGGAGTGCTAGTTATAGTATTAATTCACAATGTACAGCACATTAAGGACAGAGATCCTACATGATTTTTTTTTTAAAAAATTGATTAATTGTCTATGCAATTTCCAGTTTAACACCAAGATTTTTTAATCATTTGCAATTATCTTTATATAAAGAAGATCGATTCAATATATACTATGTAAAGATTTCACCAGTTTGCACCCACTCAGAAACACAAAGTGCAAAAATACTGTTTCAGTACTAGTAATAGCATTATTTCACATTGGATAACACATTAAGGACAGATCCCTCATGAGACGTAAGTACACAGTGACTCCTGATGTTGATTTAACAATTTGACACTCTTGTTTATGGCATCAGTAATCTCCCTAGGCTCTGGTCATGAGTTGCCGAGGCTATGGAAGCCTTTAGGGTTCGTGGACTTCGATCTTATTCCGACAGGGTCATAGTCAAAGTGGAAGTTCTCTCCTCCCTTCAGAGAAAGGTACCTCCTTCTTTGATGGCCCCGTTCTTTCCACTGGGATCTCACTCGCAGAGATCTTTCATTTAGGTCTTCTGTTTTTTCCAGAATGTCTTGGCTTTCCATGCCTAAACTATTCTCATGGGCTCTTGAGCCAGATCCGAATGCCTTAAGGGCTGATTCTGAGGCCAGAGTGCTATTTAGGACATCTGCCATTCTATGAGTCTGCTGTGTATCCTGCTTCCCATGTTGGATCATTCTCTCCCTTTTTCATTCTATCAGTTAGTATTAGCAGACACTAGTCTTGCTTGTGCGATCCCTTTGACTCTTAGACCTATCAGTGTGATCAATTGTGAGCTGAAATTGATCACTTGGACAATGAGATGGCCTTGGTACATGCCACCTTTTGGGATTGTATTGGAATCCCCTGGCACAATTCTAACTCCATCATTTGGGGCTGTTCTGATTGAGCATGTCCCAAATTTTACATCTCCTCCCTCTCTTATTCCCACTCTTATATTTCACAGAGATCACTTTTCAGTTAAAATTTAAACACCTAAGAATAATTGTGTGTTAATTACAGAGTTCAACCACTAGTACTAGGATAAAAAAAAAAAATACTACCATGGATAAAGTATTACATTGTACAACAACAGTCAGCACAAGAGCTGATCGAGTCACTGTTTCTCATAGTGTCCATTTCACTTCTACAGGTTTCCCCTTTGGTGCTCAGTTAGTCATCGCCAATCAAGGGAAACAAATGATATTTGTCTCTTTGGGACTGACTTAATTCACTCAGCATGATGTTTTCCAGATTCCTCCATTTTGTTGCAAGTGACCGGATTTCATTGTTTTTGACTGCTGTATAGTATTCTGTAGAGTACATGTCCCATAATTTCCTAATCCAGTCTACTGTTGATGGGCATTTGGGTTGGTTCCAAGTCTTAGCTATTGTGAATTGAGCCGCAATAAACATTACTGTGCAGACGGCTTTTTTGTTTGCCCATTTAATTTCCTTTGGGTAAATTCCAAGGAGTGGGATGGCTGGGTTTAATGGTAGGGTTATATTCAGGTTTCTGAGGAATCTCCAGACTGACTTCCATAGTGGCTTCACCAGTTTGCATTCCCACCAACAGTGGATTAGTATCCCTTTTTCCCCACATCCTCTCCAGCATCTATTGTTGGTAGATTTCTGAATGTGAGCCATTCTCACCGGGGTGAGGTGAAACCTCATTGTGGTTTTGATTTGCATTTCCCTGATTGCTAGGGATCTTGAACATTTTTTCATATGTCTGTTGGCCATTTGGATTTCCTCTTTTGAAAACTGTCTATTGAGGTCCTTGGCCCATCTCTTAAGTGGGTTGTTTGTTTTGATGTTGTGGAGTTTCTTAATTTCTTTGTAGATTCTGGTTATCAACCCTTTATCTGTTGCATAGTTTGCAAATATATTTTCCCATTCTGTCGGTTTCCTATTCACTTTCCTGACTGTTTCTTTTGCAGTACAGAAACTTTTCAATTTGATGCAATCCCAGTAGTTAATTTTGGTTTTCAGTGCCTGTGCTTCTGGGGTCTTTTCCAAGAAGTCTTTGCCAGTACCTATGTCTTGCAGGGTTTCTCCTATGCTCTCTAGTAATTTGATGGTGTCGGGTTGTAGGTTTAAATTTTTAATCCATGTTGAATGAATTTTTGTGTAAGGTGAAAGGTAGGGGTCTTGCTTCATGGTTCTGCACGTGGAAATCCAGTTTTCCCAGCACCATTTATTAAACAGACTGTCCTTACTCCAGGGACTGGTTTTGGATCGTTGATCAAATATAAGTTGGCTGTAGGTGTTTGGATTGATTTCTGGAGTTTCTATTCTGTTCCATTGGTCTATCCATCTGTTTCTGTACCAGTACCATGCTGTTTTGATAACAACTGCCCTGTAGTATGTCCTGAAATCTGGTATTGTTATGCCTCCGGCTTTGTTTTTGTTGTACAAGATTGCTTTAGCTATTCGAGGTCTCCTGTGTCTCCATATGAATTTCAGCATCATTTTTTCCAGATCTGAGAAGAATGTCCTCGGTATCTTGATTGGTATTGCGTTGAATCTGTAAATTGCTTTTGGGAGAATGGACATTTTGATGATATTGATTCTTCCAATCCATGAGCATGGGAGATTTCTCCATTTTTTGGTATCCTCTTCTATTTCTTTCTTTAAGGTTTTGTAATTTTCATTGTAGAGATCTTTAATGTCCTTAGTTAAATTTATTCCAAGGTATTTGATTGTTTTTGTAGCTATTGTGAATGGGATTGATCTTAGCAGTTCTTCCTCAGCCGTGGCATTGTCTGTGTATACAAAGGCTGTTGATTTTTGTGCATTGATTTTATATCCTGCTACTTTGCCAAACTCTTCTATGAGTTCCAATAGTCTCTTAGTAGAGTTCTTTGGGTCCCCTAAATAAAGAATCATGTCGTCTGCAAAGAGGGATAGTTTGAGTTCTTCCTTCCCAACTTGTATCCCTTTAATTTCTTTTTCTTGCCTAATAGCTCTGGCTAAGACTTCCAGCACTATATTGAATAGCAGTGGTGAGAGTGGGCATCCCTGTCTGGTACCAGATCTCAGTGGAAATGCTTCCAACTTTTCCCCATTCAATAGGATATTGGCCGTGGGTTTTTCATAAATTGCTTTGATTGTATTGAGGAATGTGCCTTCTATACCCAGTTTGCTTAGGGTTTTCATCATGAAAGGGTGTTGAATTTTATCGAATGCTTTCTCTGCGTCTAGTGAGATAATCATATGGTTTTTCTTCTGCAGTCTGTTAATGTGGTGTATCACGTTGATTGTTTTGCGAATATTGAACCATCCCTGCATACCAGGGATGAATCCCACTTGGTCTGGGTGGATGATCTTTCTGATGTGTTGTTGCAGTCTATTGGCCAGAATTTTGTTGAGGATTTTTGCATCTATGTTCATGAGGGATATTGGTCTGTAATTCTCTTTCAATGCTGCATCTTTTTCTGGCTTAGGAATTAAGGTGATGCTGGCTTCATAGAAAGAATTTGGGAGAATTCCCTCTTTTTCGATTGTTCTGAAAAGTTTGAGAAGAATTGGGGTTAGTTCTTCTTTAAATGTCTGGTAGAATTCAGCAGTGAATCCATCTGGTCCTGGGCTTTTCTTTGTTGGGAGGGCCTTTATTACTGATTCAATTTCTGACTCACTTATGGGTCTGTTTAGGTTTTCTATGTCTTCCTGGTTCAATTTAGGTAGGTTGCATGTGTCCAGGAATCTATCCATTTCTGATAGGTTTCCCTGTTTACTGGCATAAAAGTCCTTGTAGTAATTTCTGATGATTCTTTTGATTTCTGTGGTGTCTGTTGTTATATTTCCTTTTTCATCTCTGATTTTACTGATTTGGGTCTTTTCTCTTCTTTTTTTAGTTAGTTGGGCCAATGGGGTGTCAATCTTGTTTATTTTCTCAAAAAACCAGCTCCTCGTTTGGCTGATTTTTTGTAATGTTTTTTTGGATTCAATCCTGTTGATTTCTTCTCTGATTTTGATTATTTCTCTTTTTCTACTAGATTTGGGTCTAGTTTGCTGCAAATTTTCTAGATCCTTGAGATGCATTGAAAGCTCATCTATTTGGTGCCTTTCCAGTTTCTTGATGTAGGTACCTATTGATATAAACTTTCCTCTTAACACTGCTTTTGCTGTATCCCATAAGTTTTGGTATGTTGTGCTGTTATCCTCATTTACTTCCAGAAAATTTTTGATTTCTCTTTTGATTTCTTCAGTGACCCATTGTTCATTCAGGAGCATGTTGTTCAATCTCCATGTGTTTGCATATGCTCTAGGGATTCCTGAGTTGCTAATTTCCTACTTCAATCCCTTATGGTCTGAGAAGTTGCATCATATGATTCTAATTCTTTTGAATTTGCTGAGACTTGCTTTATGGCCTAATATGTGATCAATCCTAGAGTAGGTTCCATGTACTGCTGAGAAGAATGTGAATGCTTTACGTGTAGGATGAAAAGTTCTGTAGATATCTGTTAGATCCATTTGGGCTATAGTGTTGTTTAAATCTACTGTCTCCTTGTTGATCTTCTGTTCTGTCGATCTGTCAATATCTGTGAGTGGAGTATTGAAGTCCCCCAGTACTATTGTGTTGGGGTCTAAGTCTCCCTTTAAGTTTCTTAACAAATTTTTTAAATAAACCTGTGGCCTGTAATTAGGTGCATATACATTGAGAATTGTTATATCTTCCTGTAGTATTGATCCCTTAATCATTATATAGTGTCCCTCTTTGTCTCTCTTTACAGTTTTTGTGTTAAAGTTTATGTAGTCCGATATTAAGATGGTTACACCCGCTCTTTTTTCATTTGTGTTGGCATGGTATATCTTGTTCCATCCTTTTATTTTCAGTCTGTATGGATCTTCGTTGGAAAGATGTGTTTCTTGTAGGCAGCAAATAGATGGTTTTTGTTCCTTAACCCAGTCAGCCAATCTCTGTCTTTTAACAGGACAGTTTAGACCTTTAACGTTCAATGTGACTATTGATAAGTGGTAAGTTTGCCCTGCCATTTACCAGATATTTTCTAATGTATGCTTTGAATTCCCTGTGATCTTTTGCCGTGAGGTTCCCTTCATTTACCTTCTTTCATGCTGATGGTCGTGTTTCTGTGTTTCTGTGTGTAACACGTCTTTAAGTATCTTTTGCAGGGCTGGACGAGTGGCAACAAATTCTTTCAATTTTTGTTTGTTATGAAAGGTCTTTATTTTGCCTTCATTCACAAATGAGAGCTTTGCAGGGTATAATATTCTGGGCTGGCAGTTTTTCTCTCTAAGTACCTGGGCTATGTCTCGCCATTCCCTTCTAGCTTGTAGGGTTTCTGTTGAGAAGTCAGCTGTGAGTCTAATTGGAGATCCTCTGAGAGTAATCTGACGTTTCTCTCTTGCACATTTTAGGATCTTTTCTTTCTGTTTCACTGTGGTGAGTTTAATTACAATATGTCGTGCAGAGGATCTCTTTTGGTCATGTTTATTAGGGGTTCTATGAGCTTCCTGGATTAGGATTTCTCTGTCTTTCTCCAAGCCTGGAAAATTTTCTGCTAGTATCTCCCTAAAAAGGCCTTCTAATCCTTTCTCCCTCTCCACATCTTCAGGAACACCTAGAACCCGAATGTTGGGTTTTTTAATAGTATCCTGTAAATTCCCGACGATATCTTTTAGTTTTCTAATTTCCTCTTCTTGTCTTTGGTTTGACTGTTTCCTCTCCTGTTCACTGTCTTCTAGGTCCGATATTCTCTCCTCTGCTTCACCCATTCTGGTTTTAAGGCCCTCAAGATTGCTTGTCACTTGATCTATTGAGTTCTTCAATTCATTAAGATTTTTTGTCACTCTCGTAGCTTCTTGTTCTACTAGTTGTTTCATTTCGTTTTGATTTCTCCGTAGTGCTTCATTCTCGCGAGAGAGATTTTCTATCTTATCCATTAAAGATTTCTGTAGTTCAAGAATTTGTTTTTGAGAACTTCTTAATGTTCTTATCAATTCTTTGAGATCTGCTTCTTGCATTTCTTCTATCTCATTATCTTCACAATCCTGACTTGGGGTGTCTTTTCCGTTTGGGGTCATCATAGCGTCTGTCTTCCTTGATCTTGCTCCCTCGGAATCTGTTTTTGTTTGGCATTTTTTTTTTCCCCACACTCTTTCTCTGGGTTGTCAAGGTAACGGAGTTTGTGTGCACGGTGTGTTCCCAGTTTTTGGATCCCCTTCAGGTTTCTACAGCCTCGGGTTTTTGGTTCCGTCTGCCTCAGTGATGGGCGGGCGCACCTTGTCCCACTGCGTTTAATCAAATTCGACTTCGTAAGGTGGGCGGTGAGAGGGGCTAGTGTCCGTGCGGGCTCGCCTCAACTGTGCTGTTTCCCCCGTGGAGGTCTGCTTTCCCCCGCCAGTGTCTTGGGATCCCTGTATCGGCTCCCGTTCACGCGCGCAGATCCTGCGGCGATTGTGTTCCGCCCGGCTCCCGTCTCAGCCGGCGGGCGCACGCCGTGCCACTGCGTTTAATCTAGCTCGACTTAGCAGGGTGGGTGACGAGAGAGGCTAGTGTCCGTGTGGGCTCGCCTCAATTGTGCTGTTTCTCCCGTGGGGTCTGCTTCCCCCCGCCAGTGTCTCGGGATCCCTGTATCGGCTCCCGTTTAAGCGCTCAATTCCAATGGCGACTGTGTTCCGTCCGGTTCCCGTCCCTCCCGGCAGCTCCCGTGCCACTATGGCACGATTTGCTGTTCGCAAACTTACTTTCCCCTAGGTCCTCTGCGTCTCATTCACTGGGTCCGGAAGAATTTCCACTGCATTTTTTTCCCTGAGATTTTTCCTGAGGCTACAGTAACTCTGTTTTTATTAAACTATCTTTTTGCGGACTGCTAGTGCGCGTCCTCACTATTCCGCCATCTTGGCTCCGCCCCCATATTTCTGTTTCTATAAAATCTTATATTCTTTGAATATATTTTCTAAATTAAAGAAACAGTTGTATATTTTTTCATTGAACAATTCCTTGGAAATATTACTTATTTGGTTAACGGCATTTCACAAATCTACTCTTATCTGGAAATCATTGAATTAGTTAATGTAAATTCAAATCTCTTTAGTAATAGTTAATAAATATCTAATTCTGAATTCAAAATTGAAATACAGAACTGTTGAAGGGCAGATTTCAGCTGCAGCAGGTAACCACTGGGCTTGAAGTTTCTCTATTCAACTTGAAAGAATTAAAAGTTCCAAGACTTGTCCAAAGCATAAGTTATTATTTTTATTTTTATTTTTGATAGGCAGAGTGGACAGTGAGAGGGAGAGAGAGACAGAGAGAAAGGTCTTCCTTTGCCGCTGGTTCACCCTCCAATGGCCACCACAGCCGGCGCACCATGCTGATCCGAAGGCAGGAGCCAGGTGCTTCTCCTGGTCTCCCATGCAGGTGCAGGGCCCAAGCACTTGGGCCATCCTCCACTGCACTCCTGGGCCACAGCAGAGAGCTGGACTGGAAGAGGGGCAACCGGGACAGAATCCGGAGCCCCACCTGGGACTAGAACCCGGTGTGCTGGCGCCGCAAGGTGGAGGATTAGCCTGTTGAGCCATGGCGCCGGCCCAAAGTATAAGTTATTACAAATTAGAAACTGGAAGGCTTTATCAGGCCATATTTCACTACATGAGTACTCTGTAAAAAGATAACAAAACCTCTAATGATTTTCTGAAATGAATTTGCTTTAAAAAAAAGAGACAAGATTTTAGCTTTAATTGTCAAAAAATGCAAAAAATAATTTAAAAAAAAACTGGCAGACTGATAAATGGGATTTTTCTTGGATTCATAAGAAAATATTTTGCAGAGGAAACAACCAAATGCAAAGCTGCAGAGAGTGGTAGCTTCTGTCACAATTGAGATCCACTCGCTTGGAGCAGACCCACTCTAGCCATAAACTGGTATGAATGCTTGAATTCATTTCTTTGAATTGCTGGAGGCTTAGTGTGAACTGAGTGAAAATCTGAGAAAAATCCCCTTCCGGCTGCAGCACGGAGAAGATGAGAAAACGTGCCTGGAGTCTCTCCGTAGTAAAGCCTCCTTCCCAGAGGCACAGACCTTCCAGATTCGCCTAAGAGCTGTAAAGAGAAAGGCATTTCTTTCCCTTCAGCCTCTTCCAGACTTTCTATCTCAACTGGTAAAGGTTAGAGGGATGAGATGTTATTAAGAAGAAACATATGTAAAGGTCACAGTAAGAAAAATTGATATTTAATTAGATTATAGAATGTTCCAGCTCCCATCTTACCAACAGAGCTGTGAACACCGGACTTTGAGAACTTATTGTGACCTGGAGTCAAGAGAGAAGATACAAATAAAATACCCTAGATATTCTGAAGTTTCTAGCACTTATACCTGTAAAAAACAAAGCCAAATTCATAGATATATCAACTTACATCTTCACACCTATAAACTCACAGAAAATAGCAAGAAAAAAGAAAAGGAAAGTGACAAAGCAGGAATTAGAACAAGTAGTCATGCAACCCATATCAGAGTTTTAGCCAACAATGGACCACCTATACAGCAGTGGTCTGATAAGATTAAAATGGAGCAGAAACAATACCATTGTCTAGTGACAGCATAGCCATTGTAACATCATGTTATAACAATTTACCAACATATTTATGGTGATGCTGCTGTAAACAAATCCACTTTACATGAGTCCTATGAAAGAATACACATAAAAGATATATGTTTGATAAAGGTAAAATGTCTAGCTACTCCTTTACATAGTTACCACACTATAAAAGGTTTGCAATAATATTCAGCACACTGTGTTATAATAGCAATAGCCTCATACTTCTCATGTTCATGGTGTCTCTTGCTCTCTTGATTGTTGAAGAGGCTATTTTAAGTAATTGACCTATACTATTAAAGTTTGTGTAGCTACACTAAAAGATTTTCACAAAATGGTGAGATCACTGAATGATACATTCTTTCAAAAGCAGGTTAAATGATCTACCACTGGCCGGCGCCGTGGCTCAACAGGCTAATCCTCCTCCTTGCGGTGCCGGCACACCAGGTTCTAGTCCCGGTCGGGGCGCCGGATTCTGTCCCGGTTGCCCCTCTTCCAGGCCAGCCCTCTGCTGTGGCCCAGGAGTGCAGTGGAGGATGGCCCAAGTGCTTGGGCCCTGCACCCCATGGGAGACCAGGTAAAAGCACCTAGCACCTGGCTCCTGCCATCGGATGAGCGCGGTGCGCCGGCCGCAGCGCGCCATCCGCGGCAGCCATTGGAGGGTGAACCAATGGCAAAGGAAGACCTTTCTTTCTGTCTCTCTCTCTCTCACTGTCCACTCTGCCTGTCAAAAAAAAAATTAAAAAAAAAATGATCTACCACTATGCAACAAACATTAAAGACAGCCCAACTCCTATACATATTAACATAAAATTTTACCCTAGAGCTTTTTATCCTCTCCCTCTATAACCTGTTATATTTTATCACAGTGTAAACTAAAAAATAACAGACATGCTAAAAGAAAAAACACAATTTGAGTGGGCAAAAAAGGATAAAATCCAAAAAGACATATGGCACAGGTTGGAATTACATGACAAATTTTTTTTTTTTTTTTTTTTTTTTTTTTTGGTGACAGGCAGAGTGGACAGTGAGAGAGAGACAGAGAGAAAGGTCTTCCTTTGCCGTTGGTTCACCCTCCAATGGCTGCCGTGGATGGCACACTGCGGCCGGCGCACCACGCTCATCCGATGGCAGGAGCCAGGTGCTAGGTGCTTTTTCCTGGTCTCCCATGGGGTGCAGGGCCCAAGCACTTGGGCCATCCTCCACTGCACTCCCAGGCCACAGCAGAGGGCTGGCCTGGAAGAGGGGCAACCGGGACAGAATCCGGAGCCCCGACCGGGACTAGAACCCGGTGTGCCGGCGCCGCAAGGTGGAGGATTAGCCTGTTGAGCCACGGCGCCGGCCTATGACAAATTTTTTTAAGTAACTATAGGTTAAATCATATGCCAAGAATCAGTAATTAACTATATGGTTAACATGCTAAGGTATCTAATAGAAAAAGTAAGACAACTTGCAAGAACAAACAGTTAATAAAAACAGAGAAATGAAACTCTAAGAATCAAAAGGAAATTTAAAAAAAGACTGGAGAAGAATGAAGGATGCTATTGATCGGCCCATCAGTAGACAACACGATCAAGGAAAGAAGGAGCTCATTGAAGATAGGTCAATAAATAGCAACATTCCAACCTTCAATATAAAGGGGAAAAAGACAAAAATAAATGGAATGGATTATCTCAATAGATGCAGAAAGATCATTTGATAAAATGCAACATCATTCATGATAACATCTTTTTTAAAATTTGGGTATAGAAGCAACATAACTCAGCACAATTAACAATATATAATAAACCAATGATCAGCATCCTATTAAATGGGGAAAAGGTGGAAGCATTGCCTCTAAGTTTTGGAAACAGAAAAGAATTCCCACTGTCATTATTACTATTCAATGTAGTTTTGGAAATTTTAGCCAGTGCCATCAGGCAGAAAAATAAAAACAAACAAAGGGATACAAATGGGAAAATTGGAAGTCAAATTTTCTCTAGTTACAGATGACACAGTACTATGTATAATGGAACCAAGAGACTCCACCAAGAGATTATTGGAACTCATAAGAGAGTTTGGCAAAACTGTAGGATAAAAAAGTCAACACAGAAAAGTCAGTAGCATTTGTATATACTAACAATGCTAAAGCTGAGAAAGAAATTTAAGATCAGTCCCATGCACAATAGCTACAAAAAATTTAAACATTTTGGGATAACTTTAACCACAGAGGTGATAATGTATATTTTACACCTTATAGCAACCAATGAAAAAACCTCTATAAGGAAAAAATTTGATAAACTGTACATAAAATAACATCTCTAGAAGCTCAATGTTTTCAAAGGTTGTAGAAATAGGAGAAAAACAAAAAGTAAATACAACAGACAGAAAACATCTATAAGCATGAAGATATTAATCCAAATATGTCAATAGTCACTTTAAATGTTAATGGACTGAATAATTCATCAATTCAAAACGAGACTTTTTTTTTTTGGTTTTTGCTTTTTTTGACAGAAAGAGTGGACCGTGAGAGAGAGAGAGACAGAGAGAAAGGTCTTCCTTTGCCGCTGGTTCACCCTCCAATGGCCGCCGCAGCCTGCGCGCTGCGGCCGGTGCACCGCGCTGATCCAAAGGCAGGAGCCAGTTGCCTCTCCTGGTCTCCCATGCAGGTGCAGGGCCCAAGCACCTGGGCCACCCTCCACTGCACTCCTGGGCCACAGCAGAGAGTTGGCCTGGAAGAGGAGCAACTGGGATGGAATCCGGCGCCCCAACCGGGACTAGAACCCTGTGTGCCGGCGCCGCAAGGCGGAGGATTAGCCTAGTGAGCCACGGCGCCAGCCAAAAAGAGAAATTTTTTTTTATTAAAGCTTTTATTTAAAAAATATAAACTTCCAAAGTACAGCTTATGGATTGCAATGGCTCCCCCCTCATAACTTCCCTCCCACCCGGAACCCTCCCCTTTCCCGCTCCCTCTCCCCTTGCATTCACATCAAGATTCATTTTCAATTCTCTTTATATACAGAAAATCAGTTTATTACATATTACGTAAAGATTTCAACTGTTTGCCCCCACATAGCAACACAAAGTGAAAAATACTGTTGGAGTACTAGTTATAGTATTCATTCACAATGTACAGCACATTAAGGACAGAGATCCTTTAATACCAAACTATAAATTATCTTCAGAAAACTCACTTTAAATGTAAACTGTCAAATAGGCTAAAAGGAAAAAGAAAGAGGAAGTTATATCATACTAATACTATTTAGAAGAAAGTTCAATATATTAATTTCTGACAATGAATACCTGAAAATAAAGAAAATCAATAGAAAAAAGGAGTGTCTCTACATAACAATAAAAAGAACATTTCTCTAAGATGACATAGCCATAGCCATCTTAAACATGTTTGCATCTAGCAACAGAATAGAAAAATATCCAAGGCAAAAACTGATAGAGTTAAAAGAGAAATTATAGTTGGAAACTTCAGCATCTCCATCATTAACTGAGAGATCAAGCAGATAGAAAATTATGGGGACAATAGTTGATCTGAAAAAAATTATCAAATTGTCCGATATTCATTTTTTGATTGATATTCACAACAGTAGATCATAAATTCCTCTCCAGCTCATAGGAAACATTCACCAATATAAACCACATACTGGATCATAAAACACAGCAAAGTTGAAACATATATATCTAAATAGCATGTAGATCAAAGAATTCTTGGGAGCAATTAAAGATATTTTGAATAAATAATGAAAATATAACACATTGAACTTTGAAGATCCAGTGAAGCAGGGCTAAGAGGTAAATTTATAGCACAAAGTACATAGAATAGAGAAGGAGAAAGTACTAAAATCAATAGCCTGAGCTTCCATCCAAGGAAATCAGTGAAAGAACAAGTTTAGCCCCATGCAAATAAAAGAAAATAAATAAAATTTAAAGCAGAATTTAATAAAAATAGAAAATTTATAGGGAAAATCAGCAAAACCAATGTTTGTTCTTTAAAAAATCAGTAAAATCAACCTACAGCCAAAATAATTAATTAAAAAAAACACACAAACTGTCCATATAAAATATTAAGGAGTGTTCATTGCTACTTATTCTATGATATTAAAAGAATTTAGAAGTGATAATCCTAATAAATTCATGTCCACAAGTGAAAAATAATTGACCTATTGAAAAATTTTAATTGCAGTGCTGGTGCTGTGGTGTAGCAGGTTAAACTGCTGCCTTTAGTGTCAGCATCCCATATGTATGCCGGTTCAAGCCCCAGCTGCTCAACTGCCCATCCAGCTCTCTGCTATGGCCTGGGAAAGCAGCAGAAGACGGCCCAAGTCCTTGGGCCCCTGCACCCACCTGGGAGACCTGGAAGAAGCTTCTGGCTCCTGGCTCCTGGCTCCTGGCTTCAGATCGGCACAGCTCTAGCCATTGTGGCCAATTGGGGGGTGAACCAACAGATGGAAGAACTCTCTCTCTCTTTCTGCCTCTCCTTCTCTCTCTGTGTAACTGAATTTCAAATAAATAAATAAATCTCTAAAAAAGACCTTTCAATTGCAAAAACATTACACAAGAAGAAAGAGATTACATAAATTACCATATGGCATTTAAAGAAGTTGAAAACAATATTTTCCCCCACAAAACAAACAAACAAACACAAGGTCCAGAGGGTTTTATGTTAAACTCTACCAAATTCTAAGGGTGAAATAATGCTAACACAATCTCTACAAGGTTAGTAAAAGATATTAAAGAAGAGGAAACTACCAATGATTTAGCAAACAAATTAAAAACATAGAAATGTTCTAGGTGTGCAAATGTCAACATACAAATATCAAAAAATATGAATCGGGGCTGGCACCGTGGCTCACTTGGTTAACCCTCCGCCTGGGGCGCCAGCATCCCATGCACACCGGGTTCTATTCCTAGTTTCTCCTCTTCCAGTACAGCTCTCTGCTGTGGCCCAGGAGGGCAGTGGAGGATGGCCCAAGTGTTTGGGCCCCTGCACCCGCATGGGAGACCAGGAAGAAGCATCTGGCTCCTGGCTTTGAATTGGCACAGTGCTGGCCAGAGTGGCCATTTGGGGAGCAAACCAACAGAAAGAATACCTTTCTCTCTGTCTCTCTTTCTCACTGTGTATAACTCTACCTGTCAAAAAATTATGAATTTGTGAGGGCTGGCACCATTTATGTACACAAGCAGGTATCACGTTCTCCAGCTCATGTACACGTACCCAGCAACTACTAGAGTTACCCTCCACTCGGTGAAGGGAACCTCATCAGTTCAAAAACAACCAACGGAAGGTCTCCACCACATCAGCTATACCCACCTGGCAATGGGAGGGGAGGGGGAAACATCCCTATGGAAGGGAATTGCCACCTGGGGGACTTTCTACATGAAGAGAGTGGGACTGCGACTGGCAGGTGTTTCGTGTGCCTGTGATGTAAAGACCTTACCAGAGAGAAAAACCCACATTTCCCTCTGACATCAAATCTGGCTGGGAGGAACGGATTTGATCCAACAGGTTGGAACACACACACACAGTGGCTCTAGGAACACCCTGGTTTCTTTGCGGACAGGATGGGTTAGTGGGGCAGAGTGGCCCCACTGGCATTCCTTGACCCTGAGAATCCTGGAAGCTGAGCTTGAGAAAATAATGTGACTGTGTGAGAGGAGGCAGGGAGTAGCTGGGTTCAGGGCAACCACACAGTGCTATGGCACACGCTCATAGTTCTTTGGTCACCTAGAGGAGCTCACAGCAGAGGGAACAGTGCTAACAGGAAAGACTGTGTTGATTACCTGTGTGGTTCATATAGTGGTGCAGATGAGTTTTAATTTAATAGAAAGTTGTTATTTAATAAATACAACTTTCATAAGTACAACTTTTGGATTATAGAGGCTCTTCCCCCCATACCTGTCCCCCTCCCCTAAGCCATCCCATCTCCTACTCCCTGAAGATGAATGTTGATCACACTTGCTACCATATAAACATTTCTCAGCTTTGAAGAGAAGGGGTGGTCACACCAACAGGGGTGACCAATCCTCTCCATCCAGTTAACCAGAGGAGAGCTACCACTTACTTGTGTGTTACCCTTGATACTCACCCCATTCTTGAGCACTGACAAGCACTCCCTGGCTACACCTACCACACACCTCTTAGTATTTACAGAAAGTGTAAATATTCCACTAAGCCATAGAGGCATAGCTCAAAGATAAAAGTCATCACAAGGAATAAAAACATTCTACAAATGCCTAAAAATAAATGCAAAAATTCAAGAAACAAGAATAAGGAAGACACTATGACTCCCCCCAAAGGAAGACACTATGACCTCCCCAAAGGAACACAACATTTCAATATTAGAATGTGAAAATGAAGAGATTGTGGAGATGCCAGAAATGGAATTAAAAAATTGGTCATAGGATTATTCAAAAAATCAGAATCAACTCCATGAACCAAAGAAAATATTGTATGATGTGAATGAAAAATTTTCCCATAAAATTGAGATTTTAAAGAGAAATCAAAATGAACTATTAGAAAAGAAGAATTCAATAGAGCAAATATAAAATGCAGTTGAAATCCTTAACAACAGAGTTGATAAGGAAGAACAAAGAATATCCGAGCTAGAAGACAAATCTCTATAATTTTTACAGTTAGACCAAAAACAAACGAAAAAAAAAGGAATTAGAACACTTAAAAGAGTGTTGGATATATATGGGTTAATATCAAATGACCCAGCATGCGGGTCTTAGGAGTACCTGAAGGTGTGGAAAGAGAAAAAAGACTAGAAGGACTACGAAAACAAGAAGAAGAGATTAGAAAATTAAAAGCAGTTTTGGAGATATATGGGATACTATCAAATGACCCAAAATACAGGTCTTAGGAGTGTTGGAAGGGGTGGAAGGAGAGGAAGAGGAACTAGAAGGCCTGCTTAGTGAATAATTACGGAAAAATTCCCTAATTTGGAGAAAGAAAGGAAAGTCAAAAAACAGGAAGCACATAGAAATCCTAACAGATATGACCAGAAAAGATCTTCACAACACATTGTAATCAATGTTCCACAGCAAAGCATAAAGAAAAGATTCTAAAATGTGCAAGAGAGAAATGTCAGATGACTTTCAGAGGATCTCCTATTAGACTATAGATGACTTCTTATCAGAAACCCTACAGGCTAGAATACCATGACAAGATATAGTCCAAATCTTAAGAGAAAAAAACTGTTAACCCAAAATACTGTACCCTTCAAAGCTTTCGTTTATGAATGAAGGTGAAAAAAACACCTTCCATAACAAACAGAAATTGAAAGAATTTGTCACCATGCATCCTGCCTTACAAAAGATGCTAAAAGATCTGCTACACATAGATACACAGAAAGCAAGCAATCATCATGAAAGAATGCAAAAAGAGAAAATCTCTCAGTAAAAGAAATCCAAAATAACCAATAGGAATATTCATGGAAAAATGGCAGGACCAAGTAGGTGCTTATTAATTGTTACCTTGAATGTAAATGGCCTCAACTCTCCAGTTAAACAATGCAGACTGGCCAAATGGATTATAAAACAAGACTCATCCATTTTCTACCTATAAGAAACACACTTCACCAACAAAGATATACATAGACTGAAAGTAAAAGAATGGAAAAAGATATTCCATGCTAATGGAAAAATAAAGAGGGGGCAGTGTAGCCATCCTAATGTCAGACAAAAAAGACTTTAACATAAAAACAATTAAAAAAGACTAAGAAGGATACTATGGAATGATTAAGGGATCAATACAACAGGAAGACATGACTATAATAAATATATATGCACCCAATTACAGGGCACCTATTTAAAAGAACAGTATACTCCAATAGAATAGTAATGAGGGACTTCAACACCCCACTTTCATCAATGGATAGATTAACTGGACAGAAAATCAACAAAGAAACAATAGAGTTAATAGACACTATAAACCACATGGACATAACTAGTATTACAGAACTATTCACCCAATAGTCACAGAACACAAATTCTTTTCAGCAGTGTATGGAACATTCTGTAGAATGGACAGAATATTAGGCCATAAAGAATGTCTGAACAAATTCAAAAAACTGAAAATCATACCATGCACATTCTCTGATCACAATGGATTTAATTTTGAAACCAACAGCTCAAGAATCTCAAAAACATATGCAAACACATGGAGACAGAATAACATGATCCAAAATGAATGTTAGGTCATAAAAGAAATCAAAAGAGAAATAAAAAAATTTCTGGAAATGAATGAGGATGACAATAAATTATATCAATTGGATTATGGCATATAGCAAAAGCAAAAAATATAGACGTTATGGGATATAGCAAAAGCAGTGTTAAGAGGGATATTTACAGCAATTAGTGCTTACTTTAAGAAACTGGAAAGTAACCAAATAAATGAGCTGTCAATGCATCTAAAGGACCAAGAAAAACAGCAGCAAACCAAATCCCAAACTAGTCAAAGGCAAGAAATAATTAGAATTAAGGAAGAAATAAAAAAAACTGAAAAAAATATAAAAGGTCAATGAAATGTAGAGCTGTTTTTTTGAAAAAATGAACAAAATTGGCATACCTTTGGTCCAACTGACCAAAAAAAAGAGGGAGAAGACACAAATCAACCTAATCAGAGATGGAAAAGAAACTGTACCAACAGACACCACAGAAATAAAAAGAATCATTAGGAATTACTACAGAAAAAACATATGCCAACAAATTGGGAAACCTAGAAGAAATATATAGATTCCTGGACACATACAACCTACTTAAATTGGGTCATGAAGACATAGAACACCTAAAAAGAACAATAACCAACATAGAAATTGAATGAGTAATAAATATTCTTCTGACAAAGAAAAGCCCAGGTCCCGACAGCTTCACTGCTGAATTCTACCAGACATTTAATGAAGAACTAATTCCAAATTTTCTCAGGCTCCTCAAAACAATTGAAAATGAGGGAATCCTCCCAAACTCCTTCTATGAAGACTGCATCACATCAATTCCTAAGCCAGAAAAAGATACAACACAGAAAGAAACTATAGACCAATATCCCTGATGAATGTAGATGTAAAAATCTTTAACAAAATACTAGTCAATAGAATCCAACAACACACAGCTCACTAGGTTAATCCCCCACCTGCAGCGCCAGCACACCGGGTTCTAGTCCCGGTTGGGGCACTGGATTCTGTCCCAGTTGCCCCTATCCCAGGCCAGCTCTCTGCTGGTGGCCAGGGAGTGCAGTGGAGGATGCACCTCATGGGAGACCAGGAGAAGCACCTGGCTCCTGCCATCGGATGAGCGCGGTGCGCTGGCCACAGCGTGCCGGCTGCGGTGGCCATTGGAGGGTGAACCAATGGCAAAAGGAAGACCTTTCTCTCTGTCTCTCTCTCTCACTGTCCACTCTGCCTGTAAAAAAGAAAGAATCCAACAACAGATCAGAAAGATCATTCACCCAGACCAAGTGGGATTTATCCCTGGTATGCAGGGATGTTTCTACATCCAATAATCAATAAATGTGATAAACCACATTAACAAACTGGAGAACAAAAACCATATGATTATCTCAGATGCAGAGAAAGCATTTGACAAAATTCAAAAACCTTTTATGAAGAAAACCTTCAGCAAGTTGGGTATAGAAGGAATATTTCTCAACATAATCAAAGCAATTTATGACAAACCTACAGACAGCATCATACTGAATGGGTAAAAATTGAAGGCATTCCCATTAAGATCCAGAATCAAAGATGCCACTCTCACCATTGCTATTTAACATAATCTTGGGAGTTTTATCCAGAATCATCAGGCAAGAAAAACAAATCAAAGGGATACAAATAAAGAAGGAAGAAGTCAACATATCCTTATTTGCTGATGACATGATTCTATGTAGAGAAACACCACAAGACTCAACAAAGAAACTATTGGAACTCATAAAAGAGTTTCGTAAAGTAGTAGAATGTAAAATCAACACACAAAAATCAATAGCCTTTGTATACACAGACAACATAATAGCTGAGAAAGAACTTCTAGATCAACCCCATTCACAATAGCTACAATAATTTAAATACCTTGGAATAAATTTATCCAAGGATGTCAAAGATCTCTATGATGAAAATTACAAAACATTAAAGAAAGAAATAGAAGAAGACATAAAAAAGTGGAAAATTTTTTCATGTTCACAGATTGGAAGAATCAACATCATCAAAATGTCCATACTGCTGAAAGCAATTTATAGATTCAATGTAATCCCAATCAAAATACCACCAACATTTTTCTCAGATCTAGAAAAAATGATGTTAAAATTCATATGGAAACACAGGAGACCCTGACTAGCTAAAACAATCTTAAACAATAAAAACAAAGCTGAAGGAATAATAATAGCAGACCTCAAGGCATACTAGAGGGCAGTTATAATCAAAATAGCCTGGTCCTGCACAAAAAGAGATGTGTAGACCAATGGAGCAGAATAGAAAATCCAGAAATTAATCCATACATCTACAAACAGCTTAGCTCTGACAAAGGAGCAAAAATCAACTCCTGGAGCCAAGACAGTCTCTTCAACAAATGGCTCTGGAAAAACTGGATCTCTATGCGGAAGTATGAAACAAGACTCCTACCTTATACCTTACACCTTACACCTTACACAAAAATCCACTCAAAATGGATCAGAGACCTAAATCTATGATGTGATACCATAAAATTACTAGAGGACATTGATGAAACCCTGTAAGAGATTGGCATAGGAAAAGAGTCCTTGGAAAAGACCCCAAAACCACAGGCAATGGAAGTCAAAAATAACACGTCGGATTACTGAAAAGCTTCTTCACTGCAAATGAAACACTGAAGAGGCAACTGACATAATGGGAGAAATATTTGTAAACTATTCAACTGACAAAGAATTAACTTCCAGAATCTATAAAGAGCTCAAGATAATCAACAGCCACAAAATGACCAAAATAGTCAAGAAATGGGCAAAAGACCTGAACAGACATTTTGTTAAGAGAGGAAAAACAAATGGCCAATATACACATGAAAAATTGCTCAGGATCATTAGCCATCAGGGAAATGCAAATCCTAACCACAATGAGGTTTTTACTTCACCTCTGTAAGAATGGCTTCCAGAGAGAAATCAACAAACAATAAATGCTGGCAAGGTTGTGGGGAGAAGGGTACCTTAATCTACTGTTGGTGGCAATGTAAACTGGTACAGCTTCTGTGGAAGACAGTATGGATATATCTCAGAGAGCTGAATACAGACCTACCATATGACACAGCCATCCCACTCTTGAAAATTTATCCAAAGGAAATGAAATCAGCATATGAAAGAGTGATCTGTACCCCCATGTTTATTTCAGCTAAATTTACAATAATTAAGATATGGAACCAACCCAGATGTCCATCAACTGAAAACTGGATAAAGAAATTATGGTATATATACACTATGGAATATTACATAGCAGTTAAAAAAAGAAATACTGTTATTTGCAACAAAATAGATGCCACTGGATACCACTATACTTAGTGAAACAAGCCAGTCACAAAAAGAAAAAAATACCATATGGTCTCTCTGATCTGTGGTAACTAATAGAGCACTTAAAATGTAATCTATAAGAGCAAAATTGACACTAAGATGCAATGATTTTGAACAGCCCTTGCCTTAACTGTCAAGGAATAATGCTTTTCTTGTTTGGTTGGTTGATTTTGTTCTTTTACTCTTTTTCTCTTACTACTAATTGGTGAACTCTCTGCTTAATGTAGTGTTAATCTTATGAGTATAAAAATTAACTGAAAATTGATCTCTGTAAAAAATAAGTGTGAAGGGAAGAGGGAGGAGGAAGAAAGAGAGCAGTGTGGGTGGGAGGGAGGTAGGAGAGTAGAATCATCATGTTCCTATCTGTATATATTAAATACATGAAGTTGCATTCCTTAAACAAAAAATTATGAATTTGCATATTTACATATTAAAGAAAATATGTATGAGAATATTATTTGATATATCAGTGTATATGAAAAGTATTTATTATAAAACCTGCAGTAAATTATAAACAGAGGTTGCTTATTAAGCTTGATAAAGAATACCTACAAAAACTTTAAGAAAATGTCATAATAAATGGTGAAAAGCTAGACTCTAGTAAGATCAGGAACACAGCAAGAATGCCTTCTCTCATCTCTCCTAGTGGATAGGAAGACACTGGAAGGTCAAGCTTTCACATTAAGAAAAGCAGAAAAAGGCTGGCACCACGGCTTAATAGGCTAATCCTCCACCTTGTGGCGCCGGCACACCGGGTTCTAGTCCGGGTTGGGGCACCGGATTCCATCCCAGTTGTTCCTCTTCCAGGCCAGCTCTCTGCTGTGGCCCAGGAGTGCAGTGGAGGATGGCCCAAGTGCTTGGGCCCTGCACCCCATGGGAGACCAGGAGGAAGTACATGGCTCCTGGCTTCGGATCAGTGTGTTGCGCTGGCCACAGTGCACTGGCCGCAGCAGCCATTAGGGGGTGAATCAACAGAAAAAGGAAGACCTTTCTCTCTGTCTCTCTCTCTCACTGTCCACTCTGCCTGTCAAAAATTAAAAAAAAAAAAAAAAAGCAGAAAAAAAACACATAACAAGTAGAAGATTAAATTTATGAAACTCTTCTAATAAATGAATCAGGAAATCCAAATATAAATATAAAAAACTGACTCCTGGAACCAATAAGATAATTTAGCAAGGTCACAGTTAATAAGCTGATATAAAAAAGTGAATTTTTTATTTATGTACAAAAAAAGTCTAGAATTTTAAAAATTATTATTTATAAAATACACCAAAATAGAATTCTTAGGTATAAATCTTTTCTTAAAGATTTTATTTATTTATTTGAGAGGTAGAACTACACAGTGAGAGGAAGAGATAAAGAGAAAGGACTTCCTTCCGTTGGGTCACTCCCCAGTGGCTGCAACAGCAGGAGCTGAGCTGTTGAACAAAGCCAGAAGTCAGGAACTTATTCGCAATCTCCTATGTGGGTGCAGGGACCCAAGTACCTGGGCCATCTTCTACTGCTTTCCCAGGCCATCGCAGAGAGCTGGATTGGAAGAGGAGCAGCCAGGACTTGAACTGGTGCCCATATGGGATGCCGGCTCAGCAGGCGGAGGATTAACCTACTGCGCCCCCGGCACTAGCCCTAAATATAAATCTTAAGAATGAGTAAGAAGCCACATTCAGGAAGCTACAAAACAGTAATTTTAAAAATCAATAAGATCTAAATAAATGGAGAAATACTACAATTTTTATTGGAAAACTCAATCTTATAAAGGTGTCAATTCCTCAACTTGATCTATAAATTTAAACAATTCCAGCCAAGTCCACAAGGGATTTGTAGATACCACCCAATTGATTATAAAGTGTATATGGAAAGGGAAAACAAAAAATTGGAGTTACTGAAGCATCACTTAAAAAGAACAAAGGTGAAAAACGTTATTTTACTTGAAATTAAGACTTCAAAAAAAGGGTCATTTTCTATGTCAGGGTCAGGCTAGGGTACTGCACTTTTTAGAGTGGGCCTCATTAACTTTGAATTCAAGGTGGCACCTGGAATCATCCTCAAAGAGAGGGCTGTCCACCTCTTTGGCTGTGAAGCCATGGACAGTGCTGGCAGGCACTTCATACAGTTGCAGGAGAGCGACATCAGCAAGGTGGCTGAGCAGAGCTGACTGCTTCTGGACTTCTCTACAAAACATAGACCACAGCGCTGGCCGTGGCGGCCATTTCAGGGGTGAACCAATGGAAGCAACACCTTTCTCTCTGTCTCTCTCTCTCTCACTGTCTAACTCTGCATGTTTGTAGATGTATTTTGAAGATTTATTTTACTTATTTGAATGGTAGAGTTACAGAAAGAGAGGGAAAACTAGAGAGATCTTCCATCCACTGGTTCACTCCTCAAATGGTTGCAATGCACAAGGCTAGGCCAGGCAGTAGCCTGTCATTAGTGGAACATGGATGAGCCTAGAGGACATTATATTAGGTGAAGAAGTCAAGAAAAGGAAGACAAATCTTGTATGTTCTCACTTAGTTGAGACACTTAAAAAAGTTGATGTCATAGAAGTTGGGAAAAAGAATAGCAATAAATAGAGACTAGAAATTATGGGCAAGGCACAGAGTTAGAGAACAGATGTTAATGGTTACAAGAGTGCAGTTGAGAGGCAGGCTTTGTGGTGCAGCAGGTTAAGCCACCACCTGGGATGCCTGGCACCCCATATGTGGGCTAGTTTGAATCTCAGCCGCTCTACTTCCAACACAGCACCCTGCTATTACACCTGGGAAAGCAGCAGAAAATGGCTGAAATGCTTGGATCCCTGTCACTCATGTGGGAGACCCAGATGGAGTTCCAGGTCTTGGCTTCAGCCTGGCTCAGCCCTAGCTGTTGTGGTTATTTGAGTAGTGAACCCACAGATGGTGTATGGAAGATCTTTCTTTCATCTGCCTTTTCCCCTGTAAATCAGTCTTTCAAATAAGTACAATAAATTGTTCTAAATATTTATTTTTTTGAAACTCAGAGTTACAGAGAGAGGTCTTCCATCCGCTGGCTTACTCCCCAGTTGGCTATAACGGCCGGCTCTGTGCCAATCCAAAGGCAGGAGCCAGGAGCTTGGAAGGGGTCCATCTTTCCCAGGCCACAGCAGAGAGCTGGATCGGAAGTGGAGCAGCCGGGACGCAAACTAGTGCCCATATGGGATGCCGGTGTTTCAGGCCAGGGCGTTAACCTTCTGTACCACAACACCAGCCCCCAAATAAATATTTTTTAAAAAGAAAAAAAGTTGCAGCTGGATAGAAGAAATAACTTCTAGCCCTTTTTTAAGATTGATTTATTTATTTGAAAAGTAGGGTCACAGAAAGAGGGAGACAGAGACAGACCCATTATCTGCTGCTCAAATAGTCTCAATGGCTGGGGCTGGGCCAGACTGAAGCCAGAAGCCTAGAACTTCATTCAGGTCTCCCACGTTGCTTTTCCAGGCACAACAGCAGTGATCTAGATCAGATGTTGGCATCTAGGACCCAAATCATTCATCATGTGGAATGTCAGGCATCACAGAAAGTGGCTTAGTCCTCTGAACCACAATGCCAGCCATACTTCTTATGTTCTATACTAGGGTAACTGATTGAGAACAACTAACTATATAACTCTAACTAGCTGTTAGAGAGCATTTTGAAAGTTCTCAACTCACAGAATGCAGATGGATGAGCAAACTATCATGTTCTGAACATTGCATGCTGCACACATACATTGAAATATCATTGCATCCTATAAATATGTTGAATTGTTGTCAATTAAAATGTTAAATATATGTTTAAAATACTTCATACAAGGCTAAAATCATCAATATACCATGAGACTTTGGAGGTAAAAAGATATATAAATCAATGGAACAGAATATAGAGCCTAAAATCAATCCCAGACAAATTTAGTCAACTGAGTTTAGACAAAGGCAAAAAATAATTCAAAGAATAAAGTAAATGATGTTTCAACGATTAGATCTTTGCTATGGTTTGAGTAGGATTTGCCTCCCCAAACTCGTGCAGATGTTTAAACTCCAGTCTGACATTATTTTTTAACAATTTATTTATTTGTTTATTTGAAAGTCAGAGTTACAAAGAGGAAGAGACAGAGATAAAAAGATCTTCCATGCCCTGGTTGATTCTCCAAATCAGGGTTGAGAAAGGCTGAAGCTAGGAGCCAGGAACTTCATGGTGCAGGGGCCTAACCACCTGGGTTGTCTACCACTGCTTTCCCAGGCACATTAACAGGAAGCTGTATAGGAAGTAGAGCAACCAGGACTCAAACATGTGCCCATATGTGATGCCGGCTCTACAGGTGGTGGCTTAACGCATTGGCCATAGTGCAGGCCCCTGAGTCTTACCACTATGCTAATGTTTTATAGATTAGGGTAGAGGCTTGACCCCATTAAATGTCTGAAAATCTAGCCTTTGGGAAGTGATTGGATTGGATTAGGTTACTAAGGTGGAGCTCCATTATCAAATCATGATGATTTTACAAAGAGGAACCACAAAGATGGTAGAGGAAGAGAGTGCTACCTGTGTTTATCAGCTCCCTGGCTCAACATGTGATAGTCCCTCCTCAAATGTTCTACTGTCACCAGCCTCCACCAGATTACAGACAAATGTGAATACCTGATCTTGAAATTTGAATATCCAAAGTGCAATCCAAAGTAAATATTTTCTTTCCAAGGAGTTCTTTCAGATATTTTAGTAAAAGTAATGAAATGTTCATATGCAAAAAATGAGCATAGACAAAATTTGATGACTTACACAAAATTGATTCAAAATGTATCTAGGTCTTAAAACCTTCTAAAAAATATAGGAAAAATGTGAATGACCATTAATTTGGTGGCTTGTCTTTAGATAATACCCCAAAAGTGGGACCCATGAAAAAAATAAGTTGAGAAGTTGAGTTTCATCAGAAACTTTTGCTTTGTGAATGAAACGTTGAGATATATTCACAATCACATATATGATCAAAGATTATATCTGGAAATACAAAAATCTTTTGAACATTTAGAACCAAAATACCCAACACAAATATGAGCAAGTTATCTTAACAGATATCACATCAAAGGATATATACAGATGACAAATAAGAATATGGAAAGTTGGTCATTATCATTTGCCATAAGGAAATTCAAAATAAATTAACAATAAGGTTCCAATACACACCTGTGGGATAGGTAAAATTCAAGAACTTGAAGTATCAATTACTAGTAAAAAATATAGAGCAAGACAAAATCTGATTCATAGCTGGTAGCAATGCAAAATGGTACAATTTGAAAGCCACATACTTTTTTATAAGGGTAACCACAGTATTACTATAAAAATTAAGTAATTCATCTCCTCATTGTTCATCCATGTAATCTGACCAAAAAATATCTAGAACAATGTGCACACAAATATTTATGGTAGCTTTATCCATAATCATGAAAAACTGGAAAGAAGTATAATGTCCCTCAATAGCTGAATAGTTAATCAAACTATGGTACATCTGTATAATGGAATGCTAGTCAATGATTAGAACAAATGAATAATCAATCCATGAAAAAACATGGATAAATCTGAAATGCATGTAGCTAAGTGGAAGAAGGTTGTCAAAAAGCTACAAACTGTATGATTCCAATAATATAACATTTTGGAAAAAAAACACAACAGGGATAGGAAAATGATCTGTAATTCAAAGGAGTTGCAGGTAGGACAGAATTGAGTAGGTGAAGCACAGGACATTTTTTGGGCAGTGAAAGCATTCAGAAATGTATCATACTGTTGCAGTGAATATATAACATTTTGCATTTATTAAAAACCAAGTAATTTCACATTGCAGTGATGAAAATTAATGTACACAAATTTCAAAAATATATTTAGAATGATAGAAAACTCTAGAGTGCAATGCAGAAGGTGATAGAAGAATCTGAGTGTATTTTAAATGGATGAAACAGCTTAACAGGTTTGCAGACAAAGACTCTAACCTAATAACTTCAGAAATGGGTGGAATCTATAAGACTAAAAGCAAAAATAACTATACAGAGCACTCTTCTCTATTTAGTAAAGTTGTTTCCCACTGACATATGGATTAGCAATTCTGAAAGCCCTGCATATGGATACTAGAATTGAACAATTAAGTAAGTGGATAGAAAATAGTGGGAGTCAAGTTTCTCACTGTTGGAACCAAAGTATAGCAAGAGAATGAGGTTAGTATAGTCCATGTGGTAATGGATTAGAGTTAGACACTCTTAAGAACTCATGTTTTGTTTAACATTGATATAGGTTGATATATACAGGGAAATATTTGAAAATGTGACTACATAGATGGGTTAGTACCTATCCATATATTTACTTGTTCTGTCAGATTACAGGGCAACAAGAACCCAACACTACTGAGCAAACCTAGCGTACAGAACTTGATTTTCAATACTCTTCTCCAATATGAAGAACTAGTGTTCCTGGGGAAAAGGGTTAATTTTAGGACTGGAGCAGGAAAGGCACAGGCTGACACCTTTATCACCCCAGCCTACCTCCATCTTCACAAGATGAGTTTTAAGTATCTTGAGGGGCCAGAAAACAGAGCAGTGCTCAGATTAATATTGGATTATATTCCAAAATATAAATGAAATATCTGTTAGTGCATACCATTATAAAAATGTTTGAATAAATGACGAAGAATATACAAATACTGGAACAAAAGAAGTTCACATAGGCCAGCGCCGCGGGTCACTAGGCTAATCCTCCGCCTGCAGCACCAGCACCCTGGGTTTTAGTCCCAGTTGGGGGGCCAGTTCTGTCCCGATTGTTCCTCTTCCAGTCCAGGTCTCTGCTGTGGCCCAGGAAGGCAGTGGAGGATGGCCCAAGTGCTTGGGCCCTGCACCCGCATAGGAGACTAGGAGGAAGCATCTGGCTTCTGGCTTTGGATTGGCACAGTGCACAGGCCGTAGCGGCCATTTGGGGGTTGAACCAATGGAAGTTAGACCTTTCTCTCTGTCTCTCTCTCTCACTGTCTAACTCTGCCTGTCAAAAAAAAAAAAAAAAAAGTTAACCTAATCGAGTTACTACACCTTTATGTAGCTAAAGCATCACTCCCTGTTTTGTTAAGTATAGGCTGTACAAAATAACTCTCCTCCAAAGAATACAGTTTGGAAAAGGAGAAGAGAAGAAAAAAACTTTAGAGGAGAAAGCTTTTGAATACTACTCATGCCATGTAATCAAGATTAACATCAACAGTGACATCAAGTAAGTACTCTTGATATGATGGGATGTGATGAGAATGGGACTTCACCTCTGTGGTCTTCGTCCCTTAAATCCATCACCACATACCATTCATGAGAAAACTACTGCAAAATCCCCATCTGAGTCCTCCTGCACAAAAACGCATGAACGTGAATCTTGAAAACTCAGGATCATCAAAGCAATGAAAATCTGAAAACTCAGAACAGGGTTTGAAGATGGTATGGTGATTAAATGTAATATGGTAATTACTAAATGTAATTTGGGGTCAGAAAAAAAGGATTTTGTGGGAAACTAAGAAAATCTGAATAAAATATTGACAATGAATAACAATGCAATAATATAAATTCATCAATAATGGCAGATGTATACACTAATACAAATTATTAATAATAAGGGAAACCACATGTGGCAAATACAGGAACCCTCTTTACCCATTTAGAAGTCTTTCTGTAAATCAAAACTGTTATAAAATGAAACAATTCATTTTTAAAATACCACACACATTCCAGAACTAAGTACATGTTTATGATCTGAAATAATCTATGAATAGATGGCATCACATCCCCAAGGCCATTGAAAGGTCTCACCCAACATGTTTCAAGTCCATTAAACTTGAACGATGTTCAAAGTATACAGCCCATTTCAATTTTGTGCCAGAAGAAAAAACCCACAATCTTTGCAGAACAAATTTTGAAACAAATTTCTATTCGTGAAAATAAAACTAATGTTTGGCATTTTCTGTCAGATTAAATTTTACATTGCTTTTAATCTTTGTTTCTTGTATGTGAAATACACTGCAGCTTTCAGAATAAAATTCAGTTAGACAAGCAAATGACTTTTGTACTGTATATTTCCACACATTAATAACATCATTTGCATGCTAAAGAAATGAAATTTTTATTCTGCTGTGGCCACCAAGGATTAATTTAATGAGTTGAATAGAATTCAGATTGCCTTCTGAGAGAGAGAAGGTTAAAAGGTACATTTTGCTAAATATTTAAAATCTTTAACCTTTGTGGTATGGATCTCTATGCTTTAAAAAAAAAAGTAAGACCTTCAAGCATACTTGTATCTTGCTTGAAATTTTCCTTTTTTAAATTCAAAGGCAAATTGCATGATTCTTTGAATAAATGTGCAATATTTCATAGTAATACTATAATTCTATTTTGGATGAATCTATAAACATTCTTATCACATTTCCAAATATATATTTTATCAAACCTGGGTGCATAAGGAGGAAGTTGTACATTTGTATAGGTAGCGTAACAATCTGTTTTATGCTTTTTTTCTGCAGTACCATATGGGACCATTGAATTCATAGTTTTCATAACTAAATGAACAGCTTTCATATTTCCATTTAATTATTAATGTGGTCACTTGTGGGAAAATTAATAATTATCTTTCAGCTGTGTTTTGGGGACTTCTGAATCCATTTATTAGCTGGCATCTTGTATTTTCTTTACAAGCTGTCACACAGAGGAAACCCTGGTATTTGAGGCTTTTGGAGGTAATGGTCACTATATATAGCATCAAAATTTCTTTTATTAGGTACATCATCCCACAATAAATATATTTTTAAAATCTGCCAAATATGCAAGATTTGTGCATCTCTAAATATCTAAGGAATCAGTCTAAAAATGATTTTTAAAATGTTTTGATAAGAAAGAAGAAAATCAGTGTTAAGGGGAAGTTACCTCATCAAACATGCTTATATTCTTGATAGAAGCACAGATGAGCATCTGAAATTCAACATGTAGTAATAAAAGAATAGAAATCAAATTAACATTTTTCTTGAATCATTAAAATTACCCAACCCCTAATATTTCTATTTAGTAATCCAATTGGCTTTCAAAAAATCATTTTTGAGATTTAGGTTTTAATTAATGTTTAATATAAAACATTTTTATTTTGTTTTTTCATACATTTATATTACAAATATATATTTCTCAACACATCTATAAGGCAAAGCACTAAAAATTGTTTTTTTAGGAAATTAACTGGCTGCAGAACATACTGTAGAGCTGTACCCACAACTTCACATCTTTCCATTGCAGTCACTCTGGTCCCCCTCCAGAAGCCTTTGGTCATGAAATCAAACCTCGGAAAATCAGACCCCTGCAAAGCCCTTCCATTTCAGCCAGGCTGGAGTTGATTCCTCCCAGGAGGATTACTGTTTGTTTGATTATGACACCAGGCCCTTTCAATGGCAATTCTCTTTTGTCTGCTTTTTCTCACTATTTATGAGTCACATTTTTTCTGTTCTTTGTGTGTTTCAAAAATTTTTGTTGAAAAGGTGACATTTTAGACAATGCATTGCCATGAAATGATTTCCACCTCTTTCTCTCCAGAGTGTGTTTTTTTTGCTGTTTTCCTACTTATTTATTTAGTGACTTGGCTGGAAAATTTAGTAATGTCTACTGTCCCTGGTGTGTGAAGCCTTTGATTTCACTCCTCTTAGGATGTAGCTTTGAGAATATACAAATTTATCATGAGATGGCAATTGTTTTAGCTGGACCCTCTTTGTCTCTTTGCCTGATCTCTCTGTTAAGCTGTCTGAACCTATTAAGTCCAGCTGATAGACTCCATTAATTATGAGCTGATTGCTTTATTGTTTTTCGTAATATCCTTGGACATCAATTATACTACAGACCAATACAATTAAATTCGGGCAGGGATAGGTTTTGAGTCCAGTCTCAGAGGTTGCTGTTGATTCCAGTAGGACTTTTCTTAGCTACTTCCTTGGACTCATTGGTAAATAGCTGGCCTGTAGTTTCGCTGTGACTTTGATAGAACTTACAGATTCTTTTCAGGTGTGTTTTTTTAAAGATTTATTTATTTATTTGGGAGCAGAGTTACAGAGTAGCAGAGGCAGAGAAAGAAAGGTCTTCCATCTGCTGGTTCACTCCCCAGATGGCCTCAATGGCCGGAGCTGGGATGATCTGAAGCCAGGAGCCAGGAGCTTCTTCTGGGTCTCCCATGCAGGTACAGGGGCCCAAGGACTCAGGCCACTTCTACTGCTTTCCCAGGCCATAACTGAGAGCTGGATCAGAAGTGGAGCAGCAGGTACTTGAACCGGCACCCATATGGGATGACGACCCTGCAGATGAGGGCTTGAACCTGTTGAGCCACAGAGCCAGCCCCTTAAATTGTTTATCACCTAAATTCTCATTGTTCTTGAGTATAATTAGTTTTGAAATTACTCATACTTCCGTGAAAAGTTTGCAGTTCTGTTTTTATGGACTATCTCTTCTTCCAAGCAATATCTTCCACTACCCTGCGCCCTGGGTGGGGGCAGCCTCTATTGTAATCAGCTTCCATCTTGGCATTGAAATTTTGTACTAACAAGATCAAAGGGATTAGAAGGCTTGTCTTGACATGCTCAAGCAGAGAATCCACCCTATGAGCAGAAGCTGGGAAAGGAAACCCTGACAACTCATCCCACAATTTGACATCTACAACTCAGAGTTGAAGGAATGAGATGTCATGCCCTGTGATTAGAAGCTGATTTCCCTGAAAAGTTCACAAGACACAGTCTCAACTTCTCTAAAGCCTGATATAAACAGCAAAAATGACTTTCAACAACTTTCTAATTTCATAAATTATGAGAAAATATGCAATAAATTCTTGCTATTGACCACAGATTAAAACTTCTGCCCAATTTTTAATTACAAACTATGGTTGATAATGAGCAAAATGTGATGTATCTATGTGATATATTATGTTCAATAATGTTGATTAGAAGAAAGAATGACTCATGTGAATCTCATGGGACAGAGAGATCAGTTTCTGCCCTGATGGTAGTGGCAACAGATTGGAAAGCACCAAGTAGTGAGTGTTCTATATAAGCTAACCAAGCACAGGAGAAGGAAATGAGATGATAGGAAATTGAAACAAATCTTATCAAATTAGTTGTTACTTTAGCACCAATTCACGCCCAACCCAAATCATTTTTATCTAAAGAAAATTAAGGGAAGGGAGTGAACCAGCGGATGGAAGGATGGAAGACCTCTCTCTGTCTCTGTCTCTGTCTCTGTCTCTGTCTCTCTCTGCCTCTCCTTCACTCTGTAAATCTGACTTTCAAATAAAATAGAAAAATCTTTAAAAGAAAAAAAAAAAGAAAATTAAAGGACAAGATGGGAAGCTAGAAAGAAATGACTTTAGGACCTCACCCATGCTTCAGTCAAAAGTGATCATTACTATTTGAAAGCTAAGATATCCAAGTTTTCAGCTGGATAAACTTCCTGTGGCAACAAATGAGCAATGTTTAAACAATTTTGCATAAGCATATTGATTAGGCCAATCAATTTTAAACACATTATTTTCTAATTGACCTCATAAATCATCTCCTCAGGAATCCACTGACCTCTAACCTTTGCAAATCCTGTTTATCTAAATCACAAGGCCAATGCATATCAGGTGAGGAAGGGTCAGGCAAGGATTTTCTCAGCATTATTTTATTAGTAGGTTTATGTTAAGTCTTTAGCAAGTACTTCTTGTATTATTTTATAAAGTATTTGAATTTTGAAAATGAAATATCAAACTCAGCGTTGTAAATATACTTTGCAACTGATTTAAAAAACATTTTTCCAATTTATTCAAAAGGCACAGAGACTGAAAGACAGAATGTCTTTCAAAAATAAATTACTTAAATAAAGCTTAACGTCCTTTTGTCAATTTACTTTAAACTTCATTACCCTATTCTACTCATATTAAGATATGAATGGTAGGAAATTTACTGTATAATAATTGATAGGTTATGTACCTGCTACTCTGTTCACAATACCTTATTGCCTAATAAAATCAACAAAGGGCCATTATGAAAACTATTTGTTCCAGTTCAAAGCATTATAAAGATCAGACTCAAACTGATAATATAAAACCAGTTAGGAGTATTCTCTTATTCATAAAGTGTTCCAAATCCCCTCCATAGCTGTATTTTAAAACTTTTGGTTTTATTGTTTTACATATTACAAATGCTCAGCCATCCATATTCTGACCTGTCAGGAGCCAGGTAACTTTGACCTTCTGATCTTTATTAATTTAAGCATTTCCCTTCCCATTAAGCAAGAAGAAAAGGGAAAGAGTGCAATTTAAATGAAAAGGATTTGTTACTTGATTTTAATGCCAATAAAAAATTTGGTATGGGTTGAGGTTGAGAAATATAGCTAAATGCAGTTTTTCAATGTGGATTTCAATTATCCTGGGATTCTTCTCTTTTATTAGAATAAATAACATGTTAATGTAACTTTTTGTGTAGAATTTAAATCTCACCACGCTCAACATCATTATCTGGAACTGGACTTTCATTATCAGAGACTGAAGGGAATTTAGGAAATTACATTATTGTTATTTTTTCATTTATTTGAAAAAGCTGACACAAAGTATTTCACGCATCAAGAAACAATAAAACAGAAAGACTGTCAGGTAGCTTCTTTTTAGTACTGTATTGATTATAAGATTTACATTTTATCCCCTCCCTGAAACTCAGTGGCTATAAAACCTGGAAAACATTTTAAATGTACTGATATGCACTGACACACAATTTCATGCATACATATTATGTGCATATACATTTGCAAGCTCTAATAACCATGTCTTGAGAGACATTTCTAAACTTAAATTTTTAAATATGAAAATATTCCACTAAACTTTACAGGCTTTCAGTGCTAACACATGATATCAGAGGATCCTCACTGAATTACTACAATGGAGGATATGGGCCAAGGGTTTTGATCATGACCTTCAGCAATTTACCTTTTTGAGCTTCAATTTCCTTCAGTAATTTTAGGGTAACATATTATGTTGTTGTGAGGAACTAACAGGAGTCACTGTGCACTTAGTACCCATGTAGGATTTCTGTCCTTAATGTGTTGTACTATGAGAATTAATAGTAAGATTAGTCTTCAAACAGTTCTTTATACTTTGTGTGTGTGTGTGGGTGCAAATTGTTGAAACATTTACATTATAGTGCTGATTTGCATTCTGGCTGTACTATTTCCAATCTAGCTCCCTACCATTGTGCCTGGGAAAGCCCACAAGGATGGTTGAAATGCCTGGGCCCCTGCCTCCCATGTGGGAGAGTTGCACGGAGTTCCTGGTTCCTGGCTCCTGACTTCGTCCTGTCCTGACCTCAGGTCTTGCAGCTGTTTTGGGAGTTAAGCTTCAGATGCAAGATTCTCTCTCTCCTTCCGTCTCTCTCTCTCTCTCTCTCTGTATCCTTCTCTGCCCCCTCCATCACTCTGCCTTTCAAATAAATCTTTTAAAAATAAAGTTTATGGAAAATACAACTAGAAGAGTTTATTTTCACTCAAAATTGAATTGTATGTATAATTTTATCATAATATACATTTCCATGAACTTTTTGAAGTACCTTCATATTTATTTGGAAGTAAAATGCACAAGTACGGATACACATGTGCTACATGTGTACTTATATGCATATGTATTAGAACAGTGCCTTGTACACCACTAAATAATATGTAACTGCCATATATGACTTGTATTATCATCTCTGATTCCTTACTTTCCCCTTTTGCCCATATCACAAAATGATTTCAGAAGTCAATTTCTGTAATGCATTTCAAATTTGTCCAGCCTTCTTTTTCCATTCCACTTTTCTCCTAAGACACACAACTTCCTGGTCTATTCTAACAGTCACATCGTAACTGTCCTCATTGCCTCCAATATTAGATTCTTTAATCTTCTACAGATCCTGCAAGAGATTTCTTTTAAGGAGAAAGTTGATTATGTGTCACTCCATGAAAGAAAAGCTTTAACACCATACCATACCTTGGCCCTCAAATATCACTATGTGCATTAATTCACATTTATAGCAGCCTCACATTCTGTACCTCAATTTCTCTTCCTTCTCCCATCCTTCACCCAAAAACACATCCTAAATCACACTGTTAACAAAAAGCTTTGAATTTCCTCAGTCCGCAAACTTGGTTGGTACTATCCTCATTGCCTTTGACATTCCTCCTTCTCTATGCAATCTGAAACCCCTAAAAAGAGATACTTAATTCTAAGTTTGAGTACCTTGAAGGGTTTTCCCAGACACTGACTTAATTGCATCTCCCAGAACTCCTGCTGTGCATTTTGGGTATCTCTCATTTGCTGGAGCACTACATCAGTGCTGCCTAAGTGTGATCTGAATAGTACTTGAATTGACACAGTATTTTGAGTTCCATGGTTAATTTTCCAATACAATTATGACATGAAAGATGGGATTTCTGATTTCTTACCAATGTTCCCAAAAGATTCTCACGTTACCAAACCAGAGTGAGTTCCCCTTCCAGCACAAATCAGGAAACAGATAGATAAGTCACAGGTTTTGTGGGGAGGAAGTTATTATAAGACATCCAGATAAGGAGATTGAGGAGATAGGAGTAACGTTCAAGTATGACTCCCTGAACACCTTTTGCAAGAGATATTAAGAAGGAAAAGTTGGTAACCATATATGGGAATTAGTTGGGCTTCAAAAAGGGGAGTTCTTGGTCTTTCTGCACAGGCATAGATCTTATATTGTATGTTTAAAATATGGCAGTCTCAGCATTTTTGGGTGGTGACGATAATGGCACAAAACACTGGTAAGTTCACCTAGCATTCAGTAGCACATGTCACATACCATGTTACAGTTCTGACAGATTTTAGCTAGGTTGGGAAGTTTCAAGCTAGTTGGATAGTTCTGGAAGGTAAGCTCCAAATGTTTCCATGAGTCCTTTATTTCTTAATCCTATAGTGTACCATTTCATTCATAAAAGACTTGCCACCTCTAGAATGCCAGTTAGAACAAAATCTCACCTATATGAGAGAATTGGAACAATCATCTCCTTTCTTCCCCCTACATTCTAACTAATGTTGTCTCTCAAGGGTTCATCCCTTAAGAAGGGTTTCACAGCATATTTAGTGAGAGTCCTCTCTATCCTATAATCCAGTTGAATTTGCATGTTTCCTAAAACAGATCACACTCTCATTTTTCAGAATGTTTATATTGTGTCTCTTTATTCTGTAACATATAATATTTATTTTACTTCCCATGATACTTACATCAGAAAATTGCCCATAGAAAATATTTAATAAATACATGCTGAATTGAATTGATGATGATAATGTCACCTAATATTTATAAAAATAGCAAAGATGGCCGGTGCCGCGGCTCAATAGGCTAATTTTCCACCTGCGGCCCCGGCACCCCAGGTTCTAGTTCCGGTCAGGGCACCAGATTCTGTCCAGGTCACTCTACTTCCTGTCCAGCTCTCTGCTGTGGCCTGGGAGTGCAATGGAGGATGGCCCAAGTGCTTGGGCTCTGCACCAGCATGGGAGACCAGGAGTAGCACCTGGCTTCTGGCTTTGGATCAGCGCGAGAGGCCAGCCACAGCACATAGGCCACAGCGGTCATTGGAGGGTGAACCAACTGAAAAAGGAAGACCTTTCTCTCTGTCTCTCTCTTTCACTGTCCACTTTGCCTGTCAAAAAAAAAAAAAAAAAAAAAAAAGCAAAGACTTTTGAAAACAAAACTAAAACTGAACCCTTATAATATAAAAATAGGGCCCAGCCTCTCATCTGTCTCCCTTAGTTCAAGATGCTCTTTCCTGCCCTTTATCAAAAGAAATTCACTGACTTTAGAAGTGATACAACTGGTCTGACAAGGCTGTAATCACCACACTCAAGGATCAGTTTGCTTCCCCCATATACAAGAATTCTGTTGGCCAGTATTGTCCTGGAGTGCTTTGTGTAAGGGAATTCCAGGTTCAGGAAGAATGTAACTGCCACCTTCATGTAATCCCCAGACTAAACCCTGGCCATCATAAATTCTCTAAAGAGTATAGCATCCCTGACCAACCAAAGGAAGGTTATTAGCACCACTGATCAACCAGGAACTTGGACAAGAGCTGATCACACACCTCTAGGCCCCAGTGTCAATTTATTTATTTATTTTTTTAATAAAGCTTTTATTTAAAGAATATAAATTTCCAAAGTACAGCTTATGGACTACAATGGCTCCCCCCACACACAACTTCCCTCCCTTCCGCTACCCTCCCCTTTCCTGCTCCCTCTCCCCTTCTGTTCACATCAAGATTCATTTTCAAATCTCTTTATACACAGAAGATCAGTTTAGTATATATTACGTAATGATTTCAACAGTTTGCCCTCACATAGAGACACAAAATGAAAATACTGTTGGAGTACTAGTTATAGTATTAATTCACAATGTACAGCACATTAAGGACAGAGATCCTACATGATTTTTTTTAAAGAATTGATTAATTATCTATGCAATTTCCAGTTTAACACCAAGATTTTTTAATCATTTGCAATTATCTTTATATACAGAAGATCGATTCAATATATACTATGTAAAGATTTCATCAATTTGCACCCACACAGAAACACAAAGTGTAAAAATACTGTTTCAGTACTAGTAATAGCATTATTTCCCAGTGTCAATTTATAAGAAAGTTCACTTGAATCCCTTGGGAGCCTGGGGATTAAAGATAGCATCCTACTCCTTGCTCTGTACTTTTCAATAAATACCTACTTTCTACCACTATCCTGTGTCAGAGACTGATTTTTCTGTATATAGGATGAGCAAACCTCGTTTGGGGATTCTATAACAACACCTTCAATGAGCTTTGGGTGTTGTGTGGCAACAAAGCTATAGACACAGACATATAGATGCATGGTAGAGCAGGCAGCCATATCAATGTAAAGCTAAGAAACAAAGAAATCTAGAGAGATCAAATCATTTCCTAAGATACACATGTTTCTTACTCCAGAGTGAATTAATCGTGCTATGAATAAGAAAGAACTGGTTGAAATAAAGAAAATGTGGACATAATGTCAAACACTACAGACATGTTAGAAGGAAGAAGTGGAACTAAATAAGTTAATTTGGAAATGTCTCTAAGAATGCATACTGGAGCTAAAAAAATGTTTCTAAAGAACAAAAGAATCCCACTTCCAGGTATCTATGCAAAAGACAGGACCATGTTGTATCAAAGATATGCCTGCACCACCATGTTTAGCATTTCTGTTCACAATAGCCAAAATATAGAATCACCAAGGTGTCCATCATCAGAAGAACAAATAGAGAAAATGTGGCATATCTATGCAATGAAATACTATTCAACTATTAAAAAGAATGAAATTTTATCATTTGCAGCAAAAAAAAAATGTGTAACTGGAAGACATCACATTGAATGAAATAAGCCAGACACAGAAAGACAAATATCGTATGTTCTCCTTTTATGTAGGAACTAAAACTAAAAAAAAAGGAAAGGAAAGGAAGGGGAAAAAACTAAAAGAAAAAAGAAATGCTTCTTTTTTTTTATAGTTTGATTTTTACTTTATTTTTTTTTCTTTTTAACTTTTATTTAATAAATATAAATTTCCAAAGTACAGCTTATGGATTACAATGGCTCCCCCCCCCATAGCTTCCCTTCCACCCGCAACCCTCCCAACTCCCGCTCCCTCTCCCATTCCATTCACATCAAGATTCATTTTTAATTATCTTTATATACAGAAGATCAATTTAGTATTTAAGATTTCAACAGTTTGCACCCACACAGAAACACAAAGTGTAAAATACTATTTGAGTACTAGTTATACTGTTAATTCACATTGGACAACACATTAAGGACAGATCCCACATGAGAAGTAAGTACACAGTGACTCTTGTTGTTGACTTAACAATTTGACACTCTTGTTTATGACATCAGTAATTACCCTAGGCTCTTGTCATGAGTTGCCAAGGCTATGGAAGCCTTTTGAGTTTGCCGACTCCAATCTTATTTAGACAAGGTCATAGTCAAAGTGGAAGTTCTCTCCTCCCTTCAGAGAAAGGTACCTCCTTCTCTGATGACCCATTCTTTCCACTGGGATCTCACAGAGATCTTTCATTTAGGTTTTTTTTTTTTTTTTTCCAGAGTGTCTTGGTTTTCCATGCCTAAACTACTCTCATGGGCTCTTGAGCCAGATCCAAATGCCTTAAGGGCTGATTCTGAGGCCAGAGTGCTGTCTAGGACATCTGCCATTCTGAGTCTGCTGTGTATCCCGCTTCCCATGTTGTATCGTTCTCTCTGTTTTTGATTCTCTCAGTTAATATTATCAGACACTAGTCTTGTTTCTGTGATCCCTTTGACTCTTAGTCCTATCATTATGATCAATTGTGAACTGAATTGATCACTTAGACTAGTGAGATGGCATTGGTACATGCCACCTTTTTTTTTATTTATTTATTTTATAACGCTTTTATTTAAAGAATATAAATTTCCAAAATACAGCTTATAGATTACAAAGGCTTCCCCCCCATAACTTCCCCCCCACATGCAACCCTCCCCTTTCCCACTCCCTCTCCCCTTGCTTCACATCAAGATTCATTTTCAATTCTCTTTATATACAGAAGATCAGTTTAGTATATATTAAGCAAAGATTTCAACAGTTTGCCCTCACATAGCAACACAAAGTGAAAAATACTGTTGGAGTACTAGTTATAGTATTATTTCACAATGTACAGCACATTAAGGACAGAGATCCTACATGATATATTTTTTTAAAAAATTGATTAATTTTCTAGGCAATTTCCAATTTAACACCAAGATTTTTTTTCATGTTTAATTATCTATATACAGAAGATTGATTCAGTATATACTAAGTAAAGATTTCATCAGTTTGCACCCACTCAGAAACACAAAGTGTAAAATACTGTTTCAGTGCTAGTTATAGCATTACTTCACATTGGACAACACATTAAGGACAGATCCCACATGAGACGTAAGTACACAGTGACTCCTGAAGTTGATTTAACAATTTGACACTCTTGCTTATGGCATCAGTAATCTCCCTAGGCTCTAGTCATGAGTTGCCGAGGCTATGGAAGCCTTTAGGGTTCGCTGACTTCAATCTTATTCCGACAGGGTCATAGTCAAAGTGGAGGTTCTCTCCTCCCTTCAGAGAAAGGTACCTCCTTCTTTGATGGCCCCATTCATTCCACTGGGATCTCACTCACAGAGATCTTTCATTTAGGTCTTCTTTTTTTTTTTTTTTTTTTTCCCCCAGAGTGTCTTGGCTTTCCATGCCTAGAATATTCTCATGGGCTCTTGAGCCAGATCTGAATGCCTTAAGGGCTGATTCTGAGGCCAGAGTGCTATTTAGGACATCTGCCATTCTATGAGTCTGCTGTGTATCTCGCTTCCCATGTTGGATCATTCTCTCCCTTTTTGATTCTATCAGTTAGTATTAGCAGACACTAGTCTTGTTTGTGTGATCCCTTTGACTCTTAGACCTATCAGTGTGATCAATTGTGAACTGAAATTGATCACTTGGACTAGTGAGATGGCCTTGGTACATGCCACCTTGATGGGATTGTATTGGAATTCCCCGGCCTGTTTCTAACTCCATCATTTGGGGCAGTTCCGCTTGAGCATGTCCCAAATTGTATATCTCCTCCCTCTCTTATTCCCACTCTTATATTTCACAGGGATCACTTTTCAGTTAAAATTTAAACATCTAAGAATAATTGTTTGTTAATTTCAGAGTTCAACCAATAGTACTAGAATAAAAAAATTACTAAAATGGATAAAGTATTACATTGTACAACAACAGTCAGCACAAGAGCTGATCAAGTTACTGTTTCTTATAGTGTCCATTTCACTTCAATAGGTTTCACCTTTGGTGCTCAATTAGTTGTCACTGATCAGGGAGAACCTATGATATTTGTCCCTTTGGGACTGGCTTAATTCACTCAGAATGATGTTTTCCAGATTCCTCCATCTTGTTGCAAATGACCGGATTTCATTGTTTTTGACTGCTGTATAGTATTCTATAGAGTACATGTCCCATAATTTCTTTATCCAAATGTATGCTTTGAATTCCCTGTGATCTTTTGCTGTGAGGTTCCCTTCGTTTATCTTCTTTCATGTTGATGGCCGTGTTTCTGTGTTTCCGTGTGTAACACATCTTTAAGTATCTTTTGCAGGGCTGGACGAGTGGCAACAAATTCTTTCAATTTTTGTTTGTTATGAAAGGTCTTTATTTCACCTTCATTCACAAATGAGAGCTTGGCAGGATATAATATTCTGGGATGGCAGTTTTTCTCTCTAAGTACCTGGGCTATGTCTCGCCATTCCCTTCTAGCTTGAAGGGTTTCTGATGAGAAGTCTGCTGTGAGTCTAATTGGAGATCCTCTGAGTGTAATTTGACGTTTCTCTCTTGCACATTTTAGGATCTTTTCTTTCTGTTTCACTGTGGTGAGTTTAATTACAACGTGTCGTGGTGAGGACCTCTTTTGGTCATGTTTACTAGGGGTTCTATGAGCTTCCTGTACTAGGATGTCTCTGTCCTCCAAAACTGGGAAATTTTCTGCTATTATCTCACTAAAAAGGCCTTCTAATCCTTTCTCCCTCTCCATGCCTTCAGGAACTCCTAGAACTCGAATGTTGGGTTTTTTAATAGTATCCTGTAGATTCCCAACAATATTTTTTAGATTTCTAATTTCCTGTTCTTTCTTTGGTTTGACTGTATAGTTCCCTGTGCTCTGTCTTCTAGGTCCGATATTCTCTCTTCTGCCTCACCCATTCTGTTTGTAAGGCTCTCTAATGTGTTTTTCATTTGATCTATTGAATTCTTCACTTCATTATGATTTCTCGTCACTATCACAGTTTCATGTTCTACTAGTTGTTTCATTTCAGCTTGATTTCTCCTTAATATTTCATTTTCACGAGAGAGATTTTCTACCTTGTCCATTAAGGATTTCTGTAGTTCAAGAATTTGTTTTTGAGTACTTCTTAGTGTTCTTATCAATTTTTTGAGATCCGCTTCTTGCATCTCTTCTATCTCATCATCTTCGTAATCTTGAATTGGAGTGTCTTTTTCATTTGGGGATGCCATAGTGTCTTCCTTGTTCTTATTACCTCGGTTTTTGCGTTTGTTGTTTGGCATATTGGTTTCTTCACTGTGGTGTTTTTTTCTTGTTATACTATGACTCTAGATTAAGTGGACTGTCTGCTTTTGATGGAGCCTTAGAGGCTTGAGATGGGTGTGGCCTGAGAGCTCAGTTTGGTTCCTCAGGGTTGAGGGTGTGTCAAAGGAGACACTCCCAGGTTAGGCGTGGTAAATCTCTCTCTGTTACTTTTTTTTTTTTTTTTGGTTCAAAAGGGAAGTAATTCCACACAGCTGAATGGAATTGGGGGTGGTTAGCAGGCGAATGATATACCCACAGGAGCCAGAGATTGGAAGCTCTTTCCCAAGGACCAGAGAAGGAATCTTTGTGGCCCTTTGTGTGGGCTGAGATTCTCCTGTAGTCTCCCACTGGGCTGCCAAGGCTACTGAACTGTAGCGTCTCTGGAGAGTACTCACATGAATTCGTGATTTCCGTGAGTTCTCTCCCCCACCATCTCTTTTTTCACAGTCTCAGTTCATTAGCACCACACATTCATTAGGTTGTAATCTCCTGTTATTTCACCCCTCCCACCCAGAGTCAGGTTTTTCTGCTAGGCTCGGGGCTGGTGCCGACCCGAGGTCGCCCTGCTTATGACGTATTCTAAAATGGCGCCTGCTCTTTGTCTTGCTCACCTTTGAGAGGTGAGCAGAGAGAGAGAAGCTCGTGTCCATATGGGTCACTTTTTTTTTTTTTTCCCTCTCTCTCTCTCTCTCTTCTAGTTAGCCTGGTGAACTTTTCCCCGCAGGGTTTCAAGCCTTGTTCGCTCTAGGCTCCCTTTTCTGCTTCCCTGCTCGTATTTCGGGCTATTGAGGTTCTGCTCACCTCACGTTCCAGCGCTGGTGTGTTGAATCTGCTGCTGGTGTCCCACACTGCGGGCTCCCACACTCTCCACGCAGGTCCACTGTGAGTCTCCAGTTCCAGAAGGGTTTTCTCTGCTGTTTCTTCCCCTACTCTTCCTTGAACCTGCAGTATCTCCACTTTTATTAAACTGTCTCTCCCCAGACTATCGGTGTGCTCCCTTCCTATTCCGCCATCTTGCCGCTCTCTCAAGAAATGCTTCTGTGTATCAATATTGCTGCACATATGGTTTTGTCAAACTTTGTTTTATACCTTTGTCACATAATGGCTAAGAATGTTATACTACTATAGGTTTAATTATCTGTAATTACTTTGAAATTACTGTATATGGGTGAAATGGTCATTTTTCCATTTGATTATTGTTTATAGCCCTTGCTTATATTTCCACTAACTAAAGGTCTTTTTGCTTTTTACTTGTTGAACTCTTTAGTTACTGGAGCATTAAGCCCTTGAATGCAATGTAAATTAAAGATATGTTATCTCAAAAGAGAAGGAGAAGAGGGAAGAAAGGAAAGGAAGGGAGGGAAGGAGAGAAGGTAAGAGAGTAAGGAAGAAAGGGAATATCATTGTCTTCTCAGAAATGTATGAATTATATTGAATCTGTTAAAAACTTAAAAAACTAAAAATTAAAAAATTGGCAAAAGTTTACATATTAAAATTGTAAAATACATGATAGTTTGTATTCTCTAGGAATATATGCACAGTGAAAGGTGTGAAAGAATATATACCAGAGAAGTCATTAATTCTATTTGAAGAAAAGCAAGGAGATACACAAGGGCTGGAAATGGTGTAATTAAGCTGAAATTTCATGGTTTTCCTTTCATTTTAAATAATGTTTTAACTACTTAATATGACAGAATGCATTCTCATTCAAAGTCAGATGCCAGAATTCAAATCATGTCTGCCAGTTACTGCTTAAGCAAATTGGGAAAATGTAGTCTCTTTACCTTTCTCTTTTCATCTATAAAATATTTATACATCTATTTAGTAAACCAGTTTGGCTTCATGGGCAAGCAAATAATTTGTAAAAATGCAAAACTTGTGGTAAAAAGTAGAACTTACACTACGGAATATTACTCAGTCATAAAAAGAAGGAAATACTGTCTTTTGCAATAAAATTGATGTAAATGGAAACCATTATACTTAGTGAAATAAGCAAGTCTGTAAAAGAAAAATACCATATGTTTTCCCTGATCTATGGTAACAGATAGAGTACAAAAATATAATATACATTAGTGGAATTGACATTTTGAGTACAAGTTTGAGTCCTGGTTGAACAGTTGTTATCCCCTTCTCATGCTGCCTGGGAAAGCAGCAGAAGCTGGGCCAAGCGCTTGGGTCCCTGTGACACCTGTGGGAGACCAGAATGGAGCTCCAGGCTCCTGGCATCAGCCTAGGCAAGCCCCGGCCATTGTGGACATTTAAACCATGAACAAAGAGATTGAAGATCTCTTTCTCTCTCTTTGTGTCGCCCTCTCTGTGTAATTCTTTCTTTCAAATAAATAAAACAAATCTTTTTAAAAAAGATAGGTAAGTTTATTTTGGTGCAAAAATTTTAGAAATCCAATCTTAATTTTTCTTATTAAGAAAATCTAATTAATTCATAATATGCAGTTTCCATGAGGTTGTTGAAGATCCTCCATATATACTGTGTGCTGGGATCTTAAAATGAAAACTATTGTATCAATTTGGAGGTACTTATATATCTGTCAGTGAAATTAATTAGGTCTGATACATTAGAATATCTTCCAGACAAAAGAAAATATCTCTGAGATCTTCAAATGGAAAGTTTAGCAAAAATTCAACAAATTTTTTCTCTATGTATTTGATTAATTGCATTCATTCTCATGTATGTTTACGTCAACTGTCTACTGTTACCACTGATTTGACCCCTAGGAACTTGTTCTATGCAGGAGGAATAATGTGGCCAATGAACAAGCAGATGAGAAGGTGATTTTAACAGTTTATTGTAAAAAGTGAAGAGACAGAAATTCCTACACCTGATAGACCAGATGTGCATCTCAGTAAAGGACTGAGAGCCCAGTGTGCATGCAGACTGGGGTTTCTATGGACATGAGTATGGATTCCCCCATTTCTTCTCCCATCCTCCTTGTTCTGGAAAAGCCTGGGTGGAGTATTTTGGGATGTGGAATTCGCCTAACCAAACCCCTCTGGACAAAACTGGTCATCAGAGTTCTTACCTGTTGGAGAAGCAAATGACTCCTTTAGTCCAGTAAGGACAGCTGTATCGCTCCCTCAATTCAGTGAATTCCTTTTGATACTAGACAGACAAGGACACCTTGGGCTAGGGGAGAAAGACAAAAAAAAAAAAAAAAAAAAGCAGGGTCCTACATTCAGGACTTATACACATAGGCTAAAAATATCCACCTAGCTGTGTTAACATTGCCTTGGATACCCTTTTTTCAATGGAACTGAACTCAGTGTAGCAATTTTATTTTCATTTTTATTGACCTCTCATGTGTACAAAATTCTGACCACATGGAAGATGATTTCCTAGAGTCTAAATGCATATGTCAAGGTAGTAGATGTTGCTCAAATGATAAATGCAAAGCAAATCCATGATCATACTTGAATGAGTCTTGAAAACCTGCTCTCCACTATGTAAAAAATAGAATTTCTGCATTTACCCTAGGACATTGCTATATGTACTTTATTTTCCTTGTCTAGTTTAATTAAAAAAATGAATTGAGGCCAACATGAAATACCAAGCTTTATGTAGTTCAGACAACTAAATAAAAAATGTCTAGTCTGCACCCATTTTTGTTGTTTATCTAAATGTGCTTGTTGTAGTGCAAACCATAATTAAAAATACTTTTATTCAGCATTGTCACCCTGCATTTCCCAAATATATACTTTGGACCTAGAATTGTTCTAGGTCCTGGTAATGTAACATTTCTTGTCTTTGTGAAATTCACAATCTAGGAAGAAAAATTAACAAATGATTTTTTTCATAGAATTTATCTGCAACAATAAAGGCCGATATATTATAACCATCCTTTAAAAAAAAAAACCATCCTTTAAAAAAACTTTATTTTGTTACTTAAACATGTTATTTTTAGAAAAAAGAAAAATTTAATCTAAAAATGCTAATGATCATATATACTAATTATTTGTTATCAATTAATTTATTGTCAATATCTGTTTTCTAGTTAACAATACTATTGTTAAATTTTGTGTCTAACTTGATCTGCTTTTGGAACCTAAAACTTCCTTCAAAATTTATGGGTAGTGTAGTGCAATGAAGGAGTCCATTCAGGATAAGACTTCCTTTTAGGCTCTGACTTTTCTTAGCTCAGAGGATTTGGATAGATCTTAATTAACATACACTTTTGTCAAGGAGCCAAGGGAAGTCTGTAGCTCAAAATCTGAGCATCAAGGAAGTAGTTGAGGATGTGTGAGGATTACTGTCCTGTGGCCACCTGCTGTGAATCCCAGAAAGCCATATCTGGCAACATCAGTTTCCAAGTGTTTCTATTTGATAGAATTGGACCTGACCGCCAGCTTCTGTTTCTTCCAAGTCTATTATGTATAATTTTTAGTTGGTGTAATTCTCTTATGCCCAAATCAGAGTGTTGTGCAGTAAATAACACTCAGTCTTCTTCACAGCAAGGGGGCCTGTGATTTCTCCTACTAACTTGATTTCTCTACCCCTGCCAAGGGATGCCTATTGCAAGGAGGAAGAGAATAGCACATTCCTGAACTCTAATGATGTGTACTTCATCAGCCATTGACTTTCACAAAGAAAGAAGTAGCAATTGCCTGATGTTGTGCCAAGTGACCTTTGGGTTTTACATATAAAGGAATTCAGAGGGGATAATACATAACAAGTAAAAGTGACATTTTTAATATCACAGCTGGATCAGAGCAACCTACTATTAATCCATGATTTCCATGGGAATGCTGAGTACTTGTGTCAGCTTTCTCTTTTTGTCACAAAATAGCTGCATTATTTGGACTTTTCAGTAGTTGTAAATAAGCACTGTGGTTACCTATTTCAAGTAAATGATTCCGATGTTGGTTATTTTCAGTCTTTCCCTTCTTTAAGCCTCCACAGTGTCTACACTCTGACTCATTCAACCCAGTACTTAATTAAACATAAGCCTTTAACTGCATTCCTGTAGATAAAAGGCAATCTTCCATTTTTGTTGCAGTACTGACTAACCTAGAAAGTAGTATCATATAGTAAGTGCAATGTTGATGAATACCTTTGGATTGGTTCAGTCTCTCAGTGGCTGACTGCTACATTCACTGATGAGCTGGTTATATAACATGACAGTAGGAAGGGACTTTAACCCACATTACTGAGGCCAACCAATTGACTTTCAAAGGAACAGCAGGGTCTTGGCAGAAGAAACAAATTCACAATCCTAAAATAATCTCTTTTCAGCTATCGAGGGGGCACTATAAAGTTTGGTGCAAGATTCAGAGATGCTTTCAGGTCTCTAAATATTTAGCAAGAGGGAAAAAAAAGTGCTTTCTAACCTCAGGAGATCAAGTACTCAACACTACATGGAAAAAATCCTCTGCTTCCAAATTAGAGAATAACAGTGGCCCATTATTCTAAAACAGCATAAAAAAATCCAAGAAAGTTTAAAAGATTCTAAAATTAAGGAAATTGTATGATGCATTATCAAATACAAAGTAAAAATAACCCTCCAATACTATGTTTTGAGTGCTTGTACACTCAACATTGTGTTTCACAGCTAATCAGGCCTCAGGTATTGAATTTATTTTTTGAAATATTATAGGGGCCGGCACTGTGGCATAGAGGTTAAAGATACCACCTGCAGTGCTCCTGCCCTTGCAGCCATCTGGGGAGTGAGCCAGCGGATGAAGACTTCCTCTCTCTCCTCTCTCTTTCTCTCTGTCTCTCTCTCCCTCTCCCCCTCTCTGTAACTCTGCCTTCAAATAAATAAATAAATCTTTAAAAAAAGAAATATTCTATCCCACCTAAATGTAGGTTAAAAGCAATATATATCTCCATTCTCATTTAAAAGGAATTAATTAATGCACAAGAGAACAGTCCTTATGCATAATGTGAACTGAGATATTAATTAAAGCCATGCTATTCTGAGGCCTGGGACAAAAGTCCTATTTAAAGTAGGAATTAGCTGTGCAAAATTAAATTAAAACAAAAGTTCTTGTGAGTTTAAATAATTTCACCCAATCCATAAATTTTCACCTTAGATTACCCCTAAATAAAAACCAAACTGTTCTGCTTCCTGCCCACTGTGATTGTCAGATGATTTATAAGAATATTTTATAGCACTTTAAGTCCTCAACAAGGGATCAACATGAATCCTTCTGTCCTCTCTGTACTTTGTTGGCAAATATCTCTTACCACTTAAACCAATGTGGTTTCCACTCAATCCTTCATGCTACCGACTCCTACCCTTTGAAAGGTAACTTCAGAAGCCATTAGGCCATTTTGACAAGGGATAATAATTCACCTCAATATACCCTTCAAATCTGTTAAATAAATGAGAGTAGGATGGTCGTTCCTTTTGTGCTGTAATTCAACTCCTAACTCAAACCATTGTGAAAAGCGAAAGTGGAGCTACAGCAACTGCATGCCACCTGCTGTTCTTTGTGACAGCTGCCACTGCCCCTTGACACTGAAGAGCATGGCACTGTCACCCAGTAACCAGGCAATCTAGAGAGTTTGGGGTATATTAATGAGTGCACTGCAGTGTACATTGGTCTGAGGGTTTATGCTGTTATTCTGATACCAAGAGTAAAAGCTAATAACCTCTGCTTCCAAATGCATGTTTGCAAAACTGACAAGCCACAGTGAATTTTCTGCCTTATTGAGAGCAACTGCCTTTTCCAACATCAGGTATGGCTTGGTTTTGTGATTTTAGTTCTAAATTAAAGCAAACTATGGTTCTTAGGATTACATGTATGCAAAAACAGTGCTCTGGTGTTTAACTCATAGGGAAATTATGTATCATAAACATATATTTAGGAGCCCTCCACAACTCCATCATCAAGAACCTCTTTTTTGTAGGTACCTAATGATCTATTATTCAAGCCAAAATGTTGCAGGCTTTATGGTTTTCACTTATTATTCAGACCAACTGTCTCATGACTATGTAAGAACTCATATCCCACACAGTAATTCCAGCCTGAGAAATGCTGCATGTGTTTTTCTCTACCATTTCAATTGTGAAATTCAAATACATTCGAATAAAAAGAATACTTAACTATTTTAGAAAATTAGTTTTCCTGGCCTGCTGACTAGGTGATTAAAAACAGAAACTATTTAATGAAGAATTATGTTTTAGATTAAAAGCAAAGCCACACACAGCCTCCCCATCAGGAATAAATACAGGTTTGTGGGTACAAACACAGGACATTATATGGTCGGATCTCATGGGGTGCTCCTTTGACAGGCAGAGCCACCAAAAAAAAAAAAAAGTAAAACTAATTATCAGTCCAAGGACACAATATGACTACTAAATCAAGGAGGAGAAAATAATTGGGTTGCAATTTACTTTTATAATATGGGAATGGAGCTTTTCCTATTTTTAGCTTAAAAAGAAACATGGTCACAGTCTAATGCTGCTGTTGATTTGGCCTGTGTGTGTGTTTTTTATGGAAAACTTACAATGAATGAGTCAAAGGGAAACATGTAGGATTCATAAATACACCAACATGACTAAACTTGTATCTTATACCATTAGAGGCCAGAATTTACAGAGATACCCAGGGTTCTTGTGATGATGCATTGGATTAATTCACTAGCCTCTAGCTTCAGTTTCTGAGAGACCAAATCTCTAAAACTGACACATGGGAAAGTAGTGATATATTGGATTAATTCTGTATCCCCTCACTTTCATTTTAGGTCCCATGTGTTTCAACGGACATTTGTCTCCATCACAGCCGAATCACACCAAACATTTGCTTTGTCAGTTCATTTGCTCAAATACCACTCAAACTAAGAAATGCTTAGGGAGTAGAGTGCCCCACAAGATCTGCACTCCTTTCTGAGGAGGGCCCAAAGGGCGTTTTTCTCCCAGTGTTCAGAATCCTACTTGTGTAGTTCCCTTCCTCCCCTGCCCAACCAGGGCCTTAATTTAGGTGTCCTCTTTCCTTTTTCCTCCACTAATGAATCTATAAAATTATAACATCTCCATATTGTTTAAGTCCAGGTGGTCTGTTTCAGATCCAGCTCCCTGCTAATGTGCCTGGAAAGCAGCAGAAGATGGCTCAAGAGCTTGGGCCTCTGCTGCCCAATTGGGAGATCCAGATGGAGTTCCTGGCTCTGGGCTCTTCCCAGCCCTGGCCATCGCAGCCACTTTGAGGAGTGAACCAACAGATGGAAGATTCTCTCTCTCTCTCTCTCTCTCTCTCTCTCCCTCTCCCTCTCTCTCTCTCTCTCCCTCTCTCCCTTTGTAACTCTTCCTTTCAAGTAAATAAAATTAATCTTTAAAACACAGTTTCACGGGGGCCAGTGCTATGGCATAGTAAGATAAACCTCCGTCTGTGTTACCAGCATCCCATATGGGTACCTGCTTGTGTCCCGCCTGCTCCTTCTCTGATCTAGCTCTCTGCTTATGGCCTGGGAAAGCACAGGAAGACGGCCCAAGTACTTGGGCCCCTGCACCAACATGAGAGGCCTAGAAGTAGCTCCTGGCTTTGGATCAGCTCAACTCAAGGCATTCCTGCCATTTGGGGAGTGATCCAGCAGATGGAAGACCTTTCTCTGTCTCTCCCTCTCTGTCTATAACTTTATCTCTCAAATAAGTAAATAAAATCTTCTTAACAAAATAAAATAAAATAAAAATTAAAATAAGTTTCGCAAATTATTTGTGCTATGACAAGCATGAACATAAGCTTTCTATGGACAATGAACAAAGAGAGATTACAGCAAAAAAACAAATTCTAACAAGATTTATCACTGCCTTTCTTGAGATAGTGTGAAACTAGCTATAAAGTAATTGGTAATTCTAGTCTGTTTACAAAAGTATTTATATATATGATATTTTACATAATCTTCATATCAAAATGAAGTGAAGTAATTATTAATTTCCACCTTGATTTATATGTAAAGAGACTGAGTTTTAACAGATTAAGTAGCTCACTCAAAGTCACATAGCTAGTAAATGACAAAGTTGGGATTTTAACCAAGTTTAGTAAACATATATTATTCCATAAATCATCTTTTTCTCCAGTGAAAGAGAAATTGTGGCTTGAAAGCAATAAGACACAGATTAACATCAGTGAGAATAAACAGCATATATAGTACCTGTGATCCATCAGTCCTTTCCAGCAAAATAAAATAAGCAGTGAGTATCTGCATGAAATATGCATATCATTACATTAGGCAGAAAAAATATCAGATGGGTATTTGTGCTAATGGTTGAAACACTAATTTAAAATTGACATTAAAGGCCAGTGTTATGATGCATCAAGTTAAAATGATGCCTGCAACACCAGTATCATATGTGAGAGCTGTTTCCTATCTCAGCTGCTCCAATTCTGAACCTGCTACCCACATGGGAGGTCTGGATGAGTTCCAAGTTACTGGCTTCGGCCTGACCTAGTTCTGGCTGTTGCAGCCTTTTGAGGACTGAACCAGTGGATAGAAATCTCTTTCTCTCTCTCTCCTTCTGTCTCTGTAACTCTGCCTTTAAAATTCCAACCTTAATAAAAAGATAAGGGAGAAGAAGGAAAGAAGGAAAGAAAGAAAGAAAGAAAGGAAGGAAGGAAGGAAGGAAGGAAGAAAGAAAGAGAGAGAAAGAGACAAAAGGAAGGAGGGAGGGAGGGAGGGAGGGAAGAAGGAAGGAAGGAAGGAAGGAAGGAAGGAAGGAAGGAAGGAAGGAAGGGGGAGAAACTAACTCACATCCCATATCAAAACACTTGGGTTCTAGTCTTGACTCTATTCTCAAGTCCAGCTTCCTACCAGCATAAAGCCTGATAGGCTTTAGGAAATGACTCAAGATATTGGGTTGCTGCACCTGGGCTGGATTCTTGGTTCTCAGTTCTATTTAGCCCAGCTTCAGCCACTGTAGGCATTTTAGGAGTCAACCAGCAGATGGCAGCCCTGTGGCTATCTGGCTCTCTGTCTCTGTCTTGACCATGAAAAACAGAGAGAAGGAAGGGAGAATGAAGGCAGGAAGGAAATAAAGATGAAATATGAACCCTTTTAGGATTCGTGGACCAATCAATGTAAACTCCCTACAATTACTCTTTTGTCAAACCCACAGTATAGTCACATTTTCAATATCTGTCTTTCTGGAGAGTATAATATCAACAAAAAGAAACCAACATTAATAACATAGACACCAAGAAGGAAAATAGAGTTAACCTTTGCATTCTAGATTCTGGCCAATGTCAATCTAGTTTCTAGGTTGCCAAAGACTGTGCCAGAAGTCTCTATCTTATCCAGTGTACAATATTAAGGAAAAAGCTATGGATTGAACTTTGATGCTCTGAAGTATATTTGAATCCAGGTTGGAAGTACCCTGCACAAACCAACATATGTATTACTTTTATAATGAGCCTCTGGAAGAAATTCTTTAAAAAGTGACAATTTAGAAAATGTGAAATGATAAAGTATATAGATATATGATCACTGTGAAAGATGACTTGACCAGTAGAGTACAATAAGGAAATTAAATCAAGAGTTATGTAAAGTTATATGAAAGAGGCCGGCGCCGCAGCTCAATAGGCTAATCCTCTGCCTGTCGCGCCAGCACCCTGGGTTCTAGTCCTGGTCAGGGTGCCGGATTCTGTCCCGGTTACTCCTCTTCCAGTCCAGCTCTCTGCTGTGGCCCAGGAGTGCAGTGGAGGATGGCCCAAGTGCTTGGGTCCCGCTCCCGCATGGGAGACCAGGAGAAGCACCTGGCTCCTGGCTTCGGATCAGCACAGTGCGCTGGCCGCAGAGGCCATTGGGGGGGTGATCCAACGGAAAAAAGGAAGACCTTTCTCTCTGCCTCTCTCTCTCACTGTCCACTCTGCCTGTCAAAAAATAAAAAATTTTAAAAATTATATGGAAGAAACAACACTGTTTTGTAAGAAAAAGAAAAAACCAAAGAGTTGTCCAGGAAAAGCTCCAGCAGAATCAATATGATATGTTGGAAATAGTTCTTGAGCTAGAGGTTCTGATTTCCCTATATCCTGGCCACACTGCTTTACACAATCCTTAAGTATTCCTCTAGTTTGTTTTTAAAATTAAAACCATGGAATCCATTTAACATATCTATGTGTATGTTGGTGTAATTAGTGGCAGGCGTAGGGAAAGAGTTTAGAGTGTGCTGTGAAATGCTCTGTAAGTATAATTTCATGAAACCTGACTACATGCAATTTAAAATGAACTTTAAGGATTAGTGACAAAAAGAAATTGCAAATATTCTTTATAACAGTTAACGTGGTTGCAACTTCTCAACTTCAAATTTAAGTTTCAACAGTTATTTCCACAAACTGATAATATGATTAGTTACTAATTTTACATCCCTATTCTTAGCTGAAACTTCTGTAATTTAAACGATTTTGTGGGCCGCTCTCCATAAAAACATTTAGAGCCATTTGGCTATTGTCATAATACTATATCAAGTGTTGTCTATTTTGCTTTGTTTTGTTTAGCTATATAGGTCTACTGGCCACTACTGCAATGTTTAAATTAGGTCCACGCTTCCCTCTGTTAACAAAGATTAAGGATGACTCATTCCCTGATTGCCTCCAGGAAATGTCGGGTAAAAAGAAAATAAGGACTTTGGCAGCAAAGTGATCCATCCACTCAGAATAACTGGCCCAGATAAATGGGCTCTGAAATGGAGAGTGATAAGCTTTCTGTTCATTAGGTAAGCCTACAGGAGACCTTACCTTCAGTCTGTGTTTAATGTAATAGTTTTCTTAAGAGTTTGTTAGGGAACATAATGGTGGATGGAGGACGGCTCCAACTGTGTCCAAAGCAAGCAGAGTGAAACCTGGGGTCATCCAATATGCTGAGAAGCGGGTAAGGTAACTGCCATCTTCTGTCAAGTTTATCTAGACAAAATATGCGTGAGGCTAATGAGAATTAGAGAGATTTTTTACATGCTGTTTTTGTAAGGAATTCAAATCACAGGGAAGAAAGATTAAAGCCAACATGATTTCCGTTTATTTTTCACTGAAGCACAGTTGAGTATGAGTAGTGAGAATGGGGGATATTTAATTTAGCTTCAGGAAGCCTGGAATACAGTCTTAACTCTTAAATTAATTTGATCTTTGGAAAGGCTGGCAAAAAATTATCTTAACAGTATTTTCAATTATAACACTGTGTCTCTGTTCATTTATATTCTTACTAACTAGAAGACAAACCACTATTGTTCATCTTTTGGCCCATTCCATGGCTATTTCTATTTTATATCCATCCAGAAGGTCAAATGCAAAGTCTAAATTAGGGCATCTCCAAAGACAAACAGCATGAGGCATGTTCAATATCAGCTTATTCAGGACACACCAAAGGCATGTTCTAAAATTTATCCTATGACTAAGCCTTGAGCAAAGACTTTAAAACTGCCCTCTATTTTCAGATCTCTTTATTTAATGTTTTATGGAATCTGAAAACTGGAGGAGAGAGAATCACATTTTTTTTCAGTCAACATGATGCCATGACAACGAGTTGAAATATGAAATATTGTCAAATCAACAATTGTTTTGTCTACATGATTCCAAATAACAACCAGATTGATTGATTTGTTTTATTGAAGCATGTAGATACAAGATATCTTATAATCATACCTCCTATTTTCTTCACAGGATACAAACCAATTTCAAACATATCATATCTTCTTTACTCTAATTTCCCCCAACAATCTCTGGCCCATCAGTAGAGCAACTATTATTAGATTTATTTTAAAAATGAAGATTTTTGTGGGATTTACCTCATAAACACTTAACTATACCAATTAACTTACTCTATTTTCCCTGGCTGAAAAAGAAGAAAATACACTGGTTTACAAATCAAATCGCAATGTTTAAATTTTTCCTGACCCACATAAAGCAAATTATATTCAATATGATTTTGCTGTTTTCCATCATCAACCATACAGTTTCCCTTGCCTGCTAGATTACTGTCCTTCCTCATGTAGGCTTGTGTTGAACACCCTCATTCTCTTAAATAGCATAGGTCCTGGGATAAAGAATTCTTTTCCAGTTAGCATCCATGTTTGCCTTTTTTACTTCAGTCAAAATAGATATTTTAATATAACCCCATGCCAAAAGACTGAGACTGTGGAAATAGCGTGACTAAAGCTGCAAAGATATTGAGGCTTAAGAAAGTAATTTGGTGAAGATCATTTGCTGGAAGATTTTATAACCAGGACATAGATGTGTATGTATAGCACTTAAATGCCTGTACTCCAAACCACTTTTTAAAGTATGTCTTCAGATTTAATGTCAAATCTTCCAACTCTTGCTAACTCAGACTTCCCCTTTTGTTCTTCTAGAGAAGGAGAAATAGCAAGTAGAAACATATTGGTGGATGGACCACAGCTGCAGCTGTGTCTAACAGACAGACTGAAATAAGAGTTCATCCAACTTGCTGAAGAAGCAAGGAAGATGTGTGCCATATTCTGTCAAGTTTATCCAGACAAAATATTTTACTTAGACTTTGGACACAATGTTCTTAAAGGCTAGGTATGATTGAATAACAAAATGATTTTCTTAATTTTTTGGCTACCATTAAAATAGCAAGAGCTGGCTCTGGATCTTTAAGTTGTGGATGAAGAGAATCTGCCAACTGGATCAGCCTAACCTGTGATTTATTCATTCCCACACTCAAAAGACTTCATTGAGTGTCAAATATGTGAAGAACAGGATAGATTCATGAAACTTACTGCAACTGATAATCCAGTAGGTAGCTTAGATATTACGTAAATAGTGAGTGTGATATGCGAAATTGCTAAGTACTGCTGGGGACTTTTAACAGGCAGTGAACTTAGTGTGGGGACTACAGCAAGATATCTTACAAGAGTGAGAAGAGAGGTATACTACAGTACACAGAATACATTGTATTGAAGGTAGCAGACTCAGGTAGCTGAAAAATCATATCCAATAGTTGTGTAAGTTTTCTGTGCCAACGTAGGATTATAGAACACAGTTATTCAATTAAACACTAATCTAGATTTTGCTGGGAGGGAATTTTATAGATGAGGTTAACATGTACTGTTAAATAACTTTAAATAAAGGAGATTTTCTGTGATAATCTGGATAGATTTTATCCAATTAGTTGAAAGACTTAAAAAAATCTGAAGTTTCGCTGTGAAAGAAGAAACTCCATCTGTGGACTATAGTTCAACTCTTGTCTAAAAGTTCAGTCTCATAGCCTACTCTAAATGCTTTAGCCTTGCCAGCCCCCAGAATGGTGTCAGTCAACCTTTTGAAACAAATTATAGAAATACACACACACACACACACACACACACACACATACACTACATCTCTCACTTTCCCACACAAACACATACAGTGGGTGAAAAGTAGAATTTATAAGCAATTTACTCAAATATTTAGTAAAGAAGAATTCCAAGTAAAATGTGGAAGGTGTAGCTTGTTTTAACCTTGCTAATTTTAATGAAATACAAGAGGAAAGAAGCCAATTGTGGAAAAATTTATTCAGGGTTAGAAATTAGTGCTTTATGATTTGGGAAGTCCTTAGCCTAGCCAGATTGCAAAGAATGCTAAAATTAAAAAAAAAAAAAAGTAACAATTGAGGAGCCTTGCATTGTGGCACAGCTCTGCCCCCTCTTGCAATACCAGCATCCCATTTCTAAATGTCAGTTTGAGTCTTAGCTGATCCACTGCCATCAAGATTCCTGCTAATGCACCTGGAAAAGGAGCAGATGATGTCTCAAGTATTTTGATCCCTGCCACCCATATGGAAAACCAGGATGAAGTTACTGGTTTCTGGTTTTGGCTTGGCCCAGCCCTGGCTGTTGTGGGCATTTGGAGAGTCAACCAGCAGATGAAAGATATTTATCTCTCTCTCTCTCTCTCTCTCTCTCTCTCTCTCTCTCTCTCTCTCTCTCTTCCTGTCATTTTACATTTTACATATACACAAATAAGTAAAGCTTATTTTAAAAAAGAAAGTCATGGGGCCAGCTCTGTGATATAGTTCATAAAACCATCTCTTGCTGCCCATGCATCCCGTATGGGTGCAGGTTTGAGTCCTGGCTGCTCCACTTCCCACCTAGTTCCTTGATAAATGTCTTGGGAAAGCAATGGAGGATGGCCCAAGTGCTTGGGCCCCTGCACCCACATGAGAGATCCAGAAGAAGCTTCTGGCTCCTGGTTTCAGACATGGCCATTGAAGCCTACTGAGGAGTAAACAGAACATGAAGGACTCTCTTTCTTTTTCTCTCTCTTCCTGTAATCTGCCTTTCAAATAAATAAATAGATCTGTTTTAAAAGGGAAAGAAAGAGATCCACAATAAAGAAAGTGTATTTGAAGAGAAGCTCAAGTAAGCAGCTGAACAAAGCTTTGCTGAAGAAGAAACTAGGTGTCCAATCAAAGTAGAAATAATGTTTCTGATCACTGATCTGAGCAGAAGCCAGATATAGTGATAGAACTGTACAGGGTGAACCTGTGGAGAATCCTCTTGTTGAATGGCAGGGGTCACCTTGACATACAAGGGAGACCCACAAGATTTTTGAGAATGTTACATCAACAGAGACACTGTCAACCTGGACAGGAAAAAAAAGCTGAATGAAATGAAAGACAATTATTGTAGTTACAAAATTCTTCAGGCAGGAAACAGGGAAACAAGGCAAATCTCAAATTTAAGAAAAAAGCTGCAAACATCTGCTACCATTCAACAAAAAGGAAGAACAACTCAGAGGGTGATGGAGCTGACAATGAGGTGGAGAGCATGAGAAAGCTGCCACTGAGCAGAGGGCAGAGTCTTGAGCAACAGAGTAGTATTCTTAAACATAATGGAATTTGCTGTAGTGGGTTTTAAACTTGTTTAGAACAAGTGACCCCTTTATCCTTCTATTTCCTGTCTTCTGGAATGTGAACATCTATTCTATGCCTATGCCACCATTGTAAAAGCATTAAATAGCAGATAACTTGCTTTCTCACTTGGCAGACCCACAGATGATGCAGTAAAACATATTTACAGTCTCACTCATACCTGGGTTAAATTATTTCATTGAGATATTTGAGACTTGTTAACTGTTACTGTTTTCTATTTTTAAGAAAACTTTTATTTAGTAAATATAATTTTCCAAAGTACAGTTGATGGATTACAATGGCTTTTCCCCCCATAACTTCTCTCCCACCCGCACCCCTCCCATCTCCCACTCCCTCTCCCATTCCATTCACATCAATATTCATTTTCAATTATCTTTATATACAGAAGATCAATTTAGTATATATTAAATAAAGATTTCATCAGTTTTCACCCACACAGAACATAAAGTGTAAAATACTGTTTGAGTACTAATTATAGCATTAATTCACATTGGACAACACATTAAGGACAGAGATCCTACATGAGGAGTAAGTACACAATGACTTAACAATTTGACATTCTTGCTTATGGCATCAGAAATCTCCCTAGGCTCTAGTCATGAGTTTCCAAGGCTATGGAATCCTCTTCAGTTCGCCGACTTCAATCTTATTTAGACAAGGTCATAGTCAAAGTGGAAGTTCTCTCCTCCCTTCAGAGAAAGGTACCTCCTTCTTTGATGGCCCATTCTTTCTACTAGGATCTCACTCACAGAGATCTTTCATTTAGGTCTTTTTTTTTTTTAATTTTTTTTTTGTACCATTGTGTCTTGGCTTTCCATGCCTAAAATACTCTCATGCATTCTTCAGCCAGATCCAAATGCCTTAAGGGCTGATTCTAAGCTCAGAATGCTGTTAGGACATCTGTCATTCTATGAGTCTGCTGTGTATTCCACTTTCCATGTTGGATCGTTCTCTCCGTTTTTGATTCTATCAGTTAGTATTTGCAGTCACTATTCTTGTTTGTGTGATCCCTTTGACTCTTAGACCTATCAGTGTGATCAATTGTGAAGTGAAATTGCTCTTGGACTAGTGAGATGGTATTGGTACATGCAATCAACTGTTACTCTTTTCATGAGATTTTTGGACGTAAGAGTTACTAATGAGTTATAAAGCTTTCAGATTCAGGGGGACATTGAGATAGGATGAACATATTTTGCATGTAGAATAGAATAAATGTGAAGTTTGGGGGGTAGCAGGTTTACTATTGTAGGTTAAGCTGTAGTATTACATATGAGATTTCCACTTGGAAGCTCAGAATGTGAACCTATTTGGAATAACTATATTTTGCACATGAACTAAGGACCATGAGATGAGGTAATCCTTGGTTAGAGTGATTCCTGAATATAATGACAATGTTCTGCTAAAATATAGAAAGGAAGAAAAGTATAAAGAGACCCAGAGAAGACTAAAAGAGACACTGAAGTAATGCTTGTAAAAGCGGGTACTGTGAAGGATGGTCTAAAGCCATTAGATACTAGGAGATAAGGCATGGGTATACTGTCCCTCCGGTTCTAAGAAGGAACCAACCCTACTGACACCTTGATTTAGGAATTATGACTTTCAAAACAAGGAAAACATATGTTCAGATTAATTTTAAGCCATAAAAGTTTTGATAACCTATAATGGATGCTCCAGAAAACCAATAAAATTGTATTGAGATATCTAAAGAATAACAGCAAAAAAAAAAAAAAAAAGTGGGCATGATTGGATCACACAAGAAAAGAGAAAAGTGAGTGGACATTTGGACATATCTGGTACATATCTGGTACAGAAGTAGGCAGAGGCTGGAATTCCCCATTCCATGTAGGCTGCTGAAGAATATCCTTGGCCACTCTCAGGGAGATAAATTAGAGCCGCTGTAGAGAGGAAGGCAAAAAATGCTTGGAGCAAAGCAAATTCCAAAATTTAAGAAAAAAGTTAGGAGCCAAAGCGGTAGGAATGGAAACAAATCAAGTAAGCCTAAGAGCACAAAAGGGGCTCTTAGTTCAAGAAAATGCAAAAGTGCATTCCAATTGGCTTGCTTGTTAAATGCTCCCAGATGCCTAGAAAAATGAAAGTTCTTCTACTAAGAAACACCTTAGTGTACATACTCCCTTGGTCAGCTTGTTTTTAACAAATTCCCTAATCGCTGTAACCCACAGTTTCTCAGATAGTAGATAGACTTTTAGAGTTGTTGAAGAGATTTTAAATTTATATTGTGATATAGATGGCTAATAGATGAAAAAGAGGACAAAGAAGGTATATCTTGATTCTTTTTCTCCTTTCACTATTTTGAATATTTTTCTAGAAGCAAGGCCAGATTTAACCAATTTATCATTCTCTCTTCCTTTTCTCTCTCTTTCCTCTCCCTTTCTCTTTCTTCCATTTAGACACATCAGATCTTTGCGATAATTCCTCTATTCCTTTAAAAGTCTTCTCTTAAGCCAGATAGTTTTTCCTCCTGTATACATGCATGTGAATGAGCATGTGTATCCCTCGGAAACACAACCTTGCATGCCTCTCACAAGGGATCACAAAAGCCACAACCTACTAGTGACGATATCTTCCTGCAATTTGAACAGACTTAGGTTGCTTTTAGTCAGGTACCAATGCTTCTTGTTCCAACTAGTCTAGATATACTCCATACATTCCTATTATAGGGTGGGGATTTACTACACTGACATAATCTTTGTATACTCAAGTTTTCATTTCTTTTTCAATACCGAAAGCAGGATTTCCCAATGATTGTAATCTGTTCAAATTCTGAAATCTCTTTATTTTTTAAAGATTATGGAGAATAATGGAAGATGATGCAATGTGTCTAAACTCCTACTCTTTTATTCCTTCACTTGAAAGATTTGAGGACTGTTTCTCTACTCTCAAGATATTGAATTCCAACTCTTTTCTTTTTTTTAGCTTAATATTTTTATTTATTTATTTATTTGACAGATAGAGTTAGACAGAGAAAGAAAAAGGGTCTTCCTTCCTTTGGTTCAGCCCCCAAATGGCCACTACCGCCAGAGCTACACCGATCTGAAGCCAGGAGCCAGGTGTTTCTTCCTGGTCTCCCATGCGGGTTCAGGGGCAGAAGCACTTGGGCCATCCTCCACTGCCTTCCTGGGCCACAGCAGAGAGCTGGACTGGAAGAGGAGCAATCAGGACTAGAACCTGGTGCAAATATGGGATGCCGGGGCCACAGGTTGAGGATTAACCTAGTGAGTGTTAAGAAACTGGGGCAGTTTTAGCCCCATGGCCCAGCTCTCCGAGCCAGGCTCTACCCCCATCCTAATGGGATTCGCTGCTCCTGCTTCCCTGCCTACCCTCAGGCAAAGTTTTAAAAGGGCCTGTTCCTCGAATGGGGCCATCAAAGAAGGAGGTACCTTTCTCTGAAGGGAGGAGAGAACCTCCACTTTGACTATGACCCTGTCGGAATAAGATTGAAGTCAGCGAACCCTAAAGGCTTCCATAGCCTTGGCAACTCATGACTAGAACCTAGGGAGATTACTGAGGCCATAAACAAGAGTGTCAAATTGTTAAATCAACTTCAGGAGTCACTGTGTACTTACGTCTCATGTGGGATCTGTCCTTAATGTGTTGTCCAATGTGAAGTAATGCTATAACTAGCACTGAAACAGTATTTTACACTTTGTGTTTCTGTGTGGGTGCAAACTGATGAAATCTTTACTTAGTATATACTGAATCAATCTTCTGTATATAGATAATTAAAAATGAAAAAAAAAAAACCTTGGTGTTAAATTGCAAATTGCATAGAAAATTAATCAATTTTTTTAAAAAATATATCATGTAGGATCTCTGTCCTTAATGTGCTATACATTGTGAATTAATACTATAACTAGTACTCCAACAGTATTTTTCACTTTGTGTTGCTATGTGAGGGCAAACTGTTGAAATCTTTACTTAATATATAGTAAACTGATCTTCTGTATATAAAGAGAATTGAAAATGAATCTTGATGTGAAGCAAGGGGAGAGGGAGTGGGAAAGGGGAGGGTTGGGGGTGGGGGGGAAGTCATGGGGGGGAAGCCATTGTGATCTATAAGCTGTATTTTGGAAATTTATAAATTTATATTCTTTAAATAAAAGCGCTATTAAAAAAAAAAAAAAAAAGGGCCTGTTCCTGAACACATGCTCTCTTGGCCCTTCTCTCCTGCGCACTCTTGGTTCTTCTCTCTTTGCTCTCTCTCAGCTCATCTTCTCCTCTCGTCTCTCTTCTCTGCTCTATCTTCTCTCCTCACTAGCTCCTCTCCTCTGGCTCTCTCTCTAATACTCCCTCTCTCTTTCCCTTCGCCGCCCATTCACTCCAGTCTGCTGGGTGTTCCCCAATAAACGCTTTCCCTTACTCTGGTGTTCGGTGTGTTTTGTGATGGCTAACATTAATATATAATAGTGAGCCACAGCGCCAGCCCCAACTCTTTTCTTTTACTCACATCCATTTATCTGCTTTTGCTTATTATCTATTTGGAAGTCAGTGCTACAGAGTCATCCTCTGACTCACTCCCTTGATGGTTGCAATGACTAGGATTGAGCCAGGCCAAAGAAAGGAGCTAGGAGTTTTATATGGGTTTCCCATATGGGTACAAGAACCCAAACATTTGGACCAATTTCTGCTGCTTTTCCTAGGCCATTAACAGGGAGCTGGATCAGAAGTGGAGAAGCCAGGACATAAACTGGTACCACAATGCTAGTCCTTGCTCCTATTCTTAACTCCTACCTCAGTGGTTTTCCCACTGTTTCCTGCATCATTATACCCTATTGGTTCATATCCAATCCACTTTCCAAAATCTTCATAAGTTCCTCAAGACCACCTAAACCTTCTCTTTTTCACTGTACTTAAAGTCAATAAGTTGGGAAATTTGATGCAATTTTTCTAATGCATTCAACACTCATCTCTCAACTAACTGTACCCTAAACTACTTGAAGACAACGATTACATCTTTCATTTTGTCAACTATCAAAGCACAGGGAATAAAGCAAGTAATGCTACACATGCTATAAATATCATGCAGGAGAGCAGTACCTAGTGAGATGAAAGGCATTTCTGAATCAGCAGGGAATCTTTCTCAAACATCAACTGCCCATCCTTGCTTCTGCCAATATGTTCAGAGAAGTGAACCCAATAAGTGGTTCTCAAAATTCATGCATTAAATCATCTGTAGTGATGTTAATACAGTTCTGAAGACTCTTTTTGCTTGGATTCCACACTGAAGTCTTGACATCTGCATTTCTACCAAGCCAATCAAGTGATTCAGGTTTAGAAAGCTGAAGGACAGCCCTGTGAGAAATATTGCTTGAAGGATGCCTAATAAAACTTGTCTTAGAGCCTAAGACTGGGCAGAAGAAAGAGAAACAGTCTATAGTCAGGCTCTCAGATAGTTCCACAGCATTGGGGGTGGTTAAAGGAAGGTGACCTTGAGAGATAAGGTCATACATGAAAAATATGAGGCAAATGGAAGTCACGCACTCCAAGAACTTGAAATAGTTTACTGTCACTGTAAGAAGGGTAAAAGGTCAATGGTAACAGATAAATAAGGGAGAAAATGTTTCACAGGATCTTTTCTTGGCTCCTTTCTTTAGGTTTTCAATCTTAATGGATCCACAAAAGACTTAATGACTTTCTATGCTCAACAGTTAAGTTTAAAGTTTTTTAACTGATGAAATCAAATCCTAGTGGTTCAGCAGAGCTCACCTTAGATCTTTCATTTGAAACTGAAATGTGCTGATTGCTTAATTAGCCTAAAAAGTGAATAACTTATCTCTAAGCATATCAAGGCATCCTACTGACTATAACCCTCTTCAAACAAAAATATCCAAGAGCATTTGTAAGTTTACTTGTAAATATCTAAGAAAAGAAAGTTTAATCTAACACTTGAAAACTTAACTCCTTTCTGTTGTTCAAACACTTTTAATTTATCATCAGGAACCTTCATTTTCAATCTTCATTAACAAGCACAGGGCAATAAAGATGGATCACTATATTAATAAAACAAAATTATTATGTGTTATTTATACAGGACAGCAATAAAATCAGACTGAGAAGATTAAGCATTCTAGCATGCTGTAATTTATGTCAAAGTAATGTCCTACCTTGAAATCAGATTCCTGCTTAAACAATGAGGTAGGGAAAATATTCAAAAGAGCAAAGGGAATGGGAAAGTAAAAATCTAGCTTCATGCAACCTAGTGAAAACCTTTTAACCAACTGAGAAGAAGGATCACCTGAGAAATGTTACCTGAAAGAAAACAAATGATGGCCCATTCTCTCTCTCTCTGTTAACCCTTCATATTCAGTCCACATCATTTGAACAGCTACTTTCACAAGAATGAGTGAGGGAGTGTTCCAAATGTCTTCTGAGCACCACTCTCTGATGCTCTAACTGATCCTAACACTCTGAGAAACTAATTAAGGAAAACACAAAGAAAACACTGAATGTACTTAGAATATCCAATTTTTGTTCTAATTGGCTATTTATTTTAAAGGCAAATTGACAGCAGAGGAGAAACAGAGAGCAGTTGAGGAAATATTGTCTGCTGGTTCACTCCACAAATGCCTGCAAAAGCTGGACCTGGTAGGAAGCCAGGAGCCAGGAGTTAATCCAGGTATCCTATGTGGGTGGCAGGAACCACCATCTGCTATCACCTGCGGCCTTCCTAAGGGAATTAACCAGAAGCTGGAGCAGAACTTGAAAGGCCAGAACTAGAACCAGACATTCTGATATGAGATAAAAGCATTGCAAGCAATGGTTTAAGCCATGCTACTACAACACCCACCCCTAGAATATTCCATATCTCCACAATCAAAAAGTACCTTAAAAAAGAAGCTAATACTGGAAACACACTGAACCCTTATTTGTATTGCATCTGTGTTCTAAACGATCCAGTATCTCTTTGAAATAAAATTCTGATAATGAATGAACAGTGTGGCTCATTGCAATTTTTCTGAATCTAGATCTTGAAAACTGTATTAAGGTTATAATTTTTAATCCAGGGCCCTGGAAGGAAGCCCGCAGCAGTGTATCAGGAGAAAAGGATAGCCAGGGTGACGTGACATCATCCTGGGGCATCAATCTCTGAACAGTTTTTGGGGAAAGTTTCTATTTTTTTTCTCAAGGGCTTTATCACACCCACATGTCACCAAAAGTAGTTTTTGGGTGCAGGCCTAGAAGGTAGACATTTTTATGGGCAGTAAGTGACTATCAAATTTTGTCCTTTCATGTTGTAAAGAAACCCATACTATTAACATTGCAATTGAAGTGAAGAGAATGAGTCCACAATGAAAGACAACATGGAATATGATATTGCCATGGTCTTTTAGGCTGATGCTTTTTTCAGAGCTGAAACTTTCATTTTTTTCTCCTCTTTTTAATTTTCTAGCACATGCAAACTCACAAGTTATTGCTCACCAAAATCATTTTATTCTAATGGCAAAACATTTTCATATTCTTGCAGAACAGCCTCCTAATTAGTTGCTATAAACCCCCTAGATCTCAGTCTACTCACTGGATGCACAGAAAGCCAATCCCAGGGGGTTGGTGCTGTGGCACAGCAGGTTAAAGCCCTGTCCTGTAGTGCCAGCATACCACATGGGCAACAGTTCAAGTCCTGGCTGCTCCACTTCCTATCCAGCACCCTGCTTGTGCACCTGGGAAAGCAGCTGAGGATGGCACAAGTTCTTGGGTCCCTGCACCCACATGGGAGACCCAGAGGAAGCACCTGGCTCCAGACTTTGGATGGCTCAACTCAGGCTATTGCAGTCATTTCGGAAGTGAAGCAGAGGATAGAAAACCTTTCTCTTTCTCTGTTTCTACATCTCTCTGTAAGTCTGCCTTTCAAATAAATAAAATAAATCTTATTTAAAAAGCTGATCACTGATATCAGTGTGATAGAAACAAGTAGGTATTTATTGCAAACTGCAGAGCAAGGAGCTGGGCAGCTATAGCTTAATTCCCAGTCTCTGAGGAATCGGGGGTGAAAGTTCTTATAGATGGAAACTGGGGCTAGAAATGCATGATCAGCTTGTGCCCAAGTTCTCGGTTGGCCAGTGGTACTTGTGACCTTCCTTTAATTGGCTGGTGATGCCTTGCTCTTAAAAAACTTTTTTAAAAAGATGTATTTATTGTGATTTTGTTCCATGCACTGCTGCAACATACCTGTGCTCTCTCCAAATAGTTCTGCACACACACCTGGCACTGCATGTCCTGGAGCCCAAGAGCACATGCGTATGTGTTTTGCCATTGCTTTCTTCACCTTTTTAGCCAGTCTCTTCTTTGGAACCTGTGTCTGTAAAATCTGTGAATGAACAGGAAATGCAGTTCCTATTCGGGCAGTGCAGCTGGCACTCTCCAATTTCACCTTAGGGAGCCCAAGGCTATTTGCCTAAGTCAGGTCAGCAACAAGTAAGAGCTGTGTGGTTTCTCCAGGGCAAGACTTGCCACGATCTCCAAGCATTTCATCTGAAGGGTGGAGAGATCAGGGTAGCATGAACTCATCCGCTTTTTCCTTCCTTCCCACGTGTCCTAGGGTTCCATGGTTGCTGTGCGCCACTCTAATGAGAAGTGAGGAAAAGTGCATGCATCATCAGAGTTTCTCAAGAATCAGTGTCAAGTGCACACACCTTGGGTCCAGAAGAACTGTTATCTTCCCAGAGTGGTGGTTGTGGATTTGTAAATCTATAGGTTAAATCATTGGTGCCTTTCTCTGAAGAGCATCTTGCGTGATGACACCAGCCATGAAGAGAAGGGACAGAGTTGGGATTTCTGACACTTTTGGGAACAAAGGACCCATATCATCTCTCTGCCAAAGCTATGAATTATGGCTCTATACAACAGTGTGCTCAGAAAGAAAAACCTCTGTCCAGTGACTGCTGAACACAGCATAAAAGTCCGTGTACAGAGGTCCCTGATAGAGTGTCTAATGGTATTGCAGCTGGGACCCTGACAGTGGGGCACTCCCACTTTCAGTGCTGTCATATGCGAAAGCGAGGGGGCAAGCGAACACCTCAGCCAAGTTCTTTATTTTATCAATGGTGAGTTCAGGCAGTGGCTGGCCTGCAGTAATCAGAAGACAGACAAAAAAAAAAAGCAACACTGAAACGGAAACACAGCCACTTGCGCTGAATGTCTGTAAGCTGCTGCTTAAAGCCTGTGAAGGTGATGGAGGCAGTGCAGGGCCGATGGCAGGAGAAACTGCCTGGAATAGAGATCTGGCTGGCATCACAGAGCCACTCTTTTGGGCTAGCAACCCTTGACATCCAAGTGAGAGTCCTTTGTTCACTTTTGCAGACAGATAGGCTCACCCAGGACCTCCAGGCTGGCCTTTGGGAAGGCTAGCTGGATGGAGACTTCCATCAGGGACATCATCGCAGAAGGGTTCATCCAGGCAACGTTCATAGAAGGACTAAAGTTTACAGTGCGTGTCCTGTGTGCCAAGTACCAGCAGAACGGAGATGGCACATTCAAAACAGGTAAAGAAGAGATTGTTTACTAATCGCAGAGCAGCATAGAGAAAAAGGCAGAGAACGGATCCTGCAGGGCCTGCAGGGAATAGCCAGTGCATGCCCATTTTCCAAGTAAACCAAAGGAGGCAAAGTAACTTAGCCCCACAAGGGAGTAGTAGAGCTGTGAGATGAACCCGGGGCTGTCTGACTCTGAGCCCATCCCCCACGACCCTATCGCATTTTCCCCTCGCATTCCCTCTACTCATACTCTGCCTGCCTTATTCCCACTGCAGGTGATTCACCGCCATTGCCCGCTCCTCCCTGCCTTCCTGTGAGGGACTTTAGCTAGGCTGCTACTGCAGTCTCAGGCCCCCAGGTCTCTGGTGGCCTTGTTCTCAGGAAAGGCCTCCATTCTCCTTTCCAGAGACCAAGACATAGCCTTGGGATTTGGGCCTAACACCATTCAGACAATCCTAATCCTTCCACAGGTCCATTTGCAAAACTTCTCTTTAAGACATGTTTGAACTCCAGGCATATGAAAAGTTAATAGTTCCCCTGGTGCTGGCACTGTGCTGTAGTGGGTATAGAAGATGGTCCGAGTCCTTGGGCCCCTGCGCCCACATGGGAGACGCAGGGGAAGCTCCTGGCTCCTGGCTTCGGATCGGTGCAGCTCCAGCTATTGTGGCCATCTGGAGAGTGAACCAGCAGGTGGAAGACCTCTCTCTGTCTCTACCTCTGTAATGCTTTCAAATAAATAAAATAAATCTTAACAACAACAAAAAAAAAGATGGCAAGCTGCTCGAGAGTGGCTGGCTGATCCACAGTATCATTAAAGTTCCACTTGGGCTGATTCCTGCAGCAGTACTGTGTTTCTAAGTAGGTCCTTTTTTTTGCTGTGTCACCGTGTCATCCTTCCCCTGGAGCCGATGGATTCAGATTTCAGCACGTGCATTACTACACAGGTTTGGAAGCACAGCAGTGGTTTTTACTCCTTTCATTTATTTTTATTGTGAGCTTAAACAACTCCTGGAAATAAAAGGCTCAGATATTAATGCAAAAAAAAAAAAGATTTATGTATTTATTTGAAAGAGTTACACAGAGAGAGAAGGAAAGGTGGTGGGGGGAGAGAGAGAGAGAGAGAGAGAGATCTTCCATGCAATGGTTCGCTCCCCAACTGGTCGCAACGGCCAGAGCTGCACTGATCCAAAGCCAGGAGCCAGGAACTTCTTCTGGGTCTCCCACATGGGTGCAGTGGCCCAAGGACTTGGGCCAATCTCTACTGCTTTCTCAGGCCATAGCAGAGAGTTGAATTAAAAGTGAAGCAGCCAGGACTCAAACCAGTGCCCATATGTGATGCCGGCACAGCAGGCGGCGGCTTTACCCACTATGCAACAGCGCTGGTCCCATAGGAAAGTTTTATATGACCATGTGGGCTTCAATTGGTCTGAGGAGGTTTACAAATAAGAGATAGTCACCTTCTGCCCCTGCCTGGACCTCAAATTTTATTTATTTTATCTATTGGAGAAGCTGTATCACTCTCTCAATTCCATGAATTCCTTTTGATAAAGGATAGGCCAGGACACCTTGGGCTAAGGGAGACAGATAGGAGGCTTGGAACAATCTTTACATTATAGGGCTTCAGTTGAAATAGACATTTTTTTCTAAAACATATGACTTCACTGGGCCTCAAAAATCATTACTCCAAAATATGACATTTTGACATCTGAGCCAGAAAAAGTCTCGGAATTAAGGTGTCTGCTCCCTAAGGCCCTGTCTCTGCTTCATTTTTTTAGTCCTTTCTTTCCCCAAGTTCAGAGTGAGGCTTTCTCTGAAGTTCTCTTCTCTACTAAGATAACTTTTCTCCTCCAAGGAAAGGTAGTTGTCTTAAACCTCCTCTCTAGGTATTTCACCAGATAACCAAGCAAGGTCAACCAAAGAGAAGAGACTATGAGAGGTCATTATGCCCAAACAGAATTTTCGTCTGTCCTTAAAGACATTCTGAAATCAATAAGGAATTTTTATCTGCCTAATAAGAAAATCTTTGTTAGCAGTGAATTTCTACTTCTACCTTTCCTTAAATTGTAGCTACTTTTCCAGGCCTGAGAGCAACCTGGTCCCAGACCATTGTTTGAACTTTGGTTTCACTCATTTCTCCTAACCACCATTGCTACCCCTCTAAAATTACTTGCAGCACCCCTTCATTTCCCTCTGCTCTATGAAAAGGAAATTCAAGCTTCAATCATCTCATCCTTTCCTTCAATGTAATGTTTTACATGGTTCCTGAGCACATGTGTACATTAAATAAATTCATATACCTTTTCTACTATTAATCTATTATTCTCACTTCATTTCAGTGAACCTTCAGAGGATAAAGGGAAAAATTCTTTTATCTCTTCAATTCTCACTGTTCCATTTTGTAGAAGAGTAAAAAATTCTGGAGTTTTGTTTTGTGATTCAGCATCATAATGGTTTTGCATTTTAAATTCTTCATTGACTTAAAAATTGTGGCTTTAAAAGAAATCATTATTTAAGGTTCAAAAGGAAAGTTTGAAAAAATTCTATATTTTCTCATCTGTTATATGTGAATAATAGCTGTCTTGTATTTCCACATAGTATAATCTCTTGTACTTCCACATAGTGTAACTTCCACATAGTATAATAGCATAAGGTATTTTTAAATCTGTAGAATACTACATGAAAGTCAAGTACTGCTATTGCCATAATGCAGTCACATTCATTGCCTCATGCAACTTTTCTCAACATTCACAAAAATACAAAACAATAAAATAATTTCTGAAAGCATGCTTCCAAACACCTTAAGAGGAAGAGCTCGAGTGACTTGATGACCATTAACAGTGACCAGCACAATGCAGACATTCAACAGAACAGATATTTTTTAAAAGGAAAATATAATGAATATTGTGTCTGTTAAGCATTTCAGGAGATAAAATCCCCATCACTTAGTTTAACAGAGTTGTATTGAAGAATTGAAAGTATAAAAAGGGAACACCAAGATGTCAGAATGGTAGAAGTAACACATCAATGCAAAGGAACTGTCGTCCAAAGGAAGTAGGTTGGGATGATGAGAACTTGGATGCTAGTGAAGAAGCGAGTATAGCTGACACTCAGACCTTGAATGAGAATGATAAGCTGCTTGGCTGTGATGGGACCCCTGAGCCTAGTGGAAGGGATCCAAGGTGCTGAGTTCAGACTTCGAGAAGGCAGAGCAAACGGCTTCCTCTTTCAGTTTCTCAGTTGTGCTTTCACATCGCATATGAGATGAGCCTAACCTAGAGGCAGCTAGCAGAGCAGAAGTGAGTTGTCCAGAGTTCTCGTACCAGCATAGCAAAGCGTAGTAGAAGGGGGTAGATTTGAAACAGATGTAGTATCTTCACAACTGTCTCAAATATACAAATTGTAGACTAGATAAAAGAACAAAGCTGCAGGCTGGTGCCGCGGCTCACTAAGCTAATCCTCCACCTACCAGCACCGGCACACCGGGTTCTAGTCCTGGTCGGGGCACCAGATTCTGTCCCTGTTGCCCCTCTTCCAATCCAGCTACTGTGGCCCGGGAGTGCAGTGGAGGATGGCCCAAGTGCTTGGGCCCTGCACCCACATGGGAGACCAGGAGAAGCACCTGGCTCCTGGCTTTGGATCAGCTTAGTGTGCCAGCCGCAGCGCGGGCCTTGGCGGCCATTGGGGGATGAACCAACGGAAAAAAGAAGACCTTTCTCCCTGTCTCTCTCTCTCACTGCCCACTCTGCCTGTCACCAAAAAAAAAAAAAAAAAAAAAAAAAAAAAAGAAAGAAAACAAAGCTGCAAGGAAAAGAATGAAGGAATGAATCACTCGGAATGAATCACTCGTTCAATTGGGGGCTGCCTAGATGGAGACTCAGTTCTCTGCTTTCCAGGCTCTCTATAGTGTAATGTAATTACAGAAAATTAGATGTGAGCTGTTTCACATTGAAATGCACTAGCAAAGTTTGCTATTTAGAAGAACTTTATGGAAAATTGCTGTGCAAGATAAATAATCACGTACTCATTTAATTGATTCATAACTCAAAATTTTCATACATTTAGAGTTTGCTTAAACAAATTCTATCTTAGTGCAAAATACAAAGATCACAAAATGACTATAATTATAAAACCTCTGAGACCTACTTTGCTCCCGGAGGAGTTTCTCAACTTATGATCACCATCTATCACCAGTTGATATCAAAAAATTATGACCCAGCCAAATACAACCAAAGACATGACACAATAGGCCCAGCTGGAAAGAAGAAAAATAATAACTAATCAATACAAAGTAGCAAGTCCTTGAGGCTGTACTCTGCCATTACCTTGTCCCTCCACAATAACAGCCAAATAATTTTACCCTTAAGAGAAAATTGTTGAATAACATAATTTATAGGGCCAGAGGAGTAGGACATATAAAGTGATCAAATAAAAACTCCCTACCTTATATCAAACCTTCCTCTGATCTACTACCTTAAATTCACCAATAGATACATAAACTATACCTTGAGTTTTAACCTTTCAACCTGATTACACATGATTAGCCATGATATTCATGTTTCTACAAAAAACAACAAAAACCCAAAATAACTTAAAAAGGCAAAATCTACTGCAATAAAATGAAAATTCAACATCAGATTCTTCATGGAACCTAGATATCTTTCAGAAGAATAAGAGGATGCATTAAAGACAAAGATAATGTTTTAAAATTTTTTTCAAAAAGAATAAGTTTCCAAAAACAAAGACAACATATATTGACCATAAAGAGCCCAGGAGTAAGATTAATTGCAAAAGAGACAATGTCATAATTTTTATATGTTTATAGAAAAGAAACATTAATTTTGAACATACCTAGCTAAATAATCATTAAATATGTTAAGAAAACAAAACTTAAGAAGAATTTCCGCAGAGATCATCTCTAAAAGCACTTTCAAAATGCAGAAACAGATCCTGTATATTTTAACTGAATGTGAATAGTTTAGAAATTTATATCATTGTCTCATAAACAAATCTTCTAGGATTGAAATTATCTATGATATTAACATGTAGGTTACAGTGGTAGATGGAATACCTTGGCACAAAGTAGAATAAAATGAAAAAACATAGTGTATGTTTTATTTGATACAGAAATAAAAAGACTGTTAAACACAGGAAATGGAAAAATTAGCATATGTAATTTATTCTATGTAAGAACATTATTGAAATGTGCAACTTGCATAGCAGTAACAAAAACAGTGGAAACTATTCAGGAAAAGAGAAAAAAGAACCAATGGTATATAGCATGAGAACAGAATGCTCATCAATTAAAGTTGTAAACTACAATTTTTAAAAGATTTTCTTTATTTATTTGAATAGCAGAGTTACAAAGAGAGAGAAAGAGAGGAGAGAGCTCTTCCATCCACTGGTTCACTTCCATCTGGGGCTGGGACAGGCTGAAGGCAGAAGCCTGGAACTCCGTATGGATCTCCACAGAGGTAGTGGGGCCCCAAGCACTTGGGCCATCTTATGCTACACTCAGAGGCTCATCATCAGAGAGCTGGATTGGAAGTGGATCACTAGACTTAAACCAGGGCCCTTTTGAGATGACAGCATTGCAGGCCATAGTTTAACCTGCTATACCATAACACCAGCCTCTGTAAAATGTCATACTGAATATTTAAAAGAGTATCCTACTCTCTGAGAGTAGTTTAAAATTTGTGGAAAAAATGTAGTTAAAGATAAATTTATTTTGGTATAAAGATGTTTTAAATTAATGCATAGTTTAGTTAAGAGCCAAACAAAGGTAAGGTAACCATTTGGATATCAGGAAATTAATAGAATTAAGAGGTACACACACTCACACACACAGATAACCAAGGGATAAAGCATTCAAGATACTGATGAAGAAAAATAGGTGAATGGAATATAGGATTTCTACATATATATGATCCTAACAACATAAATTTAAAAGATATCCAATAAAAAGTGACAAAAATGTAGTGAAAAATTAAAAATTGACAGTTGTTTAGATCATGTTTTCTAATCTTATAATAAGAATTTCAGAAAAAAATTATCTTTGTAGTATTTATATTACATATTCTAATTCAAGACTCATCAGGAAAAAGGCGGGAGTATTTTTGGAAAATAATTTCAACTCATGGGGCCTGCACTGTGGCATAGCGGGTGAAAGTCTGGTCTGCAGTGCCAGCATACCATATGGGTGCCAGTTCGAGTCTTGGCTGTTCCACTCCAATCCAGCTTCCTGCTAATGCACCTGGGAAAGCAGCAAAGGATAGCTCAAGTGCTTGGGCCTCTGCACGCACATGGAAGACCTGGAAGAAGCTCCTGGCTCCTAGCTTCAGATAGGCCCAGCTCTGACCCTTGTGGCCATTTGGGGAGTGAACCAATGGATAGAAGACCTCTCTCTCTCTCTCTCTCTCTCTCTCTCTCTACTTCTCTATAATTCTTTAAAATAAATAAAATAAACCTTTAAAAATTCATTATTCTAATTTCAATTCATGAAAGATCTGAAATTGGTGACATACAGATGGCACATACAAAGCCATTTGTATAACCAAGACTTGAGCAAAACTGGCCATGGGCTCAGCAATGAAATCTGTGATATCATTCCTATCCCCACCACAGGGCAGCAACAAAATCTGGTCCTAGCTGGAGAGCCCTGGCATCTGGGTGCAGCCAACTGCAAATGCCTGTACTCATTATAGATGTGAATAAGCCCAGATATAGAAATAAGCAATCAAACAACAACAACAACAACAAAGTAAATGAAAGGGGCTGGCACTGTGGCGCAGTGGGTTAATGCCCTGGCTTGAAGCGCCAGCATCCCATATGGACACCAGTTTGAGATCCACTCTACTTCCTGCTCAGCTCTCTGCTAATGCCTGGGATAGCAGTAGAAGATGGTCCAAGTCCTTGAGCACCTGCACCCAGAAGTGGGAGACCCAGAAGAAGCTCCTGACTCCTGGCTTCGGATCAGTGCAGCTCCGGCCCTTGTGGCCATCTGGGGAGTGAACCATCGGATGGAAGAACTCTCTCTCTCTCTCTCTCTACCTCTCCTCTCTCTGTGTAACTCTGACTTTCAAATAAATACATAAATCTTTTTTAAAAAAAAAGTAAATGAAGACAAGTCTTCAAGACAAATTTTCAAAACTCATACAGAAAATTAATATTTAAAGAACAACAATATCAGTATTGAATAAAATGAGTGCAATAAAACATAAGTGGAAGATTCTACAATAAGCATATTAGAACTATACATTGCTCAGATTGTATTTTTTCCCCTTCCCTGTAGAAGTATTTCACTTCTCCACTCTGTTGAATTCAGATGTACCAAGGCAATTTGTTTTGCCCTTCACCCCCCTATAATAGCAATAGAAATTATAGAAATTTAAGATAAAAAAGAAACTTACTCAAAATTGTACTCAGAAACTCAGCACAGTAATTCATTCTACAAGCCTTTTGCTTGAATATTTCCTACAATGTATAAATCCATCTCTATATATCATGTCTCTATTTAAATCTGTGATGCTATTTAAGTTTAGATCCACTTTCTTATACTGCTTTTTTCAATAGTAACAAAATATAATTCTGTCTTTCATATTATAGTTCTTTAAACATTTATCTTCTTGGTCTACTGTTCTAGGAATTAATAATTGCAACCTCCTATATTTTCTTTACACTACATAGATGTCAGCAGCTTCACTACATACTTATGTACTTTTTCTAATTATTTAGTGTGGAAATCTTAAAGTTGATGAATCTAACTTTTTACATTGTTGGGAAAACATATAAGTTGATTGTCAGCTTGGAAGCAAAACGAACTCACTCTTGCTACTTGTTTTCCTTCACAATCATTTAGAAACACATAAGGAGACATATATATATATATATATATATATATATATATATATAAAATGTTTAGTTAGGAGTCTGTACATAAATTCTAGCTCTGCCCCACACAGGTTGTATGATCAGATGAGCAAATTGACCTTTGTCAGGCTTTTTCAGTCAGTTTTAACATGAGAATTCCAAAGTCCTACTACCATAAATATGGCATTATGTAAATAAACTCAGGAAATGTGGTTCAACATGTTTTGTATGTAATGGTGGAATAAACTTCATGAAAGCACTACCACACTTTGAATCATGTTTTGACAAAATAAATATTTAAGTGCAGCACTACCAAAAGAGTAAATTATATTCATACAATTGCATAGATTATTTTTGAAAAGACATGTCAGTTCAGTCATGTGAATCTAGCTTATTTGGATTAACATTCAAGGAAGCCAAAAAAAAAGAAACTTTGTTTCTGTGATATTTTTCTATAATACATTTCCCAGCTCTAATGCTCTTGCATGATGTATTTAACTGAATGGGACTCAGTGATGGAGGAATGCAATATTTCCTAAATATCGTTGACAGTTTGCAATTTATTGGGAGTGTCCCTCAATAAAAGAGAAATCTGGCATTAGAAATCAATAGAATAAAAATATGAGAAGCATGAAAGCTTCACTTATATAAAAGAATAGCTGATTTTATTGGAATTGGAAGAAAAATTGTTATTCTAGAGATAGAAGTGTCATGTCATATCTTGATCCATCATAGCTACCTGAAAGTGAACGTTTATACTCTTTAAATTAGTATAGACATACACATCTTGATCTATGCAGAAATGCCATAGACAGGACCAATATAGGCCCTAGCAACCACAGAATTCTGGGAGGAAAACAGGACTGTCCAAATGTTACAATCCAGAAACCATGCTTGAATGATTTAAGCAATAGTCAATGTTTTGACTTTAGAAATAGATCATCACTGGCTCTCCCAGAAAGGCAAGGAGGATCCTAGTCAGGTAGGTGAAGTCCCAGTTTCATGAGAGAACAGAAATTGATCACTTCTTTGAGGAGACATTTGATGAAAAAGGAGAGAGAGAAAGATAGAGAGAGAGAGAGAGAGAGAGAGAGAGAGAGAGAGAGAGAGACTTACTCAACCACTGGAGTTTCTCCAGAAACCAATCCCTTACTCAATCTGAGAAAAAAATAGCAGCTGCTCCCTGCCCTTTAGTTAGGAAAGAGAGAGAGAGAGAGAGAGCAGGAGCAAGAGAGGGAGAGAGAGAGAGAAAAGCAGTGGTCACAGCAGCCATAATAGCTGTCACTGCCAGGGACAGGGACCTGGAAAATTCAAGATGGGATAAATAGTGTTGGCACTACAATAAAGATGTAGAGAATTAATAACGCACCAGGCAGCTTCCTCTAGATCTCCCTTGCCTTCCCTCAAAAGCAACTGAGATTAATTAAATCAAGCCAAGTATTTCAATTGACAAATCAAAAGATAGATTAGCTAATAATTCTTTTCTCTGTGTGGTATGATTAATGTTACATTATACTATAGAAGGTAAATGGCTAATCCATAATTCACTTGGCATTTTTGAAAGGTTTTTTTTTTTTCATTTTGCAATGTCTTTAAAACTTGACCAAACTGTGGGGAGTTTAGCTTTCATCGTGCTCTGGTGAAGGCTTTGTAATAGAAAATAATGGAATATTTCAATCCAACACGTAGTTAATCCTACTGTTTTCAATACCAAGGCAAGTTGTTACAACACCTTGCTCAACTTCAGATCAAATAAGCCATCTTGATTTACACACCTATGTATTTCTTTTAAAAATGATCAGTTAGGGCCAGTGTTGTGGTGTAGTGGATGAAGCTGCCACCTGTGTTGCCAGCGTCCTATATTGGTGCTTATTCGAGTCCCAGCTGCTTCACTTTCCATTGAGTTCCTGCATGGGAGGGCAGCAGAGAATGATCCAGGTCCTTGATCCCCTGCACCCACTTGGGAGACCTGGAAGAAGTTCCTGGCTCCTGGCTTTGTACTGACCCACCCAGCTCCAGCCTTTGCAGCCATCTGGGAAGTAAACCAGCAGATGGGAAATATCTCTCTGTCTCTCCCTTCTCTCTGTAACTCTGCCTTTCAAATAAAGAAATAAATATTAAAAAAATGCTTAATTAATTCTGTTGACACAGATGTTCATGGTAGACAATATTGTTATAAGTATTACTAATTACATAGTCATAATAATCTCATAACAGCTTATATTTCTCCTTTAAAAACCGTGTAATAACCCACCCCCAATTTTTTATCTCTCTAAATTCTTTAATAAAGTTTTGGCCTTTAGCACATCTGTGGTACCCAGAGTTGTGACAAATATCACTGGAAAAACATGGAAAAAACCTACAAAAACTGTGCAGATATATTAGGATAAACACAACTTGGGTCTCAGAATTCCAATGAAAGCATTAGAAAATGAATGTGTAATATCTAATAAATTACCAGATAATATGGAATAATTTCTTTTAAAAATCTTACTTCATATCATGTGAAAAGCAAAGATTGTACATAGCTATTCTTATGACCAAGACAGACTCATGTGAGAATGTATCTCCAAGCTATGCTTCCTTTTGAAGACAGTATTTCCTTAAGAATTTTTACTTTGAGTTGAACTATCTCCCAAATTATATTTGCCACTATGAGCCCTCTTTTTTTATACTCATTAGGAAAGCTAAGGATGGATAATTAGTCTACAGAGTGACAATTTTTCACACATAAAAATATATTCATATTTTGAGAGCCTGATGAAAATTATTTAAATGGAAAGTATATGGTATGGTAGGGAAAATAAAATCTTAGGAAGAATTTTGATTAACCTACGCTTTCATTCAAGTAATTATGAACAAACCATTATATGCTGTAGAGTGTACAAGTGAGATAAGAGCATAACATACTTAAATATGTATTTCCCATTATACCATTCATTTTTGAACAGTTGCTAAAATGGAACACAAGTATTTTTAATAGTAGTACATATGTCTCCCTGAATATAGGAGGTGATGGTCTTTATTATAGTCTTAAAAAATAAGCAACATTAGGTATAGTATGCAAGAGGGAATTTAAAACATGTTAATTTATCATTGTGTGGCAATCACTAATGGAGGTCAAGGCAGGTCATCTCTAAAGGAGTCACCAAATTCATCAAGAATATGTCTGCATGCCATACATCCCCAAGCTTTCTCCCAGAAAATTTATGGTTCTTGAGTACACCTTATTTTAAATTGAAATAATATATCTGACCTAGTTCAAACTACAGAACTTACATTCAACCAGGCTAACTGGTCCCTATCTCATCACCTATCGCCCTGATATGAACTGAGCAGACATTTTTCAAATTCAGCTCATTATCCAAAGAGTTCCTTCCTGTAGGTAATGTGGTCATTATTTCTCAAGGATACAGGTATTTTCTAGTCACTTTTTTCAAAGCTGCATTTGATTATATGCATAGTACTCCTGACTCTCACTCATATCGTCCTTTGCAAAAAGCCATTGGTGGGACAGTCAGCCTAATGCTCTAGAGAAATTTCTTCTTAATAACTTTTAAGTCTGGGAAAAATTGTCAGCAAAGGTATTCCATAAAAATTGGCAAAAATAAATCTCTGCCTGATACAACTGTCTAAATAAGATTTCAAGATTATCTACTTTATTAGGTTCATTTATTAAAATCACGTATTTGTGGACAGAATTTGTAAATCATGGCTGAAATTTCATTTAAATGTTCTCATTATGTAATATTAATCACAACAGCTCTATATGTCTATAATATAGCCATATTCTGTCTATAATATTACCTAAGATTTAAAGTACTTTGTTAACTTCTATGAAATGTGATATATTACAAACTATCCATTTATACCTATAAAAATATCCAGTTCCCATTTCAAGATGAGGACAAATATCAGGTTTTCCCTGACCTGTGGTAACTAATAAAGCACCTAAAAGGTAATCTTTAGAAGTATTGACACTTTGGGATGCAAAGACTTTGTCTCTCCTGTTGAGGAACAGGTATTTTTTTTTTGCTTTTTTTTTTTCCCCATGCTATTTGTTGAGCTCTTTGCTTGGTATAAGTTGGTCTTGTGTGTGTGGAGTTAGCTGAAAATAAACCTTTCCTCTAAAAAAATAAAAAAGAAAGAAAAGAAAATAGATCTTAGTAGAGGATGGGAATGGGGAGTATGGGTGGGAGGGAGGAATCACCATATTCCTGGAGTTGTATATACAAGGTGCATGGAGTTTGTGTGCCTTGAATAGAAGGTTTCTGGGAAAAAAATAATTTAAAAAAGAAAAATATCCAACAACATTGTACTTTCTCACTTGGCAAAATTATGGATATTAGCAGTTGAGATAAAAAAAAAGTTGTAAGTTGGAGGATACTTTTGAAAGTTCATGGAAAATGAAATTTGAAGATAAGTTTACTTTTAATGCAAAAATTGTTTAAATTCATAATTTTCTATAAAATGCATTTTTGTGATCTTTGTAAAGTACCTTCATTGGTTGTAAAATAACCCATTCTACCTGTGTTTGCTATGCAACTTCTTTGAAATGATGAAGAAAAGGCTTCTAAGGAGATAGATAACAGCTCAGTAATTCTTTCTGTTTTTTTTTTTTAACCTAGAAACCTTTTTTTGAGTGCACAAACTTCATGCATCTCATGTGTACAGGTTTGGGAACATAGTGATTTTTCCCACCCTATTTTTCTTCCTGTCATGCTGTCACCCTTCTTCTTCCTTCTCCTACTCCATTCTTGTTTTCTACAGGGATCTGTTTTCAATTGACTTTATACACATGGGATTGATCCTGCACTGAGTAGAGAGTTCAACAAATAGTATGAAGAGAAAAAAATGTGTTAACAGGCAAGGATCTTTTAGTTTATAAGAAGGAGGGATTTGTTTGTTTTCTGGTTTTTAAAACAAAAGACTCTCACAACTCATTTTCTGTTCTATAATTGGAAGTGATAAATGCTCACCTCTACAAAAGATTGGGAAAATTTGTTGTCAGTTTACAAGAACTGTTGAATTTGAAAGTGTTGTTATGTGCAATATATAAGCATTGAACTCTACAACAATCTGGTGAGGAATAGATTGTCTTCATTATTTATTTATTTATTTATTTTTATTTTTTGCCAGGCAGAGTTAGATAGTCAGAGAGAGAGACAGAGAGAGCATTATAAACAGTGAGAGAGAGACAGAGAGAAAGGTCTTCCTTCCATTATAATTCTCTCTCTGTCTCTCTGTCTGTTATGGCAGCTATGGCCGGCGCTGCACTGATCCGAAGCCAGGAGCCAGGTGCTACCTCCTGGTCTCCCATGCAGGTGCAGGGACCCAAGCACTTGGGCCATCCTACACTGCCCTCCCAGGCCACAGCAAAGAGCTAGACTGGAAGAGGAGCACCCGGGACTAGTGCCCGGCGCCCCAACTGGGACTAGAACTGGGGGTGCCTGCGCCACAGGCAGGATTAGCCAAGTGAGCCATGGCGCTGGCCAGTTTTCTTCATTTTAGTATAAGAAAATTAAAACAAAAAATTAAAAAATGGTTTGTTTTTATTAATTCAAATCATGAGCTCTGATCTCGTTTCTAAAACTCACTAAATTCAATTATATCTTCTCACACATTTTTGTTGGTCATCTATATGGGAGTTTTAATTCCTTTTGATTATCATTAGTAAAGTTCACCTATTTATAATTCATAATTATTTCAAGTAGGAAAGAGTAAAACTACCCAGTTATTGCCAGGGGAGAAAATTCAACTTTTGATTATTTTCTTTTATTATTATATTATTACTGTTATTGTATTAGAAAGAACATTTGAATCTTTCCTTTAGCTTTGTTTCACAGCTTTCCAGAGCAAACTACCAAGAACCTCCCGTTATCAGTCACCTTCCTAAATGATTCTATGTCTTTTCTCCTGTGGACATTTCACTAGAATTCCAGAACCAACCAGATGAGTCTCTTATGCTTGTCTGTAAATTTTACTGGTGAGTTTCATTTTCAGATTATACTTATGAATGTGGATTGAGCAAATAAAATATTTAAACACACAGAAAGAAAGAAAGGTGGGAAAAGGAAGGAAGTAAAAGGTATCCTCTATGCTTGCTGTATAAAGAAAAATTAGCCTGTATTTAGTAATTTGCTTGCTGACAGGATTGTGTATGTGTGTTTGTGTGTGTGTGTGTGTAAGCACATTTCTGACATGCACTTTTTGGGGGTTTATGTTCAATAAGTAAAGCACCCTATCATTTAACTTACTCTTAAAATGTACATTACCACAATGAAAACAATGTGGTGAGGATGTTGTTATATAGTCAATCATGATTTTTAGTGAGTGTTAAATAATAAATACTATGGCTACTATATCCTCTTCTTCTTAATGTTTTACCCTTTTTTATTTGATAAGATTTCTGGCACACAATAAGCTCTGCATATATATGTTATGAAGAACTGAATAAGTCAAAAATATTCTCTATTTTCTATAACATCTTACCTCTTGTCTTCAATATTGAACTAGAATCTTTTACTATTTACTAATTCACATAGATTTATATTCCTATTTAGACTTTTCCCTTTATGATTAGTATAATTTTGTTTCATTTCACTTCTGTAGTCCCATAAGGTAACTTACATGCTGTATTGTTTTGAGACTTTCAGTCTCATTTCTTTTGTCTGTTTTCTCTCCTAAGAAAGTAACATGTTTTGGTTTGAATGTTTAAATTAGAAGCCACCATAAACCATTCATTCATTATTACATGCACCCCTCAAAGGGAAAGGCAGGGTTCTGCACTTGTGACTACTGCTTTTTCAGTTCCAATCAGGGTGTAATGCCATCCTCCCTTCCAAAGGACTTGTTGATGCATCATGTTTTCTGTTTCTCCCTTTTTAAAATTCTTCCCTATGGGCTCATTTTCATACAATATTCACCTTTGAATTTTTCTTTTTGATTTGAAGATTCTGGTTAACGTTTCTTAGACCCTCTGATACTATTCTGTCATGGATTTCCCTGAGCCCTTACTCTGCTTACTTTCCTTCTGCTCTGAGGTCTGCCCATCAGCTGACTTTGTGGACAACCATTCCTAAAATTTGAGATCCCCTGGGGTTCCATATAGGAAAGTTTTCTCATTCCACATTCCCATTCATGTTCTCTTCCAACCTCACTGCATCTGGTCCTATCTCACTGCTGATTCTCCAGCCTAAGTCACCAGGCCCATTCTGTCCTGAACACAGCACAGTGTGCCCAACAGGGTAAGAGACCCCATACAGACCTTATAATTCATCAATCATGTCTCTGATATTTTCTATTGGTGTTGTGCTAAACATAAACATGGAAACTTAAAAAAACATAAATTTATTTATAATGGTACAATTTTAGAGCTCAGAAATCCTAAAAGTGAGGTCTCAGCAAGGATGCTTTCCTTCTGGAGGCTGTAGGAGATAATGCATGTCATTCTTTTCCAGCTTCTGTGGTTATGCATATCACTCCAATCTGTTGTATCATCTTCTCAGACTCTGACCTACCTCCCCTCCTCTTATAATTACACAGGGCCTACCTGGATTGTCCAGGATAATCTCTCTTGTCTCAAGGTTCTTAATTTAATTACATTTGCAAAATCCTTTTGGGGATCAGCACAAGGTCATCTTCACAATCCTTGTATTCTATTGACCTCAATGCACAGCACTGACCCAGTTTTTCTCTGTAAACTCCCCCCCCCATATTCACCCTTAATGAGTTATACTGTTCTATAATAAGCTTCTCAACCTGGTCCCAAGTTTTATTGATTCTTTATCCTAAATACTTTAAAATAATTCAGTTTGTTATATCTTTATTGTTGCTTAGAGAAATCAAGCCACCATCACTTCTTGGCCTCTTAACAGATCTCTTTACAAGCTGCATTTTCACTATCTGCTGTGAACATAATCCTCATTCTGTCAGTTCACTGCTTAAAAATCCATCAATGATTCTCCATTTCTCTCAACATGAAAATCAAACTTACTTTCTTACAAGTTCATCCTGTTGTCCTCTTAAACAACATCTTGCTACCACATACCCTTTTCCTACTTCCTTACTGACCTCAATAGTTTTGTGAGCTCTTCCAGCTCCAAGTCACTCATTGTAAAAAATATTTAGCTCTGACTGGAATATTTTGTACTAATTTAACCTCATAAGTCAATTGCAGGTCTCTTATTTGCACTTCTCTCCAAGTCCTATGCTTCGGAAAGACAGGATCCATGTCTGCCAACCTCACGGTGACTGGCACAATTTTGTAAAAGGTCTCAATATGTCTTACTGAAGAAATTGATTTGCAATAAACTGTACAGATTCTATGAAACCCACTAACCATGAGAAATTTAATAATATTGCTCAATATTCTATAAATCATTTGAGATGGATTCATTCTCATAAAATATTAAAAATTTGGAATTCTTAATACATAGAGAGTCAATTCAGTTCAATTAATGTTTTTGGAAACTGTGGAAAGCACAAAACACTGTGTGAGCTACCAACAACTGTACAAATTCCCTTGATTTCCCTGAAAATGCTAATAGGAAATATATGTATAAAAATAACAGTACAATATATATTGTCTCATGCTGTGAAAAGTCTTCAAAAATCTATAACTACAGACAAGGGAAACAATTATTGGAACATGTTAATACATTTAGCCACTTAATAGCATAGGCCAGCAGGATCATTGCCCTGTGGATGGAGTCCAGTATTGCCATCACAAGTGTAAAGGACAAAATAGAGTATAAAGAAGAAACATTCCCTTCCCAGAATTAGTAAATTCATCTCCACAGGAAAGCAGCTGGAAATATGCCATACCCTTTCTGACTGCAACATTCAGGAAGAGTCAACTCTGCACCTGCTCCTTCATCAGAGGGGTCAACTGCCAGTTCTAAGGCTCACATTTGTAGTGTCCAATGTAGTATTGTTCTGCACTGTAGCCATTCACCCAATCTAAGTCCAGAATTTATCCATTGCAATAATAGTTGAACTTGCTGATAAATGTAAATGAAGGTGTTGTTATTATTTCATGGAAGGAAAAAGGACCTTGAGGAAGGAAATGGTCTAGTATTCACATTTTTAAAGACATCACATCTCACTAGAATTTGGAATATATGTCAGTTTTGAAACATGGCTTCAGAGACCTTTACCTTTACTCTTCCTTGTAGAGAAACAGAGCCATTGTACCAATATCTTGAATCTAGACAGACTATCGCCTATTTAAAAATAGAGTACAGCAGAAGGGACACTATGTGATGGTTGAGGGTGATTAATAAAACCATGAGCATCTTGCTGTCTCTTAGAATACTTAGCTTCTAGACTTTTCATTCCTGAAATGTTCCCTCTCAGAATCCAGTTGCCATCTGTCAGAAAATGTAAACCCATGGACAGTGTCCCAGCAGAGACCATCGTTTGAGTAAGGAAGTCTTCACAACATTTGAGTCTTCCCAGATGATGCTCAGTGATTGTAGTGTCAGGCAGACAAGGAATCCCTCCATGACCTACCCAGCTTCTTGCCCCATAAAATACATGAGTATAATAAATAGGCACTGATTTATACTGTAGACTTTTGGGTGTCTTCTTATGCAGTAATAGGTAACTAGAAAAAATGTAGATGCTCAGTAGATGTTTAAAGAAGTATGTTGTATTAGCAGATACAAGGAGTCTATTTGCTTGGGATATCACAAAATAATCAGCCTCAAGGAAGACTTGTTTGAAGGAAGGCTTTATTTATTCCCAACAAGTGAAGGAGAAAGCAGGAAAGTAGAGTTTCCTAATGGAACTGTCTCCACAAGAAGCAGTTTCCCAGGTCTTTTATTTTTTTTTTTAACTTTTATTTAATAAATACAAATTTCCAAATTACAGCTTTTGGATTATAGTGGCTCTTTCCCCCCATAACCTCCCTCCCACCTGCAACCATCCCATCTCCCACTCCCTCTCCCATCCCATTCTTCATCAAAATTCATTTTCAATTATCTTTATATAGAAAGATCAATTTAGTATGTACGAAGTAAAGATTTCAACACTTTGAACCCACACAGAAACACAAAGTATAAAGTACTGTTTGAGTACTAGTTATACCATTAATTCATATAGTAAAATACATTAAGGACAGAGATTCTACATGGGGAGTAGGTGCACAGTGACTCCTGTTGTTGATTTAACAATTGACACTTATTTAGGACATCAGTAATCACCCAAGGCTCTTGTCATGAGCTGCCAAGGCTATGGAAGCCTCTTGAGTTCAAACTCCGACCTTTTCAGACAAGGCCATAGGCAAAGTGGAAGTTCTCTCCTCCCTTCAGAGAAAGATACCTCCTTTTTTGATGGCCCGTTCTTTCAGCTGGGATCTCACTCACAGAGATCTTTCATTTAGGTCATTTTTTTTCGCCACAGTGTCTTGGCTTTCCATGCCTGAAATACTCTCATGGGCTTTTTAGCCAGATCCGAATGCCTTTAGGGCTGATTCTGAGGCCAGAGTGCTGTTTAGGACATCTGCAATTCTATGAGTCTGCTGTGTATCCTGCTTCCCATGTTGGATCATTCTCTCCTTTTTAATTCTGTCAGTATTAGAAGACACTAGTCCCTTTGATACTTAATCCTATCATTATAATCAATTATGAACTGAAATTGATCACTTTGACTAGTGAGATGGCATTGGTAACTGCCACCTTGGTGAGATTGAATTGGAATCCCCTGGCATGTTTCTAACTCTACAGTTAAGGGTAAGTCCGAGTGAGCATGTGCCGAACTGTACATCTCCTCCCTCTCCTATTACTACTCTTATATTTAACAGGGGTCACTTTTTAGTTAAATTTAAACACCTAAGAATAATTGTGTTCTAATTAAAGAGTTCAACCAATGATATTAAGTAGAACAAAAAATACTAAAAGTAATAAACTAGTAAGTTATTCCTTGACAGTCAGGACAAGGGGTGATCAATTCATTGTTTCTCATAGTGTCCATTTCATTTCAACAAGTGCTCAGTTAGTTGTCACTGATCAGGGAGAACATATGATATTTGCTCCTTTGGGACTGGCTTATCATAGCAAAATTTATGGATCTATCCAGGATATAGAAAACCAGGAGTGAGAGGGTCCTTCCTACTTGCATTATTCATCTGAGATGTACAAAAAGTGGAACTGGGAGACCCTTCTTACTCAAGAAACATTGGTCTTCATACATTGTATATTTAAATCTCTGGCTAGTGGAGACACTGTAGGATAGTATGCTAAGTCTCTGTCTGTGGCTCCAGCATCCTATATGGGCACTGGTTCATGTCCTGAGTGCTCCTCTTCAAATCCAGGTCTCTGCTTGTTTCCTGGGAAAGCAGTGGAAGATAGCCCAAGTGCTTGGACCCCTGCAACAACATGAGACCATGAAGAAGATCCTGGCTTCTGGCTTTGGTCCAGCCTAGTTCCAGCTGTCGCAGCCATTTGGGGAGTGAACCAACGGAAGGAAGACCTTTCTCTCTGTCTCTCCCTCTCTCTGTCTGTAACTCTGCCTCTCAAATAAATAAATAAAATCTTAAAACAAAAAAAAAAAACCTCTGGCTCAGACTGGTTCTTTGTTTATGGTAATCTAGCTCCCCCTGAGTACAATGTTTCAGGACAGGATTTCCAGGAACATTCTGTGAAAAACAAATTCAAGTGAGTACATTTTTTAGGTTCTCTGCCCCTATTACTGTGCCCTTCCTTGCTTAAATCATACACTGTTATTTCCAGTTGGAAAGAATGAAAGGAATGGAGGGAGTAAGAGAGGAGGAAGGAAGAGAGAGCAAAAACAGGGAAGAGAAAGGGAGATTAAAGAATGACAGACTGAAAAGTAGAGAAAGATAGAGAGGCAGAAATCCAAAAACAAATTTTAAAAAATGAGTGGAAGAAATAAAGTGACAAAGAGAAATAATTTAGAAAAGTGCAAAGTGAGAGAAAACAAAAGAAATCTCTATTTCAGGGAGAAGAGAAAGAATCTATTCTCTAAAAGTCAAGATTTAAACTAGGGACTTGAATCATGAATGATCTTAGATAGAGCTGTGAGACAGAAAGCACGGCAGGTATTTCAGGTGTCAGAAAAACAAAGACATTTTGTGTGAGAAAAACATCAAGGTTTAATGGTTAATTTAAAAATTATAAGCTTATGCATCCAGTGAAAAGTCTAGAATTAAAGGTCAAGGTGGCTGCCAGTCTGAGGTGGGGGTAAGAAGAACTCTCACAAAGATGCCAAAAGTCACTGTGGATCTGACATCTATTCTTGTATCTGGCTGCACCTGGGCTGGTAGAAGAATGACTTTGCCTTCTCCTGAGCCTTCCAAATCTTGTATTAGTGCTTCTTTGGCAAACTCTGAACTAGATCCATCCAGGGAAAAGAATTTCTGGAAAAGAATTTCCTATGCACTGCAGAGGAAGTGATGTTGCTGATGCTAAGTTGGCAATAGGCAACCAGCACACAAGGCATGTGCTAGAAGCTATCCTGAATTGTGGAGGGATGCCGCACACACTCAGAAAAGAGCAAATCTCTGCCTTAAACAGACTCTTTGGTGGAAGGTAAGAATTGAAAAGTAAGTTGGAGCCAGTTGTGTCCTTTCTTTGTAGGAAATGGGAAAAAAAAATAAGCAGTAGAGGAAAGAATAGCTTGAAAATAAGATTTGGTGATTACTCATGTTGGGCCTGGAGCTATGACTAAAAGCCAAGGATTCTGTTCTACAGAAATCATATTTTCCTTTCAAAAAATTTTTTAAAGATTTATTCATTTATTTGAAAGTATGAGTGAGTGAGTGAGAGAGAGAGAGAGAGAGAGAATCTTCCAACCATTGGTCCACTCCTCAAATGGCCACAATAGCCAGTCCTAGGAAAGACCAAAGCCAGGAGTCAGGAGCTTCTTTTGAGTCTCCCATGTGGGTAGTAGAGTCTGAAACACTTGGGCCATCTTCTGCTGCTTTTCCCAGGTCATTAGCAGGGGTCTGGATCAGAAGTGGAGCAGCTTGAACACACTCATATGTCAGCATTGCAGGCAGAGGCTTTACTGCTACACTAAAATGCCAGCCCCAATATACTTCTTGGCTTCAGATTGGCTCAGCTCTGGCTGTTGCATCCATCTGGGGAGTGAACCAATGGATAGAAGACCCTTTTCTCTGTCTTTCCCTCTCTGTCTATAACTCTACTTTTCAAATTAATAAAAATCTTTTTAAAAGATTCAAAAAATAATTATATCTTACAATAAAATTTAAATCCTTGTCAAAATTAGACAGTTTATATCACTCAGTAAAATAGAACATATCAACATAAATCATCAGTAAATGGGCCCCAAGATTTCTGAAGCTCTGCAAATATTGACTGTTTTTTTCTTTTGCCAGAGGGGGAAAAAAAACAAACTGGAATTAACACACAGTGACTATTAAGTTACATCATGACTATGTGACCATTCCCAAAGGACAAAAAACATAAATATTGGAAGGAAAACAGCCAGTTTTATTGTGGGAAATGTCTGTAAGAAGCTTTCCTGATCAGAAAATGTTTTCTTGTTTTTAATATTTATATTGGTAAAAAGTAACTTGTTTCCTAAGAAAAGACTAGATGGTATTGTGCCTAAAATCAAGAGGAAGTATCAGACTCATGAATTCTGTCTCCAGAGGGGTAATAATGGCCCCTTTTCTGCCATTATCCTATCTTGCTCATTTAGCAAGGCTGTGGGTCAAATGCCTTCATTGGTCTTTATCTCTCCTCCTCCACACCCATCTCATTGATATTTAAAGAATAAAACCATGACTTCACTCAGAGAAAGCAGACAAGTCTGGTTTGGGCAGGCCATTTCTGAATTCTGACTATAATTTTAGTTGTGCAGGTTTGGGTCACTGAGATCTATTCATCTTTTCTTTACCAAAAAAAAAAAAAAAGTGATTATCCAATGTCAAACAGGCATAAAATAATACACTCAGTAAAGATGCTGCTTTTCTTTGCTTTCATTTAAGGACTGAAAGAAAATTTGCAAAGGAATAATATTCTGAAACAGAGCTACTCATTGCTGAAGAAGGAATATAATCAAGGTTGTCAATGGAGGTGGTTTTAGTGTTATCGTCTTAGAGGAGTAGTAGAGGCTTTATTGGAACACGATTTCAGAAATTCAAGGAGGAAGATGATAAGACTAAGCTGATACTGGTAATTGCAAAAACAGACTGGATCACCTGGAAAAGATTTTAGTGAGAATAAGCTGGATTGGAACAAAGATAAGTTTACAGAATGGCACAGAGGTTTCTAAACTGTAAGGATGTTTAAATATTAATACTGTCAAGGCAAACTAAGATTATAACAAGTAGAGTAGATTTTATTTTGGACAGAGGAGGATAAGTTTCTGCTAGAGTTGAGGTGCATGTAGAACATTTTACTGGATATATCCAGGAGGCAGTTGATATACTGAGTTTAAGTATCTGCATAAATTTGGGGATCAACATTCTATGCTACCTGAAATCGTAGAGGTCCATGAGATAACTCAAAAAAGCATATCAGAACAAGACCACAGGAAAACCAAAGACATACTTCTTGGTTAATCCTACATATAGGGTAAGCGTAGGAAGAATGACAAGTTGCAGGAGAGTAATGGTCACAGATGACACCATCAAAAAGAAAATATTCAGGGGCAGGTGTTTGATGTTGCAGTTAGGACATCCATATCCCATATCAAAGTTCCTGGTTCAAATCCTGTTCCTCCACCTTCCTGCTAACGCACATTCTAGGAGGTAGCAAATGATGGCTCAACTTGGGTCCCTGCCATTGACAAAGAAGATTCCAGAGTGAGTTTCAGATTCTTGACTTCAACCTGGCAAAACCTTTGTTGTTGGGAACAGCTGGGGATGAACCAGTGGATGGAAGATTTCATTGTCTTTCTTTCTGTTTCTCATCTCTCTGTCCCTCTCTCACATTGCCTATCAGATAAAATGAAAATAAATTACATTTTAAAAAATATCCAAACAAATTGACAATCAGCAACCTAGAAAAGAGGAAATAAAGCCTACTGAGACACTGAGAAGAGAAGGGATTTTATAGAGATTAATACCTCTTGTACCTGGATTTTTCAACTTGTGGCTCTGTGGGACTGGCTGAAGCAACGTCCCATCCACCTGCTTCCTGGCTAAGCCCTACCCATACTCAATCTTACCTGCCTATTATCCTCATCTGAAGTGCAGTTTTGACCTTCCACTGTCCTCTACCAGTGTTAAGGCAGACCTCCATCATTCATTGCATTTCAATACCCTGTATGTTATCTATATAGGAGCTCCTAGAAGTAAAAATACCATATATCTTTCTGAATGGACACAGTAGCTAACACATTGTAGAACTTCACATCACATTTTGCAGCCTCTTGACCAGAAATAAGAGACACTGACTGTGAGGAGACTCGTCTCAAATATATCTGATGGTAGTAAATGGAGGTGAAGGAAGACTTGGGCAAACGCAATTAGGAAAAATTACAGCTTTTCAGTAAAGCATTCAGTGAGAGTGGACTTAAAGACAGGAGAGAGAGAGAGAGAGAGAGAGAGAGAGAGAGAGAGAGAGGAAGACTGCCAATTTTGACTTATAAGGCAGTGTTGTTTGAGCACCAGCTTCTAGAAATTTCTCATAATCAGCATATACTCCCATGCCTCTAATTTGTGTCTCCAAGTTTTCCTTGACTCTACACTCCTGGCTTGCTGCCCTAAAAATGCCCCCCTGCCTGACAGAACACTTTTCAGCCCATAAATCAGTGACACTTTGTCTCCCAGCATGAATACTGTGAGCAGCTTACTGTTTGAAGAACCTCAAAGTGAACTGGAAAGATCAATGGGACCTACTTCCAAGGAAGTGAATGATGTTTCACCTATACTAGTTTGCTGCTAGATTTCTTTTTTAAAGATAAGCAGAGAGCCTCTCGGTTTTTCTCAGTATGAATTGTATAACCACCGAGGTTAAAAATATATATCATTTAATTCCATTTTTCTTGAAGGTGACCTACCAACACCTTTCAACAAAAATCTGGAGATGGAAAGTTCAAATCAGTTCCAATCATCTCATGAAATATTTGTTTTACTTCTATAAATGTCAGATACTATGCGAACTCCTGAAATGGCAGGTCCCTATCCTCATGTTCCTATACCATATCAGGGAGATCAGACTAGGTTTTTATAATAAAAATATCTTAGTCTGTTCAGGATTCTATAACAAAATACTATAAACTAGGTGCCTTATAGATAACTGAAATTTATTTCTCACATTCTGAAGACTGAGAAAGTCCAAGACTGAGTCCCTGTCAGATCAGTGTCTGATGAGGACTGTCTTCTTACTGCAATCATATATAGGAGAAAAAGCAAGAGAACTCTCTGGGGTCTAATAAGGGCAATAATCCCACTCATGGGGGCACAACCCTAATGACTTAAATACCTATCAGAAGACCCATCTCCAGATGCCACTACACTGGGGAGTAGATTTTATTTTGGACAGAGGAGGATAAAAACTTTGGAAACATAAACATTCAGGCCATAACATAGAAGAAATAAATGACAGCATAAAGGACAAAATATTTCTGACATATTCATTTAGCAACTGAATATTCTTCCCTTTAAAAAGAAACTAAAAATGTGAGTATAGCAGTGTGACAAAGCTGTTTCATCACAACTTATAGTACTGGCACACTTATCAGAGTGCCAGTTATGTACCAGCTACTCTGCTTCTAATCTAGCTACCTGCTTGTATGCCAGGGAAAGCTGCAGAAGATGACCCAAGTACTTGGCCCTTGCCACCCATATAGGAGACTAAGGTGAAATTCCTGGCTCCTGGCTTTGGCCTGGCCCAATACTGTTTGTTGTGACCATTTGGAGAATGATCCAGCAGATGGAAAATATCTCTTTCTTTATTTCTATCTCTCTTTCTGATGCTCCTCCCTTCAAATAAAAAATGTTTCAAGATTTTTTAAAATTACCATTCACACTTTTTTCCCCTTTGGAAAGCAATGTTCTTACCTAGCATGAACAAAGTTGAAAAGATTCTCAGACTCATCTGTCTCTTTCATCCATTTACCATCAAGTTCCTAAAATGTCAACATGGTCATCCTGATACATGATGTTTCGTGTGACTCCAAGTGCAGGCTGAAATTCTTTAATTGTTGATAATCGTTAAAGAAACCTATGGGTTCTTTGGGGAGTTTTTCTTGTTGTTTCACCACTCAACCACTAAACTATGGGAGTTTATCCACATGGTATTTCTATATATTTCTACCTCACATTCCCCGAGTATGCACCCTGATACACACACATCTAGTACACAAACACTTCATGAATAATACAAAGTAAGAGTTCTATAGAAGTGTCATAATGGCTCACAAAGTCTGATTACACAAACTATTCCTGGCGCCTAACAGCCTTTCTGTTCCATTTCTACTCCCTCTCCTCCTTTCTGCCTGGACCTAACTCTTCTTCTTCTTTGAGGCTTACCTTCTTGGCTCTCACGAGCTCCTGTAAGCAGTGTAGGACAAGTCTGTACCCACTCTGAGAGCACGGTGCTCCCATGGCAGCCTTCGTCTGTCCCAGCACTCACCACATCATTCATATTCTTATATACCTTTTACTGGACCATAAGGTTCTTAGAAGCATATACTGACTATTTCATTATTTTGATATTTTTAGTGCACATAAAATCAACACCTCGTGCAAAGTACACAATCATCTTCCACAAATAAATTGTGCTATTAACAGTAGTGATTATTTCACATAAAGAAAAGATACTCAAAATAAAATAAGTACAATCAGAATATTTTAAACTGATTTGATAGGAGCTGAAATTTTATTTCTATTTTTAAAAAAGCAACTAAGGTATACCAAAAGTTAACATAGCACTCAGCAGGAACTAAAATTCAAAGCAAGTTTTGGGGGATTATTACCAAGTATCAGTAAGTAGCAGTATATTTTATTTATTTATTTTTCTAAATGACCATACTGACCAAAATACTCTGCCCTTATGAGACTGTACCTCATAGCACATACTAACATTTGAGTGGCCCTTTAAAATAATGTCATTTTATACGGATCCATTAGATGAGCTAGAAGGAGGCTTCCAGACTCAGGATAGCCAGGAACCATGCCCCTGATCAGCAGGAAGTAGACACAGAAAATGGATCATTATCTTTCCACACCACCTTAAGATTAAGGGTCAGAAATCTCTGCATGTGGTGGTGGGGAGGGCGAGAAATAACTAACCCAGAACCACAGGGCTGGAGGTGCTTGCAAGCCACAAGCCTCTGAGCCATGTGTCATATTACCTGCCACTTGTCAATCAGAACCTCCCCTTCCCAATTTGTCTCTACCTGGGACCTGGGAGGGAAGGTGTCATGTGAACAGCCACGCCCTTTCTGATCTCATAAAAGAGCCCAGCAACTGCGAGGGGTCTCCCTTCCTTCAAGGACTAGAGGAGGTGCTCAATTGTCCTCTCTCTACCTCCTCTCCCAGATCCCTTTTCTCCTTCTGGCACTCCACTCCTCACCCATGCATGCCCTCGTATGTATGTGTTTACTTTCTCACCTTTGTGCACCTTAAAAATACTGATAATAAATAAAAGAATGACATTTTATAAACACAAGTATGTACAATACTAAGTTGAAAATTGATAGATCAAGCCACACTAACAGCAAACCTAGAACCTTATAGAATGTACATGTCTTGCTCAAAAATATAAATTTCACAAACATCTTATATGTCCTACACTCAGACTACTACCTGCAGTATAGATTTTGTGGATGGTTTTGTGTTGTGTAGCCAATGCACAGTGGAGTCTTAAATGCTTACTTAATAAGGTATTTTAAATAGAGATTATTTGATTCCTCTTATGCAACACTTTCTGCTTAATGCCCTTGTTCTGCAGGGAATTTCATTAGCATGTGCCCTGATCTTGTCCTCCAAGCCCTCATTGCTTCAGACAAACATGGATTTAATTGAGAGAAAACCAAGCTGTGACTATGATTCAGGTGGGAAGGCTGTTTCTCTGAACAAATTAAATCTAGTGGAATGACTGAGTGTTTTTTTCTATACCCTTCTGATAGATTTAATACTGCATATTAATTGTTGTTCTCCTATCCTCGATTCGGTGATTGTTTTCCCCGGGATCCTGTTGAGGGTGATTGATGTTCAGATAAATTTTTCGTTATCATATAGAGAAAGAAAGATTAACATGTGCTAATAAGAACACCAGGGTACAAGATTTTCAATTAGCTTAAATATAAACACAATATTAACACATGGTTCCACAGATTTAAAAAGGAACAGTCTGGTCAATACAACACAAAACTGACAATCAAGGAAAAAAGAAACACTTGGGTTCTTAGGACTCCTTTCTAATATCTTCCTTTGGTAACACACAAACAGATGATCTGGTTAGTTTACCAGTTAACCCAGTTGGAAAGATGCTTTTATCATGTTCATAGATATTCAAAAGGAACTGAAGAGAATACACAAGTTTTGAAGTGTCTGCACACACTGCAGCCTCACCCTTGTGTTGGACTGCAAAGTTCTATAAGACAGGGCTAGGCCACATCTTACATTAACCAGAGACTTAACGCATGTTTCTTGAAATTGAATTTCATTGTGATATTTAAGTTCCTTTAGTTTGAGCACAAAGATACCAATTTGTAAGCCATTCTTTATTTTCCTTTCTCCTTGTTTTTTTAACTATTTTCCTTGTTATTGAGCACTTCTTTTTTTAACTTTTATTTAATCAATATAAATTTCCAAAGTACAGCTTTTGGATTACAGTGGCTTTTTCCTTCCATAACCTCCCTCCCACCCATAATCATCCCATCTCCCACTCCCTTTTCAATCCCCCACTCCCTTTCCCATCCCATTCATATAAATATTTTTAATCATCTTTATATACAGAAGATCAATTTAGTATATACTAAGTAAAGATTTCAACAGTTTGAACACTTCTATAAGTAGCCTCAAAACCTTTCTGGACTGGGGCAGAACATAACAACAAGAAATAGGTTAATGCAACATGTTCATAGTGGGGGAAAGGCGAATTGTTGAATTTATTTTTGAAATCATATTACTGGTTTACCTTATAAGAATATCATTTAATTGAAGGCTTCTGCTATGCACATTTGATAGTTTATGTAAAATATCATTACTAAAGTGGACTCCTTAGGGTGAAGCAAGTTCACTTCCAAAATCCAACCACATCTTTATTAACTAAAGTCCACAATGAAGGCTGAATTTCTTGCTGAAAAAGAAAATCATCTTGGGTATGATGCTAATCTAAAATTTACTTCATTAATTTGCTTTTTTTCTGTTCCCTTTAGACATTACCCAACTAAAATTCTTGCACATACATTAATTACACCAATTAGTCCCAACTGTACCTATACACACATTCAAGATTTGATTATCTGAGCTAAATTAAGAGGTTAGGCATGGCACAAATAATAAAAATGGACAAAAATTTTAAATCCCCATGTACATTGGACTAATGAATACATTATACATTTTGGCGTAGTTAAGTTACCTTATTATGTTTTGCTAAATTTAATAATATAATTACCTTACATTTCCTTATTCTACTCAGGTTGTGACAGAGAGCTGCCCTGATTTATAATAGGCAATGTGGAAAGCTAGATTATAATTTAAGGGTTTTATTATAATCATTTATTTCTTCTCTATTTTCAAATATACCTTTTTATGTTTGCAGCCGGACATACCCATATGGTCCCTATTTTCCAAATTTTTCATTGGTCTTCATATACTTGAAAGACATAGAGACAAAGATGAAGAGGTCTTTCATTTCTTGCCAAAATATTCCCAGCAGCCAGGGCTGGCACAGGCCAAAGAGTCAGAAACTCAATCTAGGTCTCCCATGTAGGTGGCAGGGGCCAAAATACTCATCTCTCAGGCTATTTGTTAACAGGAATTTAGAATCAGAAGCAGAATTGGAACTCTAATCCAGGCACTCTCATAAGGAAAGCAGCATCTTAAATGCTGAGTCAAAAGTCTGCCCCCTGCCCTGCCCCATCCCACGCTGCCCCTTGATTGTCCTAAAATGTTCAGCAGTTATATGGAAAGACAGCTACTCCCCATCTATGGGTAATTCCAACTTTCATTTCTTTAGAGTTTGAGGAGTTCATTCTTTCAGTTCACCTTTCTAATGGTTTGATGGTTTTTATCACCCTTTGTGAGGCAGTATAGCGTAAGTCAGTGGTTCTTAAAATTGAGTGTACAGAACAGCTTCTTAAAGGATAGATTGCTCGACTCCCAGCCAGCATTTCTGCTTCAGTAGGTCAGAGATGAGGTTCAGTAATTGACATTATTAACAAACTTACAGGTATTGCTGACACTGCCCATGATGAAGAATATGGCTTCTTATGTTTTAAATGCAGCTCCACTAGTTATGCGATGAAGGGCAACGTTTTTAACCTCCAGTCTCAGTTTTCTCATCTGAAGCACTGGGAATAATAATGGAAACATATACCATTGAGTCATTCTTGTATTTAGATGAGTTCCATATTTTAAATATTTACAACAATGCCTGGCACCTAGGTAAGTGTTCCGCAAGTGTTCATCATTACCGTTCTTGCTGTTCAGACACAGATCACCAAGCATAATGATGAATGAGTTAACAGTAAAGGATGAAATGGCTTTTTATGAACCATTTGGCTGAGCACTAGACACTGGGAGAAAAAGAATGCTGAAAGCGTTACTCCTCCGGGTGACTCAAAGAGGAAAATTCTGGATGCATGTGAGGCTGAAATCTATTATGGCAGATCATCACAAGGCGGAAGAGTTCATAGAAGGCGTAGGGGAAAAACACTCTCAAGTGAAAGTCTTTGATTTTTTTCTCTCATATGCCAATGCCAGACTGTCATTAGGGAGTCAGAAAATATGTGTTCTGTGTCTAGTATATGTTTATTAGGCCCTAAGATAGATAGAATTGAGCATTCAAACGTGAGCAAAAGTAGATAGGTTCTCTGCTCTCCTAGAGCTTAAAATTTAGTCCAAAAATAATATAAGTTCACGTAAAAAAAGCAAATGTGACAAACATTAAAGAGGGTTTTGTTTTCAACAAGTCAAGAGAGGCACTGCTATGAGAAAAATAAGTGTTGAACTGAAGTATGAAGGACACACAGTGTCTGCAAGAATAACACATAAATGTTGCAAGTTAAATTAATACAAATGTCTCAGTTTCCAACATAGATATAAATGGTGCTCACTAATGGCTACTGAATGTATACATTACTAATTAGAAATTATATGTAATGAATACAGAAACAATTAAAGCCCAGATTTGATACTGATATACAACTATATCTGATAAGACTGATTTAATGGCAATGTAGACACAACTTAAATTTTCAGAGGCCTAAATAAATAAAAATTCATTTTTCTTACATAAAAAGAGATGTAGAGATGGAGCGTTTCTGGTGTTGGGCCAAGGACTTATTTCATCACCTTTTGGGGCCATGGCACTCTCTAAGCCTTTCCATGGTCACATGATGACTGTTGTATTCAAGGAAAAGGATCATCTTTTATATTTTCACTGGTACTCTTCCCAAATGGATTTCTGTGTAAATATCCTAGGTCAGAATCAATTCACTGGATAACCTCAGAGGAAAGGCAGTCTGGGAAAGTGGGAAATGGGATTTGTCGTGATTTCTGCAGGTTAATCATGGCCCCCTTCTCTTGGAAGGTTCTGGATCAAAGTTAGGCTCTCGTTAGGCAGAAAGAAGGGAAAATGGATAATGAGTATGTAACTAATATCTTCTGCTACAACAACATGCATCATTGTGTTTAACAGGTTCTTTTGTAGTTGTTGAACTACTTGGAGTTTGGTGTAAATAGCGATAAAGACTGGCACATGCTTCTGACTATTTTTCATCTTGGGTTGGTGGGATTCTTCAAAGCAAGGGAAACATTCATTAAGATGCTCTTTTTCCCAAAGTGATGATTATTTGAATAATTTGGAATGGAATTCTCTTTGGTTCAATGGGGAAGAGGAGGCTAGAATTCAGTAGGAAATTGAGCATTTGTTGGTAATAAAGTAGAATTTTTCTTTTGGAACAGTTCAAAGTAATCGTAAATTTTCTCTTCTGCATACTCTATGCATATGACTGTGGAAAATTTGATCACTTCAGTAAATTGTTGTGAGGTAAAAATCAGCATTATCAAGTGCCAGCCATTATCATGAGTTCTGTTTTATTTATGTTTGTTCCTCACAAATGTCTTTTTCTGATGAAACAACAGAAGTTCAGAGAAGTCAAATAACTTGCTAAAGATGGCATATGGTTTAGGAGTCAGAGATTGAAACCCATGTTTTCCTTACTTCATTTACAGTTTCTGTTTTTATATTTTTGTCTAGTTTTCCACTTATGGTTTAATTCAATATTTCTTCCCAGAGGTAATATTTTAATATCCCTTGAAGGAAAAATAATTAAAAAGCAATTATTACTGACCAAACCATCCAAGTTATTTTTATGTTAAAACTAATGTGTAAGGTCAGTGCTGTGACACAGCGAGTTAAAGTCCCAGCCTGCAGTGCTTATCCATATGGGTGGTCCAAGGCTATGGGCCCCTGCACCCATGTAGGAAAACCAGAAGCTCCTGACTCCTGACTTTGGATCAGCTCTGCTCCAGCCTTTGCGGCCATTTGGGGAGTGAACCAGTAAATGGAAGAACTCTACCTCTCTCTGTAACTCTGACTTTCAAATAAATAAAAACAAATCTGAAAAAAAAAACTAATGTGTGATAGTGTTAATGTTTAAATGTACTTTTTTGTTTTTCATTTTAAATAGTGACTTTGATAGCACATGAATATTTGGGTAAATGTGCTCTTTCTATAATGGTAAATATTTATTGCATGTTTGATTTTTAAGTGGTGTTCTTTGTATTGATTTTTTAATATACTTGTTTTTTCTTATTCATTTCTAGAAAAATGTTAAACCCAAATTTACTATTCTTTGGAAGATGATATTTTCAACATAGATTTTTAGCCTGAAACCTTTGCCTCATATGCTTAAGGTCCTTGAGTAATTAAGTAAGCACTCCATTCCCTTGCTTCCCTTTCTACAACTCCTTTGTTACTGGAATTCCCCTGCCATGTTGCAATCACAGGATAATGTCTCTCATTCATTTTCAAACAGTATTTGTGCTAGACTTGTGACATACAGGCCTTATTTGCTGTGTTTCCTCCTGTGTTAGTTCTTCAAGGTCAAGGACTGTCTCTCATTTGTCTTCTTGAACTCTGTTCCCAACACATATAGAGGAGGAAGGTGGTCAAGAAAGAGTTGTAGGAATAAAGATATAGAAATCAGAGTCACAGTGACTCTCAATGTAAAAGTCAGCAGGCAATGGGAAAGATGCAGAATAAAGTTGTGTGAGGATAAAACCAAGTGGCTAAGGGGATGGCCATTGCTATTGATATATAACCTCTGTAATAAAACCTAGAGTAAAAGAATGCAACGAGTTCACTGGGAAACTGTCAAGTGCATGGATGGCAATACCAAATGAAAGACTCTAGACACTGTGACTTTCAGAAGACCAAATATGTGAAATGAGCTGTCTTTATAGTCATATAGAAAAATCACTTGTTATTTTATTTAGAGACAGTGTTATGAGGCAGACGAGATGAAAAGGGAAGAAATACAGTTTAATAATTATAAGTGGAAGTGAAAATGTGAAGGGAGGGGAATCTCTTAACAGTTGTAAACCCTAATGTGTAAAAACACACTCCCTACAAAAAATATCAATAATTAGAAAAACCCAAATAACACTCAGTTATAGAATAATGTATAATAAACTATAAATTAGGACACGTCCATAAAGTAAGGACTACTCAGTTTTTCAAAAAATAATAATACAGACATATATCCAGGTGTCAGACTTCACATGCATTTAATTCTCAGAGCCACCTTATAGGTAAGATAGTATCATCAGGCCTGAGGTTGTGGCATAGTGGGTAAAGTTGTCACCTAAAATGCTGGCATCCCATATGGGCACCAGTTCATGTTCAACTGCTCCACTTCCATTTCAGCTCCCTGCTGGTGTCTTGGGAAAAGAAGCAAAGGATGGCCCGAATGATTGGGCCCCTGAAACCCATGTGGGAGACCTGGAACCAGAAAATGGATTCTGGCTTTAGCCTGACCCAGCCTTGGTAATTACAGCCATCTGGGGAGTAAGCCAGCAGATGGAAGATCTCTCTCTCTCTCTCTCTCTCTCTCTCTCTTTCTTCCTCCCTCCCTCTCTTTCTCTGTAACTCTCTGACTTCCAAATAAGTCAAATAAATCCTTTTTTTTAAAAAAAAGATGCTATCATCATCCCCATTTTATGGGTCATAGAATCAAGGTACAGAAATATGCAACAACTTATTCAAGGTCACTCAACTCTGAAGTGCAAGAACTGGGATTCAAACTCACGTGATTTTGTGCTTAAACACTGAGGTATACAAGGAGAGAGATGGCCCGTACGCACCATTACATAAGCAGTATGTGTGCTAAAACTCCCATTTTTATAAATGTAACACCATGTTACAAAGAAAGAACCAGTAGGACAAATCAAAAGTTAAGGAAGAAAATGAGGCAATCTAAAACTCTCTGGCACATCCCCAACTAATTACGGAAAGCATTAAATTGTGTTTGGGAGATGCAACGTTATGAAATTCTGCTAAGGCACTTGGCTCCCTTTGAAATGCCCCTTCAGCTGGTACAAGATCATTTCATATCCCCTCTACTGATTCGCTCGATTGCATGTCAGCTCTATTAAGAAGCTGCTTCTCACTAATCCAAGTTGACTTTTTATTAGCCACTTCCTCAAGTAGCAGACACATGACAATTTCAAGGCTTAAAGACTGCCTTCACTTATATCTAGGCAGAACCTAGATCTCAGCTATGACCAAAATGCAGTGTTAGAATCTGAAGTTTAACTTACTTGCATGTACTTTTTTTTCTTTTTAGGTCTTTTTTTTTCTACCTTCTTCTAATTCTGCTGTAAGAGAAAACTACAGCAAATGGAACAAATCAAGTGACCCCAAGCAAGTGCAGGGGAAATAAGGGAGCAGTTTCTGCAATATAGGATTTCTTTGCTTCCCCAGGTATGCTGGCAAGAACTAAAAGATAAAAGTGACAAGGTCAGCCAGCAGCTCCAGGGGGTCCTTTCCCAGGATGGCCAGCCTGGGATAATGACTCTCACACAGGAAAATTACCTATTTTGTCCCTCAGGCACAGAGACAAAATAAATCAAAGCAGTTTTGAGGCTTGGGTTTGTCAAGCTGTCACTTTTCTTTTTCAGTGTTTCACAATTCTCTGAGTGATTTATTTATGCATGTAAATTTTGAAAGTAATTCATTAATATTAGAGAAAGACTGGGAGAGGGCTTTGGAGTAGAGAGGCCTGTTCGTTAATATATTCAGCCTTTCCTCTCTGCTCTCCCAAGAGCTTCCCATCTACTTTCATTAGATTCTGACTCCAATGCCTTAGATCTGGGGGGTCACTGAGACGTTATGAAATGCTAGTCTACAATCCCCAGTGAAATCTGAGACCTCCGTATGAGAGAAGCTGGCAGAGGTCATTAGACTTCATTTTTTATGTGTTATTTTGTATCTTGAAACACTTCAAAGACTGTAAAAAGGAAGGCAGAGAAACTATCAAAAGGGGCCAGTGGACTGAGAAACTGACTGGACTACACGGGCCGGGTCCCTTCTCGTGCCCCTGACAGAGCCCTGACTCCTAGTCACATTACTTACTCCTTGTTTTTCCAGAATCTTCATCTACAATCCAGAAATAAAATAAAACCTACATTATTAAATTATGGAATTTTGAAACTGAAACAGATGGTACATTTCATCACGCAAGGCTTTTGTCACTGGAAGAAAATTTGTATACCACAGGCTTTTGCAAAATCACCATGTTAATTATGATCCGTGAAGTACAGGGACCAAGTCTGAACTCCCAACCTGAGCCGATCTCTGCTATCCCTAATGACTGTGGGCCAAACAGACAATGGAAAAGTTAAGATGATAAATGATTATATAAATAAACATGTGTGTTATATATACCTATAGATAATTGTGTAGGTAGGTAGGTAGATAGAAAGAGATACAAATCGCAGGCTAGGCACTTCATATTTCAGAGTTACTTGTTCTCTAACCAGAAAATGAGAGTGCTAGGTTAGCAGTGATGATGGCAAAAACTGACACTTACTGAGCTCTAATGGCACATGATGTCTAGTGTGTTGCTTATATTGTGTTATCACACATAATTACTAGAAGAAATACAGTGAGAGAGGAACTCTTATTGCCCCCGTTTACAAATGAAGAACTTTAGCTTGGAAATGTTAGATGCTCTCTATTAGCTTCTCTGAGCTCTCAAGTTCTTTTTTTTTTTTTCTTTTTTTTTTTTTTTTTTTTTGACAGGCAGAGTGGACAGTGAGAGAGAGAGACAGAGAGAAAGGTCTTCCTTTGCTGTTGGTTCACCCTCCAATGGCTGCCGCGGTCGGTGCGGAAGAAGGGCAACCGGGACAGAATCCGGCGCCCCGACCGGGACTAGAACCCGGTGTGCCGGCGCCACAAGGCGAAGGATTAGCCTGTTGAGCCATGGCGCCGGCCTCAAGTTCTATGAGCTCCTTCGTCAGCAGAGCCCAGGCAATTCTTCCTGTGTATAAGCTCATTCATCTGGATGTAATGTAAGTAGTTTGCTCTCCACACTCCACAGAGAGAAAACATACAACATACATAGCTCCTAGATTATGGCAGGAACTGCTCCAAGCACTGTACACATATGTTCACAATTACTCTCCTCAACCACCCTGGGAGGGAGAATCCTCTATACCATGCTCACTTTCAGATAAGAAAGCTGAGACACAAAGAGATTATGTAACTTGTTCAATGTCACACAGCCAGGGAGTGGTAGTATTTGAACAGTATGGTCTGGGTTTGAACTGCTGGTCTGGGTCTTAGTGCTCCACCCTGTCCTCTCTTTATTGGAAATAAATAATGACATTGTGAGTTCCTCAGACAGATATTTTTCAAATTCAGTGATCATTCAAGAAAGGTAAAAAAGACAACAAAAGACATGTGGCAACTGAGTGGAAAACCCATTTGGAAAATCCATTGACTTAACTAAAGGACAACTGGAGAATTAAAGAGGCAGTAACATATGGAGTTCAGGCTCTAAGGCTGAATTTCATGAAATGAAAAATATCTGTGTTAAAAAAGGTTTCTATCACTGGATTTCTAAGTGTGGATACCAGTATATTGTATTTAGTCCTTTGTATAGGTTATCTGGTAGTTGAAGTAGTTAAAGGCTATGAGAAATTCAGAGTACAATAGTCTTTTTGTCCTAGCTTAATCCAACCTTTGTTAAGTATAAATGATGAAAAAAGTATTCATGAACTACCTGTTGATATTTTACATAAGCACTCCATACAACACATATAGGGAAATCACGGACAAAAGCCCAACCGATAAAGGTTATACCCTCAGTTCAAGGCCATCTCCCAGCCCCAGACCTATGCTTCTCAACTATTCCTCTTCAATTGTCTGACAGTTCTTACGTCGGGGGTTCAAAGTTAAGGGCTGTACACTGAACACTTTTCTCCTTTGTGGTTTGGGAAAAAAAGAGCCCAAAAATGAGAAATAGAAGGACCTCTTAATATCAAGGGACAAAGGCGACATAGATATCTAGTCTTCCACTTTGTACAATCAAAGGTTACTAGAGAACAATTTCACCAATAGGAAAGATAAAAACCAGAGCCATCCCCAGGCAATACGGTATGCGTGGTCATCCCATAAGGAAAGCTTCTTACAGCACCTGTGGTGACTCTAACACTGCCATTAGCCCACTGGCCATCTCAGAGTAGCTGAATGTAAGTTTGTCTCACCTTTCACTTATCTTCACATAAAGCCATCAGGGCTTCTAGTAAAAATTAATTGCTCCTTGTCTGAGGCTTCTGAGGCTTTTTGTTTATTTGTGTTATATGTATAAATCCTTATTTTATAGCAGTAATTTGCATTTCTGCCTTCCCAGCCAGGCTGAAAACTGCTTTGACATAGAACTTTCATCTTATTTATTCTTCATTATTTCATCCTTAGAACTTTGCACATAGTAGAAGCTCAAGAAATGTTTATTGAACGAGCAAATAAAAATACATGGAAGAAGGAGTAAAGCACAGTTTTTAGATTAACCAGCAATTTTGACTCCCTGAATTTGTGTCTTCCCTAGTCAGGGTTAAGGACTGTAAATTTAGTAGCAGTTAGTTAATAGCCCCTTGTGATCCTGTTTCTTCATTCTTCAAACTTGTTTTTTACTCTTATCTATCTGCGACTCAAACCTTTGCTTTGAGCTCTTTGACCCACTGGTGCTCAACAAAACTCTGAGATAGCACTTTGAAAAAAATTTTTTTTAAAGAGGCAGAATTACAGAAAGATAGAGAGAGAGGAAGAGACAGAAAGAGCAAGATCTTCCATGAGCTAGTTCAGTCCTCAAATGGCCACAACAGCCAGTGCTCAGCCAGACCAAAGCAAGGAGCCAAGAACTTCTTTCTGGTCTTCTATATTGTGCAGGAGCCCAAGCACTTGGCACATCTTCAGCTGCTTTCCCGGTACATTAGCAAGGGGCTGGATCAGAAGTGGAGAAGCTGGGACTAGCAGCAGTGCCCATAGGAGATAATGGCATTGCAGGAAGTGGCTTAACCCTCCACACCACAACATTGGCCTCTAGAATTTTGAAAATTTTAAAAGAATATTTGCATAAAAGGAAAGGAAGATTGTTAGCTAGTTCCAAGCACTACTATAAAAGCAGTGATTAGAATTCACAGGAAAACTAATCCATAACATATGCGCACCTCCAGGTTGTGTTGATTAGAGGAGGAAAAGGATGCATCTCACCTCTCAGAATGAACACGCCTTACTCTTTCCATCAAGGACAAGCAAGGTGGAGGAGAGTAAAAAGCGAAGGCCTAGATGGTTAAGTGACAAGATTAACAGCACTCATAAAATTGATGGAGGCCTGTGGGCTTGAAGGGATTATAACAGCTCCCATGAAGCCTGGGGACGTAAATATTCAACAAACAATCACTTCTTGGTCTCATATCCTCAATGGGGCCACAAAGTAAAAGTGAGGATATGATTGTCTCTCTGAGGACTTGATGATTTAACAATTAAAGGAAGAGTGGCAAAAAATCTAAAAAAGTTTTTTTTTTCCCTCTTCATGTTACTTCTTTCTAAAATTATATTCAGTTCAATTCAGGCTTGGGGAGAGGATTCAGACTCACTGTCCTGTGTGCCACAGGCTTTGGGAAGCTTCTGGTAAACAGTTGCCCTCATTTAAATCTTGATCGGTTTGAGTCCCTGTGGCCTTCCTTCTGTGGTCTGAGTCTCTCTGGTAAATACACTTGCAACCTCAGGCTCACGTCTGTCACTGCATTTAACTGTCTTGTAAACCCATGTTGGTTTCTTGGTCCTTTTTGGAACAAGGTTTAGTAAAGAAGCTACTTCCTTCCTATTAATCAGGAGCATCTTCCCAGATCCTACCCATCCATTGTCTAATTCTGAGGCATCAGACAATTTAGTCAATTTTTCCTTATCCATATTCTAGTCACTAGTGTAGGCCAAGGCAACAGTGGCAGTAACAGAATATATTGGTGAGTTTATTCCTGCCAGGAAAAAGAGAGTGACATTGCTCACTTTGGAAACCTAAATCAACTTCACAAAATGTACCATCAGTTTAATAAGAGTCTATATTTATTGAGCACTAATTATGGGCCAAGCACTGCACTGAGTGATTTACAAACATTATTTCATTAAACTATCACCACAGCTTTATGAAGTAGGTACTTTTATTATTCCCCAGCTTACAAATGATGTAACTAAGATTTAAAGTGGTTATGCAACATGCTCAAGGTCACAAAGTGAGAAAGTAGATGAGCAAAGATTATAATCCATATCTGATGCTCCCAGAGTTCACCCTTTAATTAATATACTACAGTATCTCACACATTAACACATGAAAGAGGATAAAGCATTAAATAAATGAGCTATTTAAAAAATGAACAAGGTATTTAAAATAGTAAGGTGACTGACCGTTTAAAAGACCAAAATCCCTAGAACTGAAAGCATATTAGTATTATGGCTTTAATAATTAGGTTGACTTTCCTTAAAGACCCCACTGTGAGGACCTCTTCCTGGGAATACAGGGTGGGATAATAGTTAAGGCCATCAAAATTCAAGAGAGGTAACTCACAGTCAAGATAGCTTTGAAAGGACAACTCCTCTGCCAGACAGCTGATACACTCCAGGTTTGTCCCTGACTGTACTTGGTTTCCCAATAGGTATTTGATAGGGTCGGAGACTGCAGGAATCCTCTCCCTCCAGTCTTATTAATACCCAATGGCATCCATTCCCTCTGCTAATTCTCCAGGGACAGAGTTTCTCAGTAACTGTCTATATTCTCTTTTTTTTTTGTATCCCTTACCTCTGTATCTCTTTTTTTTCCTAACCTGGGCCTTTCCTTTCTTGCACGCCTCCTCCACAGAGGCTCTAAATATCCTGCTTCCTGTTAGTACTTGCTATCTAATGTCAGTCTCCAAAATTCATTTAGCCTGAACTACTTCTAGAACTAAACGTCAATTTCCAACACTTTAATAATTCTTTCCCAGACATTTAATTATACTATAAGTAGTAAATTACACATTATTTATTCAGTTGAGCAATAAACTATCATAAATTAGAGAAATGTTAACAATTAAATGTTGAAGGACATGATATCATGGTGTTTAAAAGAGTGTAGGTTCTGGAAGGTCTGATGGCTGACTCTTCCACTTAGACCCTTTGGAGCTTGAGAATGTTAGGACTTTTCACTGAATCTCAGTTTTTTATTTGTAAAATGCAGCCAATTACATTAATTCCTCATAATATTGTTGTGAATATAAAATGAATTAATGCATGAATAATTGGTATATGGTATTTTTATAAATTTATTATAATTATTATAATATAGGTCTTCACAATGTCAATAGACCTGCTCTAATAAACCCAGAAAAATGATTGATAGATTCTTTTTTTTAGGCTGAACAGCTAAACTTATGCCTAAATCCCTAAATAAATATGTGCTTAATATTTATACTCAGTCTATGCAGAGTGTCTGGACCTATACAAAAAAAAAAAAGTAACAATCAGAAAGCACTTTCTGTAAATATGTGCCCAAAAATAGAAAAGGAAAAAGAAAATATATCGAGTTTAAGATTTTATTAAAGTAGGAGGAGCATGGGATTTTTGTGTTAGAATTAGTTTGCACCTCTGAGATTCTCATTTATGAGTAGCAAGAACTTCTGAACCTCTATTTTTAATTGTAAAAATAATATTGCAAAGCATATCAACTTCCCAAACTTGTCATGGCAATAAAATGAGATATATAATGAAAATATGTTGTATATTGTAAATCACTGTGTACTTCTAGAGGTTACTGTTTTGTTTTGCAAAAAGCATTTTAAGCACTGGATTAAAGCATTATTATTTAACTTCAACTTTTTGTCAAGAAACCTGATATGCAATATGTGTTTCTATACTATGATTCCCATCTTGGTGCTGTCACATAAATGCCATCATCTCTGTTTTACAGGTGGGAATACCATAGTTCAAGAAATTATGGCATGTCCAAAATTACACTGTTAAATGACACCGCAGTTTTAACACAATTCGTCAGACCCCAAAGTCAAGACTCTTTCCGTTACGTAGAAGTAGCCTCTTTATTATACTCCTTTACTGATACAATCTACCAGGTACAACCATAACACTAACAACCTCCTTCTCAGAATGTGTAATCTATTGGGGATACTAATTACTTATTTTTAGTAACTAGAAAAAAATCATAGAATCACATGACATTATACAACTTTATCAATTAGAATAACTCTAGCTGCTGAAACAAATAAAACCTAAAGGCTCAGGAGTTAACAGCAATAAAAATGCATTTCTCACTCATCTAACCATGTACTATGGTGTTCAACAGTGAGCAGTTTCCCTCCCCATGACGATTTCTGGAGCCAAGCACCTTCCATTTGGCTGCTGTGCCTTCTCCTTGGGTCTCACAGTTCTTCAGTAAACAGAAGGGCAAAGAAAAAGATGCTGAAGCTGCTTAATAAAGTTTCAGTGCAAAAGTCATACGTCTCACGGATGTTCAAATTTTATTGGCTATGGTTATTCATGTGATCACACTGGCTTCAAGACAGACTGGAAAAATATACTTTTTGGATGAGTGATCACCCTCAGCAGCAACACCTTACTATAGAAGAGGAGGCACAAACACTAGCAAGAGCTTCCAGAGTGCACTGCATCCAAGTGACTGGAGTTTGTAGTTCCCTGCGGGAAACCTCTGGGGCCAATTGGGTTTTAGAATTCAACAATTTTCAGATTTTAAGATGACATAGTCCCTCTACTATATTACATATGTAACATTCATATACAAGTATAAAGAAACTTCCCTCAAAAAAAACACAGTATTTCTGCAGTAAAACAAATTAACATTTACACTAAACTATGTTAAATAAATAATGATAATACCTGAGTCAAACTGCCCCTAAAATGCACCAACTGACTTCTGTCTGAGAATTGGCCAGACAGAGCTATTAATCTTATCCACTAGGTCAATTTGCCTTGGGTGAGGTGCACATAGGATCTGTTTCATCTTAGCCCATCTGGAGCAACCTTGAGCAATTTCTTGTTCTTTAACAATGCATTTCTTACCTAGTCCCAGAAATGTCCTGCTTCAAATTAGTCTGTAACCTTCTCTTCAGTAGGTCCTTTTCAGAGACATTACCTTGTCTCAGAAGATATTTGTATCCAATCATATTCTAAAGAAAATAATCTCTAGTCTAGGAGAAATTCACTCCACTTACATAAAGCATTGGTTTTTTTGGATGAGCTAATCTATGCTCACTGCGAAATGATAAATGAAAATTTACTGTCACAGAACGCATACATTTTCACTAGCATTTGACCACTTTGGAACACTTTCCAAGACTCATTAAAAGTTGTTGGGCTTCTGTCTCCCATGCCTATGTCACTCATATTCTACCCTGAACAAACTTTATATTAATATTTTTACAGTTTATTGACATTGGTATATATACATGCTTATATATAAATAAATATAATGAGTAAAAATAAAAATCATCTCACATCAGTTCAAGTTGACAAAGAGGCTTTCTAAAAATATACAGCAATGAACAACCTTTCAGATTTCTGAATTACTGACAAGGATTTTTGAACTTGCCTCGGGACTACAGATATGATTGAACAGAAACATAAGTGAAGAGAGTGGGTGCTGCTAGCAGCATGTAGAACAGCTCTCACTCAAGCGAAAGGAGGTCAAATGTGCCTGGTCAATTACCATGTGCTTTAGCTCCTTAACAAGTTAAATGTTTTGATCTTTTTGTATTTCTAAATGCAAAGAATTATTAGGCCAAGTGATGGAATAAGTACTTAACCATTTGTTATGCACACAGAACAGCTGCTGCATGGCATTTTCTCTCCATTTACAAGACTAAATAGATGAACTGACACTTTGAAACTGATAATCAAAATGCCCTTCCTAGGAGGCTGCAGTCACACAAATAGGCACTATTAAATGAGTCATAAACCTTCCACTCAGGAACAGAGCAGCTTATGCTTAGCTTTGTGCTGCAGCCATTCGATTTTTAATTCTTCTTTACATTTAAAAGAAAGGATAATTTATTTGGTTCACCTGTGCTCTTTTTTAAACCATCTTCAGACCCAGGCAACTCTAAACATGCTCTTTGACCCATGACATTTCCAACAGGAAATTTTTGAACAGGTGCTAAATGCAGGTGACCATGAAGAAATAAGTTATATTGCCATGAGTTAATCATTATGAGAGTTAATATTTAGTTCAAGTCTGATAATGGCTAAATATGATGATATGATTTTGATGTTTATTTTTATAATTTATACATACATATATATATATATATCTTCAAATATAGGTCAGTTAACTTTTTCATGATTGAAGCTATGCTTTCTAATCTCCTGATTTACAACAAAGGCACTAACCTCAGGCAATTTGGAAAAAAGCTTTAATGCATAATAATGAAAAGTTGAAAAGCACATGCAAAGACGATATTTATTTAAATAGCATCATGAATAAAAAACTGATAGATTACAATATTCACCTCATGACAACAGACTAGTTGAAAATGCTGTAAAACCTAAAAATAATGTATTTTAATTTTCCTAACAGCTTGAAGCAAAATTGGATGCTTTAAAATTAAAATCATATCAGGCATTGACTGGGAAGTCTTAATTTAAGTAATGAGACTTTCTATGATCTAGTATTTCATATTAAACCCAAGACAATAGTCCAAATATTTTATGGTATAAAAAACAAATTATGACAATTTATATAGTCTTCTCCTATTAGTTATCAAGCTATTTACTGGAGTAGTGATAGTACCTTATATAAACAAGATGAGCTTTTTTGACTAGTAACTTAAAGGTTCTTGAATGCATCAGCAATAGAAGTATAGCACAGCTCTGCCCAAAATGGATGAATTCAGTACTAGAAGACATGCTTTATAATATCCACACTGACCATATGGGCAAATTTGGCCTACTGATCTCTTTCTTCATTTGTAAACCAAAAGTTCTGGACTCAGTGATATCAAGCATCCATTTCAACTCTAACATGTCATAGTTGCAAATACGATTATTTCAGAAACAGAGATGCATTGTACTGGAAGGGGTTTGAGAAATGATTTTGTAGCTTGGACAGTAGTTATACACACACTGGGAAGTCCTTCTTTCTGAGGGTCTTTATCACAGCTGCCATGTCATGATATCTTTAGGTCACTGTATCTATAGCATATGTACCAAAGAAAAATCGCACCAGATGAATTAAGCAGACAGAAGATTTTACTCAAGACTACTGAAATAAGGGAGAGAAATTGAATACAACTCGGATAAACAAAAGACAGGAGAATTTTTGTAATTAGGTAAACTAAGGAAAGAATAATGGAGGCCATTTTGAAGAGGTTGGTCAAGGTGATTAGGCCATCTGTGCTTGCTAATCAGTGCTTATCAAAATTAGACTCGATCCTCTCAAAGAGACTGGAAGGTAGTTGGCCTGTATTTCTCAATGACTCTACTTCAAAAAATGGCTCTCAAATCCTGGAGACAGACATTTCTGGGCTGTAAAGGATTCACATATCAAAGGGGCAGAGAACAAATTTACAATTTCAAGTTTCCTAAAATAATTGCTATAAGAGAATTGACGATAAGAATCTATAGTGTGGGGCCGGTGCTGTGGCATGACAGGTGAAGCTGCCACCTACAGCACCAGCATCCCCTGTGGGAACCGGTTCGAGCCTCAGCTACTCTACTTCCAAGCCAGCTCCCTGCTAATGTACCTGGGAAAGCAATGGAAGATGGCCAAGATCCTTGGGCCTCTGCACCCATGAGGGAGACTTGGATGAGTATCCTGGCTCCTGGTTTTTACCTGGCCCAGTGCTGGCCATTGCAGTCATTTAGGGAGTGAACCAGCAGATGGAAGATCTGTCTATTCCTCTTTCTCTGTGCCTCTGCCTCTCTCTCTTTGTAACTCTGACTTTCAAATAAAATAAAGAAATCTTTAAGACAAAAAAGAAAGAGTCTATAGAGAGGAAGAAACCTATCTGTAGTTTTTGTCAAGCTTAGGGGAGATTTAAAGATGTGTTGCTGATGTGTCTATATAAGCAAACTTTCAATCTGAAATTGAACTCTATTAATGTCGAAATGATCACAGATACCACAGGCACATAGCTAAGCTCCTTATGGGCAGATTACTGGTCTATTATCCAGCTGGAGTCTGTCACACAATCCTGGTTCCATAAACCCAGTATTTAACGTGCAGAAACTAACCTCTTTAAGAAGCAATACCCTTTTGTCCTGTTACCATGATAACAGAGAATTCTTGACCATATATTACAGTAGATAACAAGTAAATATTGTGTTTTTTTTTAGCCCAGATTTCCCATGAAGGGAGAAGGGAAATAAAAATTGGGGATGCGAGGTACTCAATAGCAAAAATATAACCACCCACTTAAGAAATGGGCAAAGAATTTGAATAGAGAGTTCTCAAAAGAAGAAATACAAATGGTTAACAAATATATGAAAAAATGCTCAGTATCACCAGCCCACCTGGGAAATGCAAATATAAACTGCAATGAGATGTCATATCACTTCATCAGAAGGCCTATTATCCAAAACATAGAAAGCAATGAATTCTGGTAAGGATGTGGAGAAAGGGAAACAATTATACACTATTAGTTTGAAAATAGATATTTCTTTTAAAAACTAGAAATATATCTGCTATATGATCCAACAATTCTACTATTGGTTACATACCCAAAAACATGAACTCATTGTATAAAGGAGATAACTGCCTCACCATGTATGTAGCAACAGTGTTAACAATAGCTAAAATATGGAATAAACCAAGGCATCATCATTAGATGAATGAATAAAGAAAAGGTGAAATACATGCATGTATGTGTGTGCACACATATAAAAATGCATTAAATTCTAATATTTGAAACAAATGGTAGGAACTGGAGAGCATGATGTTGAGTGAAATAAGCCAGACAGCGAAACAAATGAGAGAAATTGGAGACCTCTATGCTTAGTGAAATAATCCAGAAACAAAATGTAAATATTACATGCTTTATCTTATTTTTTAGAGGCTAATAAATAGAGTACAAAGAATAATGTATATAAATTAAATTGACACCTGGTATTTGATTATTGTTTATAGCCCTTTTCTGTATTCCTGCTGAACTTTATTCTTTGTACTTTTTACTTGTTGAATACTTTACTTAGTGGAGAATTAAGCCTGCCATTATAAATTAAATTAAAAATGTGTTATGTCTCTCTCTCACTGTTATCATTTTTTATACAACTACCATTTTATTGATGAGGTCCTTTTTTTAACTCCATCTGAAAATACTAACCTTCAACTAACTCCTTTCCATCCTTCTTCATTATTTTTGTTCTTGATTTTTGATTTTTTAAGATGTATTAATTTATTTGAGAGGCAGAGCTACAGAAAGAGAGAGGGAGGAGAGAGAGAGAGAGAGATCTCACATCCACTGGCTCTTTCTACAAGTAGCCACAACAGCCAGGTCTTCAGGGTCTACCAAATGGGTGCAGAAGCCCAAGGACTTGAGTCATTTGCTGCTTTTGTAGGTATATTAGCAGGGAGCTGGATGGGAAGTGGAGCACCAGGAGTTGGATCGGTGCCCATATGGGATGCTGGCACTGCAGGCAGATGCTTAACCTACTACGCCACAGTGCTGACCCCTCTTCTTAAGTTTTATTTTTTGTTTTACTTGTTTGAGTTTTCTGACCATCCTACTACAAAATGCATTAACTATTTTGTTCACCTCTATAGCCCCAGAGCTGAGAATTATGTTTTTTACATTGTAGATATTCAAGAATTTACTTAATTTAGTAGGTAACAAGGTATCTGAACACACAAAGCTATGTGCTTTTTTAAAAAATGGCATCTGTACACAGTATATTGATACAATAATCATTATATAATACCATATATAAATAGTATTAAAGTACATGTAACATTTACATAAAGATTATATTACATAGATGAGTAATAATAATCATCATCAGGTTAAACACTGTGCTGGATATTGACTAAGAGAAATTGGAAACAAAGAGTATTGATGGAAGGAAATATTAGCTTTCAGATTCACAGTGTATAGCTTTAAAAAGTAAAACATTTGGAAAATAATTGTTCAAATAAATTAATTTTAAAGTAAAATGTAAATTATCCTATAAATATCCCTGTCATATTTGAATCATCAAAGTCATCATTATTATATCTAATCAAAAATAAAACATAGCTGGGGTGAGATAAAATACAGTCACTCAAGTCAAACATATTGAACAATCACTGCTTTGGGGGAAGTATAAAACCCAAAAAAATAAAACAAAGATCTATAATTCTTTGAGAATTCTTCAAGAATTAATTTATGAATTATGTCGAGCTAAAAGACATTTTCTGAGATGGTGTGTCACTATTTTTTCTCTTCATAGGTCTGATCTGTGCACTATTTTTCCTTTTTTTTTTTTTTTTTGGACAGGCAGAGTGGACAGTGAAAGAGAGAGACAGAGAGAAAGGTCTTCCTTTGCTGTTGGTTCACCCTCCAATGGCCACTGCGGCCAGTGCGCTGCTACTGGCGCACCACGCTGATACGAAGGCAGGAGCCAGGTGCTTCTCCTGGTCTCCCATGGAGTGCAGGACCCAAGCACTTGGGCCATCCTCCACTGCACTCCCAGGCCACAGCAGAGAGCTGGCCTGGAAAAGGGGCAACCAGGACAGAATCTGGCGCCCAGACCGGGACTAGAACCCGGTGTGCTGGCGCCGCAAGGCAGAGGATTAGCCTATTGAGCCGCGGCGCCGGCCACATGCACTATTTTTCTCACAATCTGGGTAAAAAATTAAGAATCATGTCACTACTTCTCTGTACATCAATAGAATTTTAAATAATCGTGGGGATCCTGGTGAAATACTCTTTGAAGGATCTAAAAAAGACTGTCACTCTCAATGCCATTAATGATTTTTCCCATTCAAAAAATGTGAAAATAAGTTAGTGTAACTGTTGCATAGTATCCTTAAAACAATTAATGTGTATTTTTGCAAAATTATTATACACATTTTGCAAAGTTTGAAAAATCCTAAGACTCCATTTGTGCAGAAAGCGCCCGTGACTGCGGTTTAATGAACAGAGAAGGAACACCTGGTTAAAGCTCTAGGATGCTAATATGAAAATGTAATACACTATCATTATGATCCATAGATCAAATCAGAGTATCTTCCCACCTATCAAGAAGCCTTCTGGTGAGGCTGGCACTGTGGTATAGTAGGATAATCCTCTGCCTGTGGTGCCAGCATCCTCTATAGGTGCCAATTTTAGTCATAGCTGCTCCTCTTCTAACCCAGCTCTCTGATATGGCCTCAGAAAGCAATGAAAGATGGCCCAGGCGCTTGGGCCTGTGCACCCATGTGGAAGACCCAGAGGAAGCTCCTGGCTCCTGGCTCCTGGCTCCTGGCTTCAGATCAGCACAGCTCTTGCGGTTGCAGCCACTTGGGGAGCGAACCAGTGGATGTAAGTTCTTTCCCTCTGTCTTTCCCTTTCACTGTCTGTAACTCTACCTCTCAAATAAATAAATAAAATCTTAAAAAAAAAAGTCTTCTGGTTATGCACATGGAGCTTGGCTGTGGTTGTGAACAAACACCCACTGCTCAGATACACAACAAAAATTTCCTCTCTGCAGAGTGCTGAAAATCAATGACTGAAATATGAAGTTACCCATCCTTGTCTTATATAAAAAAATAAGTATTCAGTACTCTAACCTTTTAACTGACTTATTTTGCTTAGTATACTAAAACTTCTAGTATTTATTTTTATAAAGAATCAGAGTAAGGCCATGCCCAGAGAAGAGTCATGCCTAATTTAGGCAGATCCAAAGCAATGCAAAACTCTATCATCATTAACAATTGTATTATATAGCATTTTAATTACTTGGTTACTTATCTTGTTTTCCACCAGTCTATGACCAACTCTTAGAATTTTATTTTGTGAATATTCATACTGTACTTCACATGATATTTAGTTCATGGGTGGCATACAGCCAACATTTCTTTAAAACATTTATTTATTTATTTTGAAAGTGAGAGTTTCAGAGAGAGAGAGGAGAGACAGAGAGGTATTCCATCAGTTGGTTCACTTCCCAGATGGCCACAATGGTCAGGGCATGGCCAGGCCAAAGATAGGAGCCAGGTGCTTCTTCTGGGTCTCCCATATGGGCAGCAGGGGCCCAAACATTTGGTTATCTGTGTTAACTCCCTGTTAACAGGGATTGCCTCGGAAGTGGAGCAGCTGTGACATAACTAGTGATCATATTGGATGCTGGCATCACAGTGCCAGCTTAACTTGCTATGCTACAATGTCAGTACCCCGCTCTTAACATTTCTTAAAAGAGAAAATATAAAATATTAAGCTCATCAAATCTTTAAATGACATCAAGCTAGGAAAATGGACCTCCAGCATTGAATAAAAGATCAACAATCCAAACTATCTCTAAAATCAAGCTAATATCTAATGTGTATTTCCACATCATTTATTCAGACTTTTTATAAAATACTCAGATATAGGTCTGAAAAAAGAATGACTGACGAATCTCCCTTTTGTTAAGAGAACTTTTAGGAATTATAATTCACAACAAGCTGAAAATGAGCCTGTGTGAAACTGATTCTAATAGAATTAATGCAGGGTGTGGTTGGGTCCTGGAAACCCCAGAAACCACCAGAATCCACACACCAGAATGCAAGAAGTGTGTAGCTCTTCCCTCATTTTTAACAGAGAAAGAACATTTTAGCTGTACAGGAGGAAGATAAAATGCTTTTGAAAAGATCTAGCTATGACAAAGATGCAAAAGTGCAGAGGAACTGCAAAAATTCCCAAAGTGAACCAAGGCATGAGAGGGAGACTCAGCTGCAACAAATTAAAAATAGACACAGGGACCCTCTTGCCAGAAAATAATCACCTCCTGATGGAGCCAGAGTGTCTCTGAAAAGCAAAATTCTGAAATCTTCCAAGCAATCACAGCCTTAGAGAGTGATCTTGTAAAGACTAAAAGAATTAAAGATTAATTACAGAGAGCTAGGCAAGTAAATGATGACATGGAACAAGCAAAATAAACCTCTCTGACAAGTCTCTGCAGAGTTCAAGCTTCACTTGAATTAAACCAATAATAATAATAATGATAAAAACTTCCTGGAAGAAAAACAAACAAACCAATCTTGCTGTTCAGGAGAAATCGCCTGAAATTTGTTTAGTAAATGAAAGATGAAGCTAATGATTTGTGGCAGAAATTGGCAGTAAAGTAAAAGATAGAAAAGCTTAGAAACCAGCTCAGTGAAAGCACAGAGGATGGACAGAGCCATCTAAATGCAAGGCAGTGGTTTCACAAAGCTCACCAAGGAAGACATGGCTCAGGTATAAACATGGAAGAAATCAGATGTAGTCTGATGTATCACCAAAGCCCTTGACCCCAGTACTGTGACCCCAACATCCTCATTGATTCTTGCAATGAAATTTGTGGGGATAAATAGGACATCTAAATGCAGTGTTCTGCCACTATGGGGGGAAAAGGGACAGAGATGGAGGTGATTAGTAGCCACACAATTTTCACATGACTGAAACACAAAGGCTTGGGAAATTTGAGATACTGCTTTCACATTAAAGATCTCTACGATGAGAATTACAAAACGTTAAAGAAAGAAATAGAAGAGGATACCAAAAATGGAAAAATCTTCCATGCTCATGGGTTGGAAGAATCAATAGCATCAAAATGTCCATTCTCCCAAAAGCAATTTATAGATTCAATGTGATACCAATCAAGATACCAAAGGCATTCTTCTAAGATCTGGAAAAAATGATGCTGAAATTCATATGGAGACACAGGAGACCTCGAATAGCTAAAGCAATCTTGTACAACAAAAAGAAAGCCGGATCATCACAATACCAGATTTCAGGACATACTACAGGGCAGTAGTTATCAAAACAGCATGGTACTGGTACTGAAACAGATGGATAGACCAATGGAACAGAATAGAAACACCAGAAATCAATCCAAACATCTACAGCCAACATATATTTGAGCAAGGATCAGAAACCAATCGCTGGAGTAAGGACAGTATATTCAAAAAATGGTGCTGGGAAAATTGGATTTCACATGCAGAATCATGAAGCAAGACCGCTACCTTTCACCTTACACAAAAATTCACTCAACATGGATTAAAGACTTAAATCTACGACCTAACACCATCAAATTATTAGCATTGGAGAAACCCTTCAAGATATAGGCTCAGGCAAAGACTTCTTGGAAAAGACCCTGGAAGCACAGGCAGTCAAAGCCAAAATTAACATTTGGGATTGCATCAAATTAAGAAGTTTCTGTAATGCAAAAGAAACAGTCAGGAAAGTGAAGAGGAAACCGACAGAACGGGAAAAAATATTTGCAAACTACGGAACAGTTAAAGGGTTGATAACCAGAATCTAAAAGAGGTCAAGAAACTCCACAACTACAAAACAAACAACCCACTTAAGAGATGGGCCAAGGACCTCAATAGACATTTTTCAAAAGAGGAAATCCAAATGGCCAACAGGCACATGAAAAAATGTTCAAGATCACTAGCAATCAGGGAAATGCAAATCAAAAAAGAATGAGGTTTCACCTCACCCCGGTTAGAATGGCTCACATTCAGAAATCAACCAACAACAGATGCTGGCAAAGATGTGGGGAAAAAGGGACACTAACCCACTGTTGGTGGGAATGCTACTGGTTAAGCCACTATGGAAGGCAGTCTGGAGATTCCTCAGAAACCTGAATAAAACCCTACCATGCAACCCTGCCATCCCACTCTTTGGAATTTACCCAAAGGAAATTAAATTGGCAAACAAAAAAGCCGGCTGCACATTATTGTTTATTGCAGCCCAATTCACAAGAGCTAAGACCTGGAACCAACCCAAATGCCCATCAACAGTAGACTGGATAAAGAAATTATGGGACCTGTACTCTCTAGAATACTATACAGCAGTCAGAAACAATGAAATCTGGTCATTTGCAACAAGGTGGAGGAATCCAGAAAACATCATGCTGAGTGAATTAAGCCAGTCCCAAAGAGACAAATATTATTTGTTTTCCCTGATTGGCGACTACTAACTGAGCACCAAAGGGGAAACCTATTGAAGTGAAATGGACACTATGAGAAACAGTGACTTGACCAGCTCTTGTCCTGACTGTTGATGTACAATGTAATACTTTATCCATTTTAGTATATTTTTATTCTAGTACTATTGGTTGAACTCTGCAATTAACACACAATTATTTTAGGTTGTTTAAATCTTAACTGAAAAGTGATCCCTGTTAAAATTAAGAGTGGGAAAAAGAGAGGGAGGAGATGTACAATTTGGGACATGCTCAATCAGAACTGCCCCAAATGATGGAGTTAGAAATGTGCCAGGGAATTCCAATACAATCCCATCAAGGTGGCATGTACCAAGGCCATCTCACTAGTCCAAGTGATCAATTTCAGTTCACAATTGATCACACTGATAGGTCTAAGAGTCAAAGGGATCACACAAACATGACTAGTGTTTGCTAATACTAACTGATAGAATCAAAAAGGGAGAGAACCATCCAACATGGGAAGCGAGATACACAGCAGATTCATAGAATGGCAGATGTCCTAAATAGCACTCTGGGCTCAGAATCAGCCCTTAAGGCATTCAGATCTGGCTCAAGAGCCCATGAGAATAGTTTAGGCATGGAAAGCCAAGACACTCTGGGGAAAAAAAAAAAAAAAGAAGACCTAAATGAAAGATCTCTGCGAGTGGGATCCCAGTGGAAAGAACGGGGCCATCAAAGAAAGAGCTACCTTTCTCTGAAGGGAAGAGAAAACTTCCACTTTGACTATGACCCTGTTGGAATAAGATCGAAGTCAGCAAACTCAAAAGGCTTCCATAGCCTTGGCAACTCATGACTGGAGCCTGAGGAGATTACTGACACCAAAAACAAGAGTGTCAAATTGTTAAATCAACAACAGGAGTCATTGTGTACTTAAGTCTCATGTGGGATCTGTCCTTAATGTGTTCTCCAATGTGAAGTAATGCTATAACTAGCACTGAAACAGTATTTTTAGACTTTGTGTTTCTGTGTGGGTGCAAACTGATGAAATCTTTACTTAGTATATACTGAATCGATCTTCTGTATATAAAGATAATTGAAAATGAAAAAAAAATCCTTGGTGTTAAATTGGAAATTGCATAGAAAATTAATCAATTTTTTAAAAAAATATCATGTAGGATCTCTGTCCTTAATGTGCTCTACATTGTGATTTAATGCTATAACTAGTACTCCAACAGTATTTTTCACTTTGTGTTGCTATGTGGGGGAAAACTGTTGAAATCTTTACTTAATATATACTAAACTGATCTTCTGTATATAAAGAGAATTGAAAATGAATCTTGATGTGAATGCAAGGGGAGAGGGAGCAGGAAAGGGGAGGTTTGCGGGTGGGAGGGAATTTATGGGGGAGGAAGCCATTGTAATCTATAAGCTGTACTTTGGAAATTTATATTCATTAAATAAAAGTTTAAAAAAAAGTTTCCTTATCATCATTGCCATCACCATAGGATAGCATCAAAATGTTGCTTTAATAAAACTGGAAAGCCTTGGATGGGTTTGTCCACTGCATTCATTCACACATGTATTTTATATCACTTAACCCTCAATCAATTGGAGTTGCAGTCTTATGTACATGCCAATCAGAACAAAAACCTCCAACACTTGACAAGACTTTAAGAAATGAAATTTTAAGCTATTTCTAGAATACGCAGCAAACTCAGTGTCCATATAGAGACTGGTTAATCTTGCTTCTTATTGGGTAACTCCCAATAACTTATTGGGTAACTCCAACACTTGAGGCTAAGGTAAATTTCATGTTGACCAAAGTCAGCAATATTTATTTTTTATGTGCTTCCAGGCAATTAGACTGATCTGACTCTCCTTTGTATGGTTGACCTCATTTTCTGGTTAGGAGATCCTCCATCAGGGCATTCTGGCCTTGGAAGCATGGGTCCTCATAATAGGGCTTTATTCAAAACCTTATTGAATTGATAGAGACATCCTTCACAGGAGACTCACATATAAAAATTGTTGCTGGAAGCATACTTTTCAAAAAAGTAATATAACACAGGATATCAAATGAGCTACATTGGGCATACTCATCACTGATATAATCTGATATCTCACTTTTTTTAGAATAGAGTGAAAGAACACACTAATTTCAGGGGCATTATTCTCAACAATTTTCCTTTCATTATTAAGTTATCATTTTAGAGAAAAGGAAAATGTATTTTTGAGTCAAAAATATAAGTTTTATGTTCTGTTGAAATTCAGTAGAAGAAATAAGTCAAAGTACCAGGCTTTTTAACCCAAAATGTTCTTATTTTGCATTAAACCCAACCTTTTATTTATAACAACAAAAACATAATGTTCAATTTGTTTATAACAGTGGAAATCCTAAGGTAATATTTAATAATGCCATATTTACTGATATACATTTTTTTAAAAAATATATTGATTTGTTTATTTGAAAGTCAGTTTACAAGAGAGGAGGAAATACAGAGAGAAATATTCCATACTCTGGTTCACTCGCCCAGATGGTTGCAATGGTGAGGACTGAGCCAGGCCAAAGCCAGGAGCCAGGTACTTCATGTAAGTCTTCCACAAGGGTTGGCAGGGTCACAAACACTTGGGCCAACTTCTGCTGCTTTGCCCAGTCAAATAGCAGGGAGGTCAATCTGAATTGGAATGCCTAGAACAGGAAGCACTGCCAATGTGGGATGTTGGTGTCTCATAGAGTGGCTTTACCCGCTTTGCCACAACACTGGCCGCTACACTTATATTTCTATATTGTCTCATAATGGTAGAAGCTGTCTTGGCTAAAAATCAATTGTATTTCATGGTTTTTGTTTGAAATCATTAATTAATTATTTTGGATGAGTACAAATATTGCTAAATATTTTAATATGATCATTGAATATTTTTAGAGCTTCCATTATAAATGGGGTCAATCCATGTTTCTGCTCTCAAATTTGTCTTAGATGTGGAATTTGTAGGTGAATAAAGTTAAAAACACTTTTTAATTTTTTTATTTTTATTAATATAAAGAGAACATATTTCATGTATTTCATAGGTACAGTTCTAAGAAAAAAACATACTTCCATCACCCTCTACCTCTCTCAATCTTCCTCAATCCTTTTGTTTTTTAATTTAAGTTTTGCAAAGATGTGATTTCAAAGCAGTCTATAATCACAGGCATAATAGAACACTAACAATAGTATACAACAAGTAAAATGTAGGAAGACCAGAGTCCCACAAGAGTATGAATAAGGGCAATCAAATCCCTAAATGACCATTACATTCCTATACATTTTTGTATTCCATATTAACCTCCATATATCAGAGAAAACATATGGTATTTGTTTTTTGGGGAACTGACTTATTTCACTAAGTATAATCATTTCCAGTTGCATACATTTTATTGCAAAAGAAAAGATTTCATCCTTTTTTATGACTGAGTTGTAATCTATAAGATATATATATATATATATATATATATATATATATATACCACTTTTTCTTCATCTAGTCATCAGTTGATGAACAACTGGGTTGATTCCATATACTAGCCATTATAAATAGAGCTTCAAGAGCTTCAATAAATATAGCAGTACAGATAACTCTTTCAAATGCTGATTTCATTTTATTTTAGTAAATTCCCATGAGTGGGATGGCTGGGTCAAATGGTAGGTCTATATTCAAATTTTGAGGAATCTCCATACTCTCTTGCATAATGGTTGTATTATTTTTTTATTTCTTATTTTTTTAAATTTTTTTATTTTTTTGACAGGCAGAATGGATAGTGAGAGAGAGACAGAGAGAAAGATCTTTCTTTTGCCGTTGGTTCACCCTCCAATGGCTGCCGCAGCCGGTGCACTAAGGCTGGCGCACCATGCTGATCCAATGTCAGGAGCCAGGTGCTTATCCTGGTCTCTCAAGGGGTGCAGGGCCCAAGCATTTGGGCCATCCTCCACTGCACTCCCTGGCCACAGCAGAGAGCTGGCCTGGAAGAGGGGCAACTGGGACAGAATCCGGCGCAAGGTGGAGGATTAGCCTAGTGAGCAGCGGCGCCGGCCTGGTTGTATTATTTTATATCCCTACAAACACTGTATTAGGGAAACTTTTTCCCCACACCCTCACTGAAATTTATTGCTTTTTTGAATTTTGTATGATAGCCACTCTAACTAGAGTGAGGAGAAACCTCATTATGAATTTGATTTGCATTTTCCTTATGGCTGTTGATCTTAGTACCTCTTCATGCAACTGTTGATCATTTGAATTCCATCCTTTGAAAAATGCCTATTCATATCCTTTGTCTATTTCTTAACTGGATTATTTCTTTTTTTTTTCTGAATTTCCTGGGCACTTAATAGACCTTTGATAGTAATCCTTTATCAGTGCATAATTTTCAAATATTTTATCCTATTCTGTTGGTTGCCTCTTCACTTTGTTATTTCTGTTGTAGTGCAGAAGCTTCTCAGATTGATGTGACCCCATTGGTCAATTTTGGCTTTGATTGCCTTTGCTTCTGGGCCTTTTCCAAGAAGTCACTGCTAATGCCAATGTCTTGCAGAGTTTCCCCAAAGCTTTCCACCAGTAATTTAATGGTATCAGATTGTAGATTTAGATCCTTGATCTTTTTTGACTTCAATTTTTATAAGGTATAAATTAGGGGTCTTGTTTCATACTTCTGCATGCAGGATCCAATTTCTTGGCACAATTGTTGAAGAGACTGTCCTTTTTCCAGGGATTCATTTTTGCTCACTTGTCAAAGATTAATTGGCTATAGATGTGTGGATTAACTTCTATGATTTCTGTTCTGTTGCATTGGCCTATGTGTCTATTTTTTACCAGTACCAGGATATTTTGATTATAACTCTCCTGTAGTATGTCTTTAAATATAATAACCTGGTATTGTGATACTTCTGGCTTTGTTTTTGTTTAAGATTACTTTAGCAATTTGGCATTTCTTGTATTTCCACAAGAATTTTAGCACTGTTATTTCTAGATCTGAGAATATTCTTGGTATATGGATTAGGATCACATGGAATCTATCATTTGCTATAGTATAGACATTTTGATGAGATTAATTCTTCCAATCCATGAACGTGGAAGATTTTTCCTTTTTTTGTCTTCTATTTCTTTATTTAGTGTTTTATATATTTCCTTGTAGAGATCTTTTATAACCTTGGTTAGAAAGGTATTTAAGTTCTTATAGCTATTGTGAATAGTACAGATCTTACAAAATCTATCAAAGCCATGGCATTGTGTGGGTATACAAAAGCAACTGATTTTTGTGTGTTGCTTTTATATCCTATAACTTTACTTAATTATCTTAAGAGTTTCAATAGTCTCTTAGGGGAGTCTTTTGGGACCCCTATATATTGAATCATGTCATCTAGAAACAGGGATAATTAGACTTCCTCTTTTCCAACTTGTATCCTGTCCATTTCTTTTTCCTGTCTAATGACTTTGGCTAAAACTTCCAGAACTATATTGAAAAGCAATGATGAAGTTGGGCATCCTTGTCTAGTTCTTGACCTTAGTGGAAATACTTCCAACTTTTGCCATACAATATAAACCTGGCTGTAGGTTTGTCATACATCGCCTTGATTATGTTGAGGAATGTTCCTCCTAACCCAGTTTGCTTAAGGTTTTCATAAGGAAAGTATGTTGTATTTCAGAAATGCTTTCTTTGTGTCTATTGAGATAATCATATGGTTTTTATTCTTCAATATGTTAACGTCATGTATCACATTCATTGATTTATGTATATTGAACCATCTCTGCACACTAGGGATAAATCCCACTTGGTTCAGATAAATGATTTTTTCAATGTGTTGGATTCGATTAGCCTGAATTCTGTTGAGGATTTTTGTTATCTATGTACATCAGAGATATTGATCTATAGTTCCCTTTCCTGGTTTTTTTTCTGGTTTTTGAAATAAGGTGATACAGACCTCACAGAAGGGATTTGGAGGCTTACCTCCCTTTCAATTGTTTTGAATAGTTTGAAAAAAAATTAAATTTATTCTTTAACAGCTTGGAAGAATTCAGCAGTGATGCCTTTCGGTCCTGGGTTTTTCTTTGTTGGGAGGGTCTTTATTACTGATTCAACCTCTTCCCTGGTTACTGGTTTAGGTTTTTTTATGTCTTCATGACTCAATTTTCATAGATTATATGTGTTGAAAAATCTACCCATTTCTTCAAGATTTTCCAATTTTTCAGCATGTAACTGTAGTAATTCTTGCTGATTATTTTTTATTTCAGTGATATATTTTTTAAAATCTCCTTTTTCATTTCTGATTTTTTTAATCTGGTGTTCTCCCTTTATTGGTTAACTGGGCCAATAATCTATCAATTTTGTTTATTTTTCACAACAGCAGCTCTTCATTTAACCTATTTTTCTATTGCTTTTTGATGTCAATTTTGTTTATTTTTTAATTTTATTTATTCCTTTCCTCCTGATAAATTTCTGTTTGTTTTGTTCTTGCTTTTCTAGGTCCTTGGGATGCATTATTAGATCATTTATTTGATGCCTTTTCAATTCCTTGATGTAGCCACTACTTGCTATAAACTTCCCTCTTAACACCAATTTTGTTGTATCCCATATGCTTTGATATGTTGCATTATTTACATTCAATTCCAGAATTATTTATTTCTTTTTTGATCTCTTCTATGATCAACAGTTCATTTAGGATCATGTTGTTCAGTCTCCATGTTTTTACATGTATTTTAGAGTTTCTTATGTTACTAATTTCCAGGTTCATTCCATGTGGTCTGAGCTTATACATGGTTTGATTTCATTTTTTTTAATTTTTGAGAGTCGCTTTATGGCCTAGAACATGGTTTATTCTAGAGAAAGTTCTATGCACTGACAAAAAGAATGTGTATTGTGTAACTGTTGAATAAAACGTTCTGTAGGTATGAATCATGTCCATTTGGTTGATAGTGTTTGCTCTGTTGTTTCTTCATCGATATTTTGTCTAGTTGATCTGTCCACTGATGAAAGTTGAATGTTGATGCCCCCATTATTATTGTATTGGAGTCTATGTCCCACATTAGATTCCTTAACATTTGTTTTAAATGGCAGACATCCTCACATTAGTTGTATATCCATTTACTATAGTCACATCTTGTTGAATTGATCTCTTAATCATTACATAGTGTTCTTCTTTGTCTCTTTTAAGGGTTTTTATGTTAAAGTCTATTTTGTCTGATGTTAGATTGTTACACCTGCTCGTTCTCACTTTCTATTAGCATGGAACATCTTTCTCCATCCTTTCACTTCATTCTGTGTGTGTTTGCTGGTAAGGTGCGTTTCCTGTAAGCAGCAAATAGATGGGTCTTGCTGTTTAATCCATTCAGCCAGTCTATATTTTAACTGGAGAATTCAAGAACTTTCCCTAGAATAAATCATATTTACATTTACATTCAAGATTATTATTGAAAAGGACAGACTTGGTCTTGCCATTTTTTCTATAAACATTCCTATTGTTTGCTTTGGATTTCCTTTGCACTTCTGCTAGGAGATTTTCTGCCTGTACATTCTTTCAGAATGACTATCATTCTTTATTTCTGTGTACAGCACATCCATATGTCTCCAGGATCTGGGAATTCACTATCAGCCCCCCAAGCCTGCCCAATTCACGGAGAGAGCTGAGGCACTCCTAGAGCCAGCTGTCTGTCAGTACTCTGACATAGCAGTTTGAGTCCTGGGACCCGTGATGGAATGAGGGCAGGATAGTGCCTCACAGGCCTAATTGGGAGTCTTTCCCTTGTCTACTGTCAAGGCCAAACTCAAAGTCATAGGTGAATGTGGATATATCCCTCCAATAAAGTTCCCTCCTCAAGTGTGCACACGAGCTACGGCAGGCTCTACTCACCTTGTGAAGATGATGCTTTTCCTTGCTGGTTGTCAAGCAACTTTGTGGGAGAATGGAAAGAAGCAACATGTTCTCTCTTCATAGGGTTAGGTAGGCATCCTTCCCCAACTAGTTCTCCAGGCTGGACTCAAAGTTAGTGTGGTTCACATGGTTCTCCCTCAGGCATATCACCAGGGACACAGGCTGCCACAGACTCCTCTCACCTTGCTCCAAGAAGATGGCATCTCCAGCCTCTGGTTGTGGGAGTTGTCAGTGGTGTCTTTGCTTGCTGCTCAATGTTTGTACTGTCCACACTGCTACATAGTGTGGAAATTCTTTCTGTAGAATTTCCACTGCAAACTTTTCTCAACTCTCCCATAGGAATGCAGTTACTCCACTTTTTTCCACATGATTTTGAATTTACTATTCCACTCATGATTTTGAATTTAATATTTCCATTATATTTTTCCTTTTAATAATATATGAAACATTAATAAGTATCTTTATACAAAACAACTTATTGCACCTATTGAGTTACAAACTCAGAATAAATTTCTGGGATTTGATTAGAACATCTATTTGCAAGCTTTTATTTATAACTATTGTGATTTTTTACTTTACAAACTTTTATAAAGTTTATAGTAATTTGTAATGATACCAAATTTATAAGATTCAATTATATGGAAACTTTGTAAGTACTATGTGTTTCATTCATTTTGTTTTCTTTTTTTTTCTACTTTTATTTAATAAATATAAATTTCAAAAGTACAACTTTTGGATTATAGAGGCTTCCCCCCAAAAAAACTCCCTCCCACCCCCAACCATCCCATCTCCCACTCCCTCTCCCATCCCATTCTTCATCACGATTCATTTTCAATTATCTTTATATACAGAAGATTGATTTAGTATATACTAAGTAAAGATTTCAACAGACTGCACCCACACAGACACACAAAGTATAGAGTACTGTTTGAGTAGTAGTTTTATCATTAATTTGCATAGTATAACACATTAAGGACAGAGATCCTACATAGGGAGTAGGAGCACAGTGACTCCTGTTGTGGATTTAACAATTGACACTCTGATTTATGATGTCAGTAATCACCCAAAGCTCTTGTCATGAGCTTCCAAGGCTATGGAAGTCTCTTGAGTTCACCAGTTCCGATCTTATTTAGACAAGACTACAGCCAAAATGGAAGTTCTCTCCTCCCTTCAGAGAAAGGTACCTCCTTCTTTGATGGCCCGTTCTTTCCACTGGGATCTCACTTGCAGAGATCTTTCATTCTTTCATTAAGGTCATTTTTTTTTTTTGCCAGAGTGTCTTGGCTTTCCATGCCTGGGAAACTCTCATGGGCCTTTTAGCCATATCTGAATGCCTTAAGGACTGATTCTGAGGCCAGAGTGCTGTTTAGGATATCTGCCATTCTATGAGTTTGCTGTGTATCCTGCTTCCCATGTTGGATCGTTCTCTCCCTTTTTAATTCTATCAGTATTAGCAGACACTAGTCTTGTTTATCTGATCTCTATGACTCTTAGACCTATAATTATCATCAATTGTGAACAGAAATTGATCACTTGGACTAGTGAGATGGCCTTGGTACATGCCACCTTGATGGGATTGAATTGGAATCCCCTGGCATGTTTCTAGCTCTACCATCAGGGGTGAGCATGTGCCAAATTGTATATCTCCTCCCTCTCTTATTCCCACTCTTATATTTAGCAGGGATCACTTTTCAGTTAAAGTTAAACACCTAAGAATAATTGTGTGTTAATTACAAAGTTCAACCAATGGTATTAAGTAGAACAAAAAAATACTAAAAGGAATAAAATAGTTGTTTTTCAACAAGTAGGACAAGGGCTGATCAAGTCACTACTGCTCATAGTGTCCATTTCACTTCAACAGGTTTCCTTTTATGTACTCAGTTAGTTGTCACTGATCTGGGAGCATATATGATATTTGTCTCTTTGGGACTGGTTTATTTCACTCAGCATGATGTTTTCTGGATTCCTTCATTTTGTTGCAAATGAACGGACTCATTCCTTTTTACTGCTGTGTAGTATTCTATACAGTACATATCCCATAATTTCTTTATCCAGTCTTCTGTTGATGGGCATTTGGGTTGATTCCATGTCTTAGCTCTTGTGAATTGAGCTGCAATAAACATTGAGGTACAGACAGCTCTTTTATTTGCCAAGTTAATTTCCTTTGGGTAAATTCCAAAGAGTGGGATGGCAGGGTTGCATGGTAGGGTTTTATTCAGGTTTCTGAGGAATCTCCAGACTGCCTTCCATAGTGGCTTAACCAGTAGCATTCCCACCAACAGTGAGTTAGTGTCCCTTTTTCCCCACATCTTTGCCAGCATCTGTTGTTGGTAGATTTCTGCATGTGAGCCATTCTAACCGGGGTGAGATGAAACCTCATTCTTTTTTGATTTGCATTTCCCTGATGGCTAGTGATCCTGAACATTTTTTCATGTGTCTGTTGGCCATTTGGATTTCCTCTTTTGAAAAATGTCTATTGAGATCCTTGGCCCATCTCTAAAGTGGGTTGTTCATTTTGTTGTTGTGAGGTTTTTTTTTTTTTATCTTTTTGTAGATTCTGGTTACTAAACCTTTATCTGTTGCATAATTTGCAAATATTTTTTCCCGTTCTGTCGATTGCCTCTTCACTTTCCTGTTTCTTTTGCATTACAGAAACTTCCCAATTTGATGCAATCCCAAATGTTTATTTTGGCTTTGACTGCCTGTGCCTCCAGCTTCTTTTCCAAGAAGTCTTTCCCTGTAACTATATATTACACAGTTTCGCCAATGTTCTCTAATAATTTGATGGTGTTGGGTCATAGATTTAGATCTTTAATCCATGTTGAGTGAATTTTTGTGTAAGGTGAAAGGTAGGGGTCTTGCTTCATGTTTCTGAATGTGGAAATCCAATTTTCCCAGCACCATTTGTTGAATAGACTGTCCTTGCTCCAGGAATTTGTTTTAGATCCTTGATTAAATATAAGTTGGCTGTAGATGTTTGGATTGATTTCTGGAGTTTCTATTCTGTTCCATTGGTCTAGCCATCTGTTTCAGTACCAGTACCATGCTATTTTGATTATAACTGCCCTGCAGTATGTCTTGAAATCTGATATTGTGATGCCTCCTGATTTGTTTTTGTTGTACAAGATTGCTTGAATGTAGTTAATCCATTTTTTTCTGTTATCTTGCAGTGGGAAAACTATGCACATCTTTCATTTTTCAGTCATTTTGGATCTGCCTAAAATATAATTATTTCAAGCTTAGGAGATGACAGTAAGACTGGATCAAGGGTGGAGCTTGCTCAACTCTGCTTCACACAGGATAATCTACATCAGTAATATGGAGTTTCCCTGAGATCCAGTCACAGTCTACTCAATTAACAAAAACACAGATATTTTAAAAAGAGCATTGACAATCTAGGATAATTGAATGATAATCAATTTGATGAGAAACAATTAAAAGTGCTAGGAGCATTATATAAAAAGAGAGACAAGGAAAGCTGTGATTAATGATATTATCTTCAAAATCACTTTTTTCTGGGGAGCAGGCATTTAGCCCTAGTGATTAAGGTGCCCATGTCCTACATCAAAGTACATAGATTCAATTCCTGGCTGCAATTCCTGACTTTAGTTTACTGCCAATGCAGACCCTGGCAAGGAGTAATGATAATTCAAGTGATTGGGTTCCTGCTGTCAATGTGGGAGACCTTTATTGCATTTCTGGCTCCTGACAATTATCCTGTTGTGGGCCTGGCTGTTGCAGGCATTTTGGAGTGAGTACACCATTGGATGGGATCTCTCTCTCTCTCTCTCTCTCTCTCTCTCTCTCTCTCTCTCTCTCTTGTCTTTCTTCTCCCTCACTCAAATTTAAAAAAATACAATTTTTAGTTATAAGATGTATGATAAGTACTTTCCACTCAAGCAAAATTGGATTAAGAGTTTTTACCACTATTGTGACAGTTATCACATTGTCCGTCTACTTTTCTTTTTAAGTTAAATTTACTGAATTAATTTACATTAAATAAGAGGCATAGTATTTTATTTAGATGCTTAATTTGGCTCAATAACTTTATGTTCTGAGTCTTATTCCAAGATGGCCAAATAGGGGAAATATGCCAATTTTAATCATGAAACAGAAATAGAAGAGCAAAGGGAGTGCATTTCCTGGGCAGAGTTGGGAAAAAGTTTTCAGTGGGAATTCTATAGAAAGAAGAGACTTGCTGTGGAACAGCATGGACTGTATAAACAAGTATGAGTGAGTGGGGACACTACCTGAGACTCCCACAGCCAGGGACTAAAGAAGATCCCAGATGCTGAGAGTGAGATGAGAGCAGACTGTGGCAGCCTGTGTCACTAGTGATATTGCTTGAGAGAAAACCTTGTAGATCACACTATGAGATAGATCACACTGTGCGGCAGACATGAAGCCCTAGAAGTGGACAGGATACCCACCTAGAACTGTGAAGCAAAAGCAGTTTCTTTCTCCCCATCCCTCCACAAGGGCACCCAGCAACCAGCAGGAAGAAACTGCCATCTTAATGCCAGTATCGGTTGTGGAGGTTCTTGTGCACATGTGACTTGGGGATTTTATCAAAGGGATAACCCCACATTTCCCACTGACTTTAAATCTAGCTTGGAGGGTTGGCAGGGGGCTAGGTACCCACTAAGTGAAGCGCTCCCATCCCCCACCCCATCGCAGGCTCCAGGGCTCAGTTTGCCAAGGTGGGGCACCCACAGTCAGCTGGCTCTGAGAATACCTCTGCTGTCTCTGTGGATAGGGCAGGCGCACCAGGCTGAGAGTGGACCCCATGCATGCTGTGACTTTGGGAGCATTAAGATTTACGATTGTGGGAATTCTATGGCTGCAAAATAGGATGTGGTGTGTAGCTGGGCCTCTTGGCTATCACTATGTTTTGTCTAAGAGGCTTAGAGTTTCCTGATTACTTGGGGTGGGTTAATGCAATGCCTTCTGCACTCAGACTGAGGACAACACAGATCCTTTGTGCAGTCCATGTGCCTGAGTATGTAGGAGTTGTAGCCACTCTGGGATAGCATATGTGCCTAAGTATGTAGGAGTTGTAGCCACTGTGGGATAGCACATGAACTGCACAAAGGATCTGTGTAGTCCTCAGTCTGAATGCAGAACGCACTGCATTGACCCACATCAGCTACACTCCACTCTCTTTCAAATAAATAAAATTAACCTTTAAAAAAACAAAGGGATACTAAGGGGAAATGAGGAAGTCAAATTATCCCTGTTTGCAAATGAAATGATCCTAAATATAAGAAAACCAAAGAATCCACTAAGAGATTATTGAAATTCATAAGAGAGTTTGATAAAGTTGCAGGATATAAAATTAACACACAAAAATCAATAACCTTTATATACACAATATCATGGCTGAGAAAGAAGTTGTAAGATCGATCAGTCCCATTCAGATTAGCTACAAAAATTTCAGGATGTGAAAGACCTCTACAATTAAAACTACAAAACAATAAGGGAAGAAATAGAAGATCCTCAAAATGGAAAAAATCTTCCATGTTCCTGGTCTGGAAGAATTAATATAATCAAAATGTCTAGACTAGGGGCTGGTGCTCTGGCGCAGTGGGTTAAAGCCCTGGCCTGTAGTGCAGGCATCCCATATGGGCACCGGTTCGAGACCCAGCTGCACTACTTCTGAATCAGCTCTCTGCTATGGCCTGGGAAAGCAGCGGAAGGTGGCCCAAGTCCTTGGACCCCTGCACCCACATGGGAAACCTGGAGGAAGCTCCTGGCTCCTGGCTTCGGATCAGCAGAGCTCTGGCTGTTGCTAGCCAATTGAGGAATGAACCATCAGATGGAAGACTTCTCTCTCTCTCTCTCTCTCTCTCTCTCTCTGCGCCTCTCCTCTCTTTGTGTAACTCTGACTTTCAAATAAATAAATATATACTATGTAAAGATTTCATCAATTTGCACCCACACAGAAATACAAAGTGTAAAAATACTGTTTCAGTACAGTATATATTGAATCGATCTTCTGTATATAAAGATAATTGCAAATGATTAAAAAATCTTGGTGTTTAACTGGAAATTGCATAGATAATTAATCAATTCTTTAAAAAAAATCATGTAGGATCTCTGTCCTTAATGTGCTGTACATTGTGAATTAATACTATAACTAGTACTCCAACAGTATTTTCATTTTGTGTCTCTATGTGAGGGCAAACTGTTGAAATCTTTACGTAATATGTACTAAACTGATCTTCTGTGTATAAGGAGATTTGAAAATGAATCTTGATGTGAACAGAAGGGGAGAGGGAGCGGGAAAGGGGAGGGTAGCGGAAGGGAGGGAAGTTGTGTGTGTGGGGGGGGAGCCATTGTAGTCCATAAGCTGTACTTTGGAAACTTATATTCTTTAAATAAAAGCTTTATAAAAAAAAATAAATAAATAAATAAATCTTTAAAAAAAAAGTCTATACTATCCAAAGAAATTTACAGATTCCTATAGAGTACTACTCAGCTGTTAAAAAAATGAAATCCAGTCTTTTGCAACAAGATGGATGCAACTGGAAACCATCATTCTAGTGAAATAAGCCAGTCCAAAAACGATGTGGATCATATGTTCTCTGTGATCGGAGGTAACTAATCGAGTACCTAAAATGTAAAGTATTGGAATGAAATGGACATTCTGAGATTTGATGATTGTGTATAGCACTTGTCTCCTCCTTTCAGAAACAATATTTTCTTCTCCTTCTTCTTTCTCTTCCTCCTCTTCTTTTCTTCTTCCTCTTCTTCTTTCTTCTCCTCTCCCTCTCCCTCTTCCCCTCCTTCTCCTCCTTCTCCTCCTCCTTCTTCATACTATTTGTTGAACTCTTTTACTTAGTGTAGGGTTAACTAATATGATTATTAAGCAAACTAAAAATAGATCTTTTTAAAAATTAAGAGTTAGAGGAGGAAAAAGGGTTGGAGCATGGACAAGAGAGATGGAATGGGGGGATATCACTATGTTCCTAAATCTGTGCATATGAAATACACAAAGCTTGTATAGCTTAAATAAAACTAAAAAAAGAAATTTTAGGAGTCAGCGCTGTTGGTGTAGTGGGTTAAAGCCCCAGCCTGCAGTGCCGGCATCCCATATGTGTGCCGGTTTGAGTCCTGGCTGCACCTCTTCCAATCCAGCTCTCTGCTATTGCCTGGGAAAGCAGTACAAGATGGCCTACCATTGGACCCTGCACCTGCATGGGAGATCTAGAAGAAGATCCTGGCTCCTGGCTTCCAATCAGCTCAGCTCTTGCCGTTGCAGTCATTTGGGGAGTGAACCAGCGGAATGGAAGACATCTCTCCCTTTCTCTCTCTCTCTGCCTCTCCTTCTTTCTCTGTGTAACTCTTTCAAATAAATAATTCTTTAAAAAAATTAAAACTATATAGATTCAATGCAATCCAATCAAATACTAAAGTTTCCTTTTTTTCTCTATTCTTTTAGATTTTATACATAGAAGACTGTGTTATTTGTGGATAAAATTAATTTTTTTCATTCTCAATTTGTATAATTTTAATGGTTCTTTTATTAGCTAGGACTTCCAATATAATGTTGAAAATCAGCCATGGAATGAAACATTCTTGCCTTGTTCCTAATCTTAGTGGAAAATGTTTCTCATTAAGTGTGATATCAGCTGTAGGTTTCTTGTAGATATTCTTTAGTAGGTTGAGAAAGTGCTCTCTCTAATTCTGATGGTTTTTATTTAGAGTTTTGATTGTAAGTATATATTGAAATATGTCTACTGCTTTTTTCAGCATTGATAGATTCTTTTTAGCCTGTTGGAGTGATGGTTTACATCAGTAAATTTTTTAATTTCAACTGAATTTTACATTAGTAAAAATTTTGAATTTCAATTGAATTTTACATTAGTAACACTTTGAATTTCAATTACATTAGTAACTTTTTGAATTTTGAATTTCAACAAATGAACTGCTTTTCTGATAATTCCACTTGGCCATGTTATATAATTCTCTTTATGCACTGTTGGAATTGACATACTAATATTGTGCTGAGAATGTTTTGTATTTATCTATCTATAATGATAAATATTGGTCTCTAGGTTTTTTTTCCTGTAATATATATGGCTTCGTATTAAAAGAAATGTTGCTAACATAGGATCAGTTGGGAAGTATTCCCTATACTTCTATGCATCATAAGAGATTGTGTAAAGTTGGTATAATTTCTTAATTAAATGTTTGGTAGAATTCACCATTGAATCTACCTGTGCCTGGTGGTTTTTGTTTTGAAAGATTATTCATTAACTATTGATTCAACTTCTTTAATAAAGACAGGGTTATTCAGATTGTCTATGTCTTCTTACCTGAGTTTTTGCAGACTGCTTCTTTCAAGGAATTCATCTATTTCATTTAGGTTACCAAATTTGTAAGCATAGAATTGTCTATGGTATTCTTTAATTATACTTTTTTACAGTAACAGCATAATAAATCAGTTTATTAAAGATGTAAACAAGTCCTTTTTTCATCATTTGTATTAATGTGATGTAAACAAACACTGGGTACTTTTTTAAAAATTAGATAAACAACAAATGAGATTTCTGTAATAGTATATTGGGTTTTATAATTACATAAAGATGTAAATAGTGTAGTATACTGTCACACATAACATGTCTCAAATAAAACAACAAGAGCATACTGTAATTAGATTATCTTTAGCGGACATTTGTTAAATATAGGAATTACATATTTTTCTATCTAATTATTAAGTACAATATTTTTCCACTGTTAAGAGCTCAATAAATACTCAATGAACATACTGACTGGGAAAAAAGTTAGAAGAGTTCAGTTCTTTCAGCTGAATGTCAAGTGTAATTGGAATTTATGTGGAGAAATGTGGTTAAAAAAATCAACTGTATTTGCTATGTAAACAAATATATTCAGATGTCAACAAAGCAAATGATTAAGCAGAAAATACTGGCACAAGAATAAACAAAGGCAAGGGGAGATAAAAAAGTTTGTATTGGACCATAACTTTTCCCTTCCAATTCAATTTAAGGCAGGCCCAAAGAAGCACTCTAAGAAACTATTGCTGTCTCCCTTAATGTTCAGATATCCTAGCTTCCAATAATTTATTATGGATGTGTTACTCATAAATTATACAAATCTACTCATATTTAAGGATTAGTTTCCACAGGTACAACTTTGAACTTCCTTTCTTTGTCCTAAAATGCTTGCTTTCAAACCTGGAGAGATTTCAATTATTCCATGTAGTTTTAAATAATTCCTTTGTATTTTCTGACCAAAGTAAAAATATTTGTACACTATTCATACTGTGGCTCATTCCACACAACATTTGGAGGCTCCAACTGTCCTTCTTTGGTTCTTTTTCTACTTTCAGATCTCTTTTGAAGTGTAGTAAGCAGAACTATTTTGGGTATTCCAGCTGCAATTTAATCTTTCATTGTCAGAATGGTTTCTGATATGGGGAGGTCTTTCAATTGGTCTACTGATAAAAAGTATATCTTCTAGAATCATAAGATCTTCTATAGTTGTAAAGATAGACTTCTTGATCTATTTCTTTCACAACTTCAGCTTTTATAATGTTTTTATCTGTCATAATCATCATATGTGCAGATCCATATACATTTCTACATTCATGGCTTTCAGCTGATTTAATGTCTTCCAGTCCCAGTGTTAAAACTGTACTTCAATTCATTGTGCAGAAATCCACTTTGTTTCCAACTTTTATAAATCATCTTTGAGATCTTGAACCAATTCAAATAGAACATTAACAAATCATGAACAGTAAATGTGAAAAACCAAATGGAACACACACATCAATTGTAGGATCATGATGAACAAATTGATCCTGTAATTCTTCAGACCTGGTGTCATCTGGTCATGTTGAATGCCACGTTCCTGGTGAACAGAGATGTGCTGAGGAGGTGCAGGTAGTGGGACATAACAATGGCATGAGTCCATGCTGGGGACACTAGCTGGTTCTGCAAACCATGTGCAGCAAAGCCTCAGAAACACACACATCCATATGCCTCCCTCTGCTATGGAAACTCTACCCTATTTTTAAAAGAATATTTTTATTTATTTGAAAGGTAGTGCAACAGAAAAAGAGAGAGAAAAAAAGTGAGAGAGAGAGAGAGAATGAGAATCTTAGGCTTACTCTCCTAATGACTGCAACAGCCAGATCTGGATCAGGACAAAGGAAGGAACTAGAAACTCTATGCAAATCTCCCACATAAGTGGCAAAGATCCCAGTACTTGAGCTGTCATCTGCTGCTTTTCCAGGTTCATTAGCATGAGGCTGAATTAGAGCAGGCCGGACTCTAACTGGAATTCTGATATGGGATGCCAGCATTGCAAGCAGCAACTTAACACACTATGTCACAATACTGGCCTCTCTTTTATTATATTTTTATTTTTTAATATTTATTTATTTATTTTGAAAATCAGAGTTACAGAAAGAGAGGGAGAGAGAGAACTTCCAATCATTGGTCCATGGCCCAGATGTCTACAAAGGCTAGGGTTGGGCCAGAATGAAACCAGAAGCCAGGAGATTCATCTGCCTCTACCACATGAGTAGCAGGGAATCAAGCAGTTGGGCCATCTTCTGCTTGGAATTGGATGGAAGTAGAACAGCTGGAACTCCCACATAGGATGCTGGTAACAAAGGCATTGGCTTTACCCTAGCACTTTTATTATCTTATTGTTTTCTGTAGTGCCTGTAGTGTCTTCCACTCTTTCATTTCATATATTAGTAACTTTTTAAAATTAAGTAATCTTTCTCTTTTTTGTTGGTTAACCTGGAAGGAGGCTTATAAGTTTTATGGAGCTTCTTAAATAACTGGCTTCTGGTATTGTTGAATTTCTGTATTGATTTTCTGTTTTCAAATTCATTGACTTTTTTTCTCTTTTTATTTTCAATTTATCTTTTTTTATTTATTTTTAATTAATTCCATTGTTGTCTGAGTGCATGACTTGCATGCTTCCTATTTTTTAAATTTTTAAAACATTTATGGGCCAGAATTTGGTCTATCTTGATGAATATCTTATGTAAGCTTGAGGAGAACATCTATCCTGCTGTTGTTGAATGAAGTAGTCTACATATGCACATTATATAGTGTTGATTAACACTATTGAGTTAAACTATGTTCTTACTGATTATCTGCCTACTGGATTTGTCCATTTCTGATAGTAGGGATGGGGTGGGGTTAAATTTTCCAACCATAATAGCGGGTCCACGTGTATTTGCTTGCAGTTCTATCAGGTTTTGCCTCATCTACGTTGATGCACTGATGATATGTGCATACACATTGAGGATTGTTAAGGTTCATGGAGAATTGGTTTCTTTGATCATCATGTGATACCCCACTTTTTCCCTGATAAATTTCTTTGCTTTCCCTAACTTTAGATTGCTTAGAAACAAACACTTTCTTTCAAATTTACTTCTTTTTTTTTTTTTTTACAGGCAGAGTGGACAGTGAGAGAGAGAGAGAGACAGACAGAAAGGTCTTCCTTTGCTGTTGGTTCACCCTCCAATGGCCACTGCGGCCGACGCACTGCAGCCGGCGCACCACACTGATCCGAAGGTAAGAGCCAGGTGCTTCTACTGGTCTCCCATGGGGTGCAGGGCCCAAGGACTTGGGCCATCCTCCACTGCACTCCCGGGCCACAGCAGAGAGCTGGCCTGGAAGAGGGGCAACCGGGACAGAATCCGGCGCCCCAGCTGGGACTAGAACCTGGTGTGCCGGCGCTGCTAGGCGGAGAATTAGCCTAGTGACCTGTGGCGCCGGCCCCAAATTTACTTCTACTAAGAAATATCTGTGAATACTATTAACTATTTTGAGAAAGATTTTCTACCTTCTGCTTGCCCCCAATTAACTTGTACTTTTTCATATTTCACCTCAATGATGACCTGCTCCAGAAAGACTTAAATGACTTTCTTGAATTCAAATTCTCTTATTTTATTTTTGCAAAGTATCACCTATATGAACTCACAAATATTGATGTTTTACATGTCATAATTCTATGTATATCATCAACAGATAAAGATCTTTATGTTGCTATCTTAAAATCAATTCCACTCTTCTCTCTGGAACCTAGAATGGAGTAAGGAAAGTAAGGCAGTTGTAACTGTTGAGAGTCAATTCTAATGTTCTGCAGAGTTCTGTGATAAGAGTTCCCTGAGATCTTGCTTGGATTCTGCATTAAATATTTATAACTATTAAATAAATCAATAAGAGGCTCAGGAAGATGGATAGACAACAGTAGTTACTATACCTTTTAGAGAGAGAAAATTGTCTAAAATATTGACCCTCAATACAGACAACTTATGCATCAAGTCTGGATTTCAACACTAATGCTAGTTTCTAGATCTTGGTTAAGTTACGTTTGTTAAATCCCATTTTCCACCTATATAAGGTGAGAATAACGGCAGTTATATCACAGAATTTTTGTGAGCACTAAATTGTGTAATTAGTGTAAAATGTTTATATAAGACTTGCATAAAGTAAACCCTCAAGAATTGCAAGACGCTGCAATCATTTGCTTTCATCGTATACTGGATGGAGCACAGGCTATGATGTACTTGATTTTCACTGTTGACGTTTGTTATAGACTCTGTAGCCCTGAAAAAATACTCTTAGACCTTAGATTTCCTCACTTACAAAATGTGTAATAATAAAATGCCTTTCCACAACCTTGCCTTTAACACACAAATTATTTCTATTCTTACTATAGGAAGAAAACAAAAATTACCAATATGAATTTTTTTTACCTTTTCTATCAATTTCCTGTCTACCTGGCACCTTCACAGATTGAATTCCCAGACTTCCTTCACTTCTTCCTTCCTCTAACTTGTCCAGAGATAACCTTCCACTTCTTTTACATCAATCTCCCTCAATTTGTCAGTGTCTCTAATTTTCCAAACCTTTTCATTTTTTCCTCCTTCATTTTAAAACCCTCATTCTTTATTCTTTCTTATATCTCTTCTAGTTTCCATCCTGTCCACATTTGTCTTTTGTACCTTATTACTATCAGTCCCCTGAATATGTATTATCCCCAAAAACTTTACTTTCAACTGTCCTCTCCATCTGTTAGCCCGTTCTCTTGAATGATTCATGAATCTCCTTCTTCTTGATTTTTATTTTTTTCCCAGAAAATTCTCATCATTTTATCTATCAAAACTATTTTATTATGCTTAATAGCAAGATACCTGCTATTATTTCAAAGGAAGCTCTCAGAATAACACAAATGAAAGGTTACTGGGTGCCACATGGGTATATAACTTCTGATGCCCAGCAGGAAAAAAAAAAGAATAGATTAAGTCCACTACTTTTGTAAACAAACTGACATGTTGGAAGTTGATAATGATTTTTAACTTTATATTTATATACAAGAGCTCAAAAACTATATTGCTTTGTATGAGGTGTCATTTTAATGTGTTTACTAGAATCTTGTATTTCTGAATGAGCGAGAAATGTGGAACTATTATAGTAGATCAAGAGTAGATGAAGATGTTGAATATTACTTACTTTCAAACATCTATTTAGAAGGAACTTGGTTATTTTCATTTTCTTCCCTCCATAATTCTCTTTCTACTTATTTAATGAGTGAGTCATTCATTCAATTAATTTTAATTGATTGCCAATCAAGATAGAGTGGTGAATAAAAACAATCCTCACTTAAGTAGATTTCTGTTTCATAGAATTATGGATAACTGTAACTTGACTTTTCTTAGATATTTTATCTTATAGTTAAAGATTACATCTCTTTAATATTTATAATATGCAATTTAATGGAATTTTCTCCAGCTAGCAAACGATGCCCAGCAGCTTACAGAATCTCCCTCCAGTAGTTAAAAATGCTCAGGGATGTCACCTGTGTCAGGAGTCAGTCTCTCAGCACTGGCTTGTCTTATGCACAATTAGTGCCTCATGCTGCTGCCTAAAAGACATTCTCCTTACTTAGAAGTTCACATCAAGATTAAAGTCCCAATGTTCCAAAGGCCTCCAAATGCTTGAGGTGATGAGATGGTTTTATGTTCACTTCACATTCCCCATGGCAGAGTCATATGCCATGAAAATATGTGTTAAATTTTGTATCTAGTAACACTACTTTATGCCTATAACAATATCCATAGATAATTAGGTGGTGGATCAGACACTATGCTGCCAGTGTCAATTTTGTGCATCTAATTGCCTTGTCTATGGCACTTAGTTGTCTCTTCAAACACCAGTGTAGATGCTGCTGTAGATGTATTTTTCCAATGTGACTAACAGTTAAATCAGTAGATTTTGAGGAAAGCATATTACCATCCATTACGTGGATGGGAATTACCCAGTTAGTTGGGGGTCTTGAGGGAAAATACTGAAGAATCCACGGAAGGAAGGAATGTTGCCTCTAGATGGTGTTTGACTCAGGATTGCAGCAGTAACTCCTGCTGACACTTGCAGCCTGCTGGACTGCCCAGCACATTTCCAACTTGCCAGACTATGCAATCATGTGACTAACTAGATGCACTTCTTTCTTTCTTTCCAGCCTCTTGGTTTCAATGTAGAACCATGATCAATACACTGTCTTCTCCGTCTGTTAGTCCATTCTCTTGGATGATTCATGAAATCTCCTCTTTCTTGATAAACTCAATTCCCAAATCTTCATGTGAATAGACTCATATTAAAATTACCACTAATCATCAAATTGTGGTTGACTGAATGATAACCTCAACAAAGATGCTCAACTCCTACTCACCAAAACTGGTAAATATGTTTTCTATATAGTACAAGGGACTTTGTAAATATTTCTTGAAGATGCATATATAATATTGGGTTATTGGGTGGATCAGTGTAAGATCAAGTATAAGAGCAAGGCATATGGATGAAAGAAACAAGAATGTGATGGAAAAACAGAAGCAGGCATTAGAATGAAAGGTCTGTGGGCCAAGGGATGTGGGTAGTCTCTCTAGAAACTGAAGGAGAAAGAATGGATTCTATCTAGGGCCTCCAAAAGCAATATCCCTAACAAAATCTTGATTTCAGTCCCAGAAAATTCACTTAAGATTTCTGAACTCCAGATAAATTTATTTTTATGTCAATAAATTTTCAGTAATTTGGGACAGTTGCAACAAGAAAAACAAACACAGCATATAAGTCTGAAATTCAGCCTTGCATGTAGCCTTGTTCAAACTGAAAATGAACAAGTATGAAAAGGAGCAATTAAAATATAGTGTAGTTTAATCCCACTTATAGCCAACTGGTACCAGACTTGCCTTCTCACCATAAAAGACTGGAAAGAATAGACTCAATACATTAAACAACTCTTCAGGCTTTGGACAGTTGGCATCTCAGCAATGTGATCCCTTAGAGAAAGGAAATAAATGAGGTGAGTTAAATGTTTGTCTAGTAGACATTATCTGGGCCATAGTAGAGAGGGAAGCCTGAGCAAATTACAGTAATTTGTCACTTAAAGATGAGATACATTTTGAGAAACATGTTGTTAGGCAATTTCATAGTTGTACCAATACTGTATTGTGTACCGACACAAACTAAGCTAGCTACAGCATCCCTGGAAGACTTAATCTTATGATACCACTCTAATATATGTGATTGATGGTTGACTGAAATGTTATGTGGGACATGGCTGTCTGCGTTTGAGACAGAGGTTAAAATTTGATCATCTGAGGAGGCTTAAATCAGGAATCTAACTAGAATAACATTACTAGAAATAAATAGAGAAAGTCTTTTGGGAGTTTTTAAAAAAGATGTATTTATTTGAGAGTGAGAGTGAGAAAGAGAGAGAGAGAGAGAGATAAGGAGAGAGAAAGAAGAGATCTTCCATCCATTGGTTTACTTCTCAAATGCCCTCAACTTGAACCACACTCTATATAACATTTAGGCATCCAAAGCAATGGCTTAAAATGTTGTGCCATATTGCTCACCCTCTATTTTTTTTTTTTTTGCTTTATACTAATCTGCACATGTGTCGAGAAAATTTCATTGTGTTGAACAATGTATGTCATGTATGTCTGTGAGACATTTGAGTTCCCATACGGCAAAATAGGGATTGAACACTTGGGGTACTTAGTTGAGGTCTCAGATTGGTAGTACGGTTGGTTAAGAATTAAAAGTAATGTTGCAGAATGTAAGGTGAATATATAAGTGGATCATTTTCCTATATTACAGCAATTAACAAGTAACATTTGAAATTGAAAACATAGCATCATTTGTATTAGCACTCTCTAAAATTAAAATCTTAGGCACAATTCTAAAGCTATATATGTATACATGAGAAAATTGATGAAAGAAATCAAAGGATAACTAAAAAGATATTCTAACATAGTTCTTCCTAAATTGATCTCTAGATTCAACACAATCTTAATCAAAATCCCAGAAATTTACCATCTATCAACAAAACCAACTCTAAAATTGCTTGGAAAAGCAGAATATTCATAAAAGCCAACAAAATGTATAAAGAAAAAAACAAAGCGGGAGGACTGATACTACCAGACTTCATGACTAATTACATGGCTACAGTAATCAAGATAGTGTGATATTGGAAAAAGAATAGATGAATTTGTGAAACAGAAAAAAGATTCTAGAAATAAACACACTAAAATATAGTCAACTAATGTTTGACAAAGAAGCAAAGGCAATACAATAGAGAAATTACATCATTTTCAATAAATGATGCTGGAATAATTATACATCTACATGCAAAAAAAAATGTAGAGACAGGCCTTATGCATTCATAAGAATTAGCTCAAGAGTCACAGATGTTAACATTAAATGTATAGCTATAACAGATCTCAAACTTAACAAAGGAGAAAATCTAGATGACCTTGGGTTTGTTGATGGCTTTTAAGATATAATGCCAATTATAATCCATGAATAAAATAATTGATCATCTGAATTTGATTAAATTTTTCTGCTCTGTAGGAGACACTGTTAAGAGAATAAAAAGACAAATCACAAACTTGGATAAAATGCTTGTAAACGCACATCTACACATCTGATAAAGGGCTATCAACAAAAATAGACAATAAATGCTTAAAACTAAACAAGAGGAAATTTTTAAAAATGACTTAAATTATTAATATATAGAGAAAATATTTCATGAATTTCATAGATATAAATTACAAGAATACAATGATACTTTCCTGTCTCTCTCCATATCTCCTCCTCCCTTTCTTTCATTTCTTTTAAATTCTTTCTGATAACAAACTTTCAATTTACATTATAATAACAGGTTCAATGTTCCTCTATACAAAGAGCTCTATAAATAAAAGTGGATGAAACCAATGATCTTCAGGGTTATAGACAATGGTTATAGCTAACAATCAAATCACTAGATGTCAGTTTAGCATAATATACATTAAGGGTTTTTTTGTACTCAATGTATTAGCTACAACCAATCACAGAAAACATATGGTAAGACTTTTTTGTTCTTGTTTATTTTGCTAAACACAACTGTCTCCAGTTGCATCCATTTTTTTGAGAAAGACAAGGTTTCATTCATTCTTTTTTGTGGACAAGTAGTATTCCTTTGTGTATGTGTACCACCTTTTCTTTATCCAGTCATCAGTTTATAAATAATTATGTTGATTTCATATCTTAGCTAATGTCAGTTGAGCTGCTATAAACATGGGGTACAGATAACTCTTTCATATGCTGACTCCATCTTCTTTGAGTGCATTCTTAGGAATGGGATGGCTGGGTCATATGATACATCTATTTTCAGATTTCTGAGGAACCTTCAGGCTGTCTACCATAATGGTTGTACTAGTTTACATTGCCACCAACAGTGGATTAGGGTACGTTTTTCTCCACATCCTCACCAGCAGTTGTTCTTTCTTGACTTTTTGGATGATAGGCATTCTAACTGGGGTGAGGTGAAAGCTTATTGTGGTTTTCATTTGTTGATTATCTTTGTTACTCTGTGTAGTATATCCTTAAGTATCATTTGTAAGACTAAATGGGTGATGACAAATTCTTGAAATTTTTGTTTGTCTTTGAAGGTCTTTATTTCACCTTAATTTATAAATGAGAGCTTTGCTGGGTATTCTGGGTTGACAGGTTTTTTTGTTTTGTTTTGTTTTTGTTTTTGTTTTTCATTAAGGTCTTGGACTGTATCTTTCCATTCTCTTCTAGCCTATAGGGTTTCAAATGAGAAATGTGCTGTCAATCTGTTTGGATATACTTTAAGTTAATCTGATATTTCTGTCTCGAATATTTTAGGATCTTTATATTTTACTTTTAAAAGTTTGAATGTAATGTGTCATGGTGAAAATCTTTTCTGATAATGTCTGTTTGGGGTTCTATGTGCCTCTTGTATCCAATGTCCATATCCTTCTCCAAATTAAGAAACTTTTCTGCTATCACTTAACTAAGTTTTCTAAGCCATTCTGCTTTCCAACTCCTTCAGAAAAGCCCAAGACATGTATATTTTGTCATCTGATGGTATCCCATAGATCCTGAACACTGTTTTTGTTTTTCCTGATCATTTTTCTTTCTTTTTTGTCTGACTGAGATATTTCCAAAGATTTGTGCTTCAAAGACCATTGCAGATCAATCATCAAAGAAGATGTGTAGATGGTAAATAAAAATATGAAGAGATACCTCACATCTACTTAAAGGACAACTTAAACACATTTTACTGAGTGAAAAAAGCCTATCTGGAAAGGATTCTGTGTAGAATCATGTGCATGATGTGGAAAAACAAGATATGGAGGCAGGAAAAAAGATGAGTGGTTTTCAAGACGTGAGGTGAGGCAGGGAGGGATAAAGCAGAGTATTATGACTTTTAGGGCAGTAAATCTACAACTCTATGAGACACTATAATTGTGAATACATACTATTATACATTTGTTCAAGCTCATAGAATATACCACACAAAGAGTGAACCCTAACACAAACTATGGATGTTGAGGGTTAAAGATATGTTAATGTGGGTTTATCACTTATATCAAATACACCACTTTGATGTGATGGGTGTGTTCATAATGGGGGAGCCTATGCTTGTGTGAAGGCAGAGCATAGAATGATAATCCTGATAACTTTCTGTTTTGCTGTGAGGACAAAGCTGTTCTAAGAAATAAAATCTGTAAAGTAAATTTCCTAAAATAATTATTAGGGACTTCATTTACGAAAAGACTTGAAATAGATTAGGTAGATCAGTCAAAGCCACAGAAAAATGTTGTCATCATCCTGAAGAAAATAAAAAGGGGGCCGGTGCTGTGGCATAGCAGGTAAAGCAACCACCTGCAGTGCCAGCATCCCATTTGGGTACCAGTTCGAGTCCCGGCTGCTCCACTTCCAATCCAGCTCTCTGCTATGGCCTCATCCAGTAAAAGATGGCCCAAATCCTTGGGTCCCTGAACCTTCGTGGGAGACCCAGAGGAAGCTCCTGGCTCCTGGCTTTGGATTGGTGCAGCTCCAGCCATTGTGGCCATCTAGGGAGTGAACCAGCAGATGGAAGACTTTTCTCTCTGTATCTACTCTCTCTCTCTCTCTCTCTCTCTCTCTCTCTCTCTCTCTCTCTCTCTCTCCTCTGCCTCTCTATAACTGTCTTTCAAATAAATAAATAAATCTTTAAAAAAACAAAATAACTCCTTCACATTTACATTTTTTAAATGGTCATTGTGACTGCAGTGCATACACTCATTTGATATGGTACCAAATAAATTGAATGTTGACCAATTGGGTGGCTACTGCAAATATTGAAGGATGGATGTGACTGGGACATAGAAAAGATGGTGATGCTGAGAAGAGTAAGCAACTAAATATTAAGAAGCAGATCTGGCAATCTTGTTGATAAATTGAACATCTCTTAGTGATGCTCATTTGAGGAGGTAAGCAGGTTGATTATTGCACCTGTAACTATGGATGTAACAGTCAGATTTACATGTTAATACAGTGCTACCAACAAGTGACAGTGACAGCATGAATTTTGTTCAACATTAATAAGAAATAGAATGTGCATAATGGGAAAAATTATTATGATTTTCTAAATAGGCATTAGAGTGTTATTTGAATTTGACAGGAAAATTCATTTTTGAATTTTTGAAGATTTTTGTAGCTTTCTCTGCTGTGTCATTGAGTATGCATGCTAGTGAACAATGTGGCCATTTATTCTGGAAGGAATCAGCATCCAACCAAATAATAATGCCTCTCACCCAGTAAATTCTCATCAGAATCCGTTCTGGCATCAAACTAAATTCCCTAGACAAATTACCAAGTTTTACACATACACTTTTCCTCTCCATGTTCCCCTCAAAGATTTTCCCTAACTTACTTTACACTTCTTTCTTGTTTTTCTTTTCTCCCATAAAATAAATGCCAATATTTTCACCTTAAAGAGCGTTTTCTATTTTATTGTCTTATAACAATCTATTTCCAGTCTCCAATGGTGGATTTTGGTACTGAGATTGAAGTTTGGGAAAATCACCATTTAGATTTTAAGCTCTTTTTTTCTCCACAGTATGCCTGAAATATATCATCATGCTTGGGATATCATTAGTGTTTAATATAAATGCTTATTGAATAACTAATAAATATGCACGTGGCTAAATGAATGAATCTAACTTAAGTGTCATTTTTTCTCAGATCAGCCTTCTCCAGTCCCTCATAATAGGTCATGGTTCTTATGAATCACTCTTTCATTCACCATTCTTCTCCTTCTTGGAAGTATTCATGATTCTCATTAACTGATGAACTGGATGAGTGGTTATTTAGCTTACATGAGGGGACTTCAAAAATTCACAGAAAATAGAATTAAAAGATATGTTTATTTTGGTGCAAAAATGAAATTCAAACATAGCTTTTTCACAACACTAATTTTCCATGAAGACTTTGAAGACCACTCATATTTTCTAGCATACATTAAGCTCCATAAGAGTAGAGCCTATCTGATCTTAGTCATGAATCTCTTCCTTGTGTTTAGTGCCATGGACAAAACACAGACGTAGGGCAACGGATATTTGTTGTCAAGTGAATAACTGGAAAATGAAATAATTAAGTGCTATGAACTCACAGGAGAATCTTCTTAAGAGAAGGAATGTGCAGCTCCAGATTTGCCCTGATTTTACAGTTAAGGACACAGAGGTGCAGAGAATGTGAGTGACTTGCCCAGTGTTTCATAGCTAATGAGTAGTCAGAGCTGTATTTTAACACCAGTTCTCTCTGACTCCACAGCCTGTGCTTTGAAATGGAAACACTGTGCCACGCTGCACCATTTAAGCAATGATATATTCATTTAAAGCACCAGAGATCACATTTTAGTGAGAAAGATTTTGTAGTATGAGATGAATCAATCAGCCATATGGAAGGAAGAAAAAAAGAACAGGCTGAAAAGCTTCCTTTCACTTTGTACAATATGAATTGTCACAGGAATCAAATTTGGCACATACTGTAAAGCACAGAAAAAGTATTCCACATTGGGTGTAAAATGTGACTTGCATTTTGTCTCTGCTTTTGAAACCCTGAAGAGGTTACCAAATGACTTCTGGAGGGGAGGGCATGATGTTTTGATGATAGGCTTTTTATACACTTATCCCCAGGCAGCCAGATGAGGACCTGAAAAATTAAAGCTGACCTCAAACATAATGAATACATTAAACAATGAGGCAACTGCTCAGGGTCGGGCAGCCTCCTTGAAGAGAGTAGATGTGTCTCAGGACCCAAGACTCCAGACAGCGGCAGGGGCAAAGAAATGGTCTATTGAGCATAACACATTTACATTTGTTCTTCAGTCAGTTCTTTTTAAGATTGTTTTCAGTAACATTCCAGGCTCACAATGAGGATCTTATGTCTGCAAATTAGAACAGAGGTCCAACAACAGCAATGGAGTCCCCACCTGTGATTGGCACCTAATTCTAACAATATGAAGTAGATGCTGGAAGTTATGGATCATTAATTACTAATCTGTCTCACCTGCCAGATTCACATTCCACAGACTGTCACTTCCCTATGGCTCTGCAGTACAGCCTTTGAAACTCTAGAACCTTCAGTACTGACTTTCTAATGGGTCCTTATCACAGAATTGCAGACTTTGGATCATTTTAGACATTACCAAGTGGAACACATAGCTATGTGGCAATCTTCTTTAAAGATCCCTCTAGCCCATGCTGCAACCCTGTGGTGTGGAATCACCACCTCACGATGCAGCCTCCCTCCATTCTTGGGCAGCTAACATCACTATACAAATCTTGCATTGTTAAGCTCAACGTTACTTCTCTGTAGCTGTTGCTCTTGTAGTTTCATTCCCCTGCTCCACAGAACTGTATAAATCTTTTATCTACATTTTAAGCCTTGCTGTAAAAAATATGTCTTATTAAGAACAGCTCCAGAGTATTATAAACTTGGACTCAAGTGAATTACAGAACTTGGTAATCAGTTATCCTTTCTGAAATGATTTTCCCAACAATGGGTTGGGAATATTACCTCAAAGAAATGCAGTGAGAATTAAATTAATCAAGTGCTCCTCAGAGTCAATGGGTAGACTCCAGTAGTAAAGAACACGGGCTCTGGAATCAGATTGTCCAGTTTGAACCTTGGCCCAGATTCTTACTAGATGTATATGCTGTGCAGGTTACTTAAACTCTGTTTTCAACGTTCTCATCTGTATCATAGCTATAAGGAAAGGAAATTATCTATGTAATAAGGTTGTTACAAATGTTAATAAATTAGTATATAAGTCCAGTATTAATCTGAGTAATCTAACTGCTGTACCTTGAAAAGCCCCAAATCTTCTAGTCTTGCCACAGAAATTGCATTATTTATTGCTCTTATCATTGCAAAATTGGACAATTCAAAGACACAGGTCCCTTTCACCAGAGAACATCCTTGACCCTTGGACCCTGGATTCTTTCTTTCACTGAATCCTCTGTTTTTGATCTAGAGATAATGGCCACATAAAAGAATGCCAAAGGGCACAGCATCTTAACCACTATGGCCTAGAACTTTCACATGTCTCCTCCACTCACAACCTATTGGTCCTATTGGCTAGTCACATGCTTTACTTATCACATAAAATGCCTGGAAAACAAGGGCTAGTGGTTTGCCTGGGAAGAATAGCAAACAGGCTTGGTGGGCTCAGAGCAATGTGACTGCCATGAGCACTAAGAGTGCCTAACACATTCCACCACTTAATAGCGGCTACCATTGTTACTGTAGCATATGATAATGGCAAATAGAGCAACTAAGACTGAAAGAACTTTTGATACACACAGTCATTATACTTGCTAGGCTGAGATTTTTTTTAGTGGCTTATCATAAATAATGTTTCAGTCTTTTTTCAACTCTCTTAGTCTTCATACTGTCACCATGATTCTGGATCTCAAGCAATGGAAAACTCAGCCTAGAGTTCTCATTGTGCATGGGATTCACACATACATCCACTAGTCCCATTTCTCTTTCTTCATCCCATTTTCTCCCTGAATCTGTGCATTGCATTTATTTTTCATCTGACAGATTTAGGACATGTGATTAATGTGTATTTCAAACTATGAACTTTGACTCATAAAATGAGGAAACTTCAATGGGTCAATTTAATCCTGCATTTTTTAGAATGGAATCCAAAAACCATGTTTTTTCTAGGTTCAAATGAGTTTGTATGTGTAAAATATTCAAAAAAATACATTTTTTTTAAATAGAGCAAGCTTCAAAACTCTGACTTGGCGAATCTTGCAAACTTCAGGCTAAGTGAAAGAAATCAATCCTAAAAAAAATAAATGTTGTAAAGATTCCATTGAAATTAGGTACTAGAGTGGCCAAATTAATAAAATCAGAAGGTAAAAGGGTGATTGTCAAGAAATGAGATGGGAGGATACAGTATCATTGTTGAATGGGTCGAGAATTTTAATTTGTGAAAATTAGAATGTTACAAAGATGTCTGAATTGTGGACGCTCAATAAGGAGAATGTACATAATGCATCCAAACTGTACACTCAAAAATAGTTAAAATAGACAATTTTCTATCATTAATGTTTAATATAATAAAAAAGAAAACAATGAAAAAGAGCATAAAAGATTAGAAAGTATGAGTGTCTAATGTTATAGTGAGTAAGGTATTCTTTATTACATATATGTGTATGTAGCTGGGAAGTAAATGTATTTTTTTTGTGGTCAAGATTAAAAAAGAAGCTAGTGTACAGGAGGATTTTAGTAAACCAAGGAAACAAAGCATAATGTGTGTATATATATGTGTGTGTGTGTGTGTGTATATATACATACATATATATATATATATATATATGTATAATTGCTTCTGAACTAAATTGTCCTTGATGATTTTCAGATGCTAAACAACATTCGCTTTTTAAGACCCAAACATGGCTGCAGGAGTGTGCACATATCCACCACCACTTCAAACTCCAAGATCTTAAATTTCTGCAGACTGACCAGACTTTCTGTTTCTTTTCTCCTGCTCACTCCATCCTATCCTTTAGAATTTTTTGGACGTCCCTTATATGGGAGATTCCTTGACCCTCACACTTGGCCTTGATTACAGAAAAATATTTTTTTAGCACAGCATTTATTATTTTATTTCCATTGATTATTTTACTTTGTCTTCCCTACTCAGCTGTAATTTCAAAAGAAACAGTTTACCTTGCTCATCAGTAAATCTTCAGAATTTAGAAGAATATCTGTCACACTTTGTTTAAAAATTGTTCATGAATCAACGATAATGATTGAATATAGTGCACCAACATTAACAGCTTCAAATTAAAAATAGATATTATATTTGATAGCCCAAACTAAATATCAATTATACTTATTTCCTATTGTTGATAGCATGTTCCATCAATATGGAAGGTGAGGAAAGTAGTGTGAAATGAATGCATGCAATGAAACATGAAACTCTTGAGAAAGAGAAGTTGATTCTAAAGACATGAAATGCAAATGTAATCAAAAGATTGATACATATGGTGAAATTGAGCCTCAGTTTTAGCTGTGTTTCATCACAACCATAGTTGCTTAAAACTTACATATGTAGCTAAAATCCTCTAAGCCCTCGAAACTAGTTGCTCTAATTCAGGGTGTCATTTATTGTGATGCCATTTTAAAAATCAGTGATTTTTCCCCATAGACTACAAGCATTAACACATGAGTGCTGTTCTCGCATTGCTCTTACTTTCTTGTTATTATTTTATTACTCTATTTTTTCTTCCAAATCTAGTAAAAGAGGGTGACTCGCTGTGTCGCTTTGACTCCAGTATCCTCAGTTTTCAGGGAGGAAGCTAATCTGTTACTCTGGGTAGGGAGTGAGGCTGATAGCAGGCAAGGGAACAGTGAGTGAACTGGCTTCGGACTTTTGTTGCTGTTGTTGCTATTGTTCATCCTCTGTTTCTTCTACAAGATCCTCCATGGGGAATATAAGAACATGAACTGGATCATTCATTTTCACTCTCAAATAACCTTCTCATGGTTCTTTGAAGTGCAATTTGGTTCTCTGACGCCATTCTCCACATCACATTTTGAATCTTTTGCTAACATAAGAAGTTAATTTGCTTTTCCTTCACTCAAGATGTTGATGAATATTAATGAGAACTGCCTCTTGTACCACCCCTGCAGCAAATCATCAATAAACAACTGGCTATTGACAGGACTTCTATTGAAACAAAACTTAGAATATACATCCCTCCAGAAAACTCTGGCCTTGGTGATTTAGAGTAGGAATCAAAAAATAGTAATAGCTTTTATAATTAGAAAATCATTATAAATACTCTAATAGAACCCCAAGACCCCCAGGATCCTTAGAATAAAATGAATTATACAGATCATTAAAAGTCTTTTTTTTTTTTTTACAGGCAGAGTGGACATTGAGAGAGAGAGACAGAGAGAAAGGTCTTCCTTTTGCCGTTGGTTCACCCTCCAATGGCCGCCGCACCGGGCTCATCCGATGGCAGGAGCCAGGAGCCAGGTGCTTTTCCTGGTCTCCCCATGGGGTGCAGGGCCCAAGCACCTGGGCCATCCTCCACTGCACTCCTGGGTCACAGCAGAGGGCTGGCCTGGAAGAGGGGCAACCGGGACAGAATCCGGCGCCCCGACCGGGACTAGAACCCGGTGTGCCGGCGCCGCAAGGCGGAGGATTAGCCTGTTGAGCCACGGCGCCGGCCAAAAGTCTTTATTATTCTTGCACTTCTGTACTCAAGTCTTAAAGGATAGCACAATTAGATATGTGCTTTACTTACTGACCACATTATCAGATAACAAATCGTGCAGGGAAAATTGGATCTCCTACTTTATATCATACACAAAAATCAACTTGAACAGTTCAAGGATCCAAATCTATGACTTGGTACTATCAGATTACCAAAGGAGAACATTGGAGAAACTCTGAAAGGCATCGGCATAAGCAAAGACTTCTTGGAAAAGACCCCAGAAGCACAGGCAATCAAAGCAAAAATAGACAAACAGGATTACATCAAGCTATGAAGCTTCTACACTGTAAAGGAAACACTCAGCAAAGTAAAGAGGCAATTGACAGAATGGGAGAAAATATTTCCAAACTATGTAAATGATAAAGGATTAAGATCCAGAAACATATATACAGAAATAAAAGATATATACATTTCCAGCAATACATAGAGAAATTTTCTGGCTAGAAAAAAAATTAAGAATTATGTTAAAACAAGGAAGATTTAGTTTTAAATATAAAAAGATCGAGACCAAAATAAGACCATCATATCTACTAACATCAGTGGACAGAGGTATTTGATACCAAAGAGAAAATAAGGAAGCAGAGGTCAAGTCCAAAGGATTAGGAGGTGTGTACCTCAAGAGAGCATGGGGCAAGACAGAAACCAAGCAAGGGATAAGGGACTAACTGCAGAGGCAAGGGACTTTTACACTTCTGTTTTCCTCTACACAGAATAGTCTTCCTTAAACACTGTACACTTTCCTTTATACACTTTTTTTATCAGTTCAAATGATAGTTCTTCTTTAATATACCATCAATGGCCAGGACTTTCTTTATTTTGTTGCTAACTCACCATTTTTATAAGTCTTGCACATCTTGACTTATCTCATCTAGTGTTTTGCTTGTTTTTATTTACTTGTTGTCAAATAGAATATAAGTTTCACAAAAGCAGGAACATTCCTATCCTCCCCATAGCCCAGAATACCAGAATTTTACTGTGTATAGATGATCTCAGTAAATACTTATGGCATACTGGAGGGCAGAAAAGAAGGAAGATATGAAAGAAGGAAAAGGGAGGAAGATAACCAAGTATGTTTTATGTGTGCATTGGAACTCACACTATATACAACTTTTACTGTTTCTCAGATTTTTCTTGATTAGATGCATTTCCTCCCAAAAGGAGATAGTGCAATACATCAATTCCATTTTGAATGATCTATAATCCCTTGCCACATCAAGAATACCCTATTGTTACAAATGACCTCATTTAATCCTCATAATACTCTGTGGAATTGGTGTTATTTCCCACTTTGGAGATGAGGAAGCTTACAATCAAGACATGAACTGAGAGTTCCCGCTTCCAATTCCCTTGATTTTTTCCTCTCTTGGTCTCCATGGTGTTGAAATGAAAGAAACATAAATGTTGGTTGTACACTAATCTCTTTTTCACTATATTTTTATTCCTCATGGTTTTCATGTCTGTTAGAGTATGTCTAAGAGAGGAAAAAAAGAAAGAGGGAGAGAGACAGTGAGACATAGAGAGTGAGAAAGAGGAGAGAGAATAGACTATTCCAGTGTCTAACATCTATTACATTCCCTGGAGTGATCTAGCTGACACTTTCACCAACTCCTAATCTGTTCCCCTGAGTCTAGGTAAAATATTAGGAAGAACATTAATTTTCAAGATAGGAAATTTAAGTTCCAATACTACCACCAGCATGCCTTAACTTTGTGTCCTTAAGCAAATAACTTTTCTTTTTGGATTTAAAAAATTTATTTTATTTTAAAATTCCTTATCTTTTAGAATTCAGTTTCCCCATCACTAAAATGGGATTAACAAAGAATTTTACATAACACAGTTGTCACAAAGCTTAAAGAATTTGCATTTTAAAATCCTAAAATGGGGCTGCCTTTGTGCCATAACAGTAAAACTGCCACCAGAGTAACAGAAGCCCATATAGGTGCCTAGTTCAAGTCCTCTCTGCTCCACTTCCGATCCTGTTCCTTGCTACTGTGCCTGGGAAAGTGGCAGAGGACACTCAAGTGCCTGGGCCCTGCACCCACATGGGAGACCTGGAAGAAGTTCCTGGTTCCTGGCTCCTGGCTCTTGGCTTCTGGCACCTGGTTTGGGCCTAGCCCATTTCTGGCCCTTACAGCCATTTGGTCAGTGGATAGAAGACCTTTCTCTGTGTCTCTCCCTCTCTCTCTCTCTCTAACTCTGCCTTTCAAATAAATGAAATAAATATTTTTAAAAAATCCTAAGACTGTATCAGGCACCTATAAATTCTCCATAAACATTTGTTGCACTTTTTCTTACTTAGGTTTTTTCTTATTATTATTCTAAGCACAGTCTGGGTAGACAGATAGATACAAGGATATATAGTTAATATATAGATAAACATAAATAAATCATGTATTGCTTAGTTCTATATTCACTCAAGAAATCAATATTTCCTTTACCCACAATATTTTGGTACCTCCTAAACCAACTAAAGGCTACTGTGATGTTATGTATCTATGCAGTTGTTTTATACTTTAACTCAGAGATGAGGGTTAATAATCCATACGTATAGTAGATATCGTGAGTGCGAATTTTTTTCTAGTTATCAATCTAACTGAACTTCATAAGAATTATAGCTCCTTAAAACTGAGAAAAAAACTTAGAGGACATTACTTCCAAAAACCAGCTGAATAAAACTTGCCTGGGGAGCTTGGTAAAAATAGAGATATTACAAGCCAGCTCCATAAATTTAGATTTAGTAGGTATGGAAAAATATCCAGAAATTAGTGCTTTTATGAATCCCTCCAGGGGATTCTGATGCACAGCCAAGTTTGAGAAGCAATGAAATACAGAACCAGCAGTTTTCAAATGTTGTTAAATCAGTTGGAACACGTTTTGCACTTTAATACTTGGACCTCGATATATAAAACTAATGAAAGTGGAGCTGTACTAATTGAAAGGGAGGATGAGATCTTGTCTGGCACCCTCTCCTCCATGGATCCTGAGAACTATTGAGGATTTCTAATATGAAACAGAGTTTGGAAACTACAGATCCTATCAAGTTTTCTGTAATATTACATACAGATGATCAGTCAGTTCAATTGAGTGGAACCAGTGACATAAAAAATTACATTTATAAATAGTCTTAACTGTTGATAAGCACAATTATTTATTTATAAGAAATATATTCTCCCCCTAGAATTTCACAGCTTCGTGTACTGACATAATTCAAAAGTTTAATGAAGCATAAAATTAAAATTATTTATGGTATTCATATAATACTTAGTCTTCCTTTTAATTATCCCTTTTCCATCTCCTTATTTTTTCCTAACTTCCCCTTTCTTCCAAAATAGATAGAACACAAAAAATAGCATTCACAGTGGAAAATATTTTTAAATTACTTTTAAATTTTTTTAAACTTTTATTTAGTAAATATAAATTTCCAAAGTATAGTTTATGGATTACAATGACTTCCCCCCTATAACTTCCCTCCCATCTCCCACTCCCTCTCCCATTCCATTCACATCAAGATTCATTTTCAACTATCTATATACAGAAGATCGATTTAGTATGTATTAACTAAAGATTTCATGAGTTTGTACCCACACAGAACGTAAAGTGTAAAATACTGTTTGAGTACTAGTTATAGCATTAATTCACATTGGACAACACATTAAGGACAGAGATCCCACATGAGGAGTAAGTACACAGTGACTCCTGTTGTTGACTTAACAAATTCACACTCTTGTTTATGGTGTCAGTAATCTCCCTAGGCTCTAGTCATGAGTTGCCAAGGCTATGGAAGCCTTCTGAGTTCGCTAACTAAGGTAATGTGGCTAGTGTTGTGGCAAAATGTTTAAACTCACCACCTGTGATGCCAGCATCCCATATGAGTACCAGTTTGAGTCCCAGCTGTTCCTCTTTTGATCCAGCTCCCTGATAATGCACCTGGGATAGCAGCAAGGGATGGCTCAGATTATGGGGTCCCTGGACCCATGTGGAAAATCTGGAAGAAAATCCTGGATTCTAGCTTCATAACCAACCCAGTCCTGGCCATTGTGGCCATTTGGGAACTGAACCAGCAATGGAAGATATTCTCTCTCTCTCTCTCTCTCTCTCTCTCTCTCTCTGTGTGTGTGTGTGTGTGTGTGTGTGTGTATGTGTCCCTCTTTTTCTTGTAACACTGCCTTTCAAATAAAATAGATCTTTAAAAAAAAGACTAGGGTTGTGAACCTTAGACTATTGGTGAAATCTTAATACAATGGTAGAGCTGTTTCTAAAGTAGAGACAATGAGCAATATTAAAATTAGCACTTAGTATACATTTAATGGTGTTTTAATATTTGAATATTAACTACTAGTGAATGACAAAACTTGAAACAATTTATATTCAATTTTTCTAAGACATCCAAATGTCATTTTTTCTTACAGACTGTTATTTTGTGATTTTTAATAAATTTGGATTGAAAAAGAATATCATTAAAAACAGAAAACCCTTTAAGAGAAACTGGAAGGTGATAATCAAAGAACTTCAGATAGAAATATCTTTGAAGAAATTCCTAGCTAAACGACTGATTGATATCAAAAAGGCAACAGAGATGTTAGTAAAAGAGGAAAATAAATTATAAAACAAAATTCTCACCTGGGTAGAAAAAAACCAAGCAAATTAAGAGAAACTACTTTTTAATATTTGTGCACATTTCTGAGATTCAGGAAGATTTGTTTTGTCCCACATTATGAGACATGCCTGGATTTTAAAGAATCATGCTTATGAGAACTATTAACCCTAGATTTGGAATAAGTAGGTAACAATTACACATAGTGACAATGGTATCTAATTGTACCTGAGGTGGCATTTAAGAATCCTGGTTAATCTATTGCTGTTTTAATGGAGAGTACTATATTTTATTGAAATAAATGTATTATAATCTCTTTCAGATAAATCTATATACTTCATAAAGGTACTATATGCAATACATGCGCATAATCTTTACTCAGTAGCAACCTAATGAAATTCAAGCAAAACACCTAAAATACATTATGGGACCCAGTGGTCAAAGGAAAATGGGCAGCAATGTGTTTCCTTTCTTTCATGGAGATTTGGAACAACACACTTAAAAACACCACAAGAAAGAAAGAAAAATGAATAAAGAACAAGACACTGACAATTACGACAGTGCAAGCAACAAAAACATTGTCATTAAGCAGAACTAAACCAAGTGGAGAAATTATACTTTGATCAAAAACATAAAACCTATCACATTCTTATTAATTAATTAATTTATTATTTTTTATGTGAAAGGCAGAGTCACAGAGAAAGAGGGAGAGACACAGAGAGAGAGAGAGAGATATCTTCTATCTTCTGTTTCACTCCCCAGATGACCACAATTGCCAGGGCTGGGCCAGGCCAAAGCCAGAAGCCAGAAGCCAAGAGCCAGGAGATTTTTCAAGGTCTCCCTAATGGGTGCAGGGGCCCAAGCACTTGGGCCACCTTCTGCTGCTTTTCCCAGGCCACTAGCAGACAGCTGCATCCATAGTGGAGCAGCTGGGACACGATCTGGCCCCCAAATAGGATGCCAGTGTCAGAGGCAGTGGCTTTACCTGCTATGCCACAACTTCAGCTGCCTATTACATTCTTTTATGCTTGTCTCCCACTTGTCTTCCTGCTTGAGGAAAATATAAAATGTAAACATAGATTTGGAACCAGGCCATAACACGCATGCCACTTAAGATCCAATGTGGAGGCCGGTGCCGCAGCTCACTTGGTTAATCCTCTGCCTGCGGTGCCAGCACCCTGGGTTCTGTCCCGGTTGGGGCACCGGATTCTGTCCCGGTTGCTCCTCTTCCAGTCTAGCTCTCTGCTGTGGCCTGGGAGTGCAGTGGAGGATGGCCCAGGTGCTTGGGCCCTGCACCCGCATGGGAGACCAGGAGAAGCACCTGGCTCCTGGCTTCGGATTGCAGCACCGCACCAGTCGTGGCGGCCATTTCGGGGGTGAACCAACGGAAGGAAGACCTTTCTCTCTGTCTCTCTCTCTCACTGACTAACTCTGTCAAAAAAAATCCTATGTGGAAATAATTTGAGATTCAATTGGCTCAAATACGGTTTGATTTTAGGACTGTTATCTGGGTTTCACATTTTTTATGATTTAACCTCAATCAGATAAACTTGTCATTATCTGTTATTTCTGGAATCCTTCCATTGTAAAATGTGCAACCAGGGCTTTATTTGCTTATTTGCAATTGGCTGTTAAAACATTTTCTTATTTGTATGAGAGGGGAGATGAGAAATTTTGGCTGTAAGATTTAATTAAGAGTCATTGTATAAGAGATTGGGCAATGTTCTTTCCATGAAAGATGCTTCAGTAAAATTGCTTCACAAGCAATGAACATGGTAGACTGATTTAATTGCTGAGAGATGAACAAAAATCTACATCAAATCATTCCAAACTAATACTGAGTTTGAGTCATTTTTCCTGTTCTTATGGAATTCCAATATCCAAAGTCTAGTATATTTTAAACTGTGGAAAAAAATAAGACTTATTCTTGCAGAATACAAAAGAGACAAAGATATATATGAGAAGTTTAAACTGGATTTTCACTTGTAGGGTATCAGAGAAGAAATAAAAGACATATTTGAGATTCTTTCTTGGGATTTTTGTCACTTTATGATTATTTTGAGATATGGAAGTAAATTTGTGAAACAGTATAGGAGGCACAAGCTATTTTGTATAGACTCTCCTCCTTCATTGCATACACACAAAGTCAGAAGGAAAATTTTACCTGTCAGTATTCTTAACACACACACACACACACACACATTCTCATAAAGTTAAATGTGATTTTTACTAGTAACATAGTATTAAGAACTCTATTTTCAGCAGGGTTATGCAGAAGCTGTAGGCATATGTAAAAAAAAAAAAAAAAATCCCAGTGAGGAGCGTCCAGTCCAGGGCTAAAGCAGTCATGTTGGTTCTGTTGGTTCTTGTACCTTATTCTGTATCTTATGCATGTACACAAGATATCTACCAATGGGAATTAATTACCTAATCACAGAAAATACAGAAAAGTGGACAAACAATGTAGATGTCAAGCTCAACACTCAACACATTTCCATTAAAGAACTGCATTTGCAAAGGAGAACAGAGCTTGGGACTCCTAGGAGACTCCAAGAAAATCAACAAGAATGAACACAAATTGACTAATGAAAACAGCTACAAGTTAGTAATCATGTCAATTTTAGAAGAATTAAAAAAAAAAAAAACCTGAAACCTGACTTTATAACCTTTGTTTACCTTTGTCTGATTTTATTTCTTTTTATTTTTTTTGGACAGGCAGAGTTAGACAATGAGAGAGAGAGAGAGCAGCTATAGACAGTGAGAGAGAGACAGAGAGAAAGGTCTTCCTTCCGTTGGTTTACTCCCCTAATGGCCGCCACTGCTGGCACTGCACTGATCCGAAGCCAGGAGCCCGGTGCTTCCTCCCAGTGTCCCATATGGGTGCAGGGACCCAAGCACTTGGGCCATCCTCTACTGCCCTCCCGGGCCACAGCAGAGACCTGGACTGGAAGAGGAGCATAGATTTCTTGGCTGGCGCCATAGCTCACTAGGCTAATCCTCTGCCTGCAGCGCCAGCACCCCAGGTTCTAGTCCCAGTTGGTGCAACAGATTCTGTCCCGGTTGCTCCTCTTCCAGTCCAGCTCTCTGCTGTGGCCCGGGAAGGCAGTGGAGGATGGCCCAAGTATTTGGGCCCTGCACCCGCATGGGAGACTAGGAAGAAGCACCTGGCTCCTGGCTTCAGATTGGCGCAGTGCACTGACCGTGGCGGCCATTTAGGGGGTTGAACCACTGGAAGGAAGACCTTTCTCTCTGTCTCTCTCTCTCTCACTCTCTATAACTCTCTCACTGTCTCTCTCTCACTGTCTAACTCTGCATGGTAAAAAAAAAAAAAAAAAGAATTACCACCTGCTTTACTTTGTAAATTTGTGAAAAATATAGATTAATTTATGGATTTGCTTCTCATTACTTCTGAGTAATACTGGGACTAATTTTTGGATTTCCATTTCCAGTATTTCTCAATGTCTTCATTTTCACATTCTAGTATTCAAGTGTTTTTGTTTCCATTAAGGGTGTTATATTATCTTCCTTATTCTTGTTTCTTGAATTTCTGCATTTATTTTAAGGCATTTATTTTAAGGCATTTATTTTAGGGCATTTATTTTAAGACATTTATGAAGATACTTGTTAGGATTCTTTTCTTCTGATTACTTTTAGCTTTGTACTAGCCTCTGTGGCTTAGTGAGGTGTTCACTCTTTCAGTGTCTACCTAGAGGACATGGATACGATCAGGGAGCTCTGTTAAGTGCTCCTGTCAGGGGAGTATGAAAGTGACACCCAAGTTGCTCATGGTAGATCTCTTTTTTTTTTCAGATAGTAGAGTTTGATCAGCTCTGTTGGTATAATCTCACCTTTACCTCCTGTCCATCAAGGTAACCAAAGTCTGGGTGCTAGCCATCATGGGTGCAATATTTACACATGCTGCCACAAGAACCACACAAAGGATTTATGCAGTCCTCATTGTGAGCATGAATCCCACAGCACTGACACATTCCAGGCAATCAGGTAGCCCCAAGTGTGTGGTGCCTCCCACAGTGACTGCCCACAGACTCAGCCACATCCTGTGTCATCACATGCAGCCACAGTGTTTCCACAGTCCCCGTATGCAGGCTCCCACAGTCATGGTTGCCAAGGATTCAGTGTGAATGGCCAGTTCATCCTGCCACAGAGAGGCAGAGACCCTCCAAGAGCCAGTCACCCATAGGTACTCCATCCAGGCATCCTATGCTCCAGAGTCTGTGACATGCTAGGAGTCTGGGGGCTCCCACAGTCTTAAGTGGGCACACAGCCCTTTGTCAATCCTCCCAACCAGACTCAATAGTCTTCACTTGGCTGGTTATTGGGCATGCTGGCACAATTTAGTGCAGTTGTTAAGTATGTCCAAAATGGCACCTGCCCTCAGCCAGTTGCAGGACTCCACTGGTGGTTGGGGAGAGAGAAACGTGACCTCCCTTTTTTCCTCTAATTTGGTAGTTACACTGTCCCCAACAGAGCTCCATGATAGATTCATGCAAGGTTCTTCCTGCAGTAGCTTGGGCTGCTGTAGTCTGGTCTCACCCCACTCTCTGAAGCTGGTGCTGAGGCTCTCGGCTGCTGGGTTCCATATTGTGTCCATGCTCATGCTGAGTATCCACACCCTCCATGTAGATCCACAGTATCCCTCTACCTTCTGTGGAGATTCCACTACAGTTTTCTCCCTAACTCTTCCCTGAGATTGCACTCTCTCCACTTTTTTTTTAAAACTCTCTTCCCCTACACTAGATCTGCTTTAATGTCTTATAATGACTCTTCTTTTCTGGATGTAAATGGTTATATATTAAACAAAAATATTAAAGACTTTATTTTAAAGGTTAAAGATTTATAAGTACTTAGGTGAAAACTTTTTTCTGTATATCGTAAAACAAAATACTGACATCTTTGAAAATAAGTAGTCTCTTCACTTTGTTGATTTTTGAATCATTGTGCAAAAGTTCTTTAGTGTGATGAAATCTCACGTGTCTATTTTGCTTTTAATTACGTGCTTTTGTGCTCTGATCTAGAAAATTCTTACACATGTGAAGATGTTGAACTGTTTTCTGTTTTCTTCTTGTAGTTTCAGAGTTTCAGGTTTCACATTTAGGTCTTTTTAATTTTTTTAGGTTTAACAATTTTTAACATTTTTCTATACTTACTTTAGCCATAACTATTATATATACATACAGAGTTATTATTATATATTATGTATTATTATATATTATTAATATATATATTATTATATACATACAGAGTTTTTAAGAAGGTGGACTAGGGAGGGAGTTTACTGTTTTAGTCTAGAGGAAGAAAGTTAAAAAAGTGGCAAGAGTGCAACCTCAGGGAAATTATGGGGGGGGAGCCATTGTAATCCATAAGCTGTAGTTTGGAAATTTATATTTGTTAAATAAAAGTTAAAAAAAGAAAAAAAAGAAACTGAGATTTAAAAAAAAAATCAAAATGAAATCATGGAAATGAAGAATTCAATAGAACGAATGAAAAATGCAGTGAAAAGCCTTAACAACAGACTTGATGAGGCAGAAGAAAGAATATTAATGGTAGAAGACAAATCTTGGGAAATTTTACAGTCAGACCAAAAAAAAAAAAAATAGAAGAAGAAGAAGAAGAAATTAAAAAACTAAAAAGTCATGGAGATTTATGGGATACCATCAACCACCCAAACATAAGGGGAATATGAGTTTCTAAAGCTGTGTAAAGAGAGCATGGATTAGAAGGCTTTTTCAGTAAAACAATTATAGACAACTTCCCTAATTGGGAGAAAGAAAAGGATGTCAAATTAGAGGAAGCACATATAATTCCTAATAGACATGAACAGAAAAGTCTTCACTACAACACATTGTAGTCAAACTCTCTACAGTAAAACATAAAGTAAATATTCTAAAATATGCACAAGAGAAATGCCAGATTACTTTCAGAAGATCTCCAATAAAACTCACAACTAACTTCTCATCATAAACCCTACAGGCTAAGAGAGAGTGGTAAACATAGTCCAAGTTTTAAGAGAAATAAAACAGTCAACTGAGAATTCTGTACCCCATAAAACTCTCATTTATGAATTATGGCAAAATAAAGACTGTCCAATACAAACAGAAATTGAAGAGAATTTTTCAGCTCACATCTAGCCTTACAAAAGATGCTTAAGGATGTGTTACACACAGAAACACAGAAATATGGTCATCATTATGAAGAAGATGAAGGCAGAAAATCTCCCAGTAAAAGTACATGAAAATCCAAAGTACACGATTGGAATATTTATGGAAAAACGGCAGGGCCATGTCATTACTGATCAATAGTCATCTTAATGTAAATGGCTTCAACTCTCCAGTTAAAAGATACAGACTTGCTGAATGGATTAAAAATCAAAACCTATCTGTTTGTGCCTATAAGAAACACATCTCACCAAGAAGGATATATGCAGACTGAAAGTGAAAGCATAGAAAAAGATACTCCATGTTAACAGAAACCCAAAAAGACCAGGTGTAGCCATCCTAATATCAGACAAAATAGATTTTAACACAAAAAATGTTAAAAGATACAAGAAGGGGACTATGTAATGATAAAGGGATTAATTCAACAGGAAGTTGTGGTTATTAAAAAGTATATGGACATAATTACAGGGCATTGGGCTTTTTAAAAGAAATGGTGATGGATGTAAAAGGAGGCATAGACTCAAATATAATAGTAATGGAGGACTTCAATACCCCACTTTCAACAATGGACAGATCAACCAGCAAGAAAATAGGCAAGAAAACAACAGTTAATCGACAATACAGATCAAATGGACCTAATGGTTATCTACAGAACTTGTTATCCTACAGTTGCAGAATACACATTTTTTCTCTCCAATACATGGAATTTTCTTTAGGATAGACCACATGCTAGGCCATAAAAAAGGCCTCAGCAAATTCAAGAAAATGAAAATCATGGCATATATCATCTATGACCACAATGGAATAAAGCTGGAAATCAACAACTCAAGAATCATTAGAACATATGCAAACAAATGGAGACTAAACAACATGCTGCTGAATGAACTGATGATCATAGAAGAAATCAAAAGTGAAAAATAAAAAATTTTCTGGAAATGAATGAAGATGACAAAACAACTTATCAAAACCTATGGCATACAGCAAAAGCAGTGTTAAGAGGAAAGTTTATAGCTAGTGTTGGTTATATCAAGCAATTGGAAAGGCCCAAATAAATGACTTATCTATGCATCTCAAAGACCTAGAAAAACAATAGCAAATAAAACCCAAAACTAGTAAAAGAAAATAAATAATTAAAATTAGAGAAGAAATAAACATAATGGAAACAAAAAATACAAAAGATCAGTGAAACAAAGGGCTGGGTTTTATAAAATAATGAAAATTGACACAACATATAGCATCAATAATGGAAGAGTGCATTTTGCTGTGAGTTAAAGCACCACTTTCCTCATTTGAGTACCTGGAATCAATGCCAGGCTCTAGCTCTCAATTCTCAATGTTACTTCCCTTTACTGCTGACTCTGAGAGGCAGGGATTATGGCTCATGCACTAGGGTTCTGTCATCCATATGGCAGATCTGGAATCAGTTACAAACTCCCAGTTTCATCACCAGCCCTGGCTCAGCACTAGCCAGCCATTGCATTTGCTTGGGGAGTGAAAAATTAAATGGACTCTCTTTTCCTCTCTCTCTCACACTTTATCTCTTTAATATTAGTTATTTTTAAAAATATAACAGCAGTAATTATAATAGCCCCTAACATTTTTGTAATGTTTTATACATCTTACTCCAGTTCTGAGATTGAAATTCTTCAGTTAGTCCCAAATGAGGAAACTGAGGTTCCAACTCAACAATTTGCAAAATTAACTTATTTTTCATTAGAAAAAGGAAGAAAGTGTCAATATCATTGAAATGTCTTTCTCAAAGTGATGAGGCATTAAAAAACAGGAAGCAATTTTACACCCTCCAGATGCTTCACCCAACTCTCATCCCAGCTCCCACTGTACTTGTTCTTAAATACTCAAGAAAATTAGTTAAAATTCTCATTTGCATCAATTAACATTCTGAGAACTCTAACAAGTGCTGCTCATAAGCTGTGTTTACACTACATTGCTTTTCCTTTTTTCATTTTTTAATTATAAAAGTAAAATATGCTCATTATAGGTGACTGAAAAGTATAGACAAATATTTAGGTTAGAAAAATTAATCTATGCCTCCAAAACACAGAAATAAAGAAAGTTAATATTTGATAAGATATTTCCTTCTATCACATTTATCTTCTCTTTCTTTCTCTGTGTGTTTGTGAATGTTTTCATCAAGAAATATACTGTACAAAAAGGTATGTTATGCTACAATATTAATAAAATTTTTAGGAATAATTTTAGATTTACAGATTTGTAGCAATGACAGTACAGAGTTCTGAACAATCCACTGCTCAGCTTCATCTAATATTCACATATTACAATGCTACATTTTTTTAAAGATTTTTTATTTATTTGAAAGAGCTACACAGAGAGAGAAGGGGAGGCAGAGAGAGAGAGAGTGAGAAAGAGAAGTCTTCCATTTACTGGTTCATTCCTCAATGGGCTGTGACGGCCGGAGCTGCATGGATCCAAAGTCAGAAACCAGGAGCTTCCTCCAGGTCTCTCATGTGGTTACAGGGGCCCAAGGACTTGGCCATCTTCTCCTGGTTTCTCAGGCCATAGAAGAGAGCTGGACTAGAAGTGGAGCAGCCAGAACTTGAACTGGTGCCCATGTGGGATGCCAGCACTGCAGGCGGTGTCCTTACCCACTATACCACAGTGCCAGCCCATAATGGTACATATTTTAAAAGTAAGACTTTAGTTCGTGGCTCACCTGGCTAATCCTCCGCCTGCAGCCTGGGTTCTAGTCCTGGTTTGGGGCGCCGGATTCTGTCCCGGTTGCTCCTCTTCCAGTCCAGCTCTCTGCTGTGGCCCAGGAGGGCAGTGGAGGATGGCCCAAGTGCTTGGGCCCTGCACCTACATGGGAGACCAGGAGGAAGCACCTGGCTCCTGGCTTCAGATTGGCGCAGCACATCAGTCGTAGTGGCCATTTGGGTGTTGAACCAATGGAAGGAAGACCTTTCTCTCTGTCTGTCTCTCTCTCTCACTGTCTAACTTTGCCTGACCCCCCCCCAAAAAAAAGACTTTAACTTAATGATTAACTAATCCATATATTCTTTTTCTATTTCACCAGCTTTTCAACCAGCATCCTTTTTCTGTTGCACAATGCAAACCAGCTTAATATATTGTTTTTAATCATCATGTCTGTTTCATCTCTTCCGATATGAGACAGTCTCTCAGTCTTTTCTTGTTATTCACAATCCTGAAACGTCTGAAGATTACTGATCTTTTATTTCATAGGTTCTCACTCAATTTGGACTTTTCTGAAGTTTTGTCATGATTTGTAGCCTTCTTAGCACATTAAATTAGAGAGTACATAATTTATTATTACTGAAGTTAACCTGGGTCACTTGGTCAAACTTGTGTCTGTCAGCTTTGCATTTTTTTTCTTTCAATACTTTGTTCTTCGGAAATGAGTTATTATACCAAACCTGCCCTTAAGACACAAGGGGATTAGCTTCACCTCCTACAGGAGGAATGACTACATATTTTAATTGCATGTTTTTCAATGATGATTTGTTGTTTCTCCATTTTTTTTTGTCTAGCCCACCATTTACACATATAAAGCTATTTCAAAAAGCTCACAGAAACTGAAATTAAAAGAAAGTTTTAGTAAAAAATGTTTTGAAATCCATGTGTGGTTTTATTCATAAAACACATTCCATGAACTTTCTGAATACTTTTTTTATTCGGGGATCTTAAAAATTCAGAAAGAGACAGACAGACAGACAGACAGAGGGACAATGAGATACTATCCACTGCTTCATTCCCCAAATTCTCTGAATGCCCAAACTAGGCCAGACTGAAGTCAAGAGCTGGGAATTCAGTTCAACTTTACCATTTGTATGGTAGGACACCAACTGGGCCATCACCCTTGCAACCCAGGATCTACATTTTTTGGAGTTATGAGCAGAAATGGCTATTGAACTAAGGAACTTCAATGTGAGATGTGGGCATCCTAATGGACATCATAAGCACTAGCCTAATTGTCCACCCCAAACTTATCTTTTAATTACACTTTCCATCAAATTTTGAAGTACTTTGTATCTATCAACTCATGAATAATTGTTTTATGCTTTATTTTATTCTGTGTTATTTATTTTGTGGTAAAATATATTACAATTTGGCCATTGTGGGGGTCTTACTTGTTAGCTCACATATCCTTTTTATTTCCTAAGATTTATTTGTTTGTTTGAAATTCAGAGTTGCAGAAAGAGAGAAGAGAGACACAGAGAAATTTTCCATCTGCTGGTAACCTCCCCAGATGTCCATAAAATCCAGGGCTGGGTCAGGCCGATGCCAGGAGCTTCTTTTAGGTCTCCCACATGGGTAGCCAGGGGCCCATCTGTGGTTCCCTCCCCAGATGTCCACAAGACCCAGGGTTGTGTTAGGTCAAAGTCAGAAGCTTCTTCCAAGTCTCCCACATGGGTAGCCAGGGGCCCAGAATCTTGGGCCATTTTTCACTGTTTTTCCAAGGCCATTGACAGAGAAGTGGATTGGAAGTAGAGCAGCTGGGACACAAACAAGAACACAAATGGGATGACGCCATAGCAGGTGTTGGCTTTACCTGCTATGCTGCAATGCCAGTCCATCATTCATCCTTGTTAAAACGAACTATTCATTATTTTTCTTTTTTGAAGGTGTGGGATAATCTCTTTATTTTCTGGCACTATAAATATTCTGCATTTATGTAAATGTAGCCCTAGCATCAGCCATTTCTCCAAGGATCTCTGATTTCTTTTATTGGAAAATGGCATTAGAAAATAACTTTTCAAAATTAGAAAGGCACCCAACAAAGGAGCTATCAATGTATCTCAAGGATCTAGAAAAACTGCAGCAAACCAGACTCAAAACTAGTAGGAGAAGAGAAATAATTAAAATTAGATAAGAAATAAAAAGAATTGAATAAAAAAATTACAAAAGATCAGCAAAATGAAGAGCTGGTTTTTTGAAAAAATAAACAAAATTGACACACCATTGGCCTAACTAACTACAAAAAGCAGAGAAAAGACCCAAATCAATAAAATCAGAGATGATAAAGGCAATGTAACAGACATCACAGAAATAAAAAGAGTCATTAGAAATTACTACAAAAAGTTGTATGCAAGCAAACAGGGAAATCGATCAGAAATGGACAGATTCCTGGACACATGCAACCTGAGAAAACCTAAACAGACCCATAACTGAGACAGAAAATGAATCAGTAATAAAGGCCCTCCCAAAAAAGAAAAGCCCAGGACTGGACGGATTCATTGCTGAATTCTACCAGACATTTAAAGAACTAACTCCAATTCTTCTCAAACTATGCAGAACAATCAAAAAAGAGGGAATACTCCCAAATTTTCTATGAAGTCAGCATCACCTTAATCCCAAAACCTGAAAAAGATTCCTCAGAGAAAATTACAGATCAATTTCCCTGATGAACATAGACGCAAAATTCCTCAATAAAATTCTGTCCAATAGAATGCAAGAACACATCAGAAAGATCATCTACCCAGACCAAGTGGGATTTATCCCTGGTATGCAGGAATGGTTCAACGATCGCAAATGAATCAATGTGATACACCACATTAACAAAATGCAGAAGAAACACCATATGATTAATTCAATAGATGCAGAGAAAGCATTTGATAAAATACAACACCATTTCTTGATTAAAACTCTAAGCAAATTGTGTATAGGAGGAACATTCCTCAATACAATCAAAGCAATTTATGAAAAAACTACGCCAGCATCCAATTGAATGGGGAAAAGTTGGAAGCATTTCCACTGAGATTTAGTACCAGACAGAGATGCCCACTCTCACCACTGCTATTCAATATAGTTCTGGAAGTTTTAGCCAGAGCCATTAGGCAAAAAAAAAAAAAAAAAAAAAAAAAAAAAAAAAAAAAAAAATTAAAGGGATACAAATTGGGAAGGAAGAAATCAAACTATCCCTCTTTGGAGAGGATATGATTCTTTATTTAGAGGGTCCAAAGAACTCTACCAAGAGACTCTTGGAACTCAGAGAAGAGTTTGGCAAAGTAGCAGGATATAAAATCAATGCACAAAAATCAACAGCCTTTGTATACACAGGCAATGTCATGGCTGAGAAAGAACTGCTAAGATCAATCCCATTCACAATAGCTACAAAAACAATCAAATAGCTTGGAATAAACTTAACCAAGAACATCAAAGATCTCTACGATGAAAATTACAAGACGTTAAAGAAAGAAATAGAAGAAGATACCAAAAAAATGGAAAAATCTTCCATGCTCATGGGTTGGAAGAATCAATAGCATCAAAATGTCCATTCTCCCAAAAGCAATTTATACATTCAATGCAATACCAATCAAAATACCAAAGACATTCTTCTCATATCTGGAAAAAATGATGCTGAAATTCATATGGAGACACAGGAGACCTCGAATAGCTAAAACAATCTTGTACAACAAAAACAAAGCCAGAGGCATCAGAATACCAGATTTCAGGACATACTACAGGGCAGTTGTAATCAAAACAGCATGGTACTGGTACTGAAACAGATGGATAGACCAATGGAACAGAATAGAAACTCCAGAAATCAATCCAAACATCTACAGCCAACTTATATTTGATCAAGGATCCAAAACCAATTCCTGGAGTAAGGACAGTCTATTCAATAAATGGTGCTGGGAAAACTGGATTTCCACATGCAGAATCATGAAGCAAGACCCTACCTTACACCTTACACAAAAATCCATTCAACATGGATTAGACATCTAAATCTATGACCCAGCACCATCAAATTATTAGAGAACATTGGAGAAACCCTTCAAGATATAGGCTCAGGCAAAGACTTCTTGGAAAAGACCCTGGAAGCACAGGCAGTCAACGCCAAAATTAACATTTGGGATTACATCAAATTGAGAAGTTTCTGTACTTCAAAAGAAACAGTCAGGAAAGTGAAGAGGCAACTAACAGATGGGAAAAAAAATTTGCAAACTATGCAACTGATAAAGGATTAATAACCAGAATCTACAAAGAAATCAAGAAACTCCACAACATCAAAACAAACAATCCACTTAAGAGATGGGCCAAGGACCTCAATAGACATTTTTCCAAAGAGGAAATCCAAATGGCCAACAGACACATGAAAAAATGTTCAGGATCACTAGCAATCAGGGAAATGCAAATCAAAAAATAATGAGGTTTCATCTCACCCCGGTTAGAATGGCTCACATTCAGAAATCCACCAACAATCGATGCTGGCGAGGATGTGGGGAAAAAGGGACACTAACCCACTGCTGGTGGAAATGCAAACTGATAAAACCACTACGAAGACAGTTTATAGTTTCCTCAGAAACCTGAATAAAACCCTACCATACAACCCAGCCATCCCACTCCTTGGAATTTACCCAAAGGAAATTAAATTGGCAAAAAAAAGAGCTGTCTGTACCTCAATGTTTATTGCAGCCCAATTCACAAGAGCTAAGACATGGAATCAACCCAAATGCCCATCAACAGAAGACTGGATAAAAAAATTATAGGATATGTACTCTATAGAATATGATACAGCAGTAAAAAAAAATGAAATTGGTCATTTGCAACAAAATGGAAGTATCTGGAACACATCATGCTGAGTGAAATAAACCAGTCCCAAAGGGACAAATATCATATGTTCTCCCTGATCTGTGACAATTAATTGAGTACCTAAAAGGAAACCTGTTGAAGTGATATGGACACTATTAGAAACAATGTCTTGATCAGTGCTTGTCCTGACTGTTGAGGAACAACTTACTACTTTATTCCTTTTAGTATTTTTTGTTCTACTTAATACCATTGGTTGAACTCTTTAATTAACACACAATTATTTTTATGTATTTAAAGTTAACTGAAAAGTGATCCCTGTTAAACATAAGAGTGGAAAAATAGAAGGAGGAGATGTACAGTCGGCACATGCTCACTCGGACTTACCCATAATGGTAGAGCTAGAAACATGCCAGAAGATTTCGAAGCAATTCCATCAAGGTGGCATGTACCAGAGCCATCTTACTTGTTAAAGTGATCAATTTCAGTTCATAATTGATCAAAAAGATATGATTTAGTGTCAAAGGGATTACATAAATAAGACTAGTGTCTGCAAATAATAATTGATAAAATTTAAAAGGAGAGGATGATCCTTCAAGGGAAACAGGATACACAGTAGACTTATAGAATGGCCAATGCTCTAAACAGCACTCTGGCCTCAGAATCAGCCCTTAAGGCATTCAGTTATGGCTAAAAAGCCCATGAGAGTTTCCCAGGCATGGAAAGCCAAGACACTGTGGGAAAAACATGACCTAAATGAAAAATCTCTGCGAGTGAGATCCAGCAGAAAGAAGGGGGCCATCAAAGAAGGAGGTACCTTTCTCTGAAGGGAGGAGAGAATTTCCACTTTGACTATGGCCTCATCTAAATAAGATCAGAGTTGGTGAACTCAAGAGGCTTCCATAGCCTTCAGCAGCTCATGACAAGAGCCTTGTGTGATTACTGACTTCATAAATAAGAGTATCAATTGTTAAATCAACAACAGGAGTCACTGTACACCTGCTGCCCATGTAAGACCTCTGCCCTTATTATGTTTTACTATGTGAATTAACAGTAAAACTACTACTCAAACAGTACTCTATGCTTTGCGTGTCTCTGTGGGTGTAGTCTGTTCAAACCTTTACTTAGTGTATGCTAAATCAGTATTCTGTGTATAAACATAATTGAAAATGAATCTTGATGAAGAATGGGATGGGAGAGGGAGTGGGAGATGGGATGTTTGTGGGTGGGAGGGAGGTTATGGGGGGAAAACCCACTATAATTCCAAAGTTTTACCTTGGATATTTATATTTATTCAATAAAAGTTTAAAAAGGAAAATAGAATTTGGATGTTATGCTTTGAAAAGAAATAATAGTCAATAACACAGCAAATTTTTCACCAAGTACATTTCACCACTAACAAGCATGAAATGACACAATCTATTATTTGATATGATCTGCAATTTATGCTTCTATATTTTCTGTGTAGTATGAATAATGGTTAAGGAAGCCTGGTATTTGAAACCAGAGTCCAGGCATTTATGCTGACTCTGTCACCTGCTTATTGAGTGGCATTGGGCAAGTTGCTTAATCTCCTGTACCTTTTTTATTTGAAAGGCACTGTGGGGGAGAGAGAGAGAGAGAGAGAGACAGAGAGAGACAGAGAGAGACAGAGAGAGAGAGAATCTTCCATCACCTGGTTCATTCTCCAAATAGTACTAAAACCAGGTCTGTACCAGGTTGAAGCCAGGAGTCCAGAATTCCATCCTAATCTCCCACGTGGGTGAATGTAGCTAAGCACTTGAGCCAACATCTGCTGCCTCCCTGGAAGCTGGGTCAGAAACAGGTCAGGTGGGACTCAAAATTTCACTTCAATATAGGATGCCAACAACACAATTGGCGGTTTCTTTAACTGGCTGTGCTGCAAACCTGGTCCTTTTTCATCTAATTTCTATCATTTACAGAAAGGAACTAGCAATACTGTATCTATCTCACAGGGGAATTGAGAGGCTTTAAATAAATTAATGTTTAGAAAGAACTTGGGAGGTACCTTACACAAGTAATTAGTATATAAATACTCATTGTTATCATTGCTATTCTATCAACTTTAATAGAAGTTCAATATTGAAAAGGTAATACCCAGTAATAGTTAATATTTATGGAATCTATCTTATAAAAAAGTCAATCATCAATATGAGGTGTATCTTATTTTTAAATAAAGTATCCTTATTAACTTAATTGTGCTGTAATGAGCATAGTTTGTTATTTTATCTTCTCAGTGTCTACATTCAGTTTCTCAGTAGCATTTACAGAATAGGTGGAGCAGACAGAATCTTGCAATGAAACTACCTAATAAGATATAATTGTAGGCACATAGCCATTATAATTTGTTCAAAACCCACAGATTGTACAACACCAAATGCATACCCTAATCTAGTCTAAAGATTTTGGATAATAAGGATGTACAAATGTCAGTCCGTGCATTTTTTTCAATGCACTGTTCTCATGTAGATTATGTGGGAAACTATGCATGTGTGGAAGTAGGCGTTTTACAGGAAACTTCTGAACATTCTGCTCAAATTTGCTATACATCTCAAAGTACTTCAAAGAAATAAAGTCTATTAAAGAAGTGACTGTTGCTGTACAATGTAATACTTTATCCATTTTAGTTTTTTTTTTAATTCTAGTAATATTGGTTGAACTCTGTAATTAACAAACAATTATTCTTAGGTGTTTAAATTTTAACTGAAAAGTGATCCCTGTGAAATATAAGAGTGGGAATAAGAGAGGGAGGAGATGTACAATTTGGGACATGCTCAGTCGTAACTGCCCCAAATGATGGAGTTAGAATTGTGCCAGGGTATTCCAAAAGGTGGCATGTACCAATGCCATCTCACTAGTCCAAGTGATCAATTTCAGTTCACAAGTGATCACACTGATAGGTCTAAGAGTCAAAGGGATCACACAAACAAGACTAGTGTCTGCTAATACTAACTGATAGAATCAAAAAGCGAGAGAATGATCCAACATGGGAAGCGAGATACACAGCAGACTCATAGAATGGCAGATGTCCTAAACAGCACTCTGGCCTCAGAATCAGCCCTTAAGGCATTCAGATCTGGCTCAAGAGCCCATGAGAATATTTTATGCATGGAAAGCCAAGACACTGTGGCAAAAAAAGAAGACCTAAATGAAAGATCGCTGTGAGTGAGATCCCAGTGGGACGAATGGGGCCATCAAAGAAGGAGGTACCTTTCTCTGAAGGGAGGAGAGAACCTCCACTTTGACTATGACCCTGTTGGAATAAGATTGAAGTCAGCAAACCCTAAAGGCTTCCATAGCCTCGGCAACTCATGACTAGACCCTAGGGAGATTCCTGACACCATAAACAAGAGCGTCAAATTGTTAAATCAACTTCAGGAGTCACTGTGTACTTACGTCTCATGAGGGATCTGTCCTTAATGTGTTGTCCGATGTGAAGTAATGCTATAACTAGTACTGAAACAGTATTTTTACACTTTGTGTTTCTGTGTGGGTGCAAACTGATGAAATCTTTACTTAGTATATACTGAATCAATCTTCTGTATATAAATATAATTAAAAATGAAAAAAAAAAAAAGAAGTGTGCATCTGTTAGCATCTCCAAGATGACCTCTATGAATCCCTTCCCTTACTATACATGTATGCTACTCACCACATCAAAAAGAATTTAATTCCACTTGTCTTGATTTTGGACTTTCTTAAGGCATTGTTCAGCCAACAAAATGCAGCATAAATAACAGGCTGTAGGGATGACTCATCTCAACATCAAACTTTCATGCAGAAGAAGCCTAAGCTACATGGAGAGTCGAAATGTAAATCACTCAGATTGACAGTTCTAATTGGGTTATCAAAGGACAGCCAACATCTTCTCTCAGACATCTTGGATATCTAGCCCAATCAATTCTCAAATGGCTATAGACACAGCTGATGTTGGCTGCTTCCACATGAGAGGTGCAAAGCCAAAAGTGCACACTAAGTTTGGTCATTCTACAGAATTGTGAAAAATATTAATTACTGCTTTAAGCCACAAAGATTTAGATAGTTTCCTAGGTAAAATGCATACCAGATTAGGTGGTCTTTTTAATGTTTTATTCTCAACCACTGATGAGAAACTTTATTCACATAATTAAAGGTAACAAATATCAAAAAATTATTAATTGCTCTTTTGATGATGGACACAATTATCATTACTTTTGAACATGGATCACTTATTTTCTTTAGCTTGGATGTCATGAAATTTAACAACTCTTTTTTTTCATTGATCAATGTAATTTTGAAAAATATTACAGTAATGTGATTTAAAATCCAATCCAACATTTTCATATTAATTATTTCAAAATAAAGTTTTTTCTTATATAGAGCCAGATGTTGCCCTATTGAACTAAAATAAATCTTCATTAAGATTCAAATTAGAGTATCAACTAAACATCATTAGGGAATCATTTTCAATCCATATTTTCCATATTTTCAAGATTTAATTTTCATTTTAAATCAATAAACTCTGTACATGTTAATATTTCATGGAATTTTGCTATTTTTCAATAAGTCCCTTTAGGGAATTAATAATGTAATCTTGGTAAGTTCAGTAAGCCAATAACTTTGCTTCAAAGATATTCCATGTGAGAATCATTCAGAAAAAGTGTTTTTGATTCTTTGAGCTTACAAATCCCTGACAAAAATCTTTCCTTGAACGAGCAACACAATTCAGTAAAAAACAGCAGAGAATGATGTCTTATCACATTTCTTGACATAAAATTAAAAACAGGATAGAACAGCTATTATTTTATTATATTCACCACTTTGATAACATCACTTAATGTAGAATTTTGATCTATAGCAAATGTCTACATCTGACAGCCTCACTGTGAATAAAATGCTATACTTTTTGAATCGTAGGGTTTATAATGTGAACTATATCCTAAAGCCTTTACAACTTATTACTGTCATTGTTCTTTCACTATCAGGACCCATAAATATCTGTAATATCTGACTTCTATTAATAAAGTACTCATTTATAAAATTTAAATATTTCACCCCGTATAGGCTGCTTTAGTATTTTATATAATGGATAAAGTTTTTTAAGGAGCCTCTCACTACAGAGTCTTACTACCACAATTACTGTAGTACTAGTCAAGCTATAATAAAATTTTTTAAAATCTAACAAAGTTATATATTAGTGTTATCTATCACTAGTCATATCATCAATGCATCTACAAATTGCACTTATCAAAAAGATGTCCATTTTCTATTTCCTTTGCACCACTGATTGCAAATATCGCATTATCAGTTTCAAGGCAGGCTGTTAAAAAGTCTGCAATTTTGTAGTACAGAAACTTCTCAATTAGATGTAATCCCAAATGTTACTTTTGGCGTTGACTGCCTGTGCTTCCAGGGTCTTTTCCAAGAAGTCTTTGCCTGAGCCTATATCTTGAAGGGTTTCTCCAATGTTCTCTAATAATTTGATGGTGCTGGGTCATAGATTTAGATGTCTAATCCATGTTGAATGGATTTTTGTGTAAGGTGTAAGGTAGGGTCTTGCCTCATGATTCTGCATGTGGAAATCCAGTTTTCCCAGCACCATTTATTGAATAGACTGTCCTTACTCCAGCGATTGCTTTTGGACCCTTGATCAAATATAAGTTGGCTGTAGATGTTTGGATTGATTTTGATTGTAGATGTTTGGATTGAAAACTCAAGCCATTTTAAGGTAAGGAGAAAAGCAGAAATATGTACTAGGAGCTATTTTCATAATCCGGTCACAAGATCCGGGTGCATAAGACAAGAGTTATAGCAATACAAGCATGAGAAGTGACAGAGGTCTGATTGTACTTCTTCAGGAGAGCTGATAAGCTTTCCTGACAGAGTAGAAACATATAAGGGAAAAAATTTCAACAATAACCCTGCAGGGTGAGCATTTAGCCTAGTGCTTAAGATGCCAGTTGAGACACCCAAGTCCCATATCAGAATGCTTGGGTTTGAGTCTCCCCACCACCACCACCACCAGCCCCCACCCTCCTCACTCCAGCATGCTGCTAATGCAGACCCTGGAGTGGCATCAAATGATGGCTCAAGAAGTTGGGTTCCTAACAGCCACATGAGACAACCAGATTAAATCCTCAGCTGCTGACTTCAGTCTGCCCTACAGCGGCTATTGCAGGTATTTAGGGAGTGAACTCATGGATGGAAGCATTTAAATTGCTCCTCAAGAGAACATCCTTGAAGAAGTAATATTTAATCAAAGACTTGAAAGTGAAATCCTATAAAGACTTAAAAAAATTCATAAAGCAGGGTACTAAAGAAGCAGCCGAGAAAAGGGAGGACAAGGATAAATGTGGAAAACATATCAGACTGGAAGGCAAAAGCACATTGAGAGGTCCTGAGGTGAGAAAGAGCATGGCTTCACAGAAAAGGAAAAACACACCAAGGAAATACTGTTCTAAGAGTTCATAGAGGACAAAATAGAACGTGGGTCATTGCATTTGTGGTTAGAAGGAAGAGAGCAAAGTGCTGGGATATTTAAAAACTATAGTGTCCAAATTCCTCAACCTTTGTAGTCACCATAACTGACAGCAAACTTGACCAGATTTCCCAAAGAATAGAAGCAGAGCAAGAATTTTTTTTTCATAATTAGATAACCTTTGCTATATATCATCTGGCTTACACTGGAGAAGCATAATTTAAAAGTCAAATTAATGGTGTAGTGACAGTGCTATTTCTCAAGTTTTAAAAGCAGTTTGTAATTTTTTTTCAAAATTTTATTTCCATATTATCACTTAAAATGTATAAATTTTAACATGATTATTTAAAATTATTAATAATAATTTTCATCAGTTAAGAGCCTGAGATATGTCATATATTTTCTCACCTTTATTAACTGCAAACTTATTGATCTATTCTTCATTTAAATTTTTAAAAATTTATTTATATAAATGGAACAGATTTCATGTATTTCATATATTTAGTTTTAATAACATAATGGTACTTTCCACCCTCCTGCCCTCCCAACATCCCTCCTCCTTTCTTTCTTATTTTTTTCTTTTAAATTTTTAGATGACATGCTTTAAGTTCATTTGATGATCACAAGCTTAATCCTCCACTAAATAAATAATTCAACAAGTAGTTATTGAACATGTTTTAATTTCTTGCCGAAGAAGAAAACCACATATAAAATGTCTCTTCATCACTTCCTGGAGAAAGAAGAAAAGCAAAGGAATGGCAGAAAAGTGAGACATAATGTTCAACAGAAAGAGAACCCAAAAGATGCAGTCCCAGACTTTCAAGTGCCACATAGATAGATTATTAAATGCAAATGATATAGATAATCATTAATATCAATACTAGGATTCCTATAATAATCCTTTTCAACCTCACATCTAACATGATTCTACCACTGGTAGTCCAAGGACTACATATATGGTTTTTTGAGTATCAGCCAATACAGATGATTCACAAAAATATAAGCATTGTTCAACCACCATGTGAGAGGAACTTTAAAAAAGATTTCTAAAGTATAATGGCAGAGTTGAGAGGTAGATGGGGATTTCATGGTTTAATGTGCAAAAAAGACTTATAAATGACAGAAAACCCTAATTTGTTGTTGAAATTAAAAGCTGTTCACATTATGATACTGCAGTAACAAATTAATACAACTTTAAATTTTTGTATATATCTCTTACCCTACTCCTTTCCTTAATCATAAATAAATTTGTCTAAAGAACATATTTTTTTTTGCTGAAAATTGGCCTGGTGACTGTGAGCAACATTCCAGTCTTTCTTTTTTTTTTAAGATTTATGTATTTATTTGAAAGAGTTAAAGGAGAGAAGAGAGGGAGAGAGAGAGAGAGGAGAGAGACAGAGAGAGAGAGAGAGATCTTCCATCTATGGTTTACTCCTGAAATGGCCACAATGGCCAGGAGTGATCCAGGAAAAAAACAGAGCTTTTTCTCTGGGTCTCCCAAATGGGAACAGGGGCCCAAGCACCTGGACCATCTTCTACTGCTTTCTTAGGCCATTAGCAGGGAGCTGGATCTGAAGTGGAACAGCTGGGTCATGAACAGAAACCCATTCTGGATGCTGATGTCCTTGTGATGACTTAACCTGCTACATCACAGTATTTCTTAAACTATATTTTCAAAGTAAGCTTGTACTGCTTTTCAACTTATAAATTTGAAAGCATTGTTTTTGTATTAATCAGCTGTTTATCAAGTATATCTGGCTGGAACTTTAATCAATGAAGGTATAAATATCTGATGAAATAAACCACTTTTCAAATTTAAAATTACTCTTAAGCAAAAACATTACTTATATAACAATACACAATATTGAATTTTTGTTTTTTTATATAAAGCTTTTATTTAAAGAATATAAATTTCCAAAGTACAGCTTATGGATTACAATGGCTCCCCCCCCATAACTTCCCTCCCACCCGCAACCCTCCCCTTTCCCTCCCCCTCTCCCCTTCCGTTCACATCAAGATTCATTTTCAATTCTCTTTATATACAGAAGATCAGTTTAGTACATATTATGTAAAGATTTCAACAGTTTGCTCTCACGTAGGGACACAAAGTGAAAAACACTGTTGGAGTACTGGTTATAGTATTAATTCACAATGTACAGCACATTAAGGACAGAGATCCTACATGATATTTTTTTTAATTGATTATCTATGCAATTTGGCAATATTGAATTTTTGAAGATATGTTATGGGGTCTACAGAGTAGAAAAGACAATAACAATCTTGCTTTCTGTCCTAACATTTTACTTGCTAGAAGGGGAGTTAAGATATATGAACAAATAATAATATAAATAGAATGCAAGAATTTCTAAGAAGTGACACATTAAAAAAAGTTAAGGGAATATAGGACAGAACAGAGATCAATGGCTCTAAATCCCAAAGAAGGTGATATCAATCCTAGTTGAGAAAAGAGAAAGCTCAATAAAGATTCATCCAAAACAATGGAGACCAACTGCAGGAGCACATCCTTTTGCAAATACAGTTGCTCTGTGTCTCTATCTAATAACTGTCCTCCCGGCCTGAGATTAAAGGAACCTCACGAAAGGAAAACCATTATACTTATAAAACTATAAAACTATTACTACTTCAATGCAATTATCACTGCATTCTCAACCCTATTGCAGACAGTATGATGGTTACAAAGGCACTGCAGAATCTTCCTGGAAGACCCTGGGCACTGCAAAGGCAAAGACAAACTCCTTCAGGATTCACAAAGCAGACAATGTAAGACAATGTAAGACAACAGATCATTGTTGCTGTTGATATTCTGTATTTCCCATAAACCTGGCCAAAGCCAGGGGCCATGCCACAGACATCTACAGCAGAGGGCCTGGGATGCTGGTCAGCAGCCTCAGTTCCTACTCTTCCCCTAAGTGGAAGCTAGAAATTTAAGGGGTAGGCCTGTTAATGATCCAGGACTCACAACCCAGTTGCCTAAAGATTTCTTGTGACCATCTTAAGAAGTAGGTACCTGGTTCTACCATACAGGATGTTTTGAAGCAGCCTAGAGAAACAAGGTTGAAACAGAAGCTTGACTGTTCCTTTCATTTGATGTCCACTAGTAACATCACAGACTGCTGCTTATGTAACATTTGTTAAATAATGCATTTTTCTTACATAAAAATATTTGCGCTTGAGGCAATAAAATATACCCTCACATATACTCACAAATCTATGCTAGACACATATCATGTGTCAGATTATTCACTACTTTAAGGCTTTAGAGACAATTAAACCTCCCACTGACTTTTTAAAATGTTTAACATGAGAACAGATAGAGGAGATTATCACCAACTCCCCAAAGCTACCTGTGCTGTCTCAAGGCTAAAGAATTGTTGAATGGAACACCTTGAAAGGCACAGAGACAGGGGATGGAAAGAAAGGGGGAGATGACTGAGCCAATAGGTCCAAATCTTAGGCACTAGGAGCCTCTAGACTCTACCTTATTTTCAGGTGCTAAGATGACTCATGACTGCTGCTCCAACAAAAGAGCTCCCAAATCCAAATCTATTCTGAGAATATCTGCAGACACTTGTTGTTAAAAACTTGCCTCACAGAGTCTAACTGCTTCCTTAAAGGAAGTTTAGTGCACCAGAAAACTCCATCAGCTCCGAGGTGGGTGAGGTCCCTTTCAGGGTGTTGAAATTGGTAATTATAAAGAAGCTGCCACAGGGCCAGTAGAGTCTATACAGCATCTCCAAGTGCCAACCTCTTCTGAGAGAATACCTTAGGTATCTGGAATATTGAGCCCAATGTGCAACAATCGATTCATAAAGCAAACTGGAAAAAAAGTTTTTTTTTTTAAAAGGGGGAAAAATAAAATACAAAAAGATACACTTGAGTAGAATAATTTTAACTTAAATAATGCGCATCATAAAATATGTATTTATTTAGTAAACACCAAGTATATTACAACATCAGTCACAAAAATCACCATGACTTCCACTTGGATGAAAATACAGCACCTTAAAATATCTGACTGCTAAGACAGATCAAAGAGGGAAGAAGCCAGCACATACTGACCTCAGACTGCACCCCTCCTCCGCCTCTGAGGGAGAAGACATAGCGACATAGAGGATGCTGAGTGATTAGGCACGGAGGTAGCAGCTCTGAATAATGGATATTCCTGGGAGCCCTTGGTGGAGGTTGCAAAACTGCCTTTGGAGGAGGTGAGGGTGTTGAAGGACCTTGAGGGTCTTGCAGAGACAAGGGGGAAAATCAGAGAAGAGATTGGTAATAAATCTTTCAATACCCAAGAAAACAGGCTACCAGATAAAGGGTTTTCTCTGTTTCAGCAGAAGAGCGTTCAGTCTCTTGCCAGAAGTCATTCATTTGCAATGAATATATTAATGCTGTTAGATCTAGCCAGAGAAAGATGGACCCATAGTACCCATTCAAAACCATTAATTGTTTAACCCAGGCTTGCAAATTAGCACAAATTAATTGACAGAACACATTTTGCCGGGAATTTTCAGAATGCTTTCCAAATGGTTAAACTGAGACATCGTATTGATCCTAAAGGGTTCCTAATGCAAATGAAGGAATGCTGAGGTGGCACTCCTGTCTACAATAGGTTGCAGTTCATAGCGATAAACTTCCCATCTCCTATCGAGCCTTCAGCACGTGGCTGGCAGCACAGCCGTTATCCTCACATGCTGACACATGTAATCTAACATTCTCACTTTGCCACAGCCAGAGCAATTGCTTGACAATTTGATTACAGCTTCCTGTCAGTTCATGCACCGAATATTTCTGTAAGCTTTCATCAATTACAAAATATTTTGATTTTAAAATGATAGTAATCCATGAAGGAAAGCATCTTTAAAATATTGATTTCTGATAACAACTCAAGATCCTCATGAAGGAAATGACTTAAAATATCCATGAATAAGTTTGTGTTGGAGCACAGAAGGACTGGATTAGAGGTTTTTTCTGTCATGGAAACTACTGAAACTTGTGACAATAGGGCCACCATCAGTGCTCAATGGTTGGTGGAGATAGTTGAATTATCACTACTGATCCAATATCTAGTAATGTTTGTCAAGGTCATCTTCAAAAGTACTCTTCCTCTTAGAAATACTAAAGGTTTATTGGATATATTCAGTGGTAGAAATTTCATCATAAAAGTAATTGAAGAATAAAATTTTGTGAGGGCCAGCTCTGTGGCATAGTGGCATCCCATATGGGCACCGGTTCAGTCTCGGCTGCTCCACTTCCCATCCAGCTCTCTGCTATGGCCTGAGAAAGCAGTGGAAGATGGCCCAAGTCCTTGGGCCCTTGCACCCATGTGGGAGACCCAGAAGAAGCTCCTGGCTCCTGTCTTAGGATCAGCGCAGCTCTGGCTGTTGCAGCCAATTGGGGAGTGAACCATCGGATGGAAGACCTCTCTCTTTCTGCCTCCCCTTCTCTCTCTGTGCAACTCTGACTTTCATATAAATAAATATTTTTTAAAAAATTTTATCTTTTGAGACAAATTATCTTTTATAAATTACATGTGCATTTAAATTATTTAACATCAAATGTTAAAATTATATCTATGTGTAAGAATTTTTGTTCTGTGCTATAACATGGAGTGAGATTTCTTCAAGATATGAGTAAAATTGATGCTTTGTGACTTGTAATAGAGATGTGAAATGCTCTTTGTCTTGTATTATTGACCTTTTCCCATGAAATGACAATGTTCCAAGAAATACTTTCACTTTCTTTTTTTGTTCTCCCAGAGATCAGGCATTCAAACTGGTTGCTACCAGCACTTTAGGCACTTCTACTTGATGGAGTTTCCCACAAAATAAGATGAAACTGAAATTATTTCCACAAATGAACAAGATAAAATGAGCACAATATCAGACAGAAAACTCATGGAATTTTAAATGGAAGAAAATGTTCTAAAATGAAAACCTATTCCTATTGCCCTGGAGCTAAAGGTAATTTATGGGTAGACCAGTAAAGCCTGTGTACCTCAATAATGCAATCAATCACCTGACCTGGAATCTAGCCACACATCAGTGTAATACTCCAGTATGAGTACAGAGTTTTTCAAACTATTCTTAGTCAAAGAGTTTTTAATGATCTCCACTTTTATGTAACAGTTAGGACTGTAATTTGTCCTGCATTTCTTCTCAAATTGGCATACTACATACATTTTGAAATTCTTTACATTCATAACAAGAAAGGCAAATGGTTATAGCATCCAGGCTTTGAAAGCATAAATTGTTCAAAAATAATTTTCTCCATGATATTTCCTTTCATTTTTATAAAAAGGTATAATTTACATATACATACTTCTCTGATAGTTTTGAAAAATACAGCCATAAAACCACCACCACAGTCAATATAAAACATTTCAATAATTTCTTCAAATTTCCACTTTCCCTTTCTTAAGCACTCCCTACACCTTCAGTCCCTTGTAGCCATTGACCTGATTTCTATCTCTAGGGTTTTTTCCCAGAATGTTAAATAAATACAGCTCTTCTATCAACAGACTTCTAGATCTGGTTTCTTTCATATAGAAAAGATTCATTGAGATCCATCAATGCTGTTGTGTTCCAAAAGTGCATTTTTGATTGATAAGCAGCATTTCATTGTGTAGATGTACATTTGCATTAATTCCAGTCTTTGGTTATACTAATAAAGCCACCATATTCACATACAAATTCTTCTGTGACCATGAATTCCAATTATCTTGGGAATGGTATTTTTCTCAATTCCTATAAGTGGGTTGATGCATATTTTTTATGTCCTTTGAGTGTTCTTATGTAAGCTACATATAAATCCTTCATCAGATATGAGATTTCAAATATTTTTTTCAATGATGTGTCTTAATTTGCCTACTATTGTTATGCATAAAGCAAATTCTTCATTTCATTGAGTCAATTTATCAATCTTTCTATTTATGGATTATGATTCTGGTTTCATATCTAAGAAATCTCTATCAAATCGTTGAGCTCCTGCCCCCCTGTGGAGTATTTGTCCTGAATACCTAACCTACAACTTGGCCTGGAACAGCCATAGCTGAGGGGGAATGGAAAATTAACAAGTAGATGGGAGTTCTTTCTCTCTTTCTCCCTGCCCACACCCCTGTTAGTGTGTGTATGCAAGCGTGTGTCTTTCTGTCTCTTTGCATTGCAAATAAACAAAGTAATATTTTAAGTATTCATTTTATTTATTTGAATGGCAGAGTGACACACAGAAAGAGGGAGAAACAGAGACAGAGAAACACCTTCCATCTGCTGATTCACTCAAAATGGCCACAATGGCCAGTGCTGGGCAAGGCCAAAGCCAGGAGCCTGGACCTCATTCTGGCTCTCCCACATGGGTTCAGGAGACCATGTACTTGTAACCAACTTCTGCCCCCTTCCCAGGCACATTAGACAGGAGCTGGCCTTGCAAGCAGTGGCATAACCTACTGCCCCAAAATGCCAGCCCCAACAACTATTTATTTTTTATTTTAGAATGAGATAGAGTTCATTGAGGCTCACAGGAATGTGAATGACCTTGTTTGTGAGTACTAGCTGTATTAGGATGCACCATGGAATCAAGGAGGATTTTGGTGAGGAGACAGAAGAATAAACCTAAGACAAAGCCCCCATCACTTCAGGCATCTCATTCCCAAGAAGTATCTTCCTCAATTTCCCTTTCTTCTTCCTCAGAATTTCTGTTTGCTGCCACTCTCTTGTTTTGTTTGTTTGTTTGTTTTGTTTTGTTTTGTTTTGTTTTTCTTTTGAGGGGATGCTCTAGAACAGTGCCTGGTACATATAGGATTTCAATAAATCTTTGTTAAAGAAGAACTTTTTAAAATTTCAGTAATATAAAGAGAACAGTTTTCATGTATTTTATAGATACAATTCAAAGAAGGCAAACATATCTTTCTCCCTGTCTCCCTCCCTCCTCCTTCCTTCTTTCCATGTTTTTCTTTAATTTTTCCAAAAACATAGTTTTAATCCACTCTATAATCCTAGGCTTAATGCAGTACTAACTGTAACATTCAAGAAGTAAAAAGTAGAAAGACCACAGTTCTACACAAGTGTAAACAAGGACTAAAGACAACAATAAAATTACAGATGTCTGTTTCATCCCTATAAATTAAAAAAAAAATAAATTTTAAGGAAATTCTGGGGCTGGGATTGTGGCACAATGGGTTGGACCTATGACAACATTGGCATCCAGTATGAGCACAAGTTCAAGTCACCAATGCTCTGCTTTTAAACCAGCTCCCTTATAATGTGTCTTCGAGGGCAGCACAGGGTGGCCTGATGGCCTGGGCCCCTGCCACACATTTGGCAAAACTGGATAGAGGTCCAGAACCATGGCATTGTCCTAGCTCAGCCCAGTGACTGCAACTGTGTGTGGAATGAAGCAGTGGATGGAAGATTTCTCATTTGTCTCTGTGTCTCCCCCAGTCTCTATGACTCAGTGATTCAAATAAAGTAAATTAAATAAATAAATAAATAAATCTTTTTTTAAAAGTTAAAAGAAATCATTACCTAATCCAAGGTCAAAAATTTATTCTTATATTTTCTTCTAATCCGTAGATTATTTACAATAGATTTTTATAATGATTTAACACCAATGAAATCCCCATGATATCTGTGAGTAAAGAGAATGAACAATAATTTTTTTTCATTTTATAAGAAATTTAAACAGCTTTCAGTATTTCAGATATTGGAAAATTTTGAAATCACAGTATGTACAGATACCTCTTTCATATGCTTATTTCATTTCCTTTGTACATTTTCACACAAGCGGGATAGCTGTGCCATATAGAACCATTACATGTTTTTGAGGAATCTTCATAATGTTTTCAATAATGGTTGTACCAACTTGCATTCCCACCAACAGTGTATTAGAGTACTTTTCCTCCAGACCCTCCCCAGCATTTGTTATTTTTTGGCTTTTGAATAATAGCCATACTTCTGGAGTGAGGTGATACCTCACTGTGATTATCATTTGCATTTATTTCCCTGATAACTACTGATCCTGAGTATTTTTTCAGGTGTTCAGGTGCCTGTTTGTCATTTGTATTTCATTTTTTGAAAAATGTCAGTTCAGAGGTCGCCATAGAGACCAATGCTGTGAAGAGCAAGAAGGCCTAGAGAAGGTGGGGAGGGAAGATGAATGTGTTTCTGGCCTTCGGCAAGGGGGAGGGCTGCTGAGAGGAATAAGAGAGGGTTCCAGGGCGCTGGCTCTGAAATCTGGGGTAGCTCTGGCTTTGCCTTCCTGTCAACCCCAACTGTGCACGGTAGGGTTTATCCCTGGCGTCCAAGGCAGGAACGGCTGAGAAAACCGTAGACTTAATCCTGGATGGTGCGAGTCCGGGAGTGGGTGTTTCACTTTTCCTGCGTCCGGGGAGCCCCTGAGGCAATGGCCTTTGACCTTTGAAATGTGTGTAGTTTCTGCTTCACCAGATATCCATCACCATTTGTTGAAAAGATCATCTGCCTCATTGGATTACTGGAGTAAAATTGTCAAATTCAAATGAGCAGAACCACAATGAAGAACCACTTCATGTTCATTGAGGTGGCTATAATTAAAATAAAAAACTAGAAGATGGCGGAATAGTGAGGGCGCGCACCAATAGTCCAGGAAAAAATAGTTTAATAAAAGTGGAGTTACTGTAGCCTCAGGAAAAGACTCAGAACAAAAACTGCAGAGGAAACTCTTCCGGATCTAGTGGATGTGACACAGAAGACCTACGGGGAGAGCAAGGTTGCCCACTGCGTGGAAGCCATGCGGCGGGAGCGGAGCCACGGGAGCCCAGCCACAGAAGCCCAGCTGCAGAATCTGCATGCCAGAGCTGGAAGGGGAGGTGAGACAAAAACCTCTCAGTAACCTGAGACATTGGCGGGGAAAGGCAGGCCCCACTGGGGAAAGTGCACCAGGCTGACTGGAAGAGAGAAAAAAAATGAATAAAAAAGGGGAACCGGCACGGACACTAGCCTCTCTTCACTCACCTTACAAAGCCGAGCAAGGCAAAGAGCAGGCACATTTTACATATGTAAAACGGCGCCCGCCATTAGCAGATTAGATCTAGTGAAAGTTGGTGGAGCTAACGAACTAAGACTAAAAATGGGGGGGGGGGAGGCAGGGAATTCACGAAGTAAACAAACTCGGTAACCTTGGCAACCCAGTGAGAGACTGCAGAGAAATGCCAAGCAAATGTAGAAACTGAGGTAACAAGAGCAAGGAAGACACTATGATGCCCCAAATGAAAAGGACACCCCAATTCAAGATTATGAAGATGATGAGATAGAAGAAATGCAAGAAGAGGATCTCAAAAAATTGATAAGAACATTAAGAAGTTCTCAAAAACAAATTCTTGAACTACAGAAATCCTTATTAGACAAGATAGAAAATCTCTTTTGCGAAAATGAAATATTAAGGAGGAATCAAAATGAAATAAAACAAGTAGAACATGAAACAGTGATAGTGACAAGAAACCATAATGAAATGAAGAATTCAATAGATCAAATGACAAACACATTAGAGAGCCTTAAAAACAGAATAGTTGAAGCAGAAGAGACAATATCTGACTTAGAAAACAGAGAACATGAAAGGAAACAGTCAAACCAAAGAAAAAAGAAGAGGAAATTAGAAATCTAAAAAATATTGTTGGGAATCTACAGGATACTATTAAAAAACCTAACATACAGGTTCTAGGAGTTCCTGAAGGAATGAGAGAGAGAAAGGATTAGAAGGCATTTTTAGTGAGATAATAGCAGAAAATTTCCCAGGTTTGGAGAAGGACAGAGACATCCTAGTACAGGAAGCTCATAGAACCCCTAATAAACTAGACCAAAAGAGATCCTCACCATGACACATTGTAATTAAACTCACCACAGTGAAACAGAAAGAAAAGATCTTAAAATATGCAAGAGAGAAATGTCACATTACTCTCAAAGGATCTCCAATTAGACTCACAGCAGACTTCTCATCAGAAACCCTACAGACTAGGAGGGAATGGCGAGATATAGCCCAGGTATTAAGAGAGAAAAAGTGCCAGCACAGAATATTATATCCTGCAAAGCTCTCATTTGTGAATGAAGGTGAAATAAAGACCTTTCATAGCAAACAGAAATTGAAAGAATTTGTCGCCACTCATCCAGCCCTGCAAAAGATGCTTAAAGATGTGTTACACGCAGAAACACAGAAACACAGTCATCAACATGAAAGAAGGTAAAGGAAGGAAACCTCACAGCAAAAAATCACAGGAAACTCAAAGCATATATTAGAAAATATCTTTGGCAAATGGTAGGGCAAAGTTACTAATTATCAATAGTCGCATTGAATGCGAATGGCCTGAACTGTCCAGTTAAAAGACACCGATTGGCTGATTGGGTTAAGGAACAAAATCCATCTATTTGCTGCTTACAAGAAACACATCTTTCTAACAAAGATGCATACAGATTGAAAGTGAAAGGTTGGAAAAAGATATATCATGCCAACAGAAATGAAAAAAGAGCGGGCATAGCCATCTTAATATTGGACAACATGAAATTTAACATAAAAACTCTTAAGAGAGAAAGGGGGGCACTATATAATGATAAAGGGATCCATTCAACAGGAAGATATAATGATTATCAATGTATATGCACCTAATTACAGGGCACTGATTTATTTAAAAGATTTGTTAAGAAAATTAAAGGGAGACTTAGACCCCAATACAATACTACTGGGGGACTTCAACTCCACTGACAGAAATTGACAGATCGACAGGACAGAAGATCAACAAGGAGACAGTAGATTTAAATGACACTATAGCCCGAATGGATCTAACAGATATCTATAGAACTTTTCATCCTACAGATAAAGCATTTACATTCTTCTCAGCAGTACATGGAACCTACTCTAGGATTGACCACATACTAGGCCATAAAGCAAGTCAGCAAATTCAAAAGAATTAGAATCATACCATGCAGCTTCTCAGACCACAGTGGAATGAAGGTGGAAATTAGCAACTCAGGAATCCCTAGAGAGTATGCAAACACAAGGAGACTGAAAAACATGCTCCCGAATGAACAATGGGTCATAGAAGAAATTAAAAGAGAAATCAAAAATTTTCTGGAAGTAAATGAGGATAACAGCACAACATACCCAAACTTATGGGATACAGCAAAAGCAGTGTTAAGAGGAAAGTTTATATCAATAGGTGCCTAAATCAAGAAACTGGAAAGGCACCAAATAGATGAGCTTTCAATGCATCTCAAGGATCTAGAAAATTTGCAGCAAACTAGACCCAAATCTAGTAGAAGAAGAGAAATAATCAAAATCAGAGAAGAAATCAACAGGATTGAATCCAAAAAAACACTACAAAAAATCAGCCAAAGGAGGAGCTGGTTTTTTGAAAAAATAAACAAAATTGACACCCCATTTGCCCAACTAACTAAAAAAAGAAAAGACCCAAATCAATAAAATCAGAGATGAAAAAGGAAATGTAACAACAGACACCACAGAAATCAAAAGAATCATCAGAAATTACTGCAAAGAGTTGTATGCCAGCAAACAAGGAAACCTATCAGAAATGGATAGATTCCTGGATGCATGCAACCTACCTAAATTGAAAGAGGAAGACATAGAAAACCTAAACAGACCCATAACTGAGACAGAAATTGAATCAATAATAAAGGCCCTCCCAACAAAGAAAAGCCCAGGACCAGATGGATTCACTGCTGAATTCTACCAGACATTTAAAGAAGAACAAACTCCAATTCTTCTCAAACTATTCAGTACAATGGAAAAAGTGGGAATCTTCCGAAATTCTTTCTATGAAGCCAGCATCACCTTAATTCCTAAGCCAGAAAAAGATGCAGCATTGAAAGAGAATTACAGACCAATGTCCCTGATGAATATAGATGCAAAAATCCTCAATAAAATCTTGGCCAATAGAATGCAACAACACATCAGGAAGATCATCCAATCAGACCAAGTGAGATTTATCCCTGGTATGCAGGGATGGTTCAATATTCTCAAAACAATCAACGTGATACACCACATTAACAGACTGCAGAAGAAAAACCATATGATTATCTCACTAGACGCAGAGAAAGCTTTCTATAAAATACAACACCTTTCATGATGAAAACCCTAAGCAAACTGGGTATAAAAGGCACATTCCTCAATACAATCAAAGCAATTTATGAAAAACCTACAGCCAGCATCCTATTGAATGGGGAAAAGTTGGAAGCATTTCCACTGAGATCTAGTACCAGACAGAGATGCCCACTTTCACCACTGCTATTCAATATAGTTCTGGAAGTCCTATCCAGAGCTATTAGGCAAAATAAATAAATAAATAAAAGGATACAAAGGGGAAGGAAGAAATCAAACTATCCCTCTTTGCAGATGATATGATTATTTATTTAGGGGACCGAAAGAACTCTACTAAGAGACTACTGGAACTCATAGAAGAATTTGGCAAAGTAGCAGGATATAAAATCAATGCACAAAAATCAACAGCCTTTGTATACACAGGCAATGCCATGGCTGAGAAAGAACTGCTAAGATCAATCCCATTCACAATAGCTACAAAAACAATCAAATAGCTTGGAATAAACTTAACCAAGGAGATTAAAGATCTCCACAATGAAAATTACAAAACCTTAAAGAAAGAAATAGAAGAGGATAAAAAAAATGGAAAAATCTTCCATGCTCATGGGTTGGAAGAATCAATAGCATCAAAATGTCCATTCTCCTAAAAGCAATTTATACATTTAATGCAATACCAATCAAAATACTAAAGGCATTCTTCTCAGACATGAAAAAATGATGCTGAAATTCATATGGAGACACAGGAGACTTCGAATAGCTAAAGCAATCTTATACAACAAAAACAAAGCCAGAGGCATCACAATAACAGATTTCGGAACATATTACAGGGCAGTTATAATCAAAATAGCATAGTACTGGTACTGAAACAGATGGATAGACCAATGGAACAGAATAGAAACACCAGAAATCAATCCAAACATCTACAGCCAACTTATATTTGATCAAGGATCCAAAACCAATTCCTGGAGTAAGGACAGTCTATTCAATAAGCGGTGCTGGGAAAACTGGATTTCCACATGCAGAATCATGAAGCAAGAACCCTACCTTACGCCTTACACAAAAAATCATTCAACATGGATTAAAGACCTAAATCTACGACCCAACACCATCAAATTATTAGAGAGCATTGGAGAAACCCTTCAAGAAATAGGCTCAGGCAAAGACTTCTTGGAAAATACCCCAGAAGCACAAGCAGTCAAAGCCAAAATTAACTACTGGGATTGCATCAAACTGAGAAGTTTCCGTACTGCAACAGAAACAGTCAGGAAAGTGAATAGGAAAACGACAGAATGGGAAAAAATATTTGCAAACTATGCAACAGATAAAGGGTTGATAACCAGAATCTAAAAGAGGTCAAGAAACTCCACAACATCCAAACAAACAACCCACTTAATAGAGGGGCCAAGGACCTCATTAGACATTTTTCAAAAGAGGAAATCCAAATGGCCAACAGACACATGAAAAAATGTTCAAGATCACTAGCAATCAGGGAAATGCAAATCAAAACCACAATGAGGTTTCACCTCACCCCAGTTCGAATGGCTCACATTCAGAAATCCACCAACAATCGATGCTGGAGAGGATGTGGGGATAAAGGGACACTAACCCACTGTTGGTGCAAACTGGTGAAGCCACTATGGAAGTCAGTCTGGAGTTTCCTCAGAAACCTGAATATAACCCTACCATACAACCCAGCCATCCCACTCCTTGGAATTTACCCAAAGGAAATTAACTTGGCAAATAAAAGAGCTGTCTGTACCTCAATGTTTATTGCAGCTCAAATCACAATAGCTAAGACCTGAAACCAACCCAAATGCCCATCAACAGTAGACTGGATAAAGAAATTATGGGACATGTACTCTATAGAATTCTATACAGCAGTCAAAAACAATGAAATCCAGTCATTTGCAACAAGATGGAGGAATCTGGAGGCATCATTCTGAGTGAATTAAGCCAGTCCCAAATGGACAAATATCATATGTTCTCCCTAATTGGCGACAGCTAACTGAGCACCAAAGGGGAAACCTCTTGAAATGAAATGGACACTATGAGAAAGAGTGACTTCATCAGCTCTTGTGATGTCTGTTGTTGTACAATGTAATACTTTATCCATTTTAGTATTTTTTTATCCTAGTACTAGTGGTTGAACTCTGTAATTAACACACAATTATTCTTAGGTGTTTAAATTTTAACTGAAAAGTGATCCCTGTGAAATATAAGAGTGGGAATAAGAGAGGGAGGAGATGTACAATTTGGGACATGCTCAATCGGACCTGCCCCAAATGATGGAGTTAGAATCGTGCCAAGGGATTCCAATACAATCCCATCAAGGTGGCATATACCAAGGCCATCTCACTAGTCCAAGTGATCAATTTCCATTCACAATTGATCACACTGATAGGTCTAGGAGTCGAAGGGATCACACAAACAAGACTAGTGTCTGCTAATACTAACTGATAGAATCAAAAAGGGACAGATTGATCCATGGGAAGCGAGATACACAGCAGACTCATAGAATGGCAGATGTCCTAGATAGCACTCTGGCCTCAGAATCAGCCCTTAAGGCATTCGGATCTGGCTCAAGAGGCCATGAGAATATTTTAGGCATGGAAAGCCAAGACACTCTGGAAAAAAAAAAAAGACCTAAATGAAAGATCTCTGTGAGTGAGATCCCAGTGGAAAGAACGTGGCCATCAAAGAAGAAGGTACCTTTCTCTGAAGGGAGGAGAGAACTTCCACTTTGACTATGACCCTGTCGGAATAAGATCGAAGTCGGCAAACCCTATAGGCTTCCCTAGCCTCGGCAACTCATGACTGGAGCCTGGGGAGATTACTGACACCATAAACAAGAGTGTCAAATTGTTAAATCAACAACAGGAGTCACTGTGTACTTACAGCTCATGTGGGATCTGTCCTTAATGTGTTATCCAGTGTGAAGTAATGCTATAACTAGTACTGAAACAGTATTTTTACACTTTGTGTTTCTGTGTGGGTGCAAACTGATGAGATCTTTACTTAGTATATACTGAATCGATCTTCTGTATATAAAGATAATTGAAAATGAAAAAAAACCTTGGTGTTACATTGGAAATTGCATAGATAATTAATCAATTTTTTTAAAAAAAATCTTGTAGGATCTCTGTCCTTAATGTGCTCTACATTGTGAATTAATACTATAACTAGTACTCCAACAGTATTTTCACATTGTGTCTCTATGTGAGGGCAAACTGTTGAAATCTTTACATAATATGTACTAAACTGATCTTCTGTGTATAAAGAGAATTGAAAATGAATCTTGATGTGAATGCAAGGGGAGAGAGAGCGGGAAAGGGGAGTGTAGCGGGTGGGAGGGAGGTTATGGGGGGGGAAGCCATTTTAATCCATAAGCTGTTCTTTGGAAATTTATATATTTTAAATAAAAGCTTTATTTTAAAAAAAAGACTTTGAATATATATCGCCTTTCTCTCCTAGCCTATAGAGTTTCTGATAAGAAGTCAGCTGTAAGCCTAATTGAAGACCCTCTGGAAGTAATCTGGCATTTCTCTCAGCCACATTTTAGAATCTTCCCTTTATGTTTTACTGTGGGGAGTTTGATTACAATGTGTTATGGTGAAGATCTTTTCTGGTCATGTCTATTAGGAGTTCCATCTGCTTCCTGTACTTGGACATCCTTCTTTCTCCAAATTAGGGGAATTTTTTTAACTTTATTTTTTTTATTTGACAGAGAGTTAGAAATGAGAGAGAGAGAGACAGAGAGAAAGGTCTTCCTTCCACTGGTTCACTCCCCAAATGGCCACCAGAGCTGACGCTGCACCAATCCGAAGCCAGGAGCCAGGTGCTTCTTCCTGGTCTCCCATGCAGGTGCAGGGGCCCAAGCACTTGGGCCATCCTCCACTGCCCTCCTGGGCTACAGCAGAGAGCTGGACTGGAAAAGGAGCATCCGGGACCAGAACCTAACCTGGCGTCCCTATGGGATTCCGGCACCACAGGTGGAGGATTAACCAAGTGAGCCACGGTGCCCACCCCAAATTAGGAAAGTTTTCTGTAATTATTTCACTAAAAGTCTTTTAATCCATTCTGTATTTCCAAGCCTTCAGGAACTCCTAAGAACTGTATGTTGGATTGTTTGATAGTATTTCAGAAATCTCTAACATTGTTTTTTATATTTCTAATTTCTTTTTTTTGTCTGACTAATATTCCAAAGATTTGTCATTTAACACAGATATTCTTTCTTCTGCCTCACTGAGTCTGTTGTTAAGGCTTTCCACCACATTTTATATATAAATCTTTAAAAAAATATTTTACCTCAAAAATAAAAAAGAGAAAGAATAAAGACAGAGAGGTGGAGGAGAGGTCAGTATGTATCATTTTATTCTTAGACTGGTATCTATGAACTACATAGAGTCTGTTCTCTTTGTATTTATGTCACATTAACATGAAAATTGATGAGAATTATGCTGTAGTGGCTATCACACATTTGCTGTGATCCTGAGAATCTATTGTATTAATAAACTATTTGAAACCATTTAAAATATCAGTACCATTTCAGCACACTAACAATGAACAAAGGGCAAAGTAACAATTCATTTTGAATTGGCTCAAAAAGAATTAATGTTTAAAAATAATGAAAGTCATATATAATTAAAACCATAAAATAATGCTGAAGTAAATTAAATAAGACATACATGAATGGAAATATACCCCACACGTTTTATTAGATTGCCTGAGATTGTTAAGATGTAACAGTGCTCAATTTGATCAACTGAGTCATTGCAATTTATAACAAAATTCCAATGTAATTTTCTTGCAGAAGTAGAAAATGGTATTTTTGCAGGTCAGCAGTATGGCATATAAGTTAAGCCTCCATTTGCAGCACTGGCATGCCATGTGGGTCTCCATTCAAGTCCCAGATGCTCCACTTCTGATCCAGCCCCTGTTAATGTGCCTGGGAAAGCAGCAGAAGATGGTCCCCAAGTCTTTGGGCCTCTGCATCCATGTGGAAGGTCTGGAGGAAGCTCCGGACTCCTGGCTTTGAACCAACCGAATTCTGGTCATTCATTGTGGCCATTCGGGGAGTGATCCAGCAATATCTCTCCCTCTCTTTCTCTCTCTCTCCCATCTCTGTATCTCTGCCTTTCAAATAAATAAATCTTAAAAAAAAAAAAGAAAGAAATTGCCATCTTAAACTTCATAGGAAATCTCAAGATACTCCAAATGGATTAAACATTTTTCAGAAAAAAAAAAAAAAACAGCAGAGATGGAGAATTCAGGCCTCCTGTTTTAGAACTTACTACAATGCTATAGTAAATGAAATCATTGTGCTGCTGGCATAAAACACACATATAAACTAGTGGAATAGAGTAAGGAGCCCAGAAATAAACCTTTACAAATATGATGAAATGATTTATGACAAGAGTACCAAGATTACTCAGTGGAGAAAGTCTTTTCAACAAATAGCCCTGGAAAAACCCGGTTTTCATATGCAAAAGAAAGATATTACACTCTTATCTAATGCTATATTTAATAAACTCAAAATGCATCAAAGACCTAGAAATAAACCCTACAATTATAAACTCTTAGGAAAAAACCTAGAGCAAATGCTCAATGATGTTGTATTTTGCTGTGATTTCTGGTGTTTTTTTTTTTTCAGATTTATTTATTTATTATTGAAAGGCAGACTTACAGAGGGGAAAAGAGAGAGAGAGACCAAGAGAGAGAGACAGAGAGAGAGTCTGATGTTTGATGTTCCATCCACTGATTTACTCCCCAAATGGCCACAACAGCAGGGTAAAGTCAAGAGATAGGAACTTCTTTTGAGTCTCCCACATGGGTGCAGGCACTCAAGCACTTGGGCCATCTTCCAGTGTTTTCCCAGGCACAAATAACAGGGAGCTGGATCAGAAGTGGAGCAGTAAGGTCTAAAACCAGTGTACATATGAGATGCCAGTGTCATAGGCTACAGCTTTGTTTCAATACCACAATATCAGCCCCGGCAGTGATTTCTTACCTCAAAGCTTAGGTAATAGAAAATGTTGACAAATTGGACTTAACAGAAAATTTCTAAAAATTGTACATTAAAAGATACTATCAATAGAGTAAAATGTTAATCTATAGAATTATAGAAAGCATGTATAATTCTTACTTGTTTTTCAATATGCTCTTAAATATGTATATATGAAATCTGTTCACCTTATATAAATAAAAATTTGTTTAAAATATAAAAATATACTTCTTATAAAGAATTTATATGTAGAATATAATCAGAACATCTAAAAATCAACCACAACAACAAAACTGAATTCAGAAATGAGCAAAGAACTTGAATGGGTATCTGCCCCTTGCAAAAATGAAAACATGGCAAATCCATATATGAACAGACACTCCACATCAGTATTCATTAAAGAAATGCACATCAAACTGTAAGACATCACCTCATACTTATTCAATATCTGCTATAAACAATCAGATGAAAATGTAGAGAAATGGAAAAATTTTTGAGCTATTGGTGGAATGCAAAATGACACAGCATTTGTAGAAAGCAGTGTGACATTTCCTAACATAAATTTTGAAAGAATCTAGATAATATTTACCCATTCCAGTTCTAGAAGATTCAAAACAAGATCTCTACATCAATGTTCATAACAACATTCATAATAGCCAAAATGTGGAAATGACACAGGAACCATGTGTTCATCAAAGGATGAATGGATAAGGAAAATATACTCTAAATGCACATACAATTCACTTCAGAAAGAAGGAATCTCTCTATGTTACTGCATGGAGGAACCTTGAGGACATTATACTAACCAACATACTATTTGGTTCCACTTATTTAACCAACATATTGTATGGCTCCACTTACAGGAGGCACTTAGACCACATCAAAATCATATATTGAATGTAGAATGGTGTTTCCCAAAGTCTAGAGGATTGAGAAAGGGATTTATTGCAGGCGCCATGGCTCACTACATGTGGCGCAGGCATCCCATATGGGCGCCGGGTTCCAGTCCCAGTTGCTCCTCTTCCAGTCCAGCTGTGGCCAGGAGGGCAGCAGAGGATGGCCCAAGTGTTTGGGCTCCTGCACCCGCATGGGAGACCAGGAAGAAGCACCTGGCTCCTGGCTTCGGATCAGCATAGCACCAGCTGTAGCAGCCATTTGGGGAGTGAACCAATGGAAGGAAGACCTTTCTCTCTGTCTCTTGCTCTCTCACTGACTATAACTCTACCTGTCAAATAAATTTAAAAAGGGATTTATTATTTAATGGACATAGTTTCAATTTTTGCAAGATTAAAATAATTCTGAAGATAGAAGGTAGTAACAATTTTACAACATTATGAATGAATTTAACACCATTAAATTATACACTTAAAAACAGTTAAGAAGACAAATTTTACATTGTGTCTATTATACCGCAATTCAAAAAATGGAAAACAATGTGATTGATGTCTTTCTCAAAGAAGTTTATGTTGCAGAGTAGGATAGACAAGTAAAATAAAATTATAACACAGTGTGATATCAGAAAAGACAAAGGTAGTCACCAGTTACAACTGGAGTCCAAAGCACAACACTTTGCCCAGAATGATAAAGTACAGTCACCCAAGTAAGGAGAGAGATAAAACTTGTAACCCTCAGGGAGTATACAGTTTATCAGAAGGGATAAAATATAAATAAATAACACTTTACTTACCAATGCCCTAAGTGCTATGAAATAAAATTATAGGAAGTGAAGAGAATATATAAGACATAATTTAGTCTAGGAGCCTCAGGGACTACATCCTCAAGTAAGTAACATGTAAATTGGAAGCCAAAGTATAACCTGAAATTAATCCGTCTATAAGAGAAAAAATTCAACATTCCTGGCAGATGCAACTTCACTTTTAAACATCTTGAAATAAAAATAAATCTACATATATACAGGACAGGGAAAAGTCCGGGCCAATTGGGATTTGTATAATAATTTTCTAATTCTAATTTATAAAAGACTCATCAAATCAAATGCTTAAAATTAAGATCACTGAAGCCCATATGTAAAAATACTTATTTGGATGATCTAAAATAAGAAGGTAATTTAGATGGGATTAAGTATTATGCCTCAACTAATCCTAACATAGAAAGAGAATGATAGGCAAGAAGACAAAGAGAGAATAGGAATTAAGTAATTCAGAGTAACTGGACCAAATGTTCTTTAAAAATTTTTAAGAGGTGAGCATTGTGGTTAAGCCACTGTTTGAAGAGGCTGCAACCCATATTAGAGGACCTGGGATAGAATATCCACTTCCAATCCAGCTTCCTGCTAATAATTATGGAAGGCAAGAGATAATGATCCATAACTGGATCTCTGCCATCCATCTTGGACCCACATAGATTTCCTGGTTCCTGGATTCAGCCTGGCCAATCCCCAGATATTGAAAGTATTTAAGGAGGAAACCAGCAGATGGAATATCTTTCTATACATATTAACTATAGCTCTATCCCTTTCTATCTCTATTTCTATCATCTCTACCTCAACCTCTGCCAAAACAGCCTAAGACCCAGGAAAAAATCATGCAACAAGCTCTAATGAGCAAAGCATACAATCTCAGGAAATCAGGTATGCATGATCGCTAATCCTCAGACACACACATACACACACACATCATACACATGAGCCCAGAAGGCAAACCAGGAGGCCATGATGAGCAGCAAAGCCCACAGATTCCCTCAGGAGGGAACTCTGTGACCCTGCTCAACCTCCAGTGGCATCAAGATGCATTTCTACAGAATGTTCTTAAAAATTCCACACACAATGTCCCTGAGAAGCAAAAGGGAAGCAGCTGGGCAGAACTTGATGAGCAGATGAACCCCCCAAAGCCCCATGCATCTATCAGACAATGTAAGGTGACTGCCTGGGCTTTACTGCTGTGGTTTGGCCTGTGCAGCTCCTAGGACTCTGACATGTATCTACTGTTGGGCTTGTTTTGCCACACTAAACTGCTTCCAAGGAGAGTGGGTGGGCCAACCTCATGAAAGACATGGAAACTGATGAGTGCTCCAGACTTTCACTCAGGTACATCACACACAGAGCTGCTGGTGAGCCCACCTATGGGAACAGCATCCCCACTGGGACTGCAATCCCACAAATTTTTCAACCTAGGCCCCATTCACATTCACAGACATTCAATGTTGATTACAGCCAAAGAAGCTACATGATCAATAAACTAAACTGCACACTTGTAAACTAAACCAATGCAAAATATGCAACCAACACCTTAGGACACACAACCAGTAAAAAGTGTTTTACTAGCAAAGCCACCCTATAAAATTGTTCATAGCACTTGACCCATCAGATGCTTAAAAAAAATTGTGGGGACAGGGACACAAGAGAGATGGAAAAAATGAAACAATAGTAAGTGCAAAGGAATACAGTAACTCTCTATTTATATATAGGTCTCAAATAAACAGAAATGAATGAATTGTCTAACAATCCAAAATAATGATTTTTAAGAAAGTTTAATGACTTAAAAGAGAATACAGACAAGTAAGCAAAATCAGGAGCAAAATTCATACTATGAATGAGAAATCCAGCAGAGAGATCATAAAAAAAGAATAAAATAAATAACTCAATAAATAACATAAAAATATAGTTAAGAGCCTCAATTACAGAATAAAGGATTTCTGAGCTTCAAGACAGATTTTTTTAAACATCCCTGTCCAGTAAAAAATATTAAAAATAAGAAAGGTTTTGAGATTTTAAGTGAGCAAACATTTGTATTACAAGTTTCAGAAGTGGGGCCGGCACTGTGGCTCAGCATGTTAACGCCCTGGCCTGAAGTGCTGGCATCCCATATGGGTTCCCGTTCAAGAGCTGACTGCTCTGCTTCCAATCCAGCTCTCTGCTATGATTTGGGAAAGCCGTAGAAGATGGACAAAGTCCTTGCACCCCTCCACCCACATGGGAGACCCGGAAGAAGCTCCTGGCTCCTGGCTTCGGGTCAGCACAGCTCCAGCCATTGCATCCAATTGGGAGTGAACTATCAGATGGAAGATTTCTCTCTCTTTATCTCTCTCTCTCTATCTCTACTGTCTCTGTGTAACTGTGAATATCAAATAAATAAATAAATAAATATTTAAAAAAGAAGAGTTTCAGAAGTATAAGAAAAGGGAAAAGTGTATAGAAAATACATCCAATGAAATAATTGCTGAAAACTTGCCAAAGTTGGGGAAAGATATGGACATCCAGAACCAAGAGTCAAATAATCCTGAGTAGATTTGACCAAAAGAGATTTTCTCCATGGTTTCTTATAAACTGTCAGATACAAAGCAAAAGGAGAATTCTAAGAATAGTGAAAGTGAGCAAAGCATCAAGTCATTTATAAGGAAAATTTCCAATAGACTAATGCAGACTTCTTGGCAGAAACCTTAAAGGTCAGGATAAAATGGGATGAAATAATCAAAGTCCTTTTAAAAATTTCCTTCAAAGAATACTATACCCAACAAAACTACCCTTCAGACGTGATGGAGAAATGAAGGAGTTCCATGGTAAGCACATAGTGAGGGAATTAATTACCATCAGAGTTACCCTACAAGAAATCATTAATGGAGATCTATTTTAAAAGCAGAAGAGTTATAGCTAATATCAGAAAAACTTTTGAAATTATAAATCTCAATATTAGAACAAATATTAAAAAGAGAAGAGAATATTAAATTCTTACCAACACAGAAAACTATAAAGACACGAAGATGAACAAGAGCAGAAAACAGAACAAATTATATGTAAAACAAACAAAAGATAACAAAACGACAGGATCACATTTTTGCTTATTGATAATAATCACTGGGACCAGTATTGTGGTGCAGCAAGTTAAGCAATCACGTGGGACTCATTCCATATCAGAGCAGGTGTTTGAGTCCCAGCTACTCTACTTCCAGTCCAGCTCCCAGCTAATGCATCGGGAAAAGTAACAGATGATGGGCCAAGTACTGGGGCCCCAGCCACTCACATGGAAGACCCAGATGGAGTAACAGGCACCTAGCTTCCTTCTGGTCCAGCCCAAGCCATTGAAGTCATCTAGAGAGTGAGCCAGCAGATGGAAGATGTCTCCCTCACCTCTTTCCTCCCTTCCCTCTTTCTTTCTGCTAGTCAGCCTGCCAAATAAATAAAAAATCTTTTTAAAAAACTGAGCTGAAATACACTAAATTTCCCATTAAAAGATGTTAACAGATATAAAATATAAATGTTAACAGATATAAAATACAGATATACTGTCCATAAAAAATTCATTTCACAAAGATGCACATAGACTGAAAGTAAAGGGATAAAAAAAGATATATCATGTAAATGTAAAGCAAAAACAAACAGGAATGGTATATTTATATTAAATAAAACAGACAGTTCAAAACCTGTAAAAAAAAAAAAAGAAGCAAAAATTACTATGTACTGATAAAGGGATCAACTCAACAAGATAAATAACATTTATAAATGTATATATCCAATGCTGGAGCAACCAACTATATAAAGAAAACATTTTTTCATCTAATAATAGGTGGGGATTCAACAATCCACTTTCATAAATGGACAGATTATCCAGACACAAAATTAACAAGGAAATATCATAGTAAAATTACACAATAGAACAAATGAACCTCACATACATCCATAGTTCATCCAATAGCTACAGAATAGATATTTTTCTCATCAGCACATAAAATATTCTCTAAGACAGATTATGTTAGTCCAAGTCTTGGAAAGGTTTTTAAAAATTAAAATTTTATACCATGTATGTTTCCTGAACACAATGTGATGAAATTAGAAAGCAAATGTAAGAATTTGCAACACAGGGAAATGAAATAATATTTTCTTTAATGAAGTGAAGAAATAAAAAGAGAAAACAAAAATTAATTTAAACAAATGGAAATGGCATTTCAAAACCTATGGGATATATCAAAAGCAGTACTCAAAAGGAAGCATACAGTAATAGAATCTATAAAAAAAGAAAAAAAAAACATTTCAAATAAACAACCTAACAATGCAACTCCAGGAATGCAAGGAACTGAAAAGCAAGAAAAAAAAAAAAAAACATGATCCAATATTAGTAGAAAGAAATAAATTTCAGAGTAGGAATAAAAAAAATGGACTAAAATATATTGTAAAAGATAAGTGAAATAAAAAATTTGAAATTTCCTCCTCCTCTTCCTTCATCTTTTCTTCTCTCTCTACCTCTCCCTCTTAAATAATAAACAATTTTTTTTAAAAGTAGACATTACAACTGATATCACAGAAATCTAATGCATCATTAGACTGTTCTGAGCAACACATAACAACAAATTTTAAGATCTAAAAGAAGTAGAAATTTCCAGGATATATTTAACTCACCAAATTTTAACCAATAGGATATAAAGAAATAAGAAACTGAACACATCAAAACAAATAAAGAGAATGAATACACAGTGAATAAAAGTCCAATAAAGAAAAGCCCGGTACTGGATGGATACCAAACCTTTAAAGAAGTAGTGCCAGTTCTTTCAAATTGTGCTAAAGTATTGAAAAAGGAGAAACTCTTTCAAACTCATTCTATGATGATAGCAGTACGCTAATACTAAAAGCAGACAATGACACAATAAGGAAAAAATGGAACTACAGACCAATATCCCTGATGGACATATATACACAAACTTTTGGCAAAATATTATCAAATCCAACCTAATCAAGTGATATTTTCTCAAGGATACAAAGATGATCCAATGAATGCAAATTGACATATATAATACATTGTATCAACATTATAAAAAAAAAAGATGATCTCAATAGATGCAGAAAAAATATTCAATAAAGTTCGACATCTCTTCTTCATAAAATCCTTCAAAAAGTAGTTGTATAAGGAATGTACCTCAATGCATTAAGGTCGATTCATGACAAACCCACAGCTTATGACATACTAAATTGATAAGGATTGATATGGTGGTGCAGCACTGTGGTGTAGAAGATTAAGCAGGACTGGCATCCCATATTGGCTCTGATTGGAGTGCCAGATGCTCCACTTCTGGTCTGTTATGTGTCTGGGAAAGCAGTGGAAAATGGCCCAGTACTTGGGCCCCTGAACTCATGTGGGAGACCTGGAAGAAGCTGGCTCAGCCTTGGGCATTGCAGCTATTTGTAGAATGAACCAGTGGATGGAAGATTTCTCTCTCTCCTTTTCACTCTCTATATTTCTGCCTTTCAAATAAATAAAATAAATCTTTAAAAAAAGTTGAGGGCCAGCACTGTGGCCCATTGGGTTAAAGCCCTGGCCTGCAGAACCAGTATCTCATATGGGCACCAGTTTGAGTCCTGGCTGCTCCACTTACCATTCAGCTCCTTACTAATGCACCTGAGAAAGAAGTGGAGAATGGCCCAAGTGCTTGGGTCCCTACACCCACATGAGAGATGCAGAAGAAGCTCCTGGCTCCTAGCTCCAGCCTGGCCCAGTCCTGGTCATTGTGGCCATTTAGGGAGTGAACCAGAGCATGGAAGACCTCTCTCTGTCTCTACCTCTCTCTGTAACTCTGCCTTTCAAATAAATAAAAATAAATCTTTAAAAAAAAACAAGTCGATATTATTTCCTCTAATATCAGAAATAAGAGGATGTCCTTTTCTCCGTTCTTATGCATTATATTACTGAAAATCAACCACAACAATTAGACAAGAGTAACCAATAAAAAATATCCAAATAAAAAAGAAGGTGGTCATAAATTGTTTTCAGATGATATGAGTTTAGAGATCTCCAGCAAAAATTTTTTAGAACGGGATAAATCAGGGAGATCACAGAATATAAAATCAACATACAAAAATTACTAAATTCCTTTTGGTTTCAACTTTTTTATTTATTTAAGAAGCAGAGAGACAGACAGCAGAGATACACATGCAGAATTAACCTTCATCTGCTGATTCACTCCCCAAATGCCTACAATGGGTAGGACTGGGCCAACTCAAATACAAGAACTGTGAACTTAATAGAAGTCTCCCACATGGTTGATGGGAATCCAACTATTTTGAACCACTATGATTGCTAAGAGCCAAAATCAGGCATAAACCAGGCACTATAAAATGGGTATGGTGATCTTAACTGCTAAGCTAAACAGCCACTCCAGTTTCTTCTTATGTTTTTTATTTTTCACCTGTATGTATCTCATAAATACAAAATTATGTACAATTTGGGACATGCTCAATCAGACTTGCCCCAAATGATGGAGTTAGAAACGTGCCAGGGGATCCCAATACAATCCCATCAAGGTGGCATGTACCAATGCCATCTCATTAGTCCAAGTGATCATCTTCAGTTCACAATTGATCACACTGATAGATCTAAGACTCAAAGGGGTCACACAAACAAGACTAGTGTCTGCTAATACTAACTGATAGAACCAAAAAGGGAGAGAATGATCCAACATGGGAAGTGGGAGATACAGCAGACTCATAGAATGGCAGATGTCCTAAATAACACTCTGGCCTCAGAATCAGCCCTTAAGTCATTCGGATCTGGCTCAAGAGCCCATGAGAATACTTTAGGCATGGAAAGCCAAGACACTCTGGAAAAAAAAATACTTAAATGAAAGATCTCTGCAAGTGAGATCCCAGTGGAAAGAACGTGGCCATCAAAGAAGGAGGTACCTTTCTCTGAAGGGAGGAGAGAACTTCCACTTTGACTATGACCCTTTTGGAATAAGATTGAAGTCGGCGAACCCTCAAGGCTTCCATAGCCTTGGCAACTCATGATTAGAGCCTAGGGAGATTACTGATGCCATAAACAAGAGTGTCAATTTGTTAAGTCAACAACAGGAGTCACTATGTACTTACTCCTCATGTAGGATCTGGCCTTAATGTGTTGTTCAATGTGCAGTAATGCTATAACTAGTACTGAAACAGTATTTTACACTTTGTGTTTCTGTGTGGGTGCAAACTGATGAAATCTTTACTTAATATATACTAAATCGATCTTCTGTATATAAAGATAATTGAAAATGAATCTTGATGTGAATGGAATGGGAGAGGGAGTGGGAGATGGGAGGGGTGCAAGTGGGAGGAAAATTATGGGGGCGGGAGCCATTGTAATCCATAAACTATAATTTGGAAATTTATATTTACTAAATAAAAAAAGAAAAAGAACAAACAGAGTAAAGAAAACTAAGGGAACTGTTCCTAAACAGTCTATACAGGGGTTTGACTTATGACGTTGCTTCTTGAAGGTGATTTTGCTATTTTTTTCCAACCCTTCCTCTTTTCACTTCCTTCCTCCCCCTTTTTACTTTCAGTGACTTGATTGTCTTTAAAGAAGAATCCAAGGATGATACATCTGTTGTGAGCTCTTAAATTCCCACCCCCCTACCTCTTCCTTTTTATTCTCACTCTTGTTCTTTACTAAGATCTATTTTCAATTAACTTTATACATATATGATTAATTGCATGTTTAGTATAGAGTTTAATGATTCCTAAATATTATAAAGGAAAAGAAAGGAAATGATAATCAAAATGTAGAATTAAAACCTGTTCCTCAACAGTCAAGAGAAGGACTGTTCAAAATCATTCCTTCTCATAGTGTTAATTTCATTTCAACATGTAGTCTTTTAGCTGCTATATTAGTTATACCGGGTCAGGGGAATTTATAGAATTTGTCACTTTGAGACAATTACTTCACTAAGTATAATGTTTTTCTGTTTTGTCCATTTTGTTGCAAATAACAGACTTTTTTTTTTACCACTGTGTAGTAGTCCATGGTGTAAATAGCCCATAATTTCTTTATCCAGTCTTCAGCTGATGGGCATTTGAGTTGATTCCCTGTCTTAGCTATCATGAATTGAGCTGCGATAAACATAGAGGTACAGATATCTCTTTCACATGCTGATTTCATTCCCTTTGGGTAGATTCCCAGAAGTGGGAAGCCTGGATCATATGGTAGGTCTATATTCAGACTTCTGAGGTATCTCCACATGTCATCCACAATCCACAACGGCTTTAGCAGGTTACATTCCCACCAACAATGGCTTAGGGTACCTGTGTACCCACAACCATGCCATCATTTATTCTTTGTAGATTCTGTATGTAAATCACTCTGAGGTGAGGTTAAATCTCATTGTGGTTTCAATCTGCATTTCTCTAATCACTAGCAATCTTGAGCATTTTTTAATGTATCTATTGGCCATTTGGATTTCCTCTTCTAAGAAATGTCTGTTTAATCCCTTTGCCCATTTCTAAATGGGATTGTTTGTTTTGTTGTTGTTGAGTTTCTTGGCCTCTTTATATATTCTGGTTTTTAATCCTTTATCAGTTGTATAGTTTTCAAATATTTTTTCCCATTGTGTCGGTTGTCTCTTCACTTTGCTGATTGTTACTTTTGCAATGCAGAAGCTTATCAATTCCCATTTCCCTATTTTGGGTTTGATTCCTGTGCCTCTGGGATCTTTTGCAGGAACTATGTCTACACCAATGTCTTACAGGGTTTAGCCGTTGTTCTCTATTAACTTGATGGTCTAGGGTTGTAGATTTAGGTCTTTAGTACACTTTGAATGGATTTTGGTAAAAGGTGTCAGGTAAAGGTCTTGGTTCATACTTCCACATGTTGCAATCCAGTTTTCCCAGGACCATTTATTGAACACTGTCCATGCTCTGGGGATTGATTTTAGCTCCTTTGTTGAAGATTAGTTGGTTGTAGATATTGGGATTGATTTCTGTTCTATTCCATTGGACTATCTATCTATTTTTGTACCAGTACCAGGCTATTTTGATTACAACTGCCCTGTAATATGCTTGAAATCTGGTACTGTCATGCCTCCAGCTTTGCTTTTGTTTTTTTTTTTGTTTGTTTTGTTTTTGTTTTTAAAATTCTCCTCAGTGAGATTAACAAAACAAAATTGCATTAGCTATTCGAGGTCTCTTGTGTTTCCATATGAATTTCGACATCATTTTTTCTATATCTGAGAAGAATGTCTTTGGTATTTTGATTGGTATTTCATTGAATCTGTAAATTGCTTTTGGTAATATGGACATTTTGATGATATTGATTTTTCCAATCCATGAACATGGAAGATTTTTACATTTCTTGTGCATGTGTCTTCTGTTTCTTTAATGTTTTGTAATTCTTTCCATAGAGATTTTTTGACATCCTTGGATAAATTTATTCCAAGGTATTTGAATTTCTTTTGGTAGCTATTGTGAAGGTGGTTGATCATAGAAGCTCTTCCGCAGCTGTGGCATTATCTGCAAATACAAAGGCTGTTGATTTTTGTGTTTTGATTTTATATGCTGGTATGTTTCCAAACTCTTCCATGAGTTCCAATAGTCTCTTAGTGGAGTCTTTTGGAACCCCTATGTATAGGATCATGCCATCTAAAATAGGGATGGTTTGACTTCCTCCTTCCCAATTTATATCCCTTTGATTATTTTTTCTTGTCTAATGTCTCTGGCTAAAACTTCCAGGACTAAATTAAAAAGCAGTGGTAAGAATGGGAGCTCTCATCTGGTTCTGGATCTCAGTGGGAATGCTTCCAACTTTCTCCTGTTCAAAAGGAGACTGGCTGTGGGTTTGTCATATATTTCCTTCTATTCTCAATTTGCTTATAATTTTCATCATGAAAGGGTTTTAAATGTGATTTCTCCACATCAATTGAGGTAATCCTATGATTTTTATTCATCAGCTTGTTAATGCAGTGTATCACATTGATTGATTTAACTATATTTCACCATCCTTGCATACCAAGAATAAATCCTACTTGTTCGGTGGATGATCTTTCTGATGTGTTGTTGGATTCGACTGGCTAGTATCTTGTTGAGGACTTTTGCATATATATTCATCAGAGAGATTGGTCTACAGAATTCTTTCTCTGTTGTATCATTTTCAGGTTTAGGAATTAAATCAATGCTGGCATCATAAAAAGAATTTGGGAGGACTCCCTCCTTTTCAGTTCTTTTGAATAATTTGAGAAGAATTGGCCTTAGTTCTTTAAATATCTGATAGAATTCATTGGTGAAGCCATCTGGTCCTTTTTTTTTTTTTCTGGGAGGGTCTACTGAATCAAATTCTGTCTTGGTTGTTGGTCTGCTTATGTTTTCTATGTCTTCATGATCCAATGTAGTTAGGTCATATGTGTCAAGGAATCTATCCATTTCTTCTAGGTTTCCTGTTTTGTTGGCATACAGCTCTTTGTAGTAATTTTTAATTATTGTTTTTATTTCTGTGGTGTCTATTGCTACATTTCTTTTTTCATCTCTGATTTTATTAATTTATGGCTTCTCTCTCCTTTTTTTGGTTAGTTGTGCCACTTGTGTGTCAATTTTATTTATTTTTTCAAAGAACCAGCTCTTTTGTATTGTTTTATTGGCTTCAATTTTGTTTATTTATGCTCTAATTTTAACTGTTTCTTTTCTCCTACTAGATTTGGGTTTGGTTTGCTGTTGTTTTTGGTCCTTAAGATGCATTGATAGCTTGTTTATATTTGGTACCTTTCCAATTTCTTGATGAGGACTCCAATCCTGTTAACACTGCTTTTGCTTATCCCATAAGTTTTGATATGTTGTATTGTCACCTTCATTTGTTTCCAGAAATTTCTTTTGTCTTTTGATTTCTTCAAAGACCCACCGCTCATTCAGGAATGTGTTGTTAAGTCTCCACGTGCTTGCATATATTCTGGGGATTCCTGCGATGTTAATTACCAACTTCATACCACTGTGGTCAGAGAAGATACATAGTATAATTTTGATTTTTTTCAAGTTGCTGAGACTTGCTTTATTGCCTAGCATTTGGTCAATCCTACAGAAGGCTGAATGCACTGCTGAGAAGAATGAGTATTCTGTGGCTGTTGTTTAGGCCTTCCACTTCATTTTTTATTTGATCTATTGAATTATTCACTTCTACTACTTTATTCTGACATCTATTTAATATCTCAATTTCTTTGGAAAAATTTCATTTTGATCATGAATTTGCTTCTGAATGCTTCTAAGTAACCTGATGATTAATTTTCTGAATTCTGTTTCTGGCATACCCTGCATCTCTTCATCTTCACCTTCTATTACTGAAGTGTTGTAGTGTTCCTTTGGGGGATTCATAGTGTCTTCCTTATTTTTATTTAGGGTTTTTCCTTTGGTTTTAAGCATTTGTGTTTTTTTTATCTATTTGATTTGTGTCTTTGTGATTTAATGGGATGTTTATACTTTCAGTGAGTACCAAGAGGCTGTATGCTAGATGGGGCCCGAGTGTTCTGTTCAGTATTCCAGAGTAGAGAAGGTGTCTAGGGTAAGGCCCCTATGGGGCTCTCCTCTGGTTACTTAGTTGGAGGAGATTGTTCACTTCCGTTGGTTGACCCACCTTTTTCCTCACAGTTGTGGGACAACCCTGGTGTTAGTCTCTGGTGTGTTCAAGACTAGATTGCCCTGCTTAATGAACTGTACCTCTAATCTGTGGAGACTTTCCTGTGGTGACGATTCCCTCTGATATGAACTGCTATGGGTCTGTGCATTGCAAGTGGTTGCATGGAGTCCCACCTACTGGACCAGCTCACTTCTCAATGTTGGTGGAGGTGAGTACCAGCACTTTGGTGCATGGAGCCCCGCCTACTGGAGCCTGGTTCATTTTTCAGTGCTGGTCTGGGCAGGAATGAGCTGCCAATAGTCAGGACTTCTCCTTGTTGTACAGCTTGCATGGTGGGGAAGAAATTCTTCTGAAATGTTGTGGTCCTCATTCCTGGGTGTGTGGTGAAGTGACCCCAGCTCTTGATGGGTGCATGTGCAGGTGGCAAGGGCGAAAGTCCCCTGCTTTCATCCAAAAATGTAAGTAAACAAACAATGTTGCAAAAAGGCTTCTCCCAGTTGGTTGCAAGTCTGGGTGTGTGTGTTGGGGGGAGGTGTGCAGGGAAGTGCCCAACCTCTCTATTTGTTCCTATATATTTTCTCTTTTTTTCTCCACTTGAAATTTCAAGAGCAGTTCACAAAGCTCTCCCTCCCACTGCTATCTGCAATTCCCTGGACACATGAAGGCCCGTTTCACCTGGCCCACTGGGGGCTGGCACCAACCTCCCCAGTCGTTGCCTCCACTGTTTCCCTTTCTTATTTGCTCTTTTGCCATGGACCTGTCCAGTATTTGCTGCTTTCCTGGGCTTCCCATGTGAATTTCCCTTGACTCTCTCTAGTGTGTATCTTCTCTCCTTTTTAACTATCAATTTTGTCCTGCGTGACTCAGATTGCCCTGTTGCTATAAACCATCTTAGAACCTCTCCAGTTTCTTCTTATACACCAATAATAAACTTCTTGAGAATGAAATCAAGAAAGCAATCATATTCACAATAACTACAAAAAGTTAAATACCTAGAAATAAATTTAACCAAGAAAATTAATATTCTCTACAATGAAAAGTTTTAGAAAAAGATGAAAGAAATTTAAGGGGATGCAAAAACAATGTGAAGATATCCAATGTTCATGAATTGAAATAAATACTGTTGTTAAAATGCTCATACTATACACACTGATTACAGAGCCACTGAATTTCTTACCAAAACACCAATGACATTTTTCATAAAACTAGTAAAAGCAACTACAAATTTTACATGGAAGCAAAAAGACCCCAAATATCCTAGGCAATCTTAGTCAATAAGAACAAAGCTAGAGGCTTAACAATACATGAATTGAAAAAATTGAAAATATATTACAAAACTATGGTGATCAAAACAGCATGGTACTGGCATAAAAACACAGAGATCAAGGTATAGAAACCTAGAAATTAATTCATGTATTTACATCCAATTGATTTTGACCAAGACAGTAAGTATAGACATTGGCAAAAAAGAAATTCTCTCAATAAATGATGCTAAGAAAAGTAAAGAAAAAAATTTGACCCACTCATCCTATACAAAAATCAATTTAAAATGGATCAAAGACTTAAAGGTAAGTCCTTAAATGTGAAAAAAAACTACTAAAACAAAATACTGGGGAAAAACTTCAGGGCATTGGTCTGATCAAAGATTTTCTGAATATGACTAAACTTAACAGCAAGAAAACAAGTAATATGAATTCAAAATGAGAATGACCTGAATAGACATTTCACAAAAGAGAGTATGCATATGGCCAATGGCATGGATGTGGGGAAAGAGGAATTCCCATGTGCACTGTCAAAGACAACATAAATCAGCATAGCCATTATGGGAAAAAGTATGGTGTTTCCTAAAAAAAAAAAAAAAAAAAAAAAAAACAGAAGCAGAACGACCATTGTCTCCAACTACCTGGCACATAACCAAAGAAATTGAAATCAGAATGTTAAAGACATATTTGCACTCATATAGTTGTTTTAGCATTACTCACAATAGCCAAGATAAAGAATCAACCTAGATGACCATCAACAGATGAATGGATACAGAAAATGTAGTGTTGTTCACAATAGAATATTATTCAGCCATTAAAAATTCAAATTCTATCATTGGAAGAAATATGAATGGAACTGAAAGACATTAAGTTAAGAGAAATAAGTCAGACAGAGAATGATAAATGTTGCAGTTTCTCACCTATATGTGGAAGTTAAGTTGATCTCAAAAAAGGAAGGAATTAGCAAAACATGGAGAAGGTGTGGGAGGGGGAGAGATGAAGAGAGGAAAGATAATACATTTGAGGGATGCCATGTGTTAGGAGGAATAACATCTAAGTAGAATGACTGTTATTGACAATAATTACTAGAATATTTCAAAATAAATAATAGTATTTTTTAAAGGATTTATTTATTTATTTTAAAGTTAGAGTTCCAGAGAGAAAGAGAGAGGGAGGCAGGGAGGGGGAGACACAAAGAGGAGAGACCGAGAAAGAGATCTTTCATCCCCTAGTTTAATTCCGAAGTGGCCACAGGCCATGGCTGAGCCAGGCTAAAGCCAAGAGCCAGGAGCTTGATCTAGGTCTCTCATGTAGGTTGGCAGGGCCCAAGTACTTAAAGTGCTGCTTTTTCCAGGCCATTAGCAGAGAGCTGGATCAAAAGTGGAGTAGCCAATACAGCACCATTCATGTACAGAGAAGAGACCCCAAGGGCTTTAACAGGAAGTAGTCTTTTATTATTATTTATGCGTACATAAAGCCCAGGCAGACTTTTATCCAAAAGCCTGAGCCCAGAACAAAGAGGGGTTATTTACCTATATATGTTTTAGCTTCTTTGAATCCCTTATATGGCTGCATGGTACATTTGATTGGATACTCTAATGTTACATGACAGCCACAGGAATTGATATAATACTACACGTGCAAACATAGCTACTAGTGATGTTTTTTTTTTTCCCCACACATACTGAGCTGTCTAACAAAGGATAACAGCATACCTGGGTGCTAAAAAGCAGGAACCCAAGCAGATAATAACTTCACAGACAAGCACATAACAACTATATTTCATCCTAGAACAGGTTCCTCCTTTTTTCTTCTTTGGACCTTGGGGAGGTCTCTACCACAACTTTAATTATGTTAGTTAGAAACAAGTTTAATTAAAAGACAGAGGCCTCTACAATTCCAGGACTCTAATTGGCACATGGAATCCGGCATTTCAGGTGTTAATTTTCCCCACTATGCCACCAAGCCAGCCCCTATAGAAGATTTTGAATGTTCCCAACATAAACAAATTATATACTTGTGAAGTGGTAGACATACCAGTTACCCTGATCTGTTTATTACATATCGAATACTTGTATTGAAATGCCACACTGTACTCCATAAATCTGTATAATCACTACATCTAAATTTTTAAATATATGTATTTTAAAAAGTCATTTGCCATTATGATGTTAGCTACAGCTTTTTGTATATGCTCTTTATCAAGTTCAGAAAATTTCTTCCATTAATTGTTGCTGAATTGTTTTAAGTGAATTTTGTGCATCTGCTGGGAAGATCATGCTGTTTTTCTTCTTTGTTGTTAATGTTGTGAATTATGTGGACTGATGATTGTGTGTTAAATTGGTTTTGCATTTCTGAAGTTAATTCCACTCTGGCAAGACGTGTTATCATTTTTACCTATTACTGGATTTGATTTTATAATAGACAGTAGAAAATTTTATAACAGTTTTTCATGAAATTTTTTAAAAGAAGTTTTTAAAGAATGGATGTAGAGGCCTAAAACAATAGTTTTCTTTAGAAATTTTAATTTTAGAGAAATATTAAAGTCTCTTAATTATTTTATAAAGCAGTAAGACTGAAATTTGCTTTGAAGCTGTACTACATAAACATACAAGTACTTTTTTCTCCAACACCCTTCCTGCCACACACACACACAAACAAGCACACATATCTTTGGCTGGTGACATTGCTAGAGTATCACAAAAAACCATAAGAATGCCAATTAAAATATTTCATTTTTTCCATATATACAACTTTATGTGACCAAAGACTTGAAACAAACTCATAATGGTAGAATAGCTTAAATAGTAAATGTATGAGGGATTTTCAAAAAGTTAATTGAATGGCCAGCGCCGCGGCTCAAAAAGCTAATCCTTTGCCTGCGGTGCCAGCGCCCCAGATTCTAGTCCCTGTTGGGGCGCCGGATTCTGTCCCAGGCGCTTCTCTTCCTGTCCAGCTCTCTGCTATGACCCGGGAGTGCAGTGGAGGATGGCCCAAGTCTTTGGGCCCTGCACCAGCATGGGAGACCAGGAGAAGCACCTGGCTCCTGGCTTCAGATCAGCGCAGTGCGCTGGCCACAGCGGCCATTGTGGGGTGAACCAATGGAAAAGGAAGACCTTTCTCTCTGTTTCTGTCTTTCTCTCTCACTGTCCACTCTCCCTGCTAAAAAAAAAGTTAATTGAAAAGGCATATTAGGAAAAAGTACATGTGGATTTCAAAAACTTTTTGCACCTATATAAATTTTTAATTCCTTTTTGCATAAAGTTTTTAAAATATCTTCATGTGTTTGTTTCTCTGTAGATTATTCTATCTTAATAGTCCACACCAATGCTTTTAAGAACGCTCAACATGTAACAAATTATTGCTAAGTTTTGACTCCATTTTATTCACCAGATCTTTGCCAATTGGGAGCCAAAAAGAGTTGAAGAGGAAGCAAACATAAACCTCCAGCTGTCACCTTTCTTTCCTACAGTATTTTTTTTTATAGGCAGAGTGGACAGTGAGAGAGAGAGACAGAGAGAAAGGTCTTCCTTTTGCTGTTGGTTCACCTTCCAATGACTGCCATGGCCAGCACGGTGCAGCCAGCGCACCGCGCTGATCCAAAGGCAGGAGCCAGGTGCTTCTCCTGGTCTCCCATAGGGTGCAGGGCCCAAGCATTTGGGCCATCCTCCACTGCACTCCTTGGCCACAGCAGAGAGCTGGCCTGGAAGAGGGGCATTCAGGACAGAATCTGGCTCCCTGACCGGGACTAGAACCTGGTGTGCTTGTGCCGCAAGGCAGAGGATTAGCCTATTGAGCCATGATCTTATCATTGCCTTTGCCTAGAACTAGAATTTCTTCTTTGTCACCAGTCCAATAAGTAATCAATTCTTCAAGGTTAGCCCAAATCTTCTAACTTCTTTTCAGCCTTCCTGGATTAGGCCATCACAGTTCATTCGTGTGTTTATTTGGGTGTTTAGGGAGCATCTAAGGTGATTGGAAGATCAGACACTTTCTATTAGCTCCAGCACTCACTCATTTTCATTCTGTTGCTTAGAAGCTTCATTTACAATATTCATTGGCTTTCAATCTTCACTTGTCAAGTTGATTCGATTTTCAAGTTCAAGTACCATGTTTTCACATTTAAGTTGGTGATTTCATGAAGTTGTTTCATAGACAAAACAGACAGCAGGAGTTACTTTTATAAAGCTACTTATCGGAAAGACCATATTTCAAGCACCATCTTTTTATGAGATTGCCTCTGTTTTTTTATATTTAAATATATATTCTCTTTTAAATGTACTCAGTGGACAAAATAAGAGTTGACAATTCTGTCAGACTCCTAATTTTTGTTAACCTTTTAGACTTTAAAAGTTATAAAACTTTAAAATATTGATAAAGATGAACACGTTACATTACTCTTCAACCTAAATAGCTATGAGAGAATCTCATATGTAGAGTCTCACCAAATATCTTAATTAGTTTAACCATTTTCTATGAATTTTCTTTCAGAAATCAAAGTCCCACAGTTCACTTCCTTTGTCCCATGTTCTGACAACTTAGTAAGGGAGGAAAGTGTGTGCCAGGTAATCCTGCAATGTAATTAAGTATACTTACACTGTATGCACACATTCAAATTTGAAACTGAAATTCAAGTACATATCCTCAGAACAGGAACAAGAGAGAAATAACAAAATGGCATGAGCATTTCACTTGCCTTTCTCTTCACTGAGCATCTACTCAGAGTGATCACAAGATGGAAATTTGGACTCTGTCTTTTCCTGTTGAGGTCACTTCCACATGCCTCTCTTAAAGTAGTCTAGTTTTTAATGCTATACATTGCAAGTAATGTGGTTCCTAAACTCAGTGTAATACTTTTCCTAGTCCTCTGTCAACAAAGAAAAAAGTATCTTTTCCAAAGCTAAAGGGAAAGCATGGCTGGACTGGACTTACTGAAAAATGCTGTAAGAGCTTCCAAGCTGACACCTCAAAGGAGATGTCCAAGGGCAAGTTTTCCTGTGCTCAGCTTTTGCCCTACATCTGATGAGACATCCTCCCCACTTCACTGTGTGGAACTCTGCACTGCCCTGAAAAGACTCCAACTGTCATTCAATGTGCTTTATGCAGGCTGTTCTCCCTTCAGAACTGATGACACAGAATGTCTACATCACCTGCCATCATTTTGAGAATTTTATAAGAATTTTAGAGATAACAAACTTCTGAGATCAGAAGAGATTGGGAGCATTCAGGGTGGAATGACCATAGACATAGATAACAAACTAATGTACAATAAATTTTTTTAAAAAAAAGCTATAATATGATGGTCACATACATGGGAATCCTCAGGGACCTGGCAGATAAAGGAACTCATGAAAAAACCTTAACTTAAAGCAGCATGGTGTGGGGACTTGGAGGAGGGAGGCCTGGAGAGGACTGGAGAAGTACATTAGCAGGGGCTCCCAACCCCAGCCTCCTACATGTATCTAGGAAGAAATACTGACCCAGCGTTGTGAATATTCTTATTTTTCCAAGACTAGCTAAGAGTCTTTCCACAGTTTCTACATTCAATGGTTCAAACAATTATGGGTGGAAAACATTCAAAGAAAAACAGTTATGCCTGTACCAAATATATTCATAATTCTTGTCATTATCCATTAAACATACAGTATAAAAACTATTACACAATATAGATACTGTATCAAGTATTGTAAGCAAACCAGATATGAGTTAAAATATGTTTGGAGGATGTGCAATACTAAACTTATTTATGTGGGACTTGAGAATCTTCATATTTTGGTATCCAAGGGGATCTTGGAGTCAATCTCCCACAGACACCAAGACAACTGTATGTAAAAGGCTGACAAGGAATTTTTTTACGGGCTAGCAAGTTCAAATATTAAGACCACAAAGGTGCTACAAACAGGATCCACAGGCCTATATCCAATAGCCATATATTTGCAACATTTGAACTACCATACCATTATCACAAAAAAATAGCATTTTAAAAATACGAGTATCTAAACCCACTCAGTATTTAATTAATGTTTTCAAATTTCACAATGTCACTATCAGTTTTTCTTTCTATACGAAAACATGACATTTTGCTGAATCATGGAAATGCAATTTTTTTTAGTTTGCTTGAGAGAAACTAATACTTTCTGACATACTCATATAAGGAATCTGAGCATTATGTGAAGTCTTTTCCTGGAGTCTTTTATTCATTTTGATTACTGAGAAGTGTTTTGAGTCCACCTGTTTACCTAGGAGTTAAAAAACAAAATAAATGAAATAGTTCCTATTCCTGGAAGACAGGTTATTTATTCTTCATGGGATCACAGTATTAGATTGTCATTATACACATCTGTAAACACAGTGTGAAGTTTCTTGTACAAAAAAAAAATCACATGGCTCCAAAATCAAGCCTTCCAAGTGAATCAGAAAATTTTCATCATAGGATGAATTCCTGAGAGAGGGAGTCAAGGCTGTAGCAATATAGCTGTTGGCAGAGAATCATCTGACTTTGATATACACAGCATCCAAAGCTATAGTGTAGAGGTTGAACCTTTACATCATTATTCTATACATACCAAACCTATTTCTTCATTTCTGTAATCATTCAAAGAGTGCAGAGACCATCAGAGGGGAATAAGTACAGGAAGGCAAATTGTGCTTCTTATGACTTTAAGGGATGTAGTGCTCAGTACGGTGGAATTACTTTTCCTGCAAAATAAATCAGAATACCCCCAAAATTTTCAAAACTCAAATCATGAGTGATGTTTATATTTCTTGTCGGTTTTTAGTTTTACATTCAACATATGCTGAGCAAAAATATGAAAATCCATTTCCGATATAAAAGCAAAAGCTGTATTGCAATCTGATGTGCCACAGGTAGCTTGGTGCTAGAGATTATAAATCTGCCTTTTGTAGAATCAGTCTTTCTGAAGTACATATGATAACACAAATTGCAAAACATTTCAATTAAAACTATGACTTGAGTAGCCACTCTCTGGTCACTTAAACTGCCTATTGGTAACTGAATATGAAAGCTAATATGGCTTTAGATACAGGAAGTTTCTATTATAGATTGAGAACAAATCCTCTTTAAGACAAAGGGATAGAGGATTCCAATATAGCATAATAGGGAAAGATCCTACTGCTTTAAGCCTGGAGAAAATAGTAGCAAAAAAGTAGAGGAATTGCTTTCTCAGGGGAGAGATCGAGAGAGACCTGCAGTAGAAATTCTACAGAAGGAAGAAGGACGCCATGGATCAGCATGAAAGTTGCAAACATGCAGCAATAAGCATAGACATAACTCAAAGCCCCTGCAGCTGAAAGCCAGAGGGAGTGCCAGCTTTAGACAGTGAGGTGAGTACAGAGTGCAGCAGCCCATGCCACTGGTAATATAGCCAGAGGGGGAAGCTGGTGGATACACTGTCTTAGAGTCTGGCCTGGAGAAAACAGGTTAACCACCTAACCAAGCCAAAAAAAAGGGCATGTTTCTCTTTCCCCATATCCCCCAAAATGCACTTGGAAGCCTTCATGGAGAGAACACCATTTTTGACAACAGTAGCAGCTATGGTGGCTCTTGTGTGCATGCCCAGCAACCAGCAGGGACAAGGCACCATCTTGCCACCAGTAACAGCTGCAACAGCTTGGGTGTGTGCACCCAACAACAGGTGGGAGAAAGCACAATTTTGACATCAGTACTGGCTGCAGTGGCTCTTGTGTATGAAAGTGATCCAGGGATTTTACCAGAGGGAAAAATAGGTGTTCTCCACTGACTTTGAGTTTGGTTATAGAAGTACTGACAGGGGGCTGGGCACCCACATAGGAGACTGATACGGCTCCAGCCTCTCAATATATCACAAGCTCTGGGGATCAAACCACCAAGGCAGAAAAACCACAGGCAGCTGGCTCTGGGAAAACCTCTGTCTTTCCACGGACAGGATTTGCTATCGAGACAGAGCAGATCCTCTGCATAACGTGACTGTGAGTGCCTTGTATGCTGAGGTGGTGGGAACTCTGTGACTGCATGATAGGATACATGATGTAGATGGGTCTCTGGGAAATCAGTGTGTGGTGCCAAAGGCACAGAGCTCCCTAACTGCCTGGAGTGGGTCATTGGAGAGGGACTTGTGTTCACATGAGGACACAACAGATCCTTTTTTGAGGTTCACGTGACAGCATGGGTGAGTGTCGCATCCACTGTGGGCTAACCAAGGGCATTGATCACTTTGGAAGAGGGGTGATGAGGGTGTGATCAAGCCAACAGAGGTGATCATATCCTCTTCTCTGCTGACAATACATATCTACCATACTCAACTTAGGGTTCACCCTGGATACCTAACCCATGCTGGAGTACTGAACAAAGCTCCCTGGCCACATCCAGAACACTGGGTATTCACTGAAAGAGCAGACACTCCACTAAGCTACAGTGGCTTAGTTCAAAGTTAAAATTCATCAGAGGAGAAAACCAAGAAGTATTTCCACAAATGCTTAAAAATAAATGCAGAAATTCAAGAAATAAGAATAAGGAATATAATATGATTTCTCCAAGGAATATGACAACACTTCAATATAAGAATGTGAAGACTAAGAGATTGATGAAATGCCTGAAACAGAATTCAAAAGGGTAATCATAGGACTACTCAAAAGCAGCAAGAAGCAAATTCATGAGTTAAAGTAATCCATACATGATATGGAAGATAAATATTTTGATGAGATTGAGAATTTGAAAAGAAATCAAAATGAAATATTAGAAATAAAGAATTCTATTTGTCAAATAAAAACATAGAGGTCAGTCAGCCTCCCAACCAAAATATAATATATTGGAAAATTTAAAAACAGTGTTGGTGATTCATGGAATACTATCAAATGACCCAACATATGGGTCTTAGGAATCCCTGAAGGTGTGGAAAGAGGAAGTGGATTAGAAGGCCTATTCAGAGAAATAGTTACAGAAAACTTCCTTAATTTGGAGAAAGAAAAGTATGTTCAAGTACAAGAAGCACACAGAACTCCTAATACATGACCAGAAAAACTCCTTCTATGAGGTCAGCATTAACTTAATACCTAAACCAGGAAAAATACAACTGAAAAATAGAACTATATACCAATATCCCTGATGAACACAGACAGAAAATCCTCAACAAATACTAGATAATTTAATCTAGCAACACATCAGAAAGATCATTCACCCAAGCCAAGTGGGATATATCCCGTATATGCGGGGTGGTTCAATATTTGCAAATAAATGTGATACATCACATTAACAAACAAGAATGAAAACCATATGATTACCTCAATAGATGCAGAGAAATCATTTCATAAAATACAGCATCCTTTCTTGGGAGGCGGTGCTGTGGCATAGTGGGTAAGGCCACCACCTGCTATGCTGGCATCCTGTGTGGGTACCAGTTTGGGTCCCACTGCTCCACTTCTGATCTAGCTCTCTGTTTTGGCCTGGAAAAGCAGTACATGATGGCCTAACTTTTTGAGCCTCTGTACCCACATGGGGGTCCTGGAGGAGACTCCAGGCTCCTGGCTATGGATTGGCCCAGTTCTGGCCATTTGGGGAATGGGCCAGTGGTTGGAAGACTCTTTTCTCTCTCTCTCTCTTTCTCTCTCTGCTTCTGTAGTTCCGGCTTTCAAATTAATAAATGAATCTTTTAAAAAATCCTTTCATGCTGAAAATCTTAAGCAAATTGGGTATAGATGGAACATTCCTCAACACAATCAATTCAATCTGTAACAAACCCATGGCCATCACCCTATAGAATGGGAAAAAGTTGGAAGAATTCCCATCAAGATCAGGAATTACACAAGGATGCCCACATTCAGCACAGATATCCAATTTAGTCCTGGAAGTTTTAGCCATAGCCAGTTGTCAAGAAAAAGAAATCAAGGGGGTACAAATTGAAAAGGAGGAAGTCAAATTATCTCAATTTGCAGATGACACGATTCTATATTTAGGGGAATGAAAAGACTCCATTAAGAGACTATTGGTGGGTCCGGCACCATGGCGCAATAGGTTAATCCTCTGTCTAAAGCGCCGGCATCACATACGGGCACCAGTTCTAGTCCCCACTGCTCCTCTTCTGATCTAGCTCTCTGATATGGCCTGGAAAATCAGTGGAAGATAGCCCAAGTGCTTGGGCCCCTGCACCCGCATCGGAGACTAGGAAGAAGCTCCTGGCTCCTGGCTTCGGATCGGCGCAGCTCTGGCCACTGTGGCCATTTGGGGAGTGAATCAACAGAAGGAAGACCTTTCTCTCTGTTTCTCCCTCTCACTGTCTGTAACTCTATCTCTTAAACAAATAAATAAAATCTTTTTTAAGAAAAAGAGAGACTATTGGAACACATAAAAGAATTTGGTAAAGTGGTAAGACATAAAATCAGCACACAAAATTCAACAGCCTTTTACATACACAGTCAATACCATAGCTAATAAAGAAATTCAATGATTGACCACACTCACAAGATGTACAGAAAAAATCAAATACCTCAGTGTATATTTAACCAAGGAGGTGAAAGATGTCTGCGATGGAAATTACAAAACATTAAGAAGACAGAAGACACAAAAAATGGAAAACTCTTCCATGTTCATGGATTGGAAGAATTAATATTATGAAAATGTCTATACTACTCAAATCCATTTACAGATCCAATGCAATCCCATTAAATACCAATTAAATTATTCTCAGATCTAGAAAAAATGTTGTTAAAAATCATATGGAAACGCAGGAGACCTCAAATACCTAAAGCAATCTTAAACAACAAAAGCAAAGCCAGAGCATCACAATACCAGATTTCAAGACATACTTCAGGGCAATTATAATCAAAACAACCTTGTATTGACACTAAAATAGAAGAATGAACTAATGGAACAGAATAGAAACTTTGAAAAACAATCAAGGCATCTACAATCAACTAATCCTTAACATGGAGATAAAATCAATCCCTGGAGAAAGAACAGTCTTTTCAACAAATGATGCTGAGGAAATTGGATCTCTGTGTAGAAGTATGACGCTTGTCTTACACCTTATACATAATTAACACAAAATGGATCAAAACCTAAACCTATCACCTGATACCATCAAATTACTAGAAGAGAACACAGAGGAAACTCTGCAAGACATTGGCACAGGCAATGACTTCTAAGAAAAAACCCCAGAAGCACAGGCAATCAAAACCAAAATAGACAAATGAGATTACATCAAGCTGAAAAGCTTCTGCACTACAAATGAAGCACTCCAAAAAGTGAAGAGGCAAATGACAAAGTGGGAGAAAATGCAAAATATGAAACTGTTAAAGGATTAATATCCAGAATCTACAAAGAGCTCAAGAAACTCAACAACAAAACAAACAATAGAGTTAAGAAATGGGCAAAGGACTTGAACAAGCATTTTTCAAAAGAGAAAATCCAAATAGCCAACAGACACATGAAAAAAATACTCAGGATCACTAGCCATCAGGGAAATGCAAATCAAATCCACAATGAGGTTTCACCTCACGCCTGTCACAATGGATCTCATACAAAAATCAATAAACAATAAATGCCTGTGAGGATGTGGGAAATGGATACCTTAATCCACCATTGTTGGGGATGTACACTGGTGAAGCCATTGTATACAATAGTATGGAGATAATTCAGAAAGCTGAAAATAGACTGAAGGTAATTGAAATTAGCATATGGAAGTATTGTCTGTACCCTCTTGTTCATTTCAGCACAATTCACAATAGCTAAGATATGGAATCAATCCAGATGCCCTTCAACCAATGACTGGAAAAGAAATTATGGTATATATCCACTATGGCTTACTCCTCCATGATAAAATAGGATGAAATCCTGTCTTTTGCAACAAAATGGATGTAATTTGAAACCATTTTACTGAGCAAAATAAGCTAGTACCACAAAGGCAAATGCCATACATTTTCTCTGATCTGTGTTAACTGATAGAGTACCAAGAATGTAATATATATGAGTGAAATTGACATTTTGAGTTCTATGATGGTTTACAACCATTGTCTCTACTGTTGAGGAACAGTGTTTTTTTTTTCCTTCTTATTATGTGTTGAACTCTAAGTGTAAGGTAAATCCTATGACTATGAAGTCAACTGAAGGTAGATCATTATAAAAATTGACAGGAAATAGGAGAGGAAGGAGGAAGAACTGTAGGAGTGTGGGTGGGAGGGAGGATATGGTGGGAAGTATCACCATGTTCCTAAATCTGTATATGTGAAATACATGAAATCTGTATACTTTCATAAAAGTTTAAAAACAAGCAAACAAATAAAAAAGAGGGATAAAAGGTATAGTATTAATCCAAGCAGAACAACTCAGTGGGTAACATTAAGCATCAACTCTGCCAAATAATACAACAGAAATTACTGTTTGCTTACTGGAAATGAAATCAGAGTAACTGACAATAACTGATAGTGAATTTTGAAATAGTGGTTACTCCTGTTCATGTCAAGGTCATAAGAAGAACATAGATATATCCATGCCCAGTAACATTACAGGACACAACTTCCATCCTAGTATTTAGGAACAGGCATCTCAAAGAAGTGCTTAATTACTGTTCCATATTATAGCTATTTTACTTTTAGGAGATTTTCAAATTAGTATTTATAGCTCACATGCAAGAACTACTTGAACAAATGCCCGCATTTTAATTATACAAGTTCAGAGTTCTATATTGTATTTTTTTAATCTTCACAGATATATGATGCTGTTGGGTTTCAAAGGTACAAACTAATCCTCACAGTTGGGGTTCAATGTATGATCCAAAGATCATGAAATTAATGAGGTCAACTTTAAAGGGACCAAATTTTCTTGAACTGGTTTCATTTTAGCAAAAGGAACTCATTTTCATGTACTCTTAAAACATTTTTATTAAAGCTATTTAATTTTCTGACACTGTTCCAAAAGCCAAAGAAAATTCTCTTTCTGTCTCTCACTCTCTCGCTCTCTCTCTCTCTCTCTCTCGCTCTCTCTCTCTCTTTGTTTACTTAGTTTATATCTATTACCATTTGCTTACATGTATATTCTCTTATTTTGCGCAGTTAATTTGTTGATTTCCATCTAATTTTGGTCCACATTTGAATGAGGAAAACAACCTTCTACAAAATAATGTGTAGTCAATTGAGAAGAGTAAGTTATAATAAATGGAATTGCAGAGCCTGCACTGAATCAGTTTTCCACTTTTCCTGAGTCCAGGACTCCCCTTAGTGTTCAAATAGTCATTCTGACTCACAGAAAAACCTTTTATGTGAAATGTTCTCTGTGCTGCTGTCTCCTTTCCCTGCTTCACCTCTGGCACTCACCCTTGCATAGGAGGGGAGACTGTGGTCCATAGTAACAGTGAGTATCAGTTTGGTTCCTACTTCAGTGCCACCTCCCTGCCATTCTATGTAATTAAACTCGTATTCTGCAGGAATGTCTTGCACTTTTCTGCAGTCACCACATCCCCTGAATCTCACCATCTTTAATCAAAGAACAATGGCTTATGCCTTTCTGTGCTGTAATATTTATTTTTGAAAAATCTGTATCTATCAATGCTGAAGGAAGCATGCTAGCTATCAGCATCCTACCTCATTTTACTCTAGATTTCATGGTATTTGGTGTGTGTGCAAATAGTTTGTAGTTTGAGAGTATATCTATTTCTTTGTTTCATTTTAGCTGGAAGATTTTTTAAGTTTCTTATCACAATTTTTGATGCATTCAAGAAAGGAGAAGGATAAAATAGCATCAGTCCTGCCATCTTAAACCTGAAGTTCATGTGCATTAAACTGCTAGGAAAATATACCATCTTGATAATTATGCAAAGAGATGTTGTATTATTGTGATTCCACAAAGAGGCAAAGAGCATACATTCTAAAAAATAACAATTCAGAAAAAAAAACACATCAAAAAACTCCCTTTTTGAAGTTGAGTCCCTCGGGATGCATATAGAGAAACAAAGGGAAAAATTGGCCTGGAGTTCTCCTGGCTTCATTAAAAAGTAAGAGAATTTCCAATGGATTATTTCTAAACTGAAACCAGTGAACATTTAAAGTCATGAACCCTTTCATCTATTTGATTCTAAATGCTTGTCCTAACACTTTCTATTTCTTCTTACAAGGAGAAAAAAAAAGTTCTGCCTGAAAGATTTTATCCCTTACAACCCATTTTCTCTCTCAGTCTGACCCGCAGTGAAGTCAAAGTGACAAATTTGTGACATCATAATAATTTTTTTTCTCCAGGAACAAACTGTGAAGCCATTAACACAGGATGGTGACTTCACTGCAGGATCAAACAGAGCAGCTGGCGAGAGAGGAGAGAAGGAACGTTCTTATTCAAACACACATATATCTTCAATAATAACCGGGGAAATTCAGAAAATTACTGTCAAAGTAAATTGCATTTTGTACAAATGCCATCTCCTTTCAAGTCTGCCCCAGCATGATCATCCTTCTTTATTTAGTGGTGTTGCCCTTTTCTCCTTAGAGACCTTTAGCAAAGTCTCATTTTATATTTCATGTATCATTAAAATGACTTAAATGAGTAGGAATCAGGCATACCTGACATTTATTTTTAATTATTTACATAAATAAAGAGTTGTTCTTATTGTGTGCCTACTGCAGCTCTGAAAATATGTCTTACCAAGTGGATTTAGAGCTCATGCTAGTATAAAACACTGAATAGGATTCAGTGATTAGCTCGCCAGGCCAAGCAGCATACAGCTTGATCCACAAGAAATTTTTTGATATGGTAACAATGCTCCAATAATTGTTATTCATGTCGCTTTTCAGTTCTGTGGTATATATGATGTGGATAAATGGTAATATACATTCCCTTCTTGAGAGACAAGGTTAATATATATGACAAAAAATAATGCAAGGAAATATGAATAACACCAAATGAACAACATAGACCACACATGTGAAGTTTGAAGGAGAATGTCATGGCTATAGAAGCTAATGGAATTGGGAGTGTATACTCTGGAGCTGGACAGCTCAAGTCTAAAATCTCAACTCTGCAATTTAACCACTACATGATTCCACTTCTCAAAGCTCTGTTGTCCTCAGCTATAAAATAAGGGAAACTTATACCTATGTAATAGGGCAGGTTTTTTTTTTTTTTTTGACAGGCAGAGTGGACAGTGAGATAGAGAGACAGAGAGAAAGGTCTTCCTTTGCCGTTGGTTCACCCTCCAATGGCCGCCGCGGCCGGCGCGCTGCGGCCGGCACACCACGCTCATCCGATGGCAGGAGCCAGGTGCCAGGTGCTTTTTCCTGGTCTCCCATGGGGTGCAGGGCCCAAGCACCTGGGCCATCCTCCACTGCACTCCTGGGCCACAGCAGAGGGCTGGCCTGGAAGAGGGGCAACCGGGACAGAATCCGGCGCCCCGACTGGGACTAGAACCTGGTGTGCCAGCGCCGCAAGGCAGAGGATTAGCCTGTTGAGCCATGGCGCCAGCCAGGTCAGTTTTGAAATATAAGTGGATAATGTATGGAGAGCACACAGAAAAACCATGGGAAAATGTAGGTTTCAATAAATGCAAAAACAAAAACATGAGCTGCAGTATTCAACTGGTATTAAATAAAGAAGTCACACTTTAGAATTTTAAGTAAAAACTATATTTAGTAGGTGAGGCTAAGGAAAGAATTATTTTGAGAATTTTCAGAAGTGAATGATTGAAGAAATATACATAATATGTTTAGAGAATGAGTAGCAGATTCACTTACTCCCTTTATTTCATGATTTATTAAATACCTCTTATTGAAAACTTACAATTTGTCAGACAGTTCTAAAAGTGGAAGATACACAGTCATAACAAATTAGATAAATTCTCTGTTTTTCTGGAACTTAGGCTGAGCAAAAAAATATAGATGATTCTGAACAAGGACACAATATGATACAATTTTTATGTTGGAAATATTAATTAGACATAATCAGAAGGAATGAAAGGATATAGGGACTATAGTTTTCTTGCAGAATGTTATTGCAATGACCCAAGGATAATGGAAGGAAATTCAGTATTTGACTACATGTAGTGAGTCTAAGAAAGGTGTCAATTTGAGAAAGAATGGATAGGGAAAAAAAATCTAAAAGCTACCCATTGATTGAATGTGAAAATGCTGAGGTTCAAAGGAGATTCTATTCTGATTTTGGATTCCTTAGAACTTCTAGGGGAAAGTTTAGCAGACAAATTTCATAGAGGATTTGTGATTATCTTCCTGTCCTTTTTTTTTCTTTGCTTCCTTCCTTCATTTCTTCCTTTCTCTATCTCATTCTCTCTTTTTTGGAAACTGTTTCATTAGCAATACTGTTTAAAGATATAATAGATAAAATTTTTGAAGGCGATGCTGAGAAATAAAGGAAAAGGTAGAGAAAATTAACGTATCTTATACTTTCTAGAGAAGAAGAGAAATAAAGCAGAATAGGAAAAAGAAAACACAATGCATATGAGATATAGGGTTGCCAAAGATTCCAAGGGAGAAAATTTGCCATAGAGAAAGTGGCCAAATATGTTAAATATACCAAAACATCAGGAGAAATCAGGGCCTATAAAAGACCATTGAACTTGACAAATAAAGAGGTTGGCTGAAGGTTTTGTACTGATAAATCTCATTATGGTGCTGAAAGAAACTATTATGTTTCAGGAATTGGAGGCAACAGATAAACCCCACTCTCTCAGTAACTTTGGCATTAAAAAACAAAAAGATGAAGTGTTTTGAGTGACAAGCAGGAGAGTTATCATTCCCCTTTCCCATTCCAGAAGTTCACTATAATCCCAACCAACCGTTTCAGAAGTGCCTACTTTTGATGACCAGGAAAATTAAGTGAACAAGTGTAAATGGCTTGATGGTGATACATCGACTTTGCAGAAGAAAAATGCATTTTAATGGTGTCAGTTGCATTATCTTTGTAGTTATAGCAGGTGATTAATTTTGTTTAATATCACACAAAATCATGAAGGCCTTAGGGACATGAACTGCATTTAAGAAACAAAGAAAGAAAACTTATGCCTGCTATGTGTGAAGTCTCCCATCTGTACAGAATTCTAACAGGATTTCTTCCCCCATCATATAGAGATTCATGCTTGAGCTCCTTTAATACAAGACATCTTTTCTTACTGAAGATGACAGAAACCTATAGCTGTCAATCACTAATGAGGGTAGTTTTCTTGCATTACAAGCTACACTGCAATGTGTTTTCTTATAAAATCCCAAGGGTAACAAAAAGAAAATAAGTTACATATCTGTAGCTAGCTACAGTGAAGCTGTCAAAAATGTAAGCTGATTTGTCTCTATCTCATGTCTGAATTAACACATACAGTTCTGGAACATTTATATCTTCCAAAGTGAAGCTGAATACAATCGGCCGGCACGGAGGCTCAACAGGCTAATCCTCTGCCTGCAGCGCTGGCACCCCAGATTCTAGTCCCAGTCGGGGTGCCAGATTCTGTCCTGGTCACTAATCTTCCAAGCCAGCTCTCTGCTGTGGCCCGGGAGTGCAGTGGAGGATGGCCCAAGTCCTTGGGCCCTGCACCCGCATAGAAGACCAGGAGAAGCACCTGCTCCTGGCTGAATTCAGATTAGCACGGTGCGCAGGCCACAGCACACCAGCCACAGCGGCCATTGAGGGTGAAACAATGGGGAAAAAAAAAAAAGGAAGACCTTTCTCTCTGTCTCTCTGTCTCTCTCTCGCTCTCTCTCTCTCACTGTCCACTCTGCCTGTCAAAATAAATAAATAAATAATCTCTACCCTTATCATCCATTCCAACCCATAGAATCACAAAGCACATGCTGTGTGGCTTCTTCAGATTTGTATTTCTTGATTAGATACTACATGTAGCGTCACATCTTCTTCAAAACCCTTCAGCTCTAATGACAGAGAGTTAGAGATCCTAAAAGATGATCCACCCATCGAGCCACTGAATACTCATCCCAGAAATCTTTCAAGGTATCAGAATTTATGCATATTCTGAGTGTTATAGAGAGGAATAGAGTGATCTTTGCTAATACTTTGTGAATTTTCTATTGTAACAATGAAAAATCTTAGAGGCTAATCAATACCTCACTTTGTTTTCTCTCCTGTTACAGAAGGATACTTTCTTCCTGTAAAGAATTTCCCCAAAACTTTTGCCTCTTGGTAAAGACTTTCTTTGGCTATAAAATAAATAAAATAAAAGAAATTCACTACCTAAACTGGTTGGTGATCTTTTACGAATAGTGGTAACTTGGGGCAGATAAAGCTGCCACCTGCAGTGCCGGCATCCCATAGTGCCACTGATTCAAGTCCTGGCCACTCCACTTGTGATCCAGCCCTCTGCTATGGCCTGGGAAATCAGTAGAAAATGGCCCAAGTCCTTGAGCCTCTGCACTCCCATGGGAGACCTGGATGAAGTTTCCGGCTCCTGGCTTTGGATTGGCACAGCTCCGGCGTTTGTGGCCGGTTGGGGAGTGAACCCACAGATGGAAGACCTCTCTCTCAAGTGTCCCTGTCACCATTATCTTATATTAAAGAAATGTTGAAAGTGTGTACATGACATTTCTCCTATAGTTCAAATCCAATCACAAAAAAGTAACATGCTGTAAAAACATAAAAATGGAAAAATTCATTCTTATGAAAATAATTCGCTTCAATCTAATTGTGGCTAAATGTTTCTGCAATACCAGCGGCAGTTCAATTGCACACAAAACAGACAAATCAAGCTGATGAATCTCACAGGGTTTATAAGCTGAAGTACAATAATACGTACAAGGTGTCACAAGGAAAATTTGCTAAAGTCTTCCTAATGAAGACTATACTAACATCTGTGTACTCTCTTTAATATAAAGCACATCTAGGGGCCTGCACTGTTGCAGAGTGGGTTAAAGCCCTGGCCTGAAGCGCTGGCATCCCATATGTGCACTGGTTCAAATCCCCACTGCTCCTCTTCCAATCCAGCTCTTGCTATTGCCTGAGAAAGCAGTACAAGATGGCCCAAGTGCTTGGGCCCCTGCACCCAGGTGGGAAATCCAGAAGAAGATGCTGGCTCCTGGCTTTGGATCTGCACAGCTCCAGCCGGTGCAGCCATCTGGGGAGTAAACCATCGGATGGAAGACCTCTCTCTCTGTCTCTACCTCCATCTGTAACTCTGTCTTTCAAATAAATAAAAATAAATCTTTAAAAATATATATAAAGCACATCTAAGACATGGTGACAATTTCAAGATGCTTACCATTCTAAAGGCAAAATTTACACACATAAAACAACTAGATAATACTAAAACTACAATAGTAATTAATTGATGCTTACATTTCCTGTTTTTGTTAAGGGGATTGAACAACTTAGTGTGGACAATGTAGTAAGAAGAAATGATTTTTGATAGAGAATCCTCCCAAATTCTTTCTATGAAGCCAGCATCATCTTAATTCCTAAGCCAGAAAAAGATGGAGCATTGAAAGAAAATTACAAACCAATATCTCTGATGAACATAGATGCAAAAATCCTCAATAAAATTCTCGCCAATAGAATACAACAACACATCAGAAATATCATCCACCCAGACCAAGTAGATTTATCCCGGGTATACGGGGATGGTTCAATGTTCGCAAATCAATCAATGTGATACACCACATTAAAAGACTGCAGAATAAAAACCATATGATTATCTCAATAGATGCAGAGAAAGCATTCCATAAAATACAACATCCTTTCATGATTAAAACTCTAAGCAAATTGAGTATAGAAGGAACATTCCTCAATACAATCAAAGCAATTTATGAAAAACCCACGGCCAACATCCTATTGAGTGGGGAAAAATTGGAAGCATTTCCACTGAGATCTAGTACCAGACAGGGATGCCCACTCTCACCACTGCTATTCAATATAGTTCTCGAAGTTATCAAGAGCCATTGGGCAAGAAAAAGAAATTAAAGGGATAAAATTAGGAAGGAAGAAATCAAACTATCCCTCTTTACAGAGGATATGATTCTTAATTTAGGGGATCCAAAGAACTCTACTAAGAAACTATTGGAACTCAGAGAAGAGTTTGGCAAAGTAGCAGGATATAAAATCAATGCACAAAAATCAACAGCCTTTGTATACACAGGCAATGCCATGGCTGAGAAAGAACTGCTAAGATCAATCCCATTCACAATATTAACAAATGCAATCAAATACCTTGGAATAAACTTAACCAAGGACGTCAAAGACCTCTATGATGAAAATTACAAAACCTTAAAGAAAGAAATAGAAGAGGATAAAAAAAAAAGGAAAAATCTTCCATGCTCATGGATTAGAAGAATCGACATCATCAAAATGTCCATTCTCCCAAAAGCAATTCATAGATTCAATGTGATACCAATCAAAACACTGAAGACATCTTCTCAGATCTGGAAAAAATGATGCTGAAATTCATATGGAGACACAGGAGACCTCGAATAGCTAAAACAATCTTGTACAACAAAAAGAAAGCCAGAGGCATCACAATACCAGATTTCAGGACATATTACAGGGCAGTTGTAATCAAAATAGCATGGGACAAGTACAGAAGCAGATGGATAGACCAATGGAACAGAATAGAAACTCCAGAAATCAATCCAAATATCTACAGCCAACTTATATTTGAGCAAGGATCCAAAACCAATCGCTGGAGTAAGGACAGTCTATTCAATAAATGGTGCTGGGAAAATTGGATTTCCACATGCAGAAACATAAAGCAAAACCCCTACCTTACACCTTACACAAAAATCCAATCAACATGGATTAAATACCTAATTTACGATCCGACACCATCAAATTATTAGAGAACATTGGAGAAACCCTGCAAGATAAAGGCACAGGAAAAGACTTCTTGGAAAAGACCCTGGTGGCATAGGCAGTCAAAGCCAAAGTTAACTACTGGGATTGCATCAAATTGAGAAGTTTCTGTACTTCAAAAGAAACAGTCAGGAAAGTGAAGAAGCAACAAACAGAATGGGAAAAAATATTTGCAAACTATGCAACCTAAAAAGGTTTAATAACCAGAATCTAAAAGAGGTCAAGAAACTCCACAACGACAAAACAAACAACCCACTTAAGAGATGGGCCAAGGACCTCAATAGACATTTTTCAAAAGAGGAAATCCAAATGGCCAACAGACACATGAAAAAATGTTCAGCATTACTAGCAATCAGGGAAATGCAAATCAAAACCACAATGAGGTTTCACCTCACCCCAGTTAGAATGGCTCACATTCAGAAATCTACCAACAACAGATGCTGGCGAGGATGTGGGGAAAAAGGGACACTAACCCACTGTTGGTGGGAATGCAAACTGGTAAAGTCACTATGGAAGACAGTTTGGAGGTTCCTCAGAAACCTGAATATAATCCTACCATACAACCCAGCCATCCCACTCCTTGGAATTTACCCAAAGGAAATTAACTTGGCAAATAAAAGAGCTGTCTGACCTCAATGTTTATTGCAGCTCAATTCACAATAGCTAAGACCTTGAACCAACCAAAATGCCCATCAACAGTAGAATGGATAAAGAAATTATGGGACATGTACTCTATAGAATACTATATAGCAGTAAAAAACAATGAAATCCAGTCATTTGCAACAAAATAGAGGAATCTGGAAACATCATTCTGAGTGTAATAAGCCAGTCCGAGAGGGACAAATATCATATGTTCTCCCTTATCAGTGACAACAGACCACCAAAAAGAAAACCTGTTAAAATGAAATTAACACTATGAGATAGAGTGACTTGGTCAGCTCTTGTCCTGACTGTTGATGTACAATGTAATACTTTATCCGTTTTAGTATTTTTTATTCTACTTAATACTATTGGTTGAACTCTGTAATTAATACACAATTATTCTTAAGAGTTGAAACTTAACTGAAAAGTGATCTCTGTTAAATATAAGAGTGGCAATAAGAGAGGGAAGAGATGTACAATTTGGATGTACTCAAGCTGACTTGTCCCAAATGGTAAAGTTAAAAATGTGCCAGGGGATTCCAACTCAATCCCATCAAGGTGGCATGTACCAATGACATCTCTCTAGTCCAAGGGATCAATTTCAGTTCATAATTGATCATACTGATAGGTCTAAGAGTCAAAGGGATCACATAAACAAGACTAGTGTCTGCTAATACTAACTGATAGAATAAAAAAGGAAGAGAACGATCCAACATGGGAAGCAGGATACACAGCAGACTCATACCATTGCAGATGTCCTAAACAGAACTCTGGCCTCAGAATCAGCCCTTAAGGCATTCGGATCTGGCTCAAGAGCCCATGAGAGTTTCTCAGGCATGGAAAGCCAAGACACTGTTGCAAAAAAAAATAAAATTAATGATCTAACATATTAAATGAAAGATCTCTGCAAGTGAGATCCCAGTAGAAACAACAGGCCATCAAAGAAGGAGGTACCTTTCTCTGAAGGGAGGAGAGAACCTCCACTTTGACTATGACCTTGTCAAAATAAGATTGGAGTTTGTGAACTCAAAAGGCTTCCATAGCCTTGCCAACTCTTGACTAGAGCCTTTTGAGATTACTGACGCCATAAAATAGAGTGTCAATTTGTTACGTCTACAATAGGAGTCACTGTGCACTTACTCCTCATATAGGATCTCTGTCCTTAACATGCTGTACATCGTGATTTAATGCTATAACTAGTACTCAAACAGTATTTTTCACTTTATGTTCTATGTGGGTACAAACTGATGAAAGCTTTACTTAGTATATGGTAAATTGATCTTCTGTATATAAAGAGAATTGAAAATGAATTTTGATGTGAATGGAATGGGAGATGGAGTGGGAGTTGGGAGGGTTGCAGGCGGGAGGGAAGTTATGAGGTGGGGGGAAAGCCTTTGTAATCCATGAACTGTACTTTGGAAATTTATATTTATTAAATAAAAGTTAAAAAAAGAAGTAATGATTTTTGAACCCCCAAATAACTAAGCAATGGGCATGTATGAATGAAGAGGAGGAAAAAGAGATATATATGAGAATAGTGGTAGCATTAGAAACAAAAATGTCATAAGGTGTGAAATTCAGCATGCCAAACAGTTTCCATTTTTTAATGACATACAGGTATCACACTAAAAAAATTGATTTATATACAGTCCGAGACAGATTCTTAAAAAAAATCATACACACACATGCAAAAACAATTGTCAGGAAGAAACTGAACAGTGAGGCAATGTGCTCAGTAAAGAATGAAGAAGACAGTTAGGTTAGAGGTGATTTGATAAAAATGCTTCATTTTTTTAAGAGAGCATACCACTTCAGAAGGCTTTTGTATGGTTTCCTTCAATTGACATAACTATTCCTCTGACTATACATCAAAGTCACATGCAGAGAGTTAAATACTGCTGATGATTCATGTAGGTATTGTTAAATTTTCAATATTCCCAAAGTGTTCAAGGCATGCTGCAAAATTGATAACACCATCTATGGATGAGCAGATAAAGCAGGCAGCACTAAAGAGCCATTGGTATTTGGGGGGAAATGAAGTCAAAATGTTTTAAGAAGGTACATGAAGTTGCACAGTTGTATCATTGCAGCTTCTGACATGCTGTATCCATCTGTGTCCTTGGAAGTGGTATATTGTTTTCCAACATTAGAAACATCAAAACAGCAAGACAACTTGAGCAAATGGTCTTTGAGGTACATGAATATACTCCATGTGGACTGTGTTGAGCAAGGAGTGTCTGGAAGCAGTATTGAGGAGGAATATATTATAGTTTCCTTGGTACAGGAGGATGCTAGGGATTTATATAGACATTGCTCAAAAATGAAGACATGGATTTATCAGATAGCAATGTGAATCCAAGGGAACGTTTCTGAAATTTGTGCATCAAAAAAAATCTGAGAAAACTAAAATATTGTTACTGCAATCTATTTAAAATCTTTGGACTCATAATTCTTCTAATTATTGGTCAGCTTCAACTTGCCAGTGATGACTGTGCAAATCAAACCTGAAAGAACTACTGTAGGTCAATGATATAGTAATTAAATTTGAAACATCTCTGCCCCATGATGAAAATGTAATATCCTCTGGTTAATACCTGCAAATGTCTGTTAGAAAAAAATTCTGTCTCATAAATCATTTATAAAAGAAAGAGACATATTTACATATCAAATATTGCATATGTTTTGCACTTAACTGTGTGTATTAATTAATAACATGTGCTGCTCAAAAACTATCTTTAATGCTTTTTATGATGTACAATAATTGACCTTGACTAGGCTCTCTTTTATGAAGTTACAAGTGGCAATATACTTCTGAAGGTAAATGAATTTAGTAGATAATAGGTTTTGTGTGTGTGTGTGTACTGAAATTTCTGAAAATAGAAATATTTATGCTATGATTTCATCAAAGAATTTTTTATTCTGGTTCAGGCTGAATTTGCTTTGTAATAAATTCTAAATTTGCTCAGAGATTTAAGCTATTCAGCTCAGAATTTAGTCCCTGATAGAAATTACAAAGAATGTATTATGAAAGAGAACTGTTGATCTCCTTGTCATTAACTTGAAATCATCCATAGTTACTTCGAGAAAATTGCAATGGACTCAGGCACTATGACATGAAATGTAAGATTTGATATATGAAATTGTATTTACTAGTGTGCAGCTATTTTATTATTATTTTGAATGTGTATAAACTTTCAGGGTAATGAGCTTCATTATTTCATCAAATGCTTGCTACCTGCTGTGTAAAGTAGTGCCTCTATTTATGTGAAGTTTTTGAAATGTTATGAGTGCTCACAGAAAATCACTTGTTGTAGAAGGACAGAGATCCACTGAAATGCCTGAAGTAAAGCAAGTACAAAAATGATGTTCAGCAAAACGTGCAAAGAAGAAAGAAACAAAATATTGCAAGCTTCTAGAATCTTCAAGACCTTCAAGAAATTCTCTCCAAAAAGTTGAGCTTTCCTAATAGCTAAAATATAATTCTATAGTCAAGAAATTTTTTTCTTTAATAGTCATAAATGTAACACTTGCAAGAAGTATGCAGACCAAAGGAGATGGCAGCTGCTCAGCCCTAACTATTTGTCTTTCATTTTGTGCAAATAGTATTCATCAATGCAAAAGTTACATACAATAAAATGCAGAAATCTTAAATATATAGCTTGATTATTGCTAACATATGTATACAACTAATCCTCAGATCAAAATAAAGAATATTTCCATCTACCCAAAAATTTCCCTCCGCAGTCAATTTCTGGGGACTCCAAGACAATTATTATTCTTATTTCTAGCATCACAAATTCCATGTTCCTTATTCTTAAACTTCATTCACAATGGAATCTTACATAATTTACTTTTTGTACCTTTTTTTTGTTTGCTCCAATATTGTTAATATCTAGCTATGTTATATTACTGATTTGCTTCTGCTTCTTTATATTATTGAGTAGTATACCATTGCTTGCTCATACTATATTTGTTAAATCATTTTTTGTGGATGACATTTGCATTATTTCTACTTTGAGGTTACTATGATTAAAGTTCAGATGAACCTTTTATATGTAAATCATTTTGAGGATGTATAAGAGTGGAATTTTCTGTCCATATCTTAATGAAAAGCTACCTAAAATTTTTTTTTTATATTAACAGTAACACTGTTTTTAATTTATCTATTTAAAAGGCAAAGACACAGAGTTTTTATCATTGATTTACTCCCCCAAACTAACTGCTATAGCTCAGAGTAAGGAGGGACCTGAGTCATGATCTGGGAACTCAACCCAGATCTTCTGCTTGGGTGGTCACAACACAACTATTTCAAACTCTGCTGCTTCCTCCAAGGATCTGCATTGACAGGAAGCCGGAATTGGAAAGCAGAGCCAAGGACTGAATCACACACTCCAATATGAAATGCAGGCATCTTAACTGACAATAAACAGCTAGGTCAAACACTCAGCCCAGTGGTAGCAAATGTATAAGAACTCTGATTGTTAGAGTAGGAAGCTAGGTTCTGTATCACTATATTCAATTTTTTCAAGAAATCCAGAGATTGTAATTTTTTAATGAAAAGTTCTGATTTTTTTTTTACAGGCAGAGTGGACAGTGAGAGAGAGAGACAGAGAGAAAGGTCTTCCGTTGCCGTTGGTTCACCCTCCAATGGCTGCCGCGGTCGGCGCACTGCGGCCGGCGCACCGCGCTCATTCGATGGCAGGAGCCAGGTGCTAGGTGCTTTTTCCTGGTCTCCCATGAGGTGAAGGCCCAAGCACTTGGGCCATCCTCCACTGCACTCCTGGGCCACAGCAGAGGGCTGGCCTGGAAGAGGGGCAACCGGGACAGAATCTGGCGCCCCGACTGGGACTAGAACCCGGTGTGCCGGCGCCGCAAGGCGGAGGATTCCATAAGCTGTACTTTGGAAATTTATATTCTTTAAATAAAAGCTTTATATATAAAATAAAAAAAGAAAAGTTCTGATTTTTAAAATATTAACAAATCTATAACAAGATATATTCACAAGCCAAATTTTTCCTGTAGGCCACCAATTTGACAATTCTAATGTATTATGTACCTCCCCGACTTTTAATGTAATAATAAGAGATTTGACTATTTCCTGGTGAATAAGAAATAATTTATATTTGTAAATATCTATAACTATTCTGTTAAAATATTGTTTATCTTTGGAACCTTTGAGATACAAAAGGTCTGTAAAACCACAAATCAGCTCCCAATAGTCTAGTACTGTGTTCTTTTACCTATCTTTTATAATTTTTCTCTCCTTTGTTGTCATCAAACCATTAGCTATATTCTTAATAATATAAATGTGGTTATTTTACACCTTTCTATTTAATTTTTTTCTAATATCTTTTGCAGGAATACAGATAATGACTTTTAATAAAGTGTGTATGGAAAGGCCTAAAAAGCAACCTTTTGAATAAAGTGGGAAAGTTTAGGTTTTTGTGACATCTGATTTTCTACATGGAGATAGCTATTCTTTTGTAGGTGCTTATAGAAACCATATTACAGAGAAGGAAGTTTGCAAGAGAGCTGAATTCTTATCTATCTAAAACATTAGTCTTAAATCAATAAGGAATTTAACCCAAGGCCAAAGATGCAAACAAGGGGTCTAATGGGCAAAAGCACAAAATTTTGCCATAATATAATTTCTTCAGAAAAAAAGATTCATATGTATTAGCTTTTCATTACAAAACAGAGTTCTTCTTATGGTATTTGTTTTAAATATTTTTAAACAAATGTTGATAAGAAGCATAAGTGCTCAAATGATAGTTAAACATTTGTAGGAAGGCAGAAAGTACTCCTGGTTTCTAGTTCATTTAGAAACAATAAAGCCACCATAATTGAGTGGTGCTCACCATCATCTAAGCAATAACATGCTTTTTGTTTATTTTATAAGATTTTTCTTTCTTTCTTCTTAACTTTTATTTAATGAATATAAATTTCCAAAACAGTTTATGGATTACAATGGTTTTTCCCCCCAATAACTGCCCTCCCACCCACAACCTTCCCATCTCCTGTTCCCTCTCCCCTTCCATTTGCACCAAGATTCATTTTCAATTATTTTATATACAGAAGATCAATTTACTATATACTAAGTAAAGATTTCATCAGTTTGCACCCACATAGAACGTAAAATGAAAAATGCTGTTTGAGTATTAGTTACAGCATTAATTCACATTGGACAACACATTAAGGACAGAAATCCTACATGAGGAGTAAGTGCACAGTGACTCCTGTTGTTGACTTAACAAATTGACACTCTTCTTTATGGTGCCAGTAATCTCCGTAGGCTCTTCTCATGAGTTACCAAGGCAATGGAGGCCTTTTGAGTTCGCCAAAACTGATCATATTTCGACAAGGTCATAGCCAAAGTTAAAGTTCTCTCCTCCCTTCAGAGAAAGGTACCTCCTTCTTTGATGGCCTGTTCTTTCCACTGGAATCTCACTCACAGAGATCGTTCACTTAGGACATTTCATTTTTTTTGCCACAGTGTCTTGACTTTCCATGCCTGAAATACGCTCATGGGCTTTTCAGCCAGATCTGAAAGCCTTAAGGGCTGATTATGAGGCCACAGTGCTGTTTAGGACATCTGCATGGTATGAGTCTGCTGCGTATCCTGCTTCCCATGTTGGATCATTCTCTCCCTTTTTAATTCTATCTTTCTCTGCATCTATTGAGATAATCTTATGGTTTTCCTTCTGCAATCTGTTAATGTGGTGTATCACACTGATTGATTTGTGAACATTAAACCATCCCTGTATACCCGGGATAAATGCCACTTGGTCTGGGTAGATGATCTTTTTGATATGTTGTTATATTCTATTTCCCAGAATTTTATTGAGGATTTTTGCATCTATGTTCATCAGGGATATTGGTCTGCACTTTTCTTTCAGTGCTGCATCTTTCTCTGGCTTAGGAATTAAGGTGATGCTGGCTTCATATTAAGAATTTGGGAGGATTCCGTCTTTTTTGATTGTTCTGAATAGTTTGATAAGAATTGGAGTTAGTTCTTCTTTAAATGTCTGGTAGAATTCAGCAGGGAATCCATCTGGTCCTGGGCTTTTCTTTGTTGGGAGGGCCTTTACTACTGTTAAAATTTCTGTCTCAGTTATGGGTCTACTTTGGTTTTCTATGTCTTCCTGGTTCAATTTAGGTAGATTGCATGTGTCCAGGAATCTATCCATTTCTGATATATTTCCCTGTTTGCTGGCATACAACTCTTGGCAGTAATTTCTGATGATTCTTTTTATTTCTGAGGTGTCTGTTGTTACATTTCCTTTTTCATCTCTGATTTTATTGATTTGGGTCTTTTCTTTTTATAGTTAGTTGGGCCAATGGTGTGTCAATTTTATTCACCTATTGATATAAACTTTCCTCTTAACACTGCTTTTACTGTATCCCATAAGTTTTGATATGTTGTGTTGTTATCCTCATTTACTTCCAGGAAATTTTTGATTTCTCTTTTGATTTCTTCTATGACTAAATGTTCATTCAAGAGCATGTTGTTCAGTCTCTATGTGTTTGCATACTCCCTAGGGATTTCTGAGTTGCTAATTTCCAACTTCATTCCCTTATGGTCTGAGAAGCTGCATGGCATGATTCTAATTCTTTTGAATTAGCTGAGACTTGCTTTATGGCCTAGTATGTGGTCAATCCTAGAGAAGGTTCCAAGTACTGCTGAGAAGAATGTAAATTCTTTAAATGTAGGATTGAAAGTTCTGTAGATATCTATTAGATCCATTTGGGCTATAGTGTCGATTAAATCTGCTGTTTCCTTGTTGATCTTCTGTCTGGTTGATCTGTATATTTCTGAGAGTGGAGTATTAAAGTCCCCCAGTAGTATTGTATTGGAATCTAAGTCTCCCTTTAAGTCCCTTAACATATCTTTTAAATAAATTGGTGCCCTGTAATTAGGTGCATATACATTTATAATAGTTACATCTTCCTGTTGAATTGAACCCTTAATCATTATATGGTGCCCCTCTTTGTCTCTCTTAACAGGCTACACCTGCTTTTTTCATTTCTGATGGCATGGAATACTTTTTTCCAACCCTTACTTTCAGTCTGCGTGCATCTTTGTTGGAAAGATGTGTTTCTTGTAGGCAGCAAATAGATGGGTTTTGTTCCTTAACCCAATCAGCCAATCTGTGTCTTTTAACTGGATAATTCAGGCCATTTACGTTCATGTGACTATTGATAGGTAGTGACTTTGCCCTGCCATTTTCCCAAAGATATTTTGTAGAATATGTTTTGAGCTTCCTGTGATCTTTTACTGGGAATTTTTCTTCTTTTACCTTCTTTCATATTGATGGTCGTGTTTCTGTGTTTCTGTGTGTAGCACATCTTTAAGCATTTTTTGCATGGCTGGACAAGAGGGAACAAATTCTTTCAGTTTCGGTTTGCTATGAAAGGTCTTTATTTCACCTTCATTCACAAATGAGAGCTTTGCAGGATATAATTTTCTGGGCTGACAGTTTTCCTCTCTTAATACCTGGGCTATGTCTCACCATTCCCTCCTAGTCTGTAGGGTTTCTGATGAGAAGTCTGCTGTTAGTCAAACTGGAGATACTCTGAAGGTAATCTGATGTTTCTCTCTTGCACATTTTAGGATCTTTTCTTCCTGTTTCCCTGTAGTGAGTTTAATTACAACATGTCGTGGTGAGGATCTCTTTTGGTCATATTTATTAGAAGTTCTATGAGCTTCCTGTTCTAGGATGTCTCTGTCCTTCTCCAAACCCAGGAAATTTTCTGCTAGTATCTCACTAAAAAGGCCTTCTAATCCTTTCTCTCTCTCATGCCTTCAGGAACTCCTAGAACCCGAATGTTGGGTTTAATAGTATCCTGTAGAGTCCCAAAAATATTTTTTTAGATTTCTAATTTCCTGTTCTTTCTTTGGTTTGTATACTTTCCTGTTCTCTGTCTTCTAATTCCAATATTCTCTCTTCTGCTTCACCCATTCTGTTTGTAAGGCTCTCTAATGTGTATGTCATTTGATCTATTGAGTTCTTCATTTCATTATGATTTCTCTTCGCTATCACTGTTACATGTTCTACTAGTTGCTTCATTTCATTTTGATTCCTCTTTAATATTTCATTTTCACAAGAGAGATTTTCTATCCTGTCCAGTAAGGATTTCTGTAGTTCAAGAATTTGTTTTTGAGAACTTCTTAATGTTCTTATCAATTTTTTGAGATCTGTTTCTTGCATTTCTTCTATCGCATCATCTTCATAATCTTGAATTTTGGTGTCTTGTTCATTTGGGGTGTCATAGTACCTCCTTGCTCTTGTTTCCTCGATTTCTGCATTTGTTGCTTGGCATTGTGGAGATATTCTTTGGTTTCTTCACTGTGGTGTTTTTTTTTTCATTATACTATGACTCTAGATTAAGTGGACTGTCTGCTTTTAATGGATCCTTAGAGGCCTGTGATGGGTGTGGCCATAGAGCTTTGTTTGGTTCTTGAGAGTTAAGGATGTGCCAAAGGTGACTCACCCAGGTTGTTCTCTTTCTCTCGCTCTCTCTCTCTCTTTTTTTTTTTTTTAACTCAGAAAGGAAGTAATTCCACACAGCTGGGTAGAATTGAGGGTAGTCAATGTATGAAATTTGGCCTCTGTGTGTATAATATTTATCTGCTGTGCCCCAAGGACCACACAAACGGTCTATGCAGTCTTCCGTGTGATCTCAAATTTCCGTCCAGTCTCCCACTGGGTTACCAAGGTTACCGAGTTTGTGTACTCCGTGAGTTCTCTCTCACACCCTCAGATTTTCACAGTCTCAGTTCTAGCTCCACACCTTCACTAGGTCCTAACCTCCTGTTATTTCTCCCCACCAGAGTCAGGTTTTTCTGCTTGGTTGATGGCGGGCGCCACTATACGTATGTCCAAAATGGTGCTTGCTCTTCGTCTTGCTTGCCTTTGTAAGCTGAATGGAGAGAGAGGCTTCTGTCCATGCTGGTCCCTTTTATTTATTTATTTTTGTCTCTTCTGTAGTTAGCCTGGTGAACTTTCCCCAGCGGGGCTTTAAGCCTCGTTCCCTCTAGGTTCTTTCTGCCATTTCCCTGCCAATGTCTCAGGCTACTGACCTCACCTCCCCTTCCAATACTGGTGCATAGACTCCATAACTGAGCTCCTGATCATGGGTGTCCTTTTTCTCCCCATAGGTCTGTTGGACCCCCAATCATTGGGATGCCCACTTGTTCGGGTGGACGACCAAAGACCCAGACTGCAGACAAGTTGATGCAAAAGCACAAGGATTTTATTGAGCGTTTGTGCAAACAGGCCCTCTACCCCTGCAGTTGGTGAGGAGCCCCGAACAGCAGTTACACACCGGTGTTAAAGGCAAATACCACAAAATTAGCATACCACAAAATGCGGGCATAAAATGCAGGCATGGAATGCTGGCATAAAATGCAGAGATGCTACTGGATTGGTAGGTTGGAAGGGCATCATGAGTGCGTGCGCTTAGAGACTCTCCGAAGGGGGAGGAGCAGCTTTGCTCCGGGAGGGGGTCATTTTTCCTTCCCGGAATTACCCAACCCAGAGAATGTTCTGCCTGCTAATCTCTGAGGAACATCTTGCTTTTTCTGACTTTAGGAAACCTCTGGTATTTGCTCTCGCCTGAGACCAGCCCTAATTTCTTGTCCCCCTGCAAGGGTCCTTCAGGTCCTCCATGTCACATCCACTAGATCCAGAAGAGTTTCCTCTGCAATTTTTTTCCCAAGCCTTTCCCTGAAACTACAGTAACTCCACTTTTATTAAACTATCTTTTCCCGGACTATCAGTGTGCGCCTTCACTATTACACCATCTTGGCTCCATCTTTCTTTTTGTTTTAAGGTTGATTTTTTATTTATTTGAAAGACAGAGTTACAGAGAGAGGTAGAGACAGAGAGAAAGGTCTTCCATCCACTGGTTCACTCCCCAGATAGCCACAATGGGCCGGAGCTGTGCCAATCCCGCAATAACATGCTTTGTTGGATCTGATGCTCATATACTGTGAGTTCTGTTACTGTCATTAGACCCCTATTCCAAATGAGAAAATTGCATCCCCAAAAAGTTAGTTAATGGAATAAATTCACTCAAAGATTAATAGGTTATGGGAATAGAAATTGAATCCTGGAAGTTTTCTTCCAGAGCCCTTGTTATCCACAATGTCCTACATTCTTGTGTCTACATGTTCTCTTTTCTAAGCTGAAACTTTAAGAAAATGTTTTAATTAACATTACAATGCAATGACTTTGACAACTTCTTATAAGTTATTGTTGTAGTTACCAATATTCTGTTATAAACTATCAGATATCGTACTGAATGAGCAGTATATTCTAAATAGGCCACTTTTTAAGAAGTTCCTGTATTTAATGACAAAATTGTTAATTCAATGTGCTCACCTACATAACAGATGCCATTGAGGTGTTATAAAGAAGACTAAAAATGGTCCATTGCATTTATCTCATATTTGCAATATATACACAAGCAAGCACTGAATATGCAAGTTAGTTTAACATACAACTTAAAAAATGAAGTGATTTGTATCTCAGGTACTTTCCAAAAGAACAATTAGCTTTTGATTAGGAAAAAAATTTTAAAAATCTGTGCAACTGAATGTAGCCACAGTACAAGCTGCATGGTGTTTCCTTGTGTTAAATAATTAATCACAAATGTTCCACTTACTGATTTACTAACAAGGCTTTCCATGTTTGCTTGGTAGTTCACAAAGCCCTGCCATTCTAGAAACTATAATTAGGAAATAAGTAGGATTTCTCAATTCGAAATATATTTGCCTGGCAATTAAGATAACTTTAAAAAAATATGAGTGGGTTTGAAAATGTTCTTTAAAAGAGCTCCTATAAGAATATAAAATTTGAAATCCTTGAAAGTAGACATTATCCATAGTTAATATCACTGAATTTCACCACTCTTTTCCAATTTTACTAGAATTACAAAGGTCAATCAACATGAGGAATGCTCACTGTTTAGGAGAGCAGCCTCTACTAATGGGCTTTCCACCCCTATCTTGGGGTCCCCTAGGCCTTTGAACCTTGCCATGGAGCAGCTGGGTTTCCATTATCACTAAGCTCTTCACTGAGTTGCTGCAGAGTGACAGACTTTGTTCTAACTTCCTCAAATGCAAATGCAAATACAAATACAGAGCACATTCATATTATCCAGATGACTTAGCAGCAATTTCTTTCAACAGGAATCATTGCTCATTCCCAGATAAATAAAAATACCAAAAATTTCATTTTTTCTTTTAAAATATCAAAATTAAAACTCACACTAAATATCCTTTATCCAAAATTCTTGGGACCAAATGTGCCTCAGATTTGAGAATTTTTTCATATTTTGGAGTATTTTCATATCATAATGAGATACCTTGGAGATAGGAGCAAAGCATAAACACAAAATTCATTTATGCTTCATAGTTACCTATATACATAGCCGGAAGAAAATTTTATCTAATATTATAATAATGTTGTTTATGAAACTATGAAGTGGACCATTAGATTTGTGATATCATGTCAGTACTCAAAAATTTCAGGTTTCAGAGCATTTTAGGTTTTGGATTAAGGGTATTCAATATGTTATGCAAGTGGAGGACTTTGAGTTCATACACAAGTTTAAAGTACTCTTTTTCAGCACAGTGCATATTAAAATATTTTATACCCTAAAGTAATAAACACCTTTATTTGAATGTCGATATAAACCTTTAAGTTGTGGTTATAGTGAAAAAGATTAGTGCCGGCTGCAGCGTGCTGGCCACGGCAGCCATTGGAGGGTGAACCAATGGCAACGGAAGACCTTTCTCTCTGTCTCTCTCTCTCACTGTCCACTCTGCCTGTCAAAAAAAGAAAGAAAAAGATTAAGTAGAACTAAGATTCTGATGTATTATTTAAGGATGATGCATTTAGGCTAGAAATTGAGATGATGGTTAGAGTGCCCTCGTCTGATATCAGAGCAGCTGGGATTGCTTCCTCATTCGGACTCTTGACTACACTATGGCTTCCTGTTAATGCAGTCCCTTAGGAGGAGAGTGATGATCCTGAGACTGCAATGAAGGCTTTAATAGTTAAGTTCTTGCCACCCACTGGTAGACCTGGATTGAGTTACAGGCTCCTCCTAGACCACCGCAGACATCTGAGGAGTTGCCCAGCAAACACAAGTGCCCCAATCCCCGGCCCCATCTCTCCCCTTCCTTTCTTCCTTCCCTCTCAAATAAATAATTTTTAAATAAAAATAATATAATTAAGCAGAAAGCTAAGTTTTACATATAGATAAAATATTTAACACAGGAGGACATCAGATAACATCTTCAGGTTACAAAAACAAAATTCATTTTCTGAATACTTCCATTTACACAAATAAGGAAACACATCAGAATGCAGAAGGCATTATGGTATCAGTACATTCATTATCTAAAGCAATTGCCATTATTAAGAACAGTTTTTGAGGTTGTTCACTCTATGACAATATGTTTTGACTATGCATTCAGGATTAGGGCTAATTAAACAAACTTGAGCATATCAACAACAGCTTTCAACTCCACTAGGGGTTCCTTTAGTGTTCAAAGACACCCTACTGAGGAAGATCCAGCCCTTTCTTCCTGTCTTAAACACGGTCCCACTAAATCCCCTTAGCAAAAGTCCTGAGAATATTGTATGTGAGCAATATTACAAGAATATTTTCGTACTATTTCACTGGGAGATTAATAGTTTCTCAGTGGGATTGCTAAAGTTTCTAAGTGCATTTATTTTTATGTATAAAATGGATCACAGTCATTGTTTTTTATCTTTAAGGACAAAAAAGAAAATAATTGGATAAGAATTAACACATACTGTTTTTATAGCTTCTAAAAGGAATAACTTCCTTAAGAAGCAAATAATTATTGGAATGCATTAAGGAAATTTGTTTCTCTAGAGGTGACAGTCTGGTAGCCTGTGGACTGAATCTGGCCATCAGACACATTCTTACAAGCTTGCACAATATTTGGAAACATTGAGACATGCCATGTGAAAATTCAGATTTCATGCTTTTACAAATGATTCAGCAACCCTATGCTCAGATAATTGCCTGATTGCAATTAGCTGGAGCTGGGTGTCAGCTGTGTTCTATAGAGTGGACATACTCCCCCCCCCCCCCCCAGTTTATCACAATCAATCCTTATACGTCTCAATGTCCAGTTCTTTGCCTGATTTTTCCTGCTGGCCTTCTTAGGCAGCTGTTTTTTACTTCATGATGCACTATGTTTTTACTTCTAAAGTTTTCAAAATATATTTATTCTGTCTCCTCATCAAGCTTGGCTTAATGCAGAGAATCATATAACAATGAATTCAAACATTTCCATCTCTGAAAATAAAAAAGAAAAGAAAATAGGCAACTCAAAGCAAACAGCCCCTAGGATTGGTTTTCAAGTATTCAGTTCAAGGGTGTTCAGTGTCTTCTGAAAACAGCATATGGCTTAGAAAATATTTTCTTTTATTTCCTCCCTCATGTTAAGCCCCTGATGCAAATTAATACATGGTAAAATCTAGAAATCACTAGAGGTCATACGTTCTTAAGTTCTATGTTATTCCTAAGACAGATGGAAAAGCAAAGAAATGAAAATGTTTTATGAAAGAAGTCATTTCCAGAGCAAGCATAGTTCTGTACTAGGTAAAAGTCTCAATTACTTTAGTTTTCAAGTTCAGGAAAACAAAAAGAATAGAAACCCCAACACTAAACAAAAAGTCTGTCTGGCATAGATATCCCAGAGTAGTGCTGCACCTCATCTGCTTGATATGCCAGGCAGATCCATTGTGAACAGTCTTGAGAGAGGCCAAGATGGCAATATAGCAACAGAATGTTTTGAGATGTACGGGGCAAACTAGATAGTTAATAAGCAGAGGGGATACAGGAAGGTGACAGAGTCGCAAGAAATTCACACAGAGAAGGCACAGTAAAGGTGTGGTAGAAACCCCAAATGAAGAGATTAGTGCCACACACCCCCTCAGTGAACAAGGTGAGAAATCACGAGTCCATGGAGCTGTAAATAGTGGCTGGTGGGGGAGCCTGGCAAGCTGCATTTGAAGCTCCAAGCAGAAAGAAAAATACAGGAGAATGAAGAGGTTGGGCATGCCCCTGTCCATTTAAGTCTCCCCACTCCCCCTAACTGGACCTACAGCCAGCAGGGAGAAGCCATATTGCTTGTTTACATTTTTTAACATAAGCAGGGGGCTGCTGCATTTGCCTCCTATGCACACTCCAATCAATTTTAGGGGCCCCCTTCCAACACCCCCAACCGGGGAATAAGGATCACAACATTTCAGAGTAATTTAATCCCCACCACTCAAACTGTACAATAAGGAGTAGACCTAAACATCAAACACCCAAGCTTGATCCACACACCAGTGAGAAGTGAGCCCAGCCCCAGTAGGCAAGGCTTAGGGCAACAAAATCCCGGTGCCCACTCCATCATGATCTAGAAGTGAGCAGGGCTCCAGGAGGTGGGGCTACATGCTTCCACTTGTAATGCACAGACACAAAGCAGCTCATAGCAGAGGGAAATCTCCCCACAAACACAAAGTCAAAATTAGACAAAATCAACCAGAAATGCCAAAAAACAAAGGAAAATTCCAAATAAGAATAGGAAGACTCTATGAACTACCCAAAGGAACACTATAATCTTCAAAAATGGAAGCTAAAGAAGAAGAGATCAAGAATATGCCACAAAAGGAATTCAGAAAATTAATTAAAAGTCAGATTACTTAGAAACAACAAGAAACAAATTCACAATCTAAATGAAAAGTGGTCCCAAGAAATTGATATGTTAAAGAGAAGCCAGAATGAAATGCTAGAAATGAATAGATCAAATAAAAATGCAAAGCAAAGTCTTAACAATACAATAGATGAGACAGAAGACAGAATATCAGAATTAGAAGACAGATCTGGAAGAAATACAATCAGATCAAATGTAAGAAGAAGAAATCAGAAAATTAAAAATCACAGTTGGAGATTTACCAGATTTTATCAAACGACCTAACTTACGGATCCTAGCAATTCTGGAAGGTGCGGAACGAGAGAAAGGATTAGAAGTTCCTCTTATGAAATAGCAGAGAATTTCCCCAATCTGGAGGAAGAAAGAGACATCCAAGTACAAGAAGTACACAAAACTCTCAATGGACATGACCAGAAAAGAACTTCATCACAACACATTGTAGCAAAACTCTCCTCAGTGAAACATAAAGAACAGATCTTCAGCTCTTTGCTATGGCCTGGAAGAGCAGTGGAAGATGACCCAAGTCCTTGGGCTCCTGTATCTGCATGGGAGGCCTGGAGGAAACTCCTGGCTCCTGGCTTCAGATCAGTGCAGCTCTGGAATTTGGGGCAATTTGGAGAGTGAAGCAGCGGATGTTAAGACCTCTCTCTATCTCTGCCTCTCCTTCTCTCTCTGTGTAACATTGACTTTCAAATAAATAAATAAATCTTTAAAAAAACAGATCTTAAAATGTGCACAAGAGAAACAACAAATCACATTCAGAGGAAACCAAATTAGACTCATTCTGGACTTCTTATAAAAAACTCTACGGGCAAGGGGACAATGGCAAGACATATTCCAATTCATAATAGAAAAAAAACTGTCAACCCAGAATATTGTACCCTGAAAAATTCTAATTTATGAATAAAGGAGAAATAAAGATCTTCCACAACAAGCAGAAATTGAAAGAATTTGTAACTACTCACCCAGCCCTACAAAAAGTGCTCAGGGATATGCTACACATTGAAACACAGAAACAGGAACATCACTAAAAAGATGAATGCAGAAAATGACCCAGCAAAAGTACAAAATAAATACAAAATACATAAACAGGACTATTTACAGAAACATGGCAGGGCAAACAAGGTACCTAACAATAGTTACACTGAATATAAATGGCCTCAGTTCGCCAGTTAAAACACACAGATACCTGAATCCATTTACTGCCTACAAAAAAACACATCTTACCAAAAAGAAGCATGCAGAATGAAAGTGAAAGGGTGGAAAGGGTTATTCCATACAAACAGAAACCAAAAAAGAGCTCGTGTGGCCATCCTAATATCAGACAAAATAGACTTTAACACAAAAACTATTAAAAGAGATAAAGAAGGACACTAATGATTAAAAGATTGATTTAATGGAAGATATGATTATTATAAATGTATATGAACCTTATTGCAGGGTACCTGGTTATTTAAAAGAAGTCTAAAGGGATCTAAAGGGAGATATGGACTCAAATACAATAGTAATGGGAAACTTCAATACTCCACTTTCAGTGATGGACAGATCAACCAGACAGAATATTAGTAAAAAAACAACAGAGTTGATCTATACTATAGACCAAATGGACCTAATGGATATCTACAGAACTTTCCATCCTCAAGTTGCAGAATATACATTCTTCTCACTAGTACCTGGAACTTTCTCTAGGATTGACCACATGCTAGGCCATAACACAAGTCAGCAAATTCAAAAAAATCAAAATCATACCATGCATTTTCTCTGACAACAATGGAATGAAACTGGAAATCAACAACTCAAGAATCTCTACATCATATGCAAACACATGGAGAATGAATTAACATGTTTCTGAATGAAAAGTGCATCACAGAAAAAATCAAAAGAGAAATCAAAAAATTTCTGGAAACAAATGAAAATAATAACTATAACAAAATATGTGGGAAACAGCAAAAGCAGTATTAAGAAGAAAGTTTATAGCAATAGGTGCCTACATCAAGAAATGGGAAAGGCACCAAATCAATGAACTATCTATGGATCTCAAGGATCAAGTAAAACAACAGCAAACCAAACCAAAAACTAGTAGGAGAAAAGAAATAATTAAAATTAGAGAAGATATCAACAAAATTGAAACCAAAAAAAAAGATCAGCAAAAGGAAGAGCTGTTTATTTGAAAAAAATAAACAAAACTGACACAACATTGGCCCAACTAACTAAAAAAAAGACCCAAATCAATAAAATCAAAGATGAAAAAGGAAATGTAACAAACACCACAGAAATAAAAAGAATCATCAGAAACTACTACAAAGAGCTATATGCCAAAAAATCAGGAAACCTAGAGGAAATGGATAGATTCCTGGACACATGCAATCTACCTAAATTGAGCCATGAAGATTTAGAAAAGCTAAAAGACCCATAACCAAGGTAGAAATTGAATCAGTAATAAAAGCCTTCCCAACAAAGAAAAGCCCAGGACCGGAAGGTTTCATTGCTGAATTCTACCAGACATTTAAAGAACTAGCTCCAGATCTTCTCAACTTATTCAAAACAACTGAAAAGGAGTGAATCCTCAAAAATTCTTTCTATGAAGCCAGCATCACCTTAATTTCTAAACCCAGAAGAGATGCAACAGAGAAGGAAAACTACAGAACATTTTCCTGGATGGACATAGATGCAATAATCTTAAAAAAAATTCTGGACAATGGAATCCAACAACACATCAGAAAGATCACTCACCCACACCAATTGGGAATTTTCCCTGGTATGTAGGGATGGTTCAACATTCGCAAATCAATATGATACATCACATTGACAAATTGAAGAAGAAAAATCATATGATTATCTCAATAGATGCAGAGAAAGCATTTGACAACACCCTTTCATGATGAAAACTATACACAAATTGGGTTTGGAAGGAACATGCCTCAACACAATCAAGGCAATTTAAGATGAACCCACAGCCAGCATCATATTGAATGGAGAAAAGTTGGAAGCATTCCCACTGGGATACATTACCAAACAGGGTTGCCCACTCTCACTGCTGCTTTTTAATATAGTACTGGAAGTTTTAGGCAGAACCATTAGATAAGAAAAATAAATCAAAGGGATAAAAATTGGGAAGGAGGAAGTAAAACTATCTCTATTTTCAGATGATATGATTCTATATATACAGGTTACACAACTCCACTAAGAGACTATTGGAACTCATAAAAGAGTTTCGTGAAGTAGCAGAATATAAAGTCAATTCACAAAAATCAACAGCCTTTGTATACACAGACAATGCCATGGCTGAGAAAGAACTTCTAATATCAATCCCATTAACAACAGCTACAAAAGAAATCTAATACCTTGGAATAAATTTAGCCAAGGATGTCTAAGATTTTTATAATGAGAATTACAAAACATTAAAGAAATAGAAGATACAACAAAATGAAAATATCTTCCATGTTAATGGATTGGAAAAATATCATCAAAATGTCCATTCTTCTAAAAGTAATTTTCATATTCAATATGATACCAATCAAAATACCAAAGATGGGGGCCAGCACCATGGCTCACTTGGTAAATCCTCCACCTGTGGTGCTGGCATCCCACATAGGTACCAGGTTCTAGTCACAGTTGCTCTTCTTCCAGTCCAGCTCTCTGCTGTGGCCCAGGAGGGCAGCGGAGGATGGCCCAAGTGCTTGGGCCCTTGCACCCACATGGGAGACCAGGGAGAAGCACCTGGCTCCTGGCTTTGGTTCAGATCAGCACCGACCGTGGCAGCCATTTGCGGAGTGAACCAACAGAAGTACAGAAGTAAGAACTTTCTCTCTCTCTCTCTCTCTCTCTCTCTTTCTCTCTCTGTCTATAACTCTACCTGTCAAATAAATAAAAATAATTTTAAAACACAAATAAATAAGTTTTGAGCTTCCATAGCCTTGGCAGCTCATGACAAGAGCCTCGGGGGATTACTGACATCATAAATAAGAGTGTCAATTGTTAAATCAACAATGGGAGTCACTGTACATTTGTTCCCCATGTAGGATCTCTGTCCTTAATGTGTTGTACTGTGTGAATTAATGGTAACACTACTACTCAAACAGTATTTTATACTTTGTGTATCTGTGTGGGTGCAAACTGTTGAAATATTAGTATAGACCAAGTTGATCTTCTGTATATAAAGATAATTGAAAATGAATCATGATGAAGAATGGGATGGGAGAGAGAGTGGGAGATAGGATGGTTGTGGTTTGGAGGGAGGTTATGGGGGGAAAAGCCACTATAATCCAAAAGCTGTACTTTGGAAATTTATATTTATTAAATAAAAGTTAAAAAAACATAGTTAATCATATATATATATATATATATTTCAATTGAAAATAGATCTCAGTGGAAAATAGAGTGGGAATAAGAGAGGAAGGAGGAAGTTTATAACTGTAAAGCTGTATGGTTCTGCATATATTCCTACAGACTTACTTCTAAGGGTACAGTTTACTAACTTATCATGGAACTCCAAATTACATTAAAATTTGATAGTAAAACTGCCATATTTTGTTAAAGCAATCATATTAAGTGTTAAAGCGAACATATAGATAGAATTAAGTGTTAAATAGATCATATAAATAGCATCAGGTGCCTGGTAATAATAATAGACAGAATTTAAAAGAAAGAAAAAATTAAAAAGGAAAAGAAAGAATGTCAAACATGGGAAGCAGTCCACACAGCAGACTCATAGAATGACAATTGCTTTAAGTAACACTCTGGTCTCAGAATAAGCCCTTAAGGCATTCATATCTGGCTGATAAGCCCATGAGAGCATTTCAAGCGTGGAAAGCCAAGACAATGTGGCACTCCAGTTAGAATGGTTGTCATACAGGAATCCAGCAACAACCAATGCTGGTGAGGATGTTAGGAAAAAGGTACCCTAATCCACTATTGGTGGGAATGTAAACTGCTGCAGCCACTGTGGAAGACAGTATGGAAATACTTCAGAAATCTAAATATAGACCCACAATATGATCCAGCCATTCCACTCCTGCGAATTTACCCAAACCAAAAGAAGTCAGTATCTTAAAGTTATCTGTACCCTCATGTTTATTGCAGCACATTTAAAAATAGCTAAGATATGGGATTAACCCAGGTGTCCATCAATTATTGACTGGATAAAGAAATTATGGTGTATATACATTATGGAGTACTACTCAGCTGTAAAAAAAAAAAAAATGAAATCCTGTCTTTTGAAACAAGATAGACACAACTGGAAACGTGAAATAAGCCAGTCCCAAAAAGACAGATATCAGATGTTTTCTCTAATTTGAGGTAATAGAGTACCTAAAATATATTGTTTAGAATTGAAATGAACATCTTGAGACCAATGATTATTTATAGCTCTTCTCTCTTCTGTTGAGTAACTTTTTTTCTTCATACTATTTGTTGCACTCTTTTACTTCTTGTATTGTTAACTATATGATCATTAAGTAAACTGAAAATAGATTTTTATAAAAATTAAGAGTGGGAATGTGAGAGGCAGGAGAAACAAAGATTGGAATCTGGGTGGGAGGAAGGGTGGGGGAAAGTATCATTACATTCCTAAATCTGTATATATGAAATATTTGAAACTTGAATAACTTATATAAAATTTCAAAAAAGAAGAAAAACTTATATAAAATTTCAAAAAAGAAGAAAAACTATTAACAGTCTCTCTAAAGGACAGAATTTTACCAGTTATAGTCATGAAATGAAAGGGATACTGATAGTAGCTGATAGAGAAATGTGGTTGGGAGGCTGGCACTGTGGCATAACAGGTTAAGTCATAGTCAGTAGTGCCAGCAATCCACGTGGAGAACAGTTCTAATCCTGGTCACTCTACTTGTGATCCAGCTCCCTACTAGTGTGCCTGGGAGGGCAGCAAAAAATGGTTCAAGTTCTTGGTCTCTGCACCCATGTGGGAGACCCAGAGGAAGCTCCTAGCTCCTAGCTTCAGCTAAGCCCAGCCTTGGCCATTGTGGCCATTTGGGAAGTGAACCAGCAGATAGAATCTCTCTCTCTCTCTCTCTCGCTCTCGCTCTCGCTCTCCCTCTCCCTCTCCCTCTCCCTCTCACTCTCACTCTCACTCTCTTTCTCGGGTTCTCCTTCTTTCTCTGTGACTCTACCTTTCAAATAGATAAACAGATCTTTAAAGATAGAGAGAGAGAGAAATGTAGTTGATAAGATTTTTCTTTTGTTGAACTTTGTACATAAAATCATGACAGTAAAAACAATTAAAATTAAAACCAAATAAGTATTACAGAACAAGAAACACAAGTAACTGATGAATATATTAATTGAACATTTTTTCAAAAAAAGAAACATACTTATTAATCTGTAGTACTGATGCTGTAGTCTATTAAGTAAATTTAATAAAGCCAAAATATCTGCTCACAGTTTACCACTGATAAACATTTTATTTTCTTATATCATTTTTCAGTTTTAAAACAAAGATGAATGATATTAGAATTTCATTTTTAATTTTATTTTTAATTCTAATTTTAATTAATGTTTAACAGATTCAATTAGATCTGTAGATACAATTCTAATAACATAATGATATTCTCTTCCTCCCTCCCTCACTCCCTCCCCCTCTCTTTCCCTCCTATCCTCCATTCTTCTCCCTTCCTTCCAGAAGAGATTCTATGTAGATTACAATTTGCAATGTACTAAAAAAAATACTACACTTCACTCTGAGGTCTATTTCATATCTTAAATTTTACACATAAAAATAATTTCCAGTGGTCACACAGAATGACAGAGCTGAAGTAACAGGTTCTCTGTCTTGTCAGGTCATGTACTCCTGTACTGCTTGTGTCCCAGCATCCAAGTGCCCTTCCACAGGCCCCACATTCTACCTTTGCCAGAACAGGAATGTACCAGAAAGGTTGTAAGAGGAACCAAAGGAACACTACTAATTAGAACACCATGCTTTTGACTGATTCGATCTTACCTGCTCTTTTGGCTTTGATGGAAGGATGAAAGTTGCCTGCCTTAGCCCTTCCATTCATCAGCTATGAGACTGAATGGGCAGTGATTCTGACAATGGCATGGCAGTCTGCTGTGCAGTAAGGGAACACTCAAGACCTCATACCAAAGCATCTCTTACTCACAAAGACAAGGCTTAGTTAAGGATGGAAAGCTACTTGGATCCAACCTGGCTTCTAGAGTAGTCTTAGCACCTCCTAGAACTGTACTTCTCAAGCTTCACTGTGTGTGTGTGTGTGTGTGTGTGTGTGTGTTTGCAAATTACTCAGGGATTCTGATTGGCTAGGTCCCCAGCATAGGGACTCAGATCTGCATTTCTACAAAATTCTCAGGTGATCCTGTCTAGAACAATTTCATTTAACCTCCCATGTTTTTCATGATTTTTTCAGCAGCATCCGAGGGTTTAGAATAATCTCTGGATCTTGAGAGCCACCACTAAGGGACTGAAAACAAGCAGGAAAAAGAGGAATTATGAGATGGTACTAGTAAAAGGCTGAGACATCATCCACGTCACAGCTGTAAATGGAAGATTGAGTTTTCAAACATCAAAACAGGTGATCAGTAAGTATGGTTATAAAATTAATAAAAAAGTAAAGTTTCAAGATTATCTTTTGATTAAGGATCCTTTGTTATCATATCAAGTGGTTTTCATAAATAAAAACCAAATGGTGCTAATGAGTTCACAGACTATTCTATATGATTCTGTTTGTGAATTAATTATAAAGATCATTATAAGTGATTTATTAGTATGTTACCTTTAGGTGATTTCTTATTATAGAACATCCATATGCTAGAAAAGTCTAAATTAATTTGCAGTTTATGAGTATTTATATGCTAATGTAAGTACTGATTTTTTATAAAATTTTAACATTGCAGCTTAATGTATATTTGGTACTCCTCCAACTATATAGATTAAAATAATTTCTAGATTATTTGTGATAAAGTCCATCTGGTTGATACAATATAGAGCTTTCAAAGTCATTTATTTGGTCTAGATTTCAGAATCAATCCCTTAGTATTCTTACGTCTTCCTTCCCTGCAAGGTAACCAATTTAAGTGAAATAAAGCGATTTTTAATGGAATAGACTGTTCAAATGACCCTATTTCCTGAAGAGGGCATTTTCATGAATATTTATTTAATCTCTTTTACTTTTCTCAGGTTTTATTTTAAATTATGCTCACCAGGATAACCTCAGGAGTTGAGAAATCTATTTTTTTCATGAAGGCATTGAATAATAAACATAGACCTGTTGCACAAGTTTCTAAGATATACTACAACTTGCTTGTAAAACATTCATCTAATGCCATCCAGCTACAAATAATATATATGCTTAGTCCTTTCTTTAACTATCTTAAAAATAGAGTAAAAAATAAGGAACACAGAAATGATAGAAAAGGTTGGTAACACCAAATAAATACTGTTTGCAAAACTATTATAATGCAAAATATTTTAGCGGGATAAAAGGCATATATACTGGATATACCCTTTTGGTTCTCTGAAATACATAAGCAACATAAACATGTGCATAAAAAGTTGGAAGATTGCTCATTTCATAGAGTATGTTAAACATTTATTCTAGCTTGGGCAGAAATAACTCATTTGAAGCTTTCCTTATTGTGTTTTAATCATAAACACTAAAATATTTATTTAGAATCTAATTTGCACATGTTTTGAATGAATGAAAATAATTGGTGAGTAAATTTAGCCTGTGATGAATCTTTTACCAGAAGATCACATTGTCTGAAGAGTGAGGGGAAGGGTTGGGGAATGTGTTTCCTAACAGATATTCTTATTCCTCCGAGTCCTAATAAAGACGATAGAAATTAATACAGCCTTTTGGAAAACAGTACATAGGTTCAAAAAAACTAAAAATAGAACTACCATATGATTCAGCAATCCCACAAGAGAAATGAAATCCATCTGTCAAAGAGACATCTGTACTTCCATGTTTATTGCAGCACTATTCACAGCAGCCTGGAAATGGAAACAATCTAACTATGATCTACACCAGTTAATGATAAAGAAAATATGGTATATATACATATGGCATGTTAAGAAAGCATGATTTCTGGTCACTTGCAATAACATGGAGAGAATTGGAGGACATTATGTTAAATGAAATAAACCAATCATAGAAAGACAAATATCACATATCACTCACATGGAGTCTTAAAAATAAGTGACTTCATAGAAGTTAAAAATGGTGCAGGACCAGAGCTGTGATGCAGCAGATTAAGCACCAGCTTGCTATTCTGGCATCCTGTATTTCAGCACCTGTTGAGTCCTGGCTGCTCTGCTTCTGATCCAGCTTCCAGCTAATATGCTTGGGAAGGCAGAGCAGAAGATGCCCCATGTATTTGGTTGCCTGCCACGCATATGGGAGACCAATATGGAGTTGTGGGATCCTGGATTCAGCCAGGCCTAGACTTGACAATTGTTGCCATTTGGAGCATGATTCAGTGGATGAATGATCTCTCTCTTTCTCTGCCTCTCACTCTTGCTCTGTCTCCCTTTCCAATAAATAAATAAATTTTAATTATATATCAATTACAGAGAGATATAGATACATAAAATGATGATTACCAGAGGCTGGGCAGGTACATAGAGAGGGATGGGGAAAGGTTGATTGATGGATACTAGATGATACTTAGATAGAAGCAAGACATTTTGAGCTTCTATTGCATAGCAGGGTGATTGCAAATAGTGTAAATATATTGTATATTCCTCTATTTTAAAAAATTATAGAAGGTAAGACACTGAATGCCTTTATTATAAGGAAATGTTAAATACTTGTAATGATAAACATATGTACCTTGATTGGTTATTATATAATGTATGCATGTGATGAAGCATCACATAAAATATTTATGCCTATTAAATTTTAATAAAAGGCAAAAATTCAATAAAATAAAGAAGATAGAAAAGGTTTAGGGGCTGGAGCTGTGGCATAGCAGGTAAAGCTGCCACCTGCAGTGCCAGCATCTCATATGGGTACCAATTTGAGTCCTGGCTGCTCCACTTCCGATCCAGCTCTCTGCTGTGGCTTGGGAAAGCAGTGGAAGATGGCCCAAGTTCTTGGGTCCCTGCACCCATGTGGGAGCCCTGGAAGAGGCTCCTGGATCCTGGCTTCAGATCGGCACAGCTCCAGCTGTTGTGACCATCTGGGGAGTAAACCAGTAGATGGATGGATCTCTCTCTCTCTCTCTCTCTCTCTCTCTCTCTTTGCCTCTCCTTCTGTCTCTATGTAACTCTGCCTTTCAAGTAAATAAATAAATCTTTAAAAAAAATTAACAGTAGATTAGAGGATGCTAATTTATTTTTTAGATTTATTTATTTATTTGAGTGGCAGAATTACAGAGCGAGGGAAAGACAGAGAGAAAGGTCTTCCATCCATTGGTTCACCCCCTAAATGGCTGCAATACCCAGGACTGGGGCAGGCCAAGGCCAAGAACCAGGAGCTTCTTCTTAGTCCCCCACATGGATGCAGGGGCCCAAGCATTTGGTCCATCTTCCACTGCTTTTCCAAGTGCATTAGTAAGGAACTGTGCAGGAAGGAGAGCGGCTGAGATTTGAACCAGTGCCCATATGGAATGCTAGCAATGCAAAAAGCAGTTTAACACTCTGTGCCATATCATTTTATACACACTATGGAATACTACTCGACTTAAAAAAAATGAATTCCTGTCTTTTGCAACAAATGGATGCAACTAGAAAACATTATACTTAGTGAAATAAGCCACTCCCCCAAAGACAGATATCATATGTTTTCTCTAATCTGGGGTAACAGAGTACCTAAAATATAATGTATTGGAATGCAGTGGACATTTTGAGATTTGATTACTGTCTACAGCCCTTGGGAGAGAGAGAGAGAGAGAGAGAGAGAGAGAGAGAGATCCATCCATCCATCTGCTGGTTTACTCCCCAGATGGTCAGCCCAGTGTTTTTTCTTTATACTATTTGCTGAACTCTTTATTTAATGTAAGGTTAACCTTACAAGTATAAAGTAAATTGAAAATAAATTCTTCATAAAAATTAAGAGTGGAAGGAAAGGAAGGAGGAAGAAGTGTTAGAACATGGGCGAGAGGGAAGGTATGGTGGGAGGTATCACTATGTTCTTAAATCTGTATATAGGAAATACATGAAACTTGAATACCTTAATTAAAAGAAATTTTTTTTTAAAAAGTGCTCCTCAGAATGATAAGCTCTGGTTGAGGCCCCCTAGAACCACTGTCAGTGAAATTCCTTTTCCATGTGTCTTGGTTTAAACTCAACTCACCTTCCTCAGAACCAATGTCATAAATGGTATTTGATAACATGAGTTGTGAGACTGCGAACATAACTTTGAGCAATTTTACCAGTGGAGGTATCCCGAGCATTAAACAAACATAAAAATTTAGCACACAACCTGTACATAATTTGGGACCCCTAAATTATTTAACATTTCCTTTTACCTTTTCTGTACTTTCTATAGATTAAATGAAATGCCCAGTGAATAGTGTCTATCATCATGCTTGATATACAGAATAAAATAGAAGTTTCCTGTCTCTCTTCCTTATCCTCTCCTCCCTCCAACTAAAAATCTCTGAAACTGAAGGCTGCTTGAATTTGATTGTCATTATATTAAATATTCCATCTACCAATCTTAGATTGTAGAGCCAGAAATTTCAAATGTAAATCTTAGAGATGTCATTTACTACCTATAAAAGTCACAATTGTGCTACATTTCCTCATTAGTAAAACAGAGAAAAATAACCAACCCTACCCCATGGGGCTGTTGTGAAAATCAAATTGTTTTATGAACCAGTTAGGGTAACAATTATTGTGAGAGCAAGCAGAAAACTAATTCGAAATTCAAAGGTAGGTAGCTCCTAAAGCTCCATTAGAATATTCAGTAGTGCAAAAAATAAAATAAAATGAAAATTCGCCCCTAAGCAAATTTCTGTCTTCATTTCTTTCTCCAGAAAGGCAAATATAAGTGAGAAGGCAGCTCTAGCACTAACTAAAACACAATATGGAGCCAGATTCATTTCAATGCAAAACCCAGAATCAAATTGCTATTTCTCTTTACCTTGATATTCCTTTCTCAGTACTGTGGATAAGGGCCACAGGCATTAAGTCTGGTTCACCTTGAAATTTCCCATCAACTTTCAAAAGGAACCAAAGCACAGCAAAGACTGTACTTATTTTGTTCATAGGTGTAAGATCACAAGAAAACTGCCTTAGTTTTTCATTGAAAAAGCCCTCAGGTTCTTAGCTGACTATAAATTTAATACAATCTTACTCTGTAGAACATCTTCAAATAATACTAATAACAACAATACCAATTGCAATGATAATAGTTACCAATCATTGGGCACTTACTATATGCCAGGCATCATTCAAAGAACATGTGCTCCCAGATTTTTAGCATCCTGGGCACTAGCCACTAAATGTCAGTGGTGACTCTTCCCTAGATATATTCCCAAAACATTTCTATCCATTTCTCAATCCTCTTTGTGGGTTAGCAGACTCTCTTTTGAGAATGAAATTATAAGGAGAATGGCAAAACAGTTTCTTAGATTTAAAAATTATGAGTTTTAGATGTTTGTTCATAATTCATTTGATAAATGTTTATTGGCACATTCTTTTTTTATCTTTTAAAAGTTTATTTCAATTTAATCAGAATTAAAGGGAAACAAAACTTTCATCCTTATCATGGTTGAGTAAAGTAACTTGAGTTTTAATATCTTGCTTAATCAGAAAATACACAGAAGGAAACAATCTTTTTGATAGACAATAGACTAGGTGTAACTGGGCCTCACAGAAGAAATACATACAATCCATGTCCTGTTTACAATGCATAAATAGGAGTATGACACAAACAGAAGTAACACTTTGAAAGAAAATGACAAGTGACATGTGGCTGTGAGTATTGTGATATGATGGGTTAAGATGCTGTTTGAGATACCAGCATCCAAATATTGGAGTGCCGGTTCAAGTTCCAACTGCTAATTCACTTGAAAATGCCATGGATGTTGGCCCAGGCACTTGGGCCCCTGCCACCCACCTGGGAGACTCAGATGAAGGTCTAGGCTTCTGGCTCTGTCTCGGACCAGAACGGCCATTGTGACTACTTGGGGAATGAAAAAGTTAGTAGAAGAACTCTCTCTTCTCTCTCTCTCTCTCTCTCTCTCTCTCTCTCTCTCTCTCTCACACACACACACACACATACACAGTCTCACTCTCTCACTGTATCTTTCTGCCTTTCAAATAAATAAATATCTTTTTCAAAATCAGAAAATGAAATATAGCATAAAACATGTGCAAATTAAAATGTTCTTGCACCCAGGATAAAGGGGTCATTGCTAACTGCAGAGAGACCCAAAAATGTTCCATTGAAAAGATAAGACTAAATTTTGAAGCCATGGTAGATTATGAACGAGCATGAAAGGAACAGAATTACAATCAAAAGTGCAACCTGAGCAAGATATAAATGTATATAAAGGTATAAAATGTAGAATATTTTTACCATTATTATGTATGTATGTATATATGTATTTTCATTTATCTGAAAGAGAGACGAAGACCTTCCATGCACTGGTTCACTCTCCAAAGCCTGCAACAGCCAGGACTGCAGCAGGCTGAAACCAGGACCCTGGAACTCAATCTGTGTATCTCACATGTGAGTCAGAGGCCCAGATACTTGAGCCAATGTCTGCTGCCTCCATGATGTGTGTCAGCCAGAACATGGATTTGAAGTGGAGAATCTGTGACTCAAACCAGGAACTTCAATATGAGATGAGGCAATCACAGATGGCATCTTAACCATTTCACCAAATGCCTGCCCCAAGGAGGGTTGTGAAGGTCAAGCTGCAGGGGTAAGAGAGGGTCACTACACAATTTGAACAGAATAGAGCCATGGGAAAGCTAAATACTGTCCTTTGGGTATTTTAACTCAGTGCCTGGATTAGGATGGACTGAAGTGAGTACAGTTTGGAGATAGAGGCATAAGAGGAGAACTCTGCCTGTGTCCACAAAAACTAGCAATAGTGGAATGCAGATGTAAACTCAGGAGATGTTACAAGATAGGCTCAACTCTTTGACATTGATTTGACATGAGGTTTTGAGCTTGAGTAAATTCGCAGAGTTCCTTATTCAGCCAAAAATTATAGAATACTTACGCCTACCTGTGAAAAGTAGGCAACAGAGATAAGACAATTGTTCCATACCCTGGGGTAGATATAAGAGAGTTAATGCCAGATCCTAAAAAAGAAAGCCAATAAAGAGGAGTAGACTCCATGGGCAAAGATAGATTCAGTGATGGAAACCCAGAGTTTGACATATGGCTGAACATCCAGGAAGATTTACTCAATGAATAGAGAGGACTTGTTACAAGCCAGCTGTACTACCTCCTTTGGGAAGGACTTTTCTGACCATTTCATTCAACAAATATTTTTTGAAGCCATCTTTGTACTAATCGGTGAATGAGACTCTGGGAATACAAATATCTAAATATGGATTCTCTGATTCTTATCTCTTTGACTTACCCAATTCTCTTTGGCCTCAATCAGAGTTCCATTTCCTCTCAGCTTGACTAACGTGAGTTTACCAGGCCCTTCCCTTCAGTTAAGCCTCTACAAATCTATTATTCTACATGGGCATGAATGGTTTTCTAAAACATGAATCTGATTATATATCCCTCCCTTGCACAGCATCTTTCAATGGTTTTCTACAGCTTGAAGAATAAAGTTGAAATCATTCAACAGGACCCATAGCTCTTCACCTCTGCTCTCCTCTCCAGCATCTTCTTTCATGTTGGGCTTTAGATATTCAATCATGCCATAGTCTCTCACACTGCCTAGGGAGCTGTACCTTCTTTGTGGACTATTCTATTTCCCTCTTCATTTGCCTGACCACTTTTCAACTTTCACTTACTAATTTAGACATCTCTCCTTAGACACCAAAATATAGACCAGATGTCCCTATAAATTGATTTCATAACACACCATATTTTTCCAATCATAGCAGATTGAACTACATTCTCAATGCCTGTTAACTCCTAAGTGCCTGTCTCTATTTAGATTGTAAGTATCACAAGGAAAGGGGTTACCTTTACCTAATATTGCAAGTATTTGATAAATATTTTCTGAATGAGTGAAAATGGGTTACTGTTTAGCACATTTAAACACTATTTTTTCTATCAATATAAACTATTATATTTGGTATTATATTATTCCTTTTAACAAGATTGTAATTATTTGTTAGGTATTTTTCTCTCCAATGAATCATGAAATTCTCTTTTTTAAAAAGATTTATGCATTTATTTTTAAATTCAGATTTAGAGAGAGGGAGAGAGAAACAGAGAGAGAGGAATCTTCCATTCAGATAGCCACAATGGCCAGGACTGGGCCAGGCCAAAGCCAGAAGCCAGGAATTTCATCTGGGTCACCACATGGGTAGCAGGAGTACAAACACTTGTGCCATCTTCTGCTGCTTTTCCTTGGCCATAGGAGGGAGCTGGATTGGAAGTGGAGCTGCTGGGACATGAACCAGTTCCCATATGGAATGCTCATGTTGCAGAAGGCTTTACTCGCTATAGCACAACACCAGCCCCATCATGAACTCCTTGAAGTTGATGATTGCATTTTAAAGTCTCCATGTACATTATGACTTTGAGCCTGGTAAGAACTCAATGAATGTTTGCTGAGTGAAAAGGTGAATACAAGTCAGTACTTTATGTATACCATCTCTTATAATTCACCCCAGCAGCCCTGTATTATATTTATGGATGAAGCATCTAATGCTTTGAACTTATGAGCAAAGACTACCTTCTAAAGCTCTTGACTTAATAAATTCACATCATAAACTTCACCAAGGTCTTCAATCTAATCATTTCCATGTTTTTCTGACAGATAATACCAGCAGTCCCTTTGGACAGATCATGAACGACTTTAATAAGAACTGCTTGGGGGGGGGGGGGGGGCAGTGTTGTGGTGTACTAGGATAAGCCGCTGTCTCCAATGCTAGCATCCCATATGGGTGCTGGTTCGAGATCAGGCTACTCTACTTCCTATCCAGGTCCCTGCTGATGCACCTGTAAAAACAGCAGATGATGGCCCAGGTATTTGAGCCCCTACACTGACATGTGAAACCCAGAAGCAGTTCTGGGCTGTTGGTTTCAGTCTGGCACAGCCCTGGTTATTGCGGCCATTTGGGGAGTAAATCAGCAGACCCAAGATCTCCCTCTCTGTCTTTCTCTCTTTAACTCTGCCTTTCAAATAAATAAAATATAAATCTTAAATATGTAAAAAAATGAGCTGCTTAGGATGTGAGTTAAGCATACAGATTCCTGGGTTCCACACAGAACTCCTGAATCAAGATTTTATGACTGAGAAGTTTGAGAAGTACTAGAATAAAACAGTAAAAGAATTCTCACTCACACTGACCTGAAAGCTTCATTTCCTGTAATGTAACAGAAATCTGAACAGTTGTCCTTGACAGAATTATAATCACATCTGTTCTCAGGAATATCTATTTTAGGATCTAGACATATTTCAATTACCAGTTAAAGAAAAAACTTTTAAAAAGCTGTATTTCTTGAGCACTTCCTGCATAAACATTGTTCTTTCTTTATTCTCCAAGGCAACCACATTTTTGACATTATTTAGTAATGCGTTGCCCCCTTCCAGGAGCATAATTGATCTTTGATAGGACACAAAACTTATGCTGGGAAAAGGAGATATTTACTGTCTAAGTATATCCATATATAGAAAGACATAGCTGATGAGACAAAGGCTACCAGATTAATAGGTCTCTAAAAAATGAGACAACTTAGCTCATTATGAGTTCTGTTAAGAAAGACATTTGATATTTTATTTTGAGGTCCAGAATTTAAAATATAGTTGGTACTACTTAATATTCAAATTTTCCTGTTCATATTAGTTGATATACTTAGGACAAAACATAATTATGGAACTGGCTGTGAAGTTCATTTATCTGTCAACACTACATGTTTCTTTCTTTATTTTTTTTAATGATTGATGTATTTATTTGAGAAGCAGAGTTACAGAGAGAGGGAGAGACACAAAGAAAGGTCTTTCATACATTGGTTCACTCTCTAAATGGCTGAGCCAATCCAAAGCTAAGCACCAAGAGCTTCTTCCAGGTCTCCTACTTGGTTGCAGGGGCCCAAGCACTTGGGCCATCTTCCCCTGCTTTCCCAGGCCATTAGCAGGGAGCTGAATTGGAATTGGAGCCCACATGGAATGCTGGCACTGCAGGCAGAGGCTTAGCCTATGCCACAGCACTGGCCCCTGCAAGTTTCACTGTGTAAAAACGTACCATTTTGTTCTTTATACACTTGAATAAGACATGAGAATAACACCTCTTTGAGGTTGGAAATTCATAGGTCAGAAAACTTTGCACAAATTTCTATGAACTGTGATCTTGAGAATGTCATCATGCCATTCAGCTTTCTCATTGATAGCATGAGTGAGCTCATGTGAGCATGTATGTGAGAAAAAAATCCTGAGATATTTCAAGAAAAAGATAATGTATTAGGAGAAAATTAAGATATCTCAGATTTCAAGAAAGTTAGAAAGGGCCTCTAAAAGGTAAGGGACATGAACGAATCATGGAATCTCCATACTAGTTCATGCTACCCACAATGTTTCTCATAAATCAACAATGCAGTCTTCTTGTCCACAAATTCAAAATTTTAAATTCTAGAGAAGCAGTTTATTGACCCATTCATCTTGCAGGGTGATTGACTAAAATATCATATCTAAAGTTTAGAAAGATATGAGAGAATGATAGAATATATTAGCAATGTCCACAACAGATAAGTATTTATAAGTAGAATATGCCAGGAACTCCTACTATATCTCCAATGAACAAAAATAAGTAATTCCAGTAGAAAAATGAATAAGAGTAAAGGGCTGGTAATTGTAGAAGAGGATATCCAAAAATTCATAAAACATATGAAGACATGGTAACACATTCTAGTAATCAAAGAAATGCAAATTAGTCACTATAAAAAGCAAATCAGGAAAATTTGCATCCTCAAGAAACTCAGACAGAATTCCAAAGGGGACATGTACAAATACATTCCCTGCAGTGTTATATGTGGGGGCAAACCTATGCATCCATTACTGGGAGAGTACAGGTACAATGCTTTCAATGCATACCAGGGAGTATAATACACAGTGAAAAACAACATTTTGAATGTTACAGCAACATGCATGAATTTAAAGGCACTGCACAGAGTGAAGAAATGGGTACAGAAATTATATATATATGTGTGTGTATAATTCATGTATGCTTATTGAAACTGGATAATTGTAAATCAATAATACATATTTTATAAGAATATACACAAACTAAAATATATGTGCTATGTTAGAAAGTTTGCTTACTATGATGGAAGAAGCTGGGAATGGAGGGCTGGGCACTTGATAAAGTGTTTAAGACACCACTTGGTATGCCTACATCCCATATTAGACAGCCTGGGTTTCAGTCTTCGCTCCTCTTCCAATTCAGCTTCCTGCTAATGTGTAAGTGGGAGGCAGCATGATGGCTCAAATACTTGGACCCTACCAACCATCTTGGAGACCTGTATTGAGTTCTGGGCTCCTGACTTTAGCCTGGCCAACCCTGGCTATTGCAGGCACTTGGGAACTGAATCGACAAAATGAAAACTTCACCAGTCTATCTCTATCTTTCTCTATTTCTCTTCCTTTCTCTCTTTCTCTCTTTCAAATGAAATAAAATAGTAAATAAATAAAAAATTTAAAAGGAAATTCAGAATGGTGATGAAGTGTAATTATTAAATAAATGAAAGCAGAGAGGTGACTTGTATGGTTTACAGATGACAATGTACCATGAGACAAGTAATTAGCTATACGAGTCATCTTACAACTCTATGTTTCTCTGTTTTATTAAAGTAAGACTAGTAAAACAAGTTAATCAATTCAAATGTATTATCTTGATTATATGAAAAAGAATCTAAGCAAGAGAAATAGAAGTTGGATTTGAATATCTATTAATGGCAGCTACTCTCACCTTTTAGAACAAATTTTTGATCCACTATCCTTTCTGCTATTCTAATACATTTATAGTATCCTTGTTTTACTAGCACAATTTTCTATATCCTCACTTGAATGTCTTATTTTACTTGTAGAACTGTGTACACGTGTTCTTTCCAGCCTTACCTATTCTTTCATTCATACTTATTTTTATGCCCATGCCATTGACTGATTCAACTTTTAATCTCAATTTTTGAAAACCTGTGAGTTCCCTACCTTATATCACTCATGCATGAGCTTGAACATATCTTAGACCCTTTTGTCACCCATGTTTCTTCTTTGTAAGTCTCTAAGAAATTCTTTATAGGGTATGCCACCACCCCATTGCATTCACTAAAGCCTGCTACTTTCTACTTTCAGCCAGCATAAGGACTGTAAGAACTTAAGAGATCATTAGGAAACTTGATTGCAATTACCCCTTGATACCATAATCATTAGTTCTTTAAAATCTAAAGTCTCTCTACATTTTTCTTATCAGATGGCCTCATTTCACCATTATTAAGGACATTTTACTCCCTATTTTACCACTATGTACCTTAGTTCCCCAAATGGTGATAATTATCCCTATCTACCCATCCTTATATTACCTTCACAGGAACAGAAACCTTCCTACATATTTCACTCCACAACCTCAGTCATAAATCTCAAATCTTTGTAATTCCTGAGAAAATTTGCTCCCATGTCTGTCTCATTTCTCTGAACATGTCCAGCTTCTCCCTCTTCACTGAGTCCTTTTGTGTCCTTCAAGTATAGCTAGATCTTTTCTTAACCTTGAAAACTACTTTTACACTGAAATCATCCCTTCCATTCAAAACCTCTTTCCCTGACATTTTAGAGTATGTATTCACTTTCTCAAAGAAGCACTTAGACACGTACCACCCTATGTTATGACTTAACCATTTGGAGGTTGGTATTTAACCCTACCTACTCCCGCAAATACACAAACATGCACACATAAGGGATCCATATAACTGATTCCTGAGACAGAATGCAAACTAGTTACTACAGTATTTTTTAAATATTTATGTATTTGAAAGAGAGTTACAGAGAGAATTGGAGAGATGAGAGAGTAAGCACAAGAGCAAGAAGGAGAGAGAGATGTCTTCCTTCCAGTGGTTCACTCCCCAAATGGCCACAATGGCCAAAGCTGGGTCAGTCCGAAGCCAGACACCAGGAGCTTCTTCTGGGTCTTCCACGTGGGTGCAGGGACCCAAGCACTTGGGCTGTCCTCTGCTGCTTTTCCAGGCTTATTAGCAGAGCTGGATCAGAAGTGGGGCAGCCAGAACTTAACCAAACAAGCATTAGTATTGGATGCTGGCGCTGCAGGCAGTGGCTTAACCCACTATGCCACAATGCTGTCCCCTGGCTATTACAATATTAGGAACAATTTTGTTCACTCTGTAGATATATCCTTCCAAATACCAAATGCACAATATGAATTATTCACCAATTTTATCTGAATAGTTTCCTCAGCTTCTTAACTGAATTCCATATCTCCATTTCTTCCTGCTCCAACCTTCTCTCATTCTAAAACACAAATATCTATGTTTATTTATTGCTTGGAAAATACAATTCATGTATTTTGCATGGCCTATTATCCTTTAGTATAGCATATGTCTTTCAAAAATGTACCTTACGCTCTAATCTTTTTCCTTTCCCATGTGTTTTATGTCCTAGCTATATCAAACTATTTTCTGAGAGTAAGATGTTACTTATTTATTTTGAGTTCATGTTTCTAAATTCATGTCTAACATCCTTAGAATTTCCTAGTTAGCCTTTAAGATTCCTCTCAAATATTACCTTTCTTTTTTTTAATAACACTTTTATTTAAAGAATATAAATTTCCAAAATACAACTTATAGATTACAATTACCTTTCTTATAATTTCCACAAGCATTAGGGGGAACAGTCACTTTCTTTCAGTTCTCATGGCCCTCTCTTGGCACCCTGTGCTACAATCATAACAGTTAACACATTTAAAGTAAATATCCAAAGAATGTCTTACTTCACTGCCAGAATGCAAGTACAGACAATCTGTCTTACCAACCACTGCATCACCAGTGCCTAAGTCACTACCTATTTATTACAGATAGTCTAAGATTTGTTGGGCAAATTAAAAATTAAATGAATGCATTAGTGGTATTCATCATTGTATATCTTCTACTTCACCCTCTACTCATAATTTTTCCAGAGCAATAGTTCATGCTCAATAAAAATTGTTTAGTGGATAAATAAAGGGGCACATAAGTGAATGAAGTCTCCCATGTTCCTTTATCTAGCCTTTATCAAACATTCCCCTTTATTTGTATTTGCTATAATAATAATTGGTAGGAAAGTGATTTCTTATAGCTTTAAGGGTCTCTGACATGTCATAAAATCTGTTAAATATCATTTAAAATGTATTTTAAGATAACTTTATCATTATGGAATATCATATTCCCTGATTCATGAATATTATCACCACTGGTCATCAGTGCCTTTTCAAATATTTTTGTTTATTTACTTACTTACTGAATGGCTTTCTATGAATGCATGCAACCAAGTAGGAATATAATATTACTGATTTACATATAGATAGACAGGTAGATAGACAGATATTTGTGCTATATTTTATCCCACAACTCCTCTTCCCCACTGTTCCAATTAACATCTATACTGACTTTTGGTTTTAGCATTCCTTTGTTGGTTTTCTTTTCCCTTTATCAAATAATATAAGGAGTCTTCAATAAATTCATGAAAATGCATATTATGAAAAGCATATGCAGGTTTCAAAAATATTTTGCAGCACAATAATTAATCTTGTAATTCCTATTTTAAAATCATTTCATACATACACAATTTTGAACTACATAAACAGTTCATCACATTGTGTATATTCTGGAAATTCCTTATTCCCTGAGTGTTATACTACAACCAATCAGACATTTCTATTTTTTTCCTATAGCTGTAAAATTCTCCTAAAATGGTTAAATCTATTGTATTTTAATTGTATTGTCATTTACAGGAGAGAGATACCTTTTATATGAGGAGCCTGGATCCTTTTAGACCTGAGATTTCTAAACAGTTATACAGTGGTACAATTAGTATATTTTAGACTGAGACTTGAAAAATGATATCTTTTTAATCTTTATACTTTTTTTAATAAGGCATAAAATGTCAAGCATATGAGTCTGTAGCCAACTATCCAAATAGATTTAGGGTAACTCACTAAAAAGAGCCCTCTTCAGGTTTCATTTGTTCATTCAAAAAGTATTTTTGTTATTTAGCCTGACTATGTGCCCAGCACTGATTATAATGCTAGGAGCTCCTTTAGTCCATTTCCCATACTTTTGTTTTACTGACCAATCATACAAGGAATATACTTTGCTAAGCATGAACTCATCATACAATGATTAACATGTATTTCTCACCAACAGTAGAACTTCATCTTCCAATGCGACAAAAGTAGAGAAAGCAGCAGACCTGGACACACTGCACTGAGATGATCTCCAAAGTGGTAGAAGTGATAAAAGGCAGTGGAGTGTAACAGTGAAGCATACAGACATTGGTAATTACTTTTGCCGTTTTAGGTCTGAGTGTACTTTAAGCATTACTTGAGCTCTCTTACCTTTTGTTCATTTATATAATAAGAATTACAACAGCAACTACTTCATAGGATTCTTAAGATTAAATGATTTAATATTTATAAAGTTCTTAGAAAATAATCTGTCGCAAATGCAAGCTAATACCAGTATTTAATAAGTGATTTTACTGGCATTTCATATCAAATTCCCTTCCTTCCTTCTAACTTTAGCTGTATTTTGATTGCTTCAAAAAATTAATAAGAAGCATCTATTGCCAGTCCTTTTATGACAATTTTTTATGTTAGAAACCATGGCATTTTATCCAAAATAGAAACTCTGATATAGAACCCATTCTTCATCATTGTGTGCTGCAATTTCATTTTGCATACATGCAAATTTCCGGTGAGAATATTGTGCTGAAAATTCATTCATTAAATTATACAGTGAATGTTTATTGATCTAATACTTTTTTTTTGACAGGCAGAGTTAGACAGTGAAAGAGAGAGAGACAGAGAGAAAAGTCTTCCTTTCCGTTGGTTCACTCCCCAAATGGCTGCTACGGCCAGCACACTGCGCCGAACCGAAGCCAGGAGCCAGGTGCTGCCTCCTGGTCTCCCATGAGGGTGCAGGGCCCAAAGACCTGGGCCATCCTCCACTGCACTCCTGGGCCACAGCAGAGAGCTGGACTGGAAAAGGAGCAACCAGGACAGAATCCGGCATCCCAACCGGGACTAGAACCCGAGGTACCGGCGCCGCAGGCAGAGTATTAGCTTAGTGAGCCACGGTGCCAGCCTATTGATCTAATACTTTATGCAAAGATCTGTATAAGTGCTTTAGCTAACGTAAGAGAAAATCAGACTTGGGACTTTGTTTTGAACTGCTTACACACTCTAGTAATAAATATGACATATACATATGATAAGTGAAGCTTATTATGGGAGTTCAAAGAAAGGAGAGATTTTTGCCCAAATAATGACAACAAGAATTTGGGAAGAAGTGGCAATTCAGATAGACCATGAGGAATGAGCAAAATATGGAAAAAAGTTGTCCCAAAATGAGAGAACAGAGGATTATGTGGCTGGGCAACTTATTTTAAAGAAACTATGACTGAATGATAACAGTCCTCTATTACTAAGTATGTGTTATACATCAGGTACTGTGCTGACTGTTCTAAATATACTAATGTATTAATCCTTACAATAACTATAGGAGTAGGTACTAACATTATTCGATTTTACAGAAGAAGATATAACAATCAAAGAGATTAAGACTCCTAAATTCTCACACTATCATAAAGGAGATTTTGGATTATTCAAATCTCAACTGAAATCAATAAGTATACTAATAGAAATTTTAAATTAACTTTTATCTTTCATTTCAGTTTCTCAATTGTGTTACAAGTGAAGCTTATGGAAGGGAAGATTTGTGTCTAAATAAATTGGTATTAACATCCTGCTATGCAGAGACTCTGAATAATGCACTGATCCCTTTCAAATGAGTATGCATCTGAGATGCTTCCATTGCTGTCAATTGCTTGTCATGTGGGACATTCCTACAAAGGAAATGTTCTTTGCATCAATAGCTATGGAAGGGAGGGGAGGGAAGCAGGATTGGATAGGAAACAAAAGTTTAACAATAAAACTTCAACAAAATCATCAGTTCAGTACATAGGGAACTCAGGTACTGAAATGATTCTTTAGAGTTATCCTAGTGAAGTTGAAGGACACAGCCTGTATATCAGAATGCTTTCTGGTCATTGGATGAGAGTATTCCTGGAAAGGTAGATGACCTTGGACAACACTCCTTGGGCATTCTCAAAGAGGCTGACAAGTGGGGGACTCCGATTGGTAGCACTCCCTGTAAATAGTCCTTTTTTCCTAAATAAACACTTTCTTGAAGGAAGCTCATTACCGCTTCTACCACAAGTAATAGATTAACTCTACATCTCTAAGACTTAACCTTAGAACAATGCTGGAACTTTTAAAATGTGCACATATATGAAAACAGGGTCAAAATAATTAACAAATACACATATTTATTGTTGTTGTTTATACTACCACTGACTTTTTTCCCCAACATTTTCTCTTCCAAAACGATTGTCCAGTACTATGGCACAGTGGGTTAAGCCATGCCTGTGACACCAGCGTCCATTCTCAGAATCCTGATTGCCCTGCTTCTCATCCAGCTCCAGGCTAATGCACCTGAGAATGCAGTGGATGATGACTCAAGTACTTGGGCTCCTGCCACCCACGTAGATCCACATGGCTTCAGCAGCTTTCTTTCTCTCTGAATAAGCATTAGGGATAGACTCTATGTCTTTCTGTTGCTATCTTATAGACCTGTGTGTACATGCACATGTACAAATCATGGTACCACAGTAACTTTCAAGGTTCCCATGTGTTGAATAGGGGTAATGCTAATCATCACATGGGGTTCTTGTGAATTACTGGTAATAAACAATCATTATGTACCTAGTGCAGTTTTCAATGAGTGACATACTTAATTCTTTCATGCTGAAACTGCATGAGGTAAGAAAAATTATGACCTGCATCCAATTTTATAGATGTGAAAAAAAAGATTCATTAAAATAATAATAATAATAATAATTGGGGTCTAGTGTTATGGCATAGGAGGTTAAGCTTCCACCTGTGTTGCCAGCATTCCGAATGAGCGCCAGTTCAAATCCCAGCTGCTCCATTTCCAATCCAGCTCTCTGTTAAAGCATCTGGGAAAGCAGCAGAAGATGGCCCAAGTGCTTGGGTCCCACACCCAGGTCAGAGACCCAGATGAAGCTCCTGGCTCCTGGCTTCAAGTCAGGCTAGCCCTGGCTGTTGCATCCATTTGGGAAGAGAACCAGTGGATCGAAGATCTTTCTCTTGATTTCTCTCTCTCTATCCCTCTCCCTCCCCCCCCCTTCTCTCTCTCCTCTTTTTCTCTGTAACTGCCTTTCAAATAGGTGAAATAAAACTTGTAAAAAAGTAAGCAACTTGTTTAAGATAGTAAAGATAGCATAGGCAGCTAAGCAGGGCCAGAACCTGAAATTAGCCAGTCTGATTCCAGAAACAAGACACTTAACCAACAGGTTACATCCTGATAATTGATGCCAATTGACTCAGGGTCAGCTCAAACACCTCTGATGGGCCAAAATCTTATTTACAGAATGGGAACCTAAGTGAAATTCATAAATTACTTGTTCCAGACCTATGTTTTGGTTCAATTCTCCGAATTTCTATCAGCAGTGGAAAACCTAATTGTTCAAAATGTTTTGACCTGTCCAGTAATAATGATGATGATGATGATGATGATAATAGTAATCCCTATCACTAAAATTTTATCAGCAGACTCAGTATAATATATTAATTAATCTGTTCAAACACAACAGATTATTTTAAGATTTCTCTCTTTAAAAATAAAATAATTCAGTGGAAAATATATTAACATTGATACTACAGGAATGGCATCAAAACAATCACATACAATAACACAAAAGGAAAAGCCTTCCAGAACTGGCATTTTGAATATAATTATTTTTGTCCAGAAACAATTTTATTTTCCAATTCTTCATTCTTGTGTCCACTAAGAAAGGAAAGTTAAGGTTCAACCCTTCATTTAAAAATCACTGTTTTTCAAAACATAAGAAATTGGAGGTGTTTTCTGCTTTTGTTATTAAATAAATCATAACACTTAAAATATCTTTCATATTTATATAGCTCACTTATCTAGCATGCAGCTCACTTATCTAACACAGTCAAATCACATTATAATAAATTATCCATGAAATAGAATGGAAAGTGTAATAGGACAAAGTATTTAGATTTAGAATTTCACTGATAAAAAATTTCAGACTCTGAATGACTCATTGTCTGACACTGGCTCTGAGAAAAAAATGGGATGAAGTAGTTTACATGTGGAAGGAAGAAGGGGCACTGCTTCATAACACCTGTGTGTTTCATGGAATCCATCACTCTGACCTCTAGGAATAGGACCAGGATGGCCTCATCACAAGAATGCTTAAGAGAGGATGCTTAATCTTCCTGTGTGATGCCGTGGCTCACCACAAACCTTAAACACTGCTGTAGATGTTGGCCACAAAGAAATTGTTCTTCCTGTCTTCAGATAGTCTATGGTATATTCATTCTTCAAATTGAAACTCCTACTGCATTCCACATTACATCATTGTTTGTGAGCATCCAACTTCTTTACTGGGTTAGAAGTTTCTTAAGAAAAGTGATCAAGACTTCTTTATCACTGCCTCCCCACAAAACTTGGTGGATACTTAGTGTTTACTGAATAAGTGGTCGTGTGAACAGATGGATGGATGGCCTGTGCTTGTCTGTAGAGTGGTGTCCTCCAGATCTCTACTTCACTCTGAGTGGAAATATCTTTGTAATACATGCATAGTCAGCACATTCATGAGCTGTGGACTGTGAGCCTATTCCTGAAAGAATACCATGTATTGAATAGCTTTCAAGTGTCAGGCAGTAGGTAGATAACTGCCAAAGTATATAGTCCTTTTCAAAATAAGAGTGTTATTCCCATTTTGTTATCAGAAAATATATACAAAAGGGGGGCTGGTGCTGCGGCATAGAAGGTTGAACCATGACCTGCAGTGCCAACATTATATGTGGGCACCGATTCAAGTCCTGGCTGCTTTGATCCCCATCCAGCTCTCTGCTAAAGCATCTGGGAAAGCAGCAGAGAACAGCCAAACACCCTTGGGCCCCTGCACCCATGTGGGAGACCCAGAAGATGCTCCTTTTTTTTTTTATTTGACAGGTAGAGTTATAGATAGTAAGAGAGAGAGACAGAGAGAAAGGTCTTCCTTCCAAAGGTTCACTCCCCAAATGGTCACTACGGCCAGTGCTGCACTGATCCAAAGCCAGGAGCCAGGTGCTTTCTTCCTGGTCTCCCATGCAGGTGCAGGAGCCCAAGCATTGGGCCATCCTCCACTGCCTTCCCGGATCACAGCAGAGAGCTTGCCTGGAAGAGGAGCAACCAGGACAAATCCTGGTGCCCATATGGGATGCTGGCACCGCAGGCAGAGGATTAACCAAGTGAGCCATGGCGCCGGCCACCAGAAGATGCTCCTGACTCCTGGCTTCAGTCTGGCCAGCCCTGCCTGTTGCAGTCACCTGGGGAGTGAACCAGTGGACAGAAGATTCTCTCTCTTTCTCTCTGTCTCTCTCTCTCTCTCTCTCTCTACTTCTCTGTACTTCAGCTGTTCAAATACATAAGTAAATTGTTAATGTATGTATATATGTGTGTACTATGTGTGTATGTGTGTGTATGTGTATGTGTAGATACACAGAGAGGTTAGCACACACAAAACTAATAAATAGAAAACCTTGATCTAAATGCAAAATTTGTGTTTTAAAAAGGTGTCTTGAATCAGGTTTTTTTGTGACTACATTATTAGTATTACCATACTTCATAACTCAGTATACATTATGAATAATGATTATTGTAGTGTCAATTAAGTATTTACAGGCAATAGCCAGGTAAGTGTTCTGTGATCCCAAACCATCTTTTCTTGTCAACATTTATCTTTTACTCATTTATTTCTCAGAAGTAAGGGTGTTGTTCACTATACCTCCTTTGCAAAAAAAAAATATATAGATATATATAAATGTTATCAACCAAATAGGAAATAAATTTCTAATTTATCAAACTATGTCGTGTAAGCTATTCTGATAACCAATGGTACATAACAAGGCTTAAACTGAGGCTGAAGTAGAATTGCCTTCTCTTCCCCTTGAATACAAATGCAAGGCTAGAAAATGAAGTCCACCTATCTTCTATGTCTAGAAGAAAAAGCTGACACACAGAGACAAGAGGAGGCAAGAATGTTGAAATGTACCTCCTTAAAAAATCACTTACTTTTTCTCTATCTCTCTCTCTCTCTGTCTATAACTACCTGTCAAATAAAAAGATCCCTTTTTCACTTAATTTTTTTGAAAGAGTTAGAGAGACAGAGAGATCGTCTATCAGCTGATTCACTCCCTACATGGCCACAATGGCTCAGGCTGGGCCAGGGCAAAGCCAGATGCCAGGAGCTTCTTCCAGGTCTCTCACGTGGTTGTTGCAAGTGCTGCCTTATCCATTGCCTGTCCACAAACATCTTTTAATTTGCCCACCAAATGTGTCACTTGATATGAATTTAGTAAGCATTCATTTTTGTTAATACATTTAATCAAGTTTTCCAATAGCTTTTTGATGGATTATGTCTGTTTCCATTAACCACTCAAAATTTTGTTTTTCAGTAAGAGAAATTTTGGGTAATTTTCAGGCATACTGTCAAACTTTCAGATAAATAAAAATTATTGGAAATAAACACTTTTCCCCAAGCCACATAGGTCTTCTGGAAAGAACAGAACTAATGAGCATAAGAATAGAAACAAATTTCATGGCTGCTATACTCACTTATTAGTATGCAGTATCTCTCCCAAGAAATAAAAATTGTATTTGGTACAGAGAGAATCCAAACGTTATTTTTAAGAGTAGTTTATAGGAAAATTGGGCAGATAGTACAATTTCCATAGAAATAGCCCTTTCACTATCCCTGCACAGTTTCTCCCATTATTAGCATCTTGCTTTGCTATTATATATTTGTTACAATTGATCAATATTAATATATCATGATTAAAAAAAGCCAATGCTGGGGCCAGCACTGTAGCATCATGGGTAAAGATACTGTCTACAGTGCAGGCATCCCATATGGGCACCAATTCAAGTCCCAGCTGCTCCACTTCCGATCCAGCTCTCTGCTATGGCTTGGAAAGGCAGTGGAAGATTGCCCATGTCCTTGAGCCCCTGCACTTATGTGGGAGACCCAGAAGAAACTCCTTGCTCCTAGCTTGGATAAACCTAGCTCTGACCTTTGCGGACATCTGGGGAGTGAAACATCGGATGGAAGACACTTCTCTCTCTTTCTCTCTCTCTCTACCTCTGCCTCTGCCTCTCTGTAACTGTGCCTTTCAAATAAATAAATAAATCTTAAAAATAAAAAAAGCCGATGCTGTGCATTTAATTCACTTTGAGCTGGTGCCTTGGCTCAGTAGGTTAATCCTCCGCCTGCGGCACCAGCATCCCATATGGACACCGGATTCTAGTCCCGGTTGCTCCTCTTCCAGGCCAGCTCTCTACTGTGGCCCAGGAAGGCAGTGAAGGATGGCCCAGGTGCTTGGGCACCTGCACCCTCTTGGGAAACCAGGAAGAAGCACCTGGCTCCTAGCTTCAGATCAGCGCAGCGCTGGCCATAGCAGCCATTTGGGGGGTGAACTAATGGAAGAAAGACCTTTCTCTCTGTCTCTCTCTCATTGTCTAACTCTATCTGTCAAATAAATAAATAAATAAAAAGAAAAAAAAAACATTCACTCTGTGTTGTAGAGTTCTAAGGGTATAAATCACAGTCCCACTCTAATAGCATCACACAAAACAGCTTCACTGCCTTCAAAATCCGTGCTCTAACTATTCATCCCCTCCTTAATAGAATCTAGGCTTTTAGTAAAGTTTATTCATAGAAAAATTGTACTCTCTGTGACCACAGGACAGCTCCTCTCTTCTTCTCCTGCTTCCTCTGCCTTCAGGGGTACCACAGTCCATCTCACACCACAAACATCAAGTGCCAACCTGTGTAGCTGAATATCTAGAACCCTCTGCACACCAAAACGCACGGAGGTCTCAGTAATTCGGGGCATGTAAAAGCTCCAGTGCCTTCCATGCCTCTGCTTTTCACTTGTGTTATATTTTATCATATAGACAAAAAAATTTCAACATCACCACTTTTGCAGGTTGTGCCCCAAACAGTTTATCTCACTAGTATCAAAAGACAAATCCCATGGGGAACTGAGCCCAGGGATGTTGCTGAAGGCATTGATGGTCTAAGAGCAATGGGGTTTGAGGCTCTAATCCAAAACTTAGAAAAGTTTCCTGTAGAGGACCAAAGCGGAAATATTTGGGGCTTTGTGATCTTTATATAGTCTCTGTCATACATTCCTCATTTTTGTTTTTGTTTTGTTTTGTTTTGTGTTTTTCTATAACACTTTAGCAATAGGGAAAAAGTTCTTATTGGAGGGCCTTATGAAAACAGGCCATGAGCTAAATTTAGCCTATCACTTTCCAAAACTTGCTGTAAAATCTGGCCAGATATGTTTTCTTTTTTTTCTTAGATTTCAATCACTTTTTAATCCTTTCTGTTATGGAACACATAATTTGGTGAAAATATATGCATTTTGGATGCTGGCACTGTAGTGCAGCAGGCTAAGCTGCTACCTACAACACAGGAACCTTCATATGGCCGCTAGTTCATGTCTTAGTTGTTACACTTCCAATCAAGTTCTCTGCACCTGGGAAATCAGTGGAAGATGGCCCAAGAGCTTGGGTCCCAGCACCCACGTGGGAGACCCAGAATAAACTCCTGCCTTCTGACTTCTGCCTGGCCCAGCCCTGGCTATTGCAGCCATTTGGGGAGTGAATCAGTTGATGGAAGATCTCTCTCTGTGTCTCTGCTGCTCTCTCTGTAACTCTGCCTTTCAAATAAATAAATGGTTTTCTTATAAAAGAAATGCATAAAGTTGTGTCAAATGCCTGTGTGTTTTCTGTGCCTTCTTGAATTACAAAAAATTATAAAGGCCTTAGAATGAGCATAGAGGCAGTTTCTCATCCAGCAAATGTAAATTTCACAATTGTTATCTGGCTATAGGATGCTACCTAAATAAACACTGTTAGCACTCCTCAAAACTTTTGGTGAATGGTAAAAATGAAATAATTTTCTTCATTAAATTTAAACTCGAGTTTTATTTTTACATTCTAAAAGTTGTTTCACTGCCTTTCTTGTATATTTGGACAGAATATGAATACCGATTGATTGTGCACCAATAAACACACCCAGTAGTATAATTTGGCTTTGTTTCTGTCTCTGCCACTCACTAAATATATAACACATTTCTCTAAATTCCTTCTAAAAGATAGATAAAAGTCCCTGTCTTAATAGGATAGGATGGAGACTACCCAACATAATTCTTTTTAAGCCCTCAGCACCATGCCTGACACTTAGTAACCACTCAAAAAATGTTACCTGTTATCATTTTTCAGAAGGACATATCCTCACTGACCACTAAATCTTTGTTACTGAGCAGTCTTGCCTGACTCTCTATGTTTTTAGGATAAATTCTGTTCTTCATTTCCATATACAGATAGAATACTCACGGACATTCTAATCGCCTGCTAGGTATAATCAGATGTGCGCAGATCCATTATGAAATAGGCTTAGACACAGGCTAAACCCTCATACAAAAACAAAAGTAAAAAGTAATGGATACACTGATTATGATTAATTAATGCATGTGAAGATAATAAACAGGCCAGTTTGGTTTTGAATGCTCCAACACTTAAATGGCCCAATTAATATAAATATCGAGGTGAATTATACAGCAAAATTGCATTATTTAATTTCCTGCTGATCTTAACTACGGCTCTAAATAGTTTCCAGTGAGAAAAAACACATTTTTCCTAAAAAAAAATCCTACAATTTTTCAACTCAGCAAACATTTATTGGGTAGCTATTTTATGAAAAAGCATAGAGGCAGGTATTACAGGGGCAACAAAAATGAGTAAGATCTAGATCTACCTAGAGAGGAAGGGAGAAAAGAAGGTAAGTACACAGACATACAGACAGGCATAATAAAAAGTGCTGCAGAAGAGGTGCAGGAATGAGAACATTTCTCATTAAGAAATGTATATAAGAATGCAGTTGGGAGTTATATTGCTTTCGAAATGCAATCAGAAATGGCTCCAAGTAGCTTTTTTGCTTGCATCTCAAAGGATGGATAGGATTTCAACAGGATGAAATGGCCATGGCATCATGAAATTAAATAAAAATCAGAATACCATATGTTAGGAAAATGCCAGAGGTATAGTTGACCAAAGTAGATATCATAGGTGGCCAAGGCATAAAGTAACGAGGACTGAGGCTGGAATTGGCAAAGCCTGAAAATACATGAGGTTTCATCCAGTCTTAACCTCCTGCATCGCACATGAGGAAACTGAACCACAGGAAGATTAAATGCCTGTCCTGTGTCGCAGAGCTAATGGCTGAGCCGAGCTGCCCCTCAGCTCTCTGGCCTCCCAGGCTGGTTCACTTTCCATTACCTAATAGTTGGGACAGATAATGGATGAAATGGAATACTGCGCTAAGGTTCTTGTTTTTCCTCTGTAAGAAGTGATATGCCACTGAAAAACTTACAGCAGTAGAGTTATCAAAGTCAGGGATATAAAAATCTTATTTAAGTAGCACTGTTAAAAAAAAAAAAAAGAAAAGAAACTGGGGGAGGGAGAGGCTGGAGGCAGGAGGCAGAAGAAAGGTTGCTATATTTGCCGTGGGCCTGAACTAGAGTATAGGTGCAGAAAAAAAAAAAGTGTCAGGGTGAACGGTGCTCCAAAATGGGAGGAGAAGTAGGGAAGAGAAATGAGAGGGAAGGTATCAAACATCACCCAATAGGTTTTAGCAAACACCTAAGGATGGCCTCCTGTGTATGAAGTTCTAAAAAGCAATTGCTTCTGCCCTTATGCTATGCATGGATATATCTCTGCAGACTGAATGTGTTGCCATTTGTATACAGAAGAGACAGAAAAAAGTGTAAGAAATGCTGAACTTCATCCCAGGTTTGTGACTGACTTCTTAGCGCCCAACATATCACTTCTATGATCTTGTCTGATTCTCCAAAAGACAAGTCACTGCTTGGATGATCTCTAAGGCTACTTCCAACTCTATGACAGCGGTTGTTAATCTGAGATGGGAGGCAGAGCACAGGAGCCAAGGACTTCCAGGTCGAAAGATGCCTCCACCTGGCACAGAATCCGTGCCCACATCTTTGGAGCTTAAGGGGTGGGCACCGGTTTGAAGAAGTTGTTCTCCTGTCTAAACTCAAGGAGAATCCTGCTTGGTTGTTCTTCATCCTCCCTGAACTCCAAAGTTAAACACACAGCCTGACAAGGTGGCAGCAGAGGCCCCAGAAAGGTAATTTAGCAGTCTGCCTCTATGCAGCAAGGTCTAGAAATAGCACAGCCCAGGCAGGAGGCTGCCCTGCTGCGTGCCCTTCTTGACAGTGCACTCAGCAAGTCACTGAGGGGCTCGCTGCTACAGGCTGCATGGTGGGTGGTCCATCAGGATGGTCTTCAGCCAGGACACCTCATGGAGTGCTAGGTTTTCTGAGTACTGAAGAGGACCTTTTACTTGCCACTCCATTATCCACAGCTTCTTGTCAGGGACCTGGGACTACTAATCACTGCTGTACAGAGATCCCACACATCTATACTCACTGTGCCGAGTCACCAACCAGAACTCCAAACACACATCTCCTGAGCAGTTTTTCTGCTTCTGAGCCAATGCATGTGCTGTACAGCACAATATGATGAATATATCTTTCAGTATCAAATAATCAATTATGCAGAATGCTTCATTAAGAATAACTACTAGAGTCAATAGCCAGGGTCATCACAACGTGGCTCATCTGTGCTTGAATCCACTGACCCCTCCCACTCTCCTTGTCAAGAGATATCAAGGAACAGATTCATCAGGAATAATGGCCAGATGTTTGCTTGTTAATGATCCTTCCATAATCAAAAATGCAGTGACCATGGGACACTTAATCTTGTCAATTTCTGTGACAGAAAACATGCTTAATTTTTCAGCAGCTTTGCAGAAATCAGAGCTCTGGTTCACCCAAACAAAACTGAAAAATAAAATGACTGTTCAGGATTTAGTTCTCTTTGCACTATAAGCCCAACATAAGCTCTGCATAGTTGGCCAAGCTGCTTCTGCCTTTTGCAATCCCTATAAGCATAGTGTGGGGGACTTGAAAAAGCAGCTCCCAGATGCCACTCCAAGTGCTGAGCTGAGCTGAGAGGTGTGCCAAAATGAGCTACGAGGGGATCGATGCCAGACTCTTTAATCTGGCCTCAGATCCTCCCTCGGTGGCTCTGCCTTACCTGCATAGGTGGAAATGCTTCTCTGGCTCCTGCCATCCTCTGTGCTCTGCTTTCCTCTGTGTCAGCCTAAATGTCACAAAGAGGACTGAACTCCTGTTAAGGAGAGGGAGAGAGAGAATGAGTTCATGAACACACTCTCATGCGTTTCCCCTCTCAGGGAATTCTCTGCTAACAATGACTAAAATGAATGTTTTTCTTCAGTTATGAGTGTACCTACCATCTACACCATACATGTACAGTATACAGTGTCATCTAGATTCTCATGCCCTGTGTCCCCAGGGCATCAGGCAGGAGCTGAGTGCCTGTTTTCTGTAACTTCCATAGTTGATAAATCAAGCTAAGATGTTAGAAATCCTTAAAGAGGCAATAGGAAATACAGAAAATAATTCAGAATCGGAACTTCAGAACCAAGCTTGAAACCATAGCTCAGCTTTCTACCTGCTGTGTAACTATGGACAAATTATGTCAGCTCTCTGGGCCTCACTCAGGTTCATCCTGTGTAAAATGAAGTTCCTATAAAGATCAAGAGAAATAACACGGAAAGAGGCTTGCACAGTACCTTGTGTTTAGTAAAGGATCCAATGAAAACAACAAAAAAGTCAGTCCTAAATTCCACTTTCAACTATCCAGAAAAAAAAACAAGGACCTATAAAATCTCTCTTTCTCTCTCTGTCTCTTTCTCTCTCTCTCTCTCTCTCTCTCTCTCTCTCTCTCTCTCTCTCTCTCATACACACACACACACACACACACACACACACACACACAATGCCTGACAGTTGGAAGATAGATGTAGAAACAAAAGTTCTGAAACCAAGAAAATGAGGGAGGGAGGGGGGAAGGGAATATCATTAAGTTCTTAGAACTGTATCTGAAAAACACATTGAATCTGTTAAAAACTAATTAAAAATTAAAATAAAGACACTTGACCTAATGGAAGGCCTTATTCTAATATTATCAGAATATTTTCAATCTACACAGGATACAAAAACACAAAAAGTGTTAGGGCCATGTTGTGTAAGCATTGCTCATAAAACTGCAACTTATTGCCAACCCAATGCATTTCATGACTCTAAAAGTGTTGTATGTTTATTTTCAACAGCAAAAAGTCACTTAGTTGGCTGATTATTGATCAACATTATTAGTAATATTTTTATCAATATTTTAAGGCAGACATTGTTGTTTCCAACCCTTAATTTATAACTTAAGACCCAGAATGCTAAACTTTTCAGAGTCAAATCATTTAGGAAGCTACTCTAATCTAGTCTTTGATTGACAATGTATTTCAGAAATAACAGAGATACAATAGACAAACAGAAATTAAGAGACTAAAAATAAACTGCAAGAGATAATGCAATCCCAAACTCCCCTTTTGCCCTGGGTAATGTCAAAATACCTAGAAATTCTTCCTTCAATCACCATCAGGAAAACTTAACTGAAGCAGCAACAGAAAAAAAAAAAACAGCATTTTCCTTCACAACTACCCCTGAGTGAGTAAAATTACAGCAGTGTTAATGGCTTAGCTTCCTCCAACCTCTGGAATTGAAATGAGTGTCTTTTATGATTGCAACAAAACCGGCAATAGCAATCCTTGAGAAAGCCTCCTCTCCCTTACATGCCAGCGGCTGGTGCCTTTTAATGCTCTAGTTTTATTCATCTCATTGTCTCTATCAAAAGGTGCTATTATGAGAATGATTGCTAACAATGAAGAGCTCCATACAGCAGGAGAAAAAAAGAAGAGAAAGAGGATAAGAAGAATGGAGAAAGAAAAATTTATAAATATTTATGTGTATGCAAGCCATCAAAACACCTGAATCAAAGCAAGGGTACGTGAAATGCTTGCATTGGAGATCTACTTATTCGGCAGCTTATTGCCAAATATAACTATGAAATTTTTGATAACGCATTCCTAAATTTAAATCTATAATGCTGGCAACAAAAGAAATTAATTATTTATATAATAAAAGAGCAAATGCTAAATGTATATCTACAAACCTCACCAACAGCAGTGCTGGTAACTGAACTGACTCATCAGGACCTGACACTTAGATCTATCCATTTGTTCATGGCAAAGTATCAGCGAGTCATCCTTGAGATTACCTCTTTCATCCCAGTTACTGCAATGGATCTCCCACTCCTCTTCATTCTACTTTCCAAACACACCTCTACTCCACTCACTCTTCCTGGCTTTTAGACTTATCAGTCCTATCCAGAAGCCTCCATTGCCTATCCAGAGGGCATCTCCAGTAGATGTCTAACTCTATTCTTCTTTCTTCCAATTCATTCTCCAATATTAGCCAGAATGATCTCTATAAAAATGAAAGTATGATGATGTCACTTGCTATCTTAATTCTATTTCTTCTCAACATTTCTTAGACAAAAATGTCAAAATTACCAAAAACCTACACATTTCTGTATAACATGGTCACTACCTCTCTCTCCAACTTCTTTTCTCTCATCTTCCCCTCCCTCTCACTCTTCTTTTCATGGGTCTGCCCTCTTTTTCTCAAACAGTTCATTCTCATTTCAGCCCTTTTGTAAGTAGTATTCTCTCTACTTTAGACATGTGCCACAATTCCTAGATCGGTTTGCTTGTCTCACTCCTACTGATACTTCATGTTCTGGCTTGAATGTTTCTTTCTCAGGGAGAACAGTCCTCATGCCAGGGTCTAGTTCACAGCCCTTTTATATTCTCTCATGGAATTAGTTTTATTTTCTTCAAGGCACTTAACAACTGCAATCATAACGCTCTTTGAGTATCACTGTAACACCTGAACCCACTATTCTAAGCCACATGAGGGGACAGACTCGTCCTTTATTTATCAACATATCCCCAAAACCAAGACAACATCCAGCACATGTGTCAGTGCTTTGTCACATTAATTCATTGATAAATTTCATTTACTTCTCCTTACTCAAACAGCTATGGCCCCATGTAGCCATACTTCTATGCTAAGGAATGGCTATAAATTTTTAAACATTTGCTATATGCCAGGCACAATGAGAAACATTTATGAGAACTCTACAATGTTATACAGTTATCATCCCCATTTTATAAATAAGGAAACTGAACAACTTTGTGATGACAAGCTAGTAAAACTGAGATTCAAAGCAAAACCCTTTAGGCTTCCCTGGCCCATGTTATTAAGCAATCCACTGTACTTCTCACTTGCAAAAAGAGGTTGACTGAATTGAATGCATGGGGTAGAGCAATGTAGAGGGAAGAGAGAGAGAGAGAGAGAAAGAGAGAGAGAGAGAGAGAGAGAGAGAAAGAGTTAGGGAACCATTCATGGAGAAAGTAACTGAAGCGCCATTTGAAAGTAAGTAACTGCGCAGTAGAGCAGCTTGAAAGAAAAGTAGAAAGGTAACGACGCTAGCTGGTAAGATTTGAAAAGCGAAGGCCTAACTAGACGGCCTAACCACAAACCACAAATTGTCATTGCCATGACTACGGGACTCTGGGAGGTCAGAACGTGGGTGGGGCTAGCCTCTAGAAACTGTGTATAAGGGGACCCTCAGACACTGTAAACCAGAGGTTGCTCAGCCTCTCTCCCCAATCCGTAGTGCCTAGTGCCCGCAGGAGTAGGCTTGAGCGATCTCTCCTCCTAGTCGCCTAGAGTATCAAGTGTTTAGCTTGACCTTCCTCAGTCTCCTCGACTCTTCTTTCAGTTCTGGGAGGGGGAGATCCTGACAGAGAGAGAGTTGCTAGGAATCTCCAGAATTTTGGCTATCTGTTGTTTCTGCCTCACACTCACCCAGGAAAACGTGTTACCCAGTATTTGTCAAATCCATTGACAATTACTCTTATAACCCCAGGCTGAAGAGGGACAGTGTGTTCCTAGTTTCCGCAGGTTATCAAGCCATAAGCTGGGATGAATTGCAGTCTGTTTTCCCAAGCTGCTTGAGTTTGATTGTTTACTTGCTCATTGTTTTAAAAATGATATGAACACATAAGATTTCTCCTCCGCTTCTTTCAATAGTGGTCTTTCTGTTTTGCACCTTTGCTCACTAGAAACTTTGGATGACCAAACAGCCACGTGTATGAACAAGGGTTCACACCAGAGGAAAGGAAATGGTTTCCACCCTAGTTCAGCTTTAATCCAAATTATAAATGATGTTGTTCAATCACCTTTCTTTTTAAAGGGCTCCCAAATATCTATCTTAGGATTATTTCAAACCATAACCTTATCCATTAAAAATCTTGGAAATAGCCAACTCCTGAGTCTTATAAATATACTTCCAGGGCTTTGATATTCCAAAAGTGTTCCCTTGGAGACAAGTCTTTCCCTTGGTGCTAAGTAATGGATTCCTCCATGTTGTCGCTCAGAAACCAGCTTCCACCTGAAGAAAAACTTTAACTCCTAAAGCATTAAAAACAGGACAAGCCTGGACGGCACCGCGGCTCAATAGGTTAATCCTCCACCTGCGGAGTGCAGTGGAGGATGGCCCAAGTTCTTGGACCCTGCGCCCGCATGGGAGACCAGGAGAAGCACCTGGCTCCTGGCTTCTAATCAGCGTGGTGCGCCGACTGCAGCGCACCAGCCGGGGCAGCCACTGAAGGGTGAACCAACAGCAAAGGAAGACCTTTCTCTCTGTCTCTCTCTCTCACTGTCCACTCTGCCTGTCAAAAAAATAAAAATTTAAAAAAAATAAAAAACAGGACAACCCAATCAAGGCCAGCCTGAGAATGAAATATGTAACTTTCTTTTTTTTTTTTTAATTTTTTGACAGGCAGAGTTAGACAGTGAGAGAGAGAAAGAGATAGAGAGAAAGGTCTTCCTTTTTCCATTGGTTCACCCCCCAAGTGACCACTATAGCTGGCGCGCTGCACCTATCCGAAGCCAAGAGCCAGGTGCTTCCTCCTGGTCTCCCATGCGAGTACAGGGCCCAAGAACCTGGGCCATTCTCCACTGCCCTCCCGGGCCACAGCAGAGAGCTGGCCTGGAAGAGGGACAACGGGGACAGAATCTGGCACCCCAAACAGGACTAGAACCTGGTGTGCCGGCACCACAGGTGGAGGATTAGCCTAGTGAGCCACGGCACCAACCTACTCGTAGCTTTCTTGCAAGAAAGGGAAAGCCCCATTCTGTACTTAAACGCCAATAAAATGCCAGTGGGAGATGCTCTGGATAAATGTTTTCATGCCTTATCCATTTTGGCTACTTCCTTTGTGTGTCTGGACTCTCAGCAAGGAGGAGTGAAATGCATGCATGGCAGAGAAATGTCTCTAGTGGTTACAACATACTGGGCTTTTATCAACCCTAATGTAGACATTATTTCTCAGTTCTGGAGGGAGCCTTAAGAGTGCACATTCTGTTTAGCCAATTTATGGAAGTGAGCCTTATTTTTTTTTTATTATCTATTTTTGTGGAAGGCTTTAACTGCAGTCAATAATACCCTTTGGTGTTGATGGTTTATTTATAAAAATGTTTACTTTCTGTGTACTATTTTCTGCCTATTAAATATCAGGTGTTTCAAAAGGAAAAATAAAGCAATTAAAAAGTATGTAGCTAGCCAAAATCATTTTTACAATAAAATTATTTTTTTCTCTGATTTCCTGCAGATGATAAAATAGCCTAGACCACAGGGGCTGGAAAACAAAATTGATGTCCACCTAAAACCACTTAATGTTTTTCTTTTGCAAGAATTAGTAGGAGGCAAACAAAATATCCTAATGCCCTAATGCTAAAAATCCATTCTGGCCATTGTTCTGAGAATCCTGTTTATTTTATAGAGTATTTTTGGTAGGCATGCACCTGGTACATATGTTAGATTTCTAAATTAAGCCTTTTAGCATCATAACTGAGGTTTCATTTTAACAGCCTGTTTTCAATGCTTTGATATAACTTCATTTCAATAATCATGGCCATTAAAAGCAGGATTTTGAAATTTCATGAGTACCATATGAGAATGCTAAATTTTGGTTATTACAAATTGTATAATCTTAAAGCAACAGATTAATATAAAAATATGCTACCTGATAAAGTTTTTAGTACTCCCTTCCTGCTTGCAAATTAACATGGTTGGCTCTTCTAGCTACTTTTAAAAAAGCTTGCAATAAGTAATCAAGAGCTAATTTCTTTTTGTGTCTTACAAATACATATTTCATGGGAATGAGGAAACAGAGATATTATGACATTTAGTGTAAGGGAAGGAGAATTGTGGATCAAGAGAAAAAAGAGAAGAGCCTGCATTCCGTATCAGCTTGTTTCTCATTTATTGGCCACATGGTGCTTACCCTCTCTCTAGATACTGCTTTTCTTAGACAATGCAATGATATGTATAATAATTGTATTTACCTTATTACTATCAGTGGTAGTAATTTTAACATCGTACTTTGACTTTCCAATTGTGAAGGCAGTGACTCATTTAGAAACAATATTTTGTTTATCCCACATTATGGTGACAGAATATATTTTATCTCAGCCTTCACTCTATTGGAGTTTCCCAAAATCATAACAGTTATTAACAGACAAGAATGGAAAATGGAAGCAAGGTGACTAATTAAGGGACAAAGGTGTTATTGATCATTTTGCTTATCATTATGACTAGTGCGAAGTACAAACTTGATGCATAAACATATACTGGGATGGGAGTGGTAATGGAGGTGATTTCAAACTGTAACAGACTACAGCAACTTCTGCTGCCTAAAGTGAGTGTCATTATCCCACTGGAGTTTAGCAAAACATAGTGATGGGTTATGTGGCTAGGGGAAAATAAAAAATACAGAGGAGAAAAACAAGCATTAAATTTCTCTGCACACTTAAGTACAAGTCTGGGTATTTCCAAGAGGATCACGAAAGTGGAATGGGTTTCCAGAGAGAAAGAGAATAGAGAACTCAAAAGGTATGAAAACTGGTGCCCCGTAGGGGTGAGCCATTGAGAATGACCCAGAGACGTTTTTAAGAATGTGATAAAAATTTCAATTTTACATCTTTTTTTTTTTAACATTTGGGCAGCATTATAATCCATTGCCAATAAACTTCAATAAGTGATTGCTGATCTTGAGCCTTAAGTCACTTGGACACAAAGTATTTAGAATGTTATTCATTTGTGGGGAGCCATTGGAAGACAGCTGTTCTATATTGTGATGATGCCATAATCCACAATCACTAAGTGAATTCAATGACAGCAGAAGTCCAGAGTTGAAGGAAACTAGGAGATGCGTAAATCATCAAGTCACACAACAAAAATAGACAAAGATATTTCAAAAGTCAGGATACACCTAGATATACTTTATTACAGGAAAAAAAACATTATTCATTTCTCCTCATGTAAATATATTACCAATCTTCCTAACACTGGTACATAAACTACACACATAGCAAACCAACATTTTCATGGTTCTATTTACTTTTGGACTCTCATCTTTGGTGCTAGTTAAGGTTTCCTAATTTTTTTCAAATGTATCTTGAATTTCATAAAACAGCTCCACGACCTCATTAAAGTTCCACAACAAACCTATGCAGTAGGTATATGTGTATCCATTTTAATGTATAAAAACTTTAGTTCAAAAGGTAAGTTACTTGTTCAAAGGTCACATCCAAAGTAGAGATACAAACCAGAACTGAACCCATGCCTGTCTGACTCCAAAACCTATGGGTATTCTGTCTTGGAATTCTGCAAAGAAAAACAATGATTTTATCTCTTAGTCAATCTCTGACCTTAACTAGAAATAACTCAGTGACACGGAGGGCTTTGCACAGATATATCTTATGGGGAAAACCATGAACCCTACTGGCCTGTAAAAAGGAGACTCTGATTCTAACCATAACACTCAGGATGCCCAAAATAATTTAGAGCAGCCCCAAAGTCTACAGGATGGGGGAAGCAAAACAATGTGGGTCAGATCCTTCCCAGGGCCATTGTTTCACAGTGCAGACCTGTGTTCATATCCAAATGCAATTTCATTTCTATGTCTTCACTCGAAAAATGGGTATAATAGGGGGATCTAACTCCCAGAGTTGTAGTAAAAATTAACTGATATGATATACAATATCACCGTAACACAAAACTCCAGGAATATTGTGAGACTCGAACAACTACTCTAAAGTATGATTTTTATGGAATTCCCTTTTTTAATTAAAATTCCTCCTGATCTGCTCAATGAAGAGTCTTTGTAAGAGGTAACACAAACCTTTCCAGTAAGATATTTGCCTCAGTATATTTGGTGAAGGCTAAAGGAGAGAAAACCTAATGAATATAAACTGAGTTTTTCACATTTTGAATGTAATGATGGCAAAAGGATCAGGTTACCACTAACAATTTTTATCACATCTTATTGCTACTACTAGAATAATTATTTAACAAACTGAGTATTTAAACACTGTAGCACTCCAAAGACTAAGGATATTGGAAGAAATATTTCCTGAGTGAGTTGAGTGAGTAGCACTGCTTTTGCCAACCTATAAAAATCACATCAAATTCTAAGCTAATTAATGTAAAACAAATAAATGAATCTCCTCATATAGGTCATGAAGAAGGTGAGAAAAATGTCACCTATTTCCTATCTCACTAACAAAGACACTTTTTAGAAAAAACAAGCAACCACACTGCTGGCTTCTAGGTGTGTTTAACTAATTGGAGCAACACTGAATTTTGAATAGATCTCTCTGCTGAGGGCCATGTTTTCCCACTCATAGCTGCTTATGTGAATTCAAACAACATACTCAGAACCATCTCAATAGCTTGCAGAAGAAATAACAGAACTCTAGGATGATGTAGCCTGTATCCTTGGCAGATGGGCTCTGATTTAGCCATCACTTCTCCAAAGGGTTAAACAACACTGACATGATAAAGGGGCAGGGGTGTACTTAGGAAATAATCAATTTTCACTGCTGTATGGTACTTCTGAAAGGTTGCTCCTGTAAAATAGCATCCTAATAAAATTAGGATGTCACTTTATTATTGCAGTGGAGGTAATTTTATTTGCATTTTCAGTCAACACATACGCGCAGGGTGGTGAGAGCAATCAACTGCTGCACTTGTTAGCTCACTGATTAAATATGTTGTCACCTAACTCTGAACTAATTAAGGGGAATTGAAGCTCTTTGTGCATTAGCCAGCATGGTATTAACTCTGTTAACTGAGGTTTTTGAGCTTGCTTACTCTTTTCTCTGCCATATATTTTAAAATCACTTTTTTTTTTCACTAGAAATCTACAACCTGGTTAAATATTTTTACATAGTTTTTTTTTTTTTAAGATTTATTTATTTATCTGAAAGGCAGAGTTACAAAGAAGTAGAGAGGGAGAGAGAGAAGTCTACCATGCGCTGGTTCACTCCCCAAACGGTCCCAAAGGCCAGAGCTGAGCCAATCCGAAGCCAGAAGCAAGGAGCTTCCTCTGGGTCTCCCACAAGAGTGCAGGGGCCCAAGGACTTGGCCCATCCTCTACTTCTTTCCCAGGCCACAGCAGAGAGTTGGATCAGAAGTGGAACAGTCAAGAGTTGAATTGTCACCCATATGGGATGCTGGCATTGCAGGAGGTGTATTTACCTACTATGCCACAGCATTGGCCCCCTGGTTGAATCTTTGAGATATGATATTTATGTAATAGCTATTCACATTTCTTGCCATTTGTTTGTGAAAGAAACCATAGATTAAAAACAGATAAAACTGCAGAATACAGAAATATAAATTGAATTCATATGTTTTCAGTGCTATGTTTCCCACAGGATGGTTCTATTTTCTAATAGAAAATATTTTCAGTAAAATAGACTTGCAAATTGGCTTAAGGAACAACAAGAAGCAGCTGTGTAGACTCAACCTGAATCCTGAGAACTCAGTGACTCCACGCTGCTGTTCTCTGAAATGATCTGTCTGAAAGCATTCTGGCCAATGCTTCACCACTGCATATGACTCTATCTTCAATAGTCCCATCACAAATCTGTCTCAGCATTATAATATAATTAAACAGATATGTTTATTTCTGAAAGCAGATCTGAGAGTACTTCAAACAGTTCATAGAAAATGGAATTAAAAGGTACATTTACATTGGTGCAAAAAATTTTGAAGTCCCTGCATACAAGGGTCTTCAGAGAGTTCATGAAAAATGCCTATTATGAAAAAAAATTACATCAAAATAAACACCTTCTATTTCTTCTTCTTCATGAACTTTTCTAAGTACTCACAGACATCCATTTGTCATTTTCTCTAAAATTCTAGTTCTGAACATTTTCATGACTCTTCGTTTATTCATTGCGCTGGTGGAAAAGCAAGTTCATGATTTCAGTGATCTTGTGATCTTGATTAGTGATCAAGATTTCAGAAACTCTTGAAGAACTCCAAAGGAAAGAGAAAGGGAGAAAACAGAGAAGGGAGGAAGCAAAAAAGAGCAAGCAAAAATTGAACCACCTTACTGTTTCAAACCTACTTCTCCAAGGTAACTTATCCAAATAAGAAAATGCCAGTATTTCCTGTTCATATGATGCTTTTAACATTCTCAAAGCACTTTCACCTATATCATCCCATGGAATTCAGGAGTAGTTGATTCTTATGGATTACAATGGCTTCCCCCCCCATAACTTCCCGCCCACCCGCAACCCTCCCCTTTCCTGCTCCCACTCCCATTCCATTCACATCAAGACTCTTTTTCAATTCTCTTTATATACAGATCAGTTTAGTATATATGAAGTAAAGATTTCAACAGTTTGCCCTCACGTAGCAACACAAAGTGAAAAATACTGCTGGAGTACTAATTATAGCATTAAATCACAATGTACAGCACATTAAGGACAGAGATGCTACATGATTTTTTTTAAAAATTGATTAATTTTCTATGCAATTTCCAATTTAACACCAAGTTTTTTTTTTCATTTTCAATTATCTTTATATACAGAAGATCAATTCAGTATATACTAAGTAAAGATTTGATCAGTTTGCACCCACACAGAAACACAAAGTGTAAAATACTGTTTCAGTACTAGTTATAGCATTACTTCACATTGGACAACACATTAAGGATAGATCCCACATGAGATGTAAGCACACAGTGACTCCTGTTGTTGATTTAAAAATTTGACACTCTTGTTTATGGCATCAGGAATCTCCCTAGGGTCTAGTCATGAGTTTCCAAGGCTATGGAAGCCTTTAGGGTTCGCCGACTTCGATCTTATTCTGATAGAGTCATAGTCAAAGTGGAAGAGTAATTGATTCTTAAATAACGGAAAGGACACAAGTGATCATAAGGTAGTCTAGAAAGCCGTGAGCCAAAAAGTCTGTGGCGATTAATTAAAGGAAAAGTACCCAGTAGAGACTAGGCCAAGGGCTAATTAAGCAGCATGCATGTCATCAGAAGAAAAAACTTGTGAACTTAAGTGGTTGAGAATTCAACCTTTTAAATAAAGAAATAGCAATCCTAAGCAGGACTAACTGGAAAGGGATCAGCTGGAACCATTTTTTGTCAAGACTGATTAACTTTCAGAACACCAGTCAGTCAAACAATTAAACAATGGTGTTTCAGTTCTGGCGGGTAATACTGACTTTGCACTCATTACCTTACCAGGTTTTGGAATTATAAATTCATGAGTTAAACATCTTGAGACCAAAATGGGGGCCAGTTCTGGGGGATGTAAAACACAAAATATAGAACCCACATATAGCATGGAATAGGAAGAGGAAAATAAAACCAGTAGAAAGTGTCCAACACACTCATCATGTTAGGTCCATTTTGAAGAATGGCAGCGTTGGTGGTTAGAAAAGAAGTACACACCAAGAAAAACTGCTATTTTCTGGCAATCCCTTATGTTAATCAACTTAGAACAGTGTTTTTGAAACTTGAGTTGGCATCAGAATCACTTTAAGGGTTTGTGAAAATACAGATTGATGGATGCCATACCAAGAATTTCTCAACTAATAGTTTTGGTGGGACTCCAAAGTCTTCATTTCCAACAAGTCCCCAAGTTATTATGATGCTCTTGGCCAGGTGCTAAACTTCAAGAATGATAGATTAGAAAATGGCTTAGACAAATAACATATGTTCTCTGATATATGGCAGCTAATACAGAATAGAAAAATATATGGAAATGAAGCAGACATCTTGTATTATGATTGTTGTTTTTAGCCCTTTTTATACTTTTGTGGAACTGTGATCTTCTATTTTTTACTTGTTCAATATTATAGTTAGTGGTGAATTAAGCCTGTGATTATAGAATGGATTGAAAGTATGCCTCTGCAAAAATTAAAGAAAAAGAAAAGAAAGAAAAGGAGGGCTGAGGCAGGAGAGGGGAATGGAGGGAAGTGCAGTTGTCTTCTTAGAACTGTATCTGTGAAATACATGAAATCTATTCTGTTTATATTAATAAAATATTTTTTAAAAAGAAAATGGCTTAGGGTCAGAGGCACTTGTATCTAGTTGCAGTTCCTAACACTTTGTAAGTTATCCAAAATACACCCCTGTGGTACAAATTAGTAACATATTTAAAAATTAGAATTCATTATGTTCAGTAACCTGCCCAATACTATATGCCTACAAAGGGCCAGAGACAGTACAAAAGGTAAGTATGACTCCAAAATCAATTCTCATTCTGCTACACCAAGTGGCCATAAACACACATTGCTGTATAAAGTAGAGCTTAGTACATGGCCAATCTTTCATAAACATAAACCAATTATAATGACATGTTGTAAATGAAGAAAAAGAAGATAGACATTTTTCTTATAGTAAAATATCTAGAAATTTCATAAAGTATAATAAATACAATGAAACCATAACAGTTTCTCAAAAAAGTTTCCTAGGGTGTTTTTTCCCAGAAACCTTTTATTTAAGGAATACAAACTTCATGCTTTTCATAAATATAGCTTTAGAAATACAGTGATTCTTCTCACAATACCTGCCCTCCCACCCACACTCCCACCAATCTTCCTCCTCCCTCTCCTATCCCCATTCTTATTTTTTACTAAGATCTACTTTCCATTAAGTTTATAATATACAAGTAACTTTATACTAAGAAAAGAATTCAACAAACTGTGTGAAAAAAAAACCTGTACCTCAAGAGTCAAAGAAAGGGCTCTTCAAAGACATTGCATCTTGAAGTATTAATTTCACTTCTATAGATTACCTATTATGTGGCCCATTAGTTATCACAGATCAGGGAGAACATATGGTATCTGTCCTTTTGGAACTGGCTTATTTCACTAACTATGATATTTTCCAATTTTATCCATTTTGTTACAAATGACAGAATTTCATTTGTCACTGCTTTGCAGCATTCTATGGTGTATATATCCCAAAATTCCTTTATCCAGTCTTCAGTTGAAAGGCATTTGGGTTGATTCCAAATCTTAGCTATTATGAATTGAGTTGCAATAAACATGGGGTTAGAGATAGCTTTTTCATATGCTGATTTGATTTCCATTGAGTAAACTCCCAGGAGTAGAATGGCTGGGTCACATGGTAGTTCTATATGCAGATGTCTGAGGTATCTCCATACTGTCTTCCACAGTGGCTGCACCAAGGCACACAACAGTGGATTAGGATACAATTTTTGCCACAGTCTCGCCTGCATTCATTGCTTGTGGATTTCTGTAGGAAAGACATTCTTTTTTTTTTTTTTTGCAAGATGTTAAACTTTATTTTTTTAAAGAATTTTTTTATATAAAGCTTTTATTTAAAGAATATAAATTTCCAAAGTACAGCTTATATATTACAATGGCTTCCCCCCCATAACTTCCCTCCCACCTGCAACTCTCCCCTTTCCCTCTCCCTCTCCTCTTCCATTCACATCAAGATTCATTTTCAATTTTTTATATACAGAAGATCAGTTTAGTACATCTTGTGGGGCTCAAGTGAAACCTCATTATGGTTTTTATTTGCATTTACCAGATAGCTAGTGATCCTCAGTATTTATTAGTGTGTCTGTTGGCCATTTAAATTTCCTCTCTTGAAAAAATGTTTAAATGCTTTGCCCATTTCTTTTTTTAAAGATTTTATTTATTTATTTGACAGGCAGAGTTATAGAGAGTGTGAGAGGGAAAGACAGAGAGAAAGGTCTTCCTTCCGTTGGTTCACTCCCCAAGTGGCTGCAATGGCTGGAGCTGCACCAATCCGAAGCCAGGAGCCAGGTGCTTCCTCCCAGTCTCCCATGTGGGTGCAGGAGCCCAAGCACTTTCCCAGGCCACAGCAGAGAGCTGGACTAGAAGAGGAGCAACGGGACTAGAACCAGCACCCATATGGGATGCCGGCGCTGCAGGCAGATGATTAACCTAGTGTGCCATAGCACTAGCCCCTCTTTGCCCATTTTTTAACTGGGTTGTTTGTTTTGTTGATGTTGAGTTTCTTGACTTCTTTGTAGATTCTGATTATTAATCCTTTTTCAGTTGAATAGTTTGCAAATAATTTCTCCCATTCTGTCAGTTGCCTCTTCACTTTGCTGAGTGTTTATTTTAAGGTACAGAAGCTTCTCAATTTGATGTAATCCCATTTGTCAATTTTGGCTTTGCTGTCTATGCCTCCACGGTCTTTTCCAAGAACTCTGCCTATTTCAATGTCTTACAGGGTTTCCCCAATGTTCTTTAATAATTTGATTGTATTGGGTCATAGATTTAGGTCTTTAATATATTTTGAGTGGATGTTTGTATAAGATGTAGAGGTCTTATTCACACTTTTGCAGGTGGAGATCCAGTTTTCCAGGTACCATTTGCTGAAGAGACTGTCCTTGCTGCAGAGATTGTGAATGCAATTGATCTTAGAAGTTCAGTCTCAGCTTTGCCATTGTCTGTATATACAAAGGCTGTTGATTTTTGTGTGTTGATTTTATATCCTGCCACTTTACCAAACTGTTCTATGAGTCCAAAAGTCCCTTAATGGAGTCTTTTGGATCCCCTACATATAGAATCATGTCATCTGCAAATAGGGAAAGTTTGAATTCTTCCTTCCCAATTTTTATCTCCTTGATTTCTTTTTCTTGCCTAATGTCTCTGGCTAAAACTTCTAGGACTACATTGAATAGCAATGGTGAGAGTGGCATACCTGTCCGGTACTGGATCTCAGTAGAAATGTTTCCAACTTTTCCCCCATTCAATTGGCTTATGGCTGTGGGTTTGTCATAAACTACCTTCACTGTGTTGAGAAATGTTCCTTCTACAGCAAATTTCCTTAATGAAAGGGTATTGTATTTTATCAAATGCTTTCTCTGCATCTAGTGAGCTAATCATATGGTTTTTGTTCTTCATGATACAATTTGTTAATGTAATGTATCATATTGATTGATGGATTTGTCAATGTTCAACCATCTCTGCATACCTAGGATAAATCCTATTTGGTCCAGGTGAATGATCTTTTTGATGTGTTGAATTTGATTGGCTAGTATTTTGTTGGGAAATTTTTTGTCTATATTCATCAGAGAAATTGGTCTTAGTTCTGTTTTCTGTTGTATCTTTTTCAGTTTTAAGATTCAGGTGATGCTGGTTTCATGGAAAGAATTTGAGAAGATTGTCTCCCTTTTAATTGTTTTGAATAGATTGAGAAGAATTGGAGCTAGTTTTTCTTTAAATGTCTATGAGAATTCAGCAGTGAAACCATCCAGTCCTGGGCTTTTCTTTGCTGGGAGGATCTTGATTAGTGATTCCAATTTCCATGTTGGTTATGGATCTATTTAGGTTTTCTGTGTCTTCATGGATCAATTTTGTTAGACTTTATGTATCCAGGAATCTACTCATTTGTTCTAGGTTTCCCAATTTATTGGCATACAGCTCTTTGTAGTAATTTCTGATGATTCTTTATATTCCTGTGGTGTCTTTGTTACACTTCTTTTTTCATTGATTTGGGTCTTCTCCCCCTTTTATTGGTTTCTTGGTTTGTTGGTCCAATGTGTGTCAGTTTTGTTTATTTGTTCAAGAAATCTGTTTTTCATTAAACTAACTTTTGCATTGTTTGTTCATTTCAATTTTATTTCTTCTCTAATTTTAATTATTTATTTTCTTCTACTAGTTTTGTATTAGGTGTGCTTTTGTTTTACTAGGTCCTTGAGATGAATTTATAGCTCCTTTATTTGTGCCTTTCCAATTTCTTGATGTAGGCACCTATTTCTATAAAATTCCCTCTCAACAATGCTTTTGCTGTATCCCATATGTTTTGATATGTTGTACTATCATCTTCATTTGTTTCCAGAATTTTTTTATTTCTCTTTTGATTCTTTCTATGACTCACTGTTCCATCAGGAGCATGTTGTTCAGTCCTCATAAATTTGCATATGTTCCATGCAGTCTTGTGCTGTTCATTTTCAGCTTCATTCCATTTTGGTCACTGAAGATACATGGCAAGATTTTGATTTTTTTTGAATTTGCTAAGACTTGCTTTATGGCCTAGCATTTAGTCTAAAGAAAGTATGCTAGGCCGGCGCCGTGGCTCAACAGGCTAATCCTCCGCCTTGCGGCGCCGGCACACCGGGTTCTAGTCCCGGTCGGGGCACCGGATTCTGTCCCGGTTGCCCCTCTTCCAGGCCAGCCCTCTGCTGTGGCCCAGGAGTGCAGTGGAGGATGGCCCAGGTGCTTGGGCCCTGCACCCCATGGGGAGACCAGGAAAAGCACCTGGCTCCTGGCTCCTGCCATCGGACGAGCGCGGTGCGCTGGCCGCAGCGCGCCGTCCACGGCGGCCATTGGAGGGTGAACCAACGGCAAAAAGGAAGACCTTTCTCTCTGTCTCTCTCTCTCACTGTCCACTCTGCCTGTAAAAAAAAAAAAAAAAAAAAAAAAAGAAGAAAAGTATGCTAGAAAAAGTTTCATGCTGGTGAGAAGAATGTGTATTCTGCATCTGTAGGATAAAAAGTTTTGTAGATATATGTTAGATCCATTTTGTCTGTAGTGTTCGTTAACTCTATTGTTTCCTTGTTGATATTCTGTCTGGTTGATATGTCCATTGCTGCAAGTGGGCATTGAAGTCCCCCATTACTATTGTGTTGGAGTCTATATCTCCCTTTAGACCTATTAACATTTCTTTTAAATAGCCAAATACCTGTAATTAGGTACATGTACATTAATAATAGTCACATTTTCCTATTGAATTAATTCCTTAATAATTACATAATGCCCTTCTTTGTCTCTTTTAAAAGTTTTTATTTTAAAGTATATTTTGTCTGATATTAGGATGGCTATACCAGCTTTTTTTAGTTTCTGTTAGCATGGAATATCTTTTTCCATTCTTTCACTTTCAGTCTGCAGGTATCTTTTGTTAGTGAGGTACCTCTCTTGTAGGCAGCAAATTGATGGGTTTTGTTTTTTCATCCATTCAGCCAGTCTATATCTTTTACCTGGAGAGTTGAGGTCATTTACATTCAAGGTGACTATTGATAAGTAGCAACTCTGTCCTGTCACTTTTCCATAAATATTCCTGTCTACTTTGGATTTCCTTTGTAGTTTTACTGAGAGATTGTTTATCCTCACTTTCTTTTATAGTGATGACCATTTTTCTGTGTTTATCTGTGCAGCATATCCTTAAGCATCTTTTGTAAGGCTGTAGAAGTGCTAAATTTTTTAAATTCTTTCAATTGCTGTTTGTTAAGGTCTTTATTCCACCTTCATTCACAAACTAGATCTTTGCAGGGTACAGTATTCTGAGTTGACAGTTATTCTCTTAAAACTTGGAATATATCTTGCCATTGTCTCCTTCTGATTAGAAGTCATTTGTGAGTCTAACTGGAGATCCTCTAAAAATACTCTGGTGTTTCTTTCATGTACATTTTAGAATCTTTTCTTTATGTTTTACTGTAGAGAGTTTGACTATAATAGGTTGTGGTGAAGATCTTTTCTGGTCATGTCTATTAGGAGTTCCATGTGCTTCCTATATTTGGACATCCCATTCTTTCTCACAATTTGGGAAATTTTCTACAATTATTTCATTAAAAAGCCTTCTAATCCATTCTCTATTTCCATGCCTTCAGGGACTCCTAAGACCCATATGCTGGGTTTCTTGATAGTTTCCCATAAATCTTTAACATTGTTTTTTAGTTTTCTTATTTCTTCTTTATTTTTTTTTTTGGTCTGACTGTAAAATTTCCAGAGATTTTTCTTCTAACTAGGATATTCTTTCTTCATCCTCAATGAGTCTGTTCTTAAGGCTTTCTACCATATTTTTATTTGTTCTATTGGGTTCTTCATCTCCAATATTTTGTTTTGATTTCTCTTTAAAATCTCAATTTCATGGGAACAATTTTCAATCATGTCATGTATGGATTTCTTTAGTTCATGAATTTGCTTATGATTACTTTTTAGTAATCCTTCAATCAATTTTTTGAATTCCATTTCTGACATTTCATCATTACTTTCCTCTTTACATTCTGATATTGAAGTATTGGATTCTTTTCGGGGTGTCATGTCATCTTCCTTATTCATGTTTCTTGAATTGCTGTATTTATTAATAGGCAGTTGGGGTGATACTTGCTGGTTCCCTCCCACCCCGTGATGGCTTTTATTTTTAACTATACCTCTGTGGCTTAGTGGAGTGTCTGCTGTTTCAGTGAATACCCAGAGGTGTTTGCTGGGTGTGGTCATAAAGCTCTATTCAGTGCTTCAGGGTAAGCTATGTCTAAGGTGACAACCAAGTTGGTGGTGGTAAATTTTTTTAATCAGAGGGGAGGTTTGTTCAGCTCTGTTGGTATAGTCTCTTGCTCAACTCCTCTCTCAAAGGAGACCAATGCCTTCGTACTAGCCCCAGTGGGTACAATTTTCGTCCATGCTGCCACAGGAACCACACAAAGGATCCTTGTAGTCCATGGTGTGAGCATGGATCCTAAAGCAATGACCCTCACTTTAGAACCAGGGAGCCTTGAGCATATGGAACCACGCACAGTGACTACCCAAAGTCCCAACCAACCCCTATTCCCTCCCATGAAGCCACAATGTTTTCATAGTCCCAGCACACAAGGCTCCCACAGACAGCCCCCTGTCAATTCTCCTAGCCAGACTCAGGGGTCTCCTCTTGGCTGGTTACTGGGCACGTAAATATGAGCTGGCACAGCTGTTACTTAGGTCCAAAATGGCACCTGCCCTCTCTCAGATAGTTACAGGTTGCTGGTGTTGGGTGGTTTGAGAGGAGACTCGTGCCTTTTGTTCCCTCTAGTTTAGCAGGTATACTGTGCCCCACAGGGCTCCAAGCCAGACTCCCACCCTGCTCTTCCCATAGCTTTATTGCTAGTGGCTTGGGCTGCTGCAGTTTAGTCTCCCCTCACTCAAAGCTATTGCTGAGTCTCTCAACTGCAGAGGTCCTAAATTGTGCATGTCCACACCCTCCACATAGTCCCAAGTGTCCCTCTAATTTGTGTGACATTTCCTCTGCTGTTTTCTCCCTAACTCTTCCCTGAGATTGCACTCTCTCCACTTTTTTTTAATCTATCTTACCCTAGACTAGAGCATTAAGCTCCCTCCCTATTCTGCCATCTTGACTCTCTCTCCTAAAATATTGTTATTGTGCATCTTCCATAATGTTGTACTTCTTGGAATGCATATGTGCAAAATATTCCTGGAAATCACACAGTCAGTGAAGAGAAAAAAAAGGAGTAAAGAAAAAAAGGAATGAGTGAAGGCATCAACCTTCCACAATGAATAAGCAATATGGCAAGAAAAGATTTTTCAGTGAGAGGCTACCTGCCCAAACAGAATAAAGCAACAGGATATAGTGAGAAAGAGTACAATACTAATTGCTTTTCATCAGCTTTGGAGTCTAAGCTTAGTTCTCTACTAATTCTGTCATATTAGGCCAGTCACCAGTCCAGATTTTTCACTAGTCCCTTGCAGGACTACTAGGTCATGGTTCTGTGAAAAACACTTTGGAAATGACTTGCCAGAATCTCCAATCCTAGTAGCACGTAGTATTTTACATTGTCCTTGTATCTCTTTAACAGAAAACAGGGTGCCTAGCGTGTTTTTAAAAACAGGAAGCTTCTCTGGAGGCATCAAATACACTCTCTTTGTTGATTGACTATAGCCTCTCAGAATGTTCTATGAGCTTCCAAATGCAGTCCCAGAACACTCTGGTGCTGGCCCTTGCTAGCTGCCAACTTAATCCATCAACTGCTTTAACTGAAAGCTCTAGAGAGCTGAGGCAGCCAAACGTATTGGACTCTCCCAGTACAGCTAAGGAGACATCCCCTCAATAGCTGTGGAGACATGGCCCAGATTGCTTTTTCACTAAAAGGATGTAATTGCTAATGTAGTTATTGACTTGATGGATCTGGCCCAGCTTAGCTTATTTCATTAGGGCTGTTTCCTCAGCCATTTTAGGATGAAATTTCCTAAGTATCTTGCTACAAAGAAAATGTCTTTATTTTTTCTCTATTTTTTTGACAAGATATTATAATTGATTTATTTTTAAAGGGTTCACAATGTACTAAATGCTATATAATACATGGTTGTAAGCTTTCAGCAGTTTATATTCTAAAATTGATCTACCAATGAAAGCAAAAACAGTTTCCACATTTGAGAGCGCTGAGATGCCAGTGAAAAGCTGTGCTGCTTACATGAATCAGTTATTTTGGGCCACTTATGGTTCATTGATTCTCTTAAACAGTTGCTTGATCATTTCCTTCTTCAACAAGACATGAGCAATGTCGCCAGAGAAGCAGTTGTAGCAAAAAGCCTTGGATAGAAGTTCTGAACTCCTTTCTCAGTTTCACAGTAGACAACCAAAGCCTCTAATTTTAATCTGTTAGCCAAAAAAAGATCCCAGTGATAACAGTCATCAAACACAGCTTGTAAATCCAGGTCTGAAGTATGTTTGCTCCATTAGCCTGGGAAAGCTGGTTCAGTTAAAGAAAGCAGACTGTTTTGATCCAAATCTGAAGAATGAAACTATTCATTGTAACTCTAAACATAGTATTTCTTGGAATGGGTAAAGAAGCTCAAATAAAACAAAACCCATGTATAAAACCAGTAACTTTGCTATATATATTGTCAGGATAGAATTATCAAGCCTTACCAGCATCTGAAGCAATGCATGAGTGAAAGAGTTAATGCCACACTTTTCACCCCAGCCATAGCCACATTGTAATTAAAGCAGTGTCAGCCTCCAACTATAAACTAGTGGTATGATTTTCAGAGGTTTATGACTCAATCATAAAAATTCACTCTAGGCTGAAAACTGGCACAGGGCAATGAAACTTGAGAACACAATTTTTATAGAAGAAAATCATTTCAGCTCTTTTAAGGTTATAGAAATCTTTTTTCAGTTTTCATGCTCACATAATGAAAATAAATCTGTTTATATATCCAAATTTTATATGAGTATCTTCAATTTCAATAACCTGTGATGTTTAAAGCTCTAAAATATTTTTGAACCCTTGAATAGAAGTTTCTGATGGATTCAGGCACTGGGAATTTGGAGCATTTGAGATGGAAGAAAAGCACAGGGGGATTAGCTCTGATCCCTTTTTTTTCCATGCAGCTTCCTGGTGAGATTTCTTCTCTTTTCCTTATTTCCTCCTTCAAATTATAGAAAAACTAATTTTTTTCTTGGATTTCTCAAGAATTTCTCAAAAAATCTGTAACATTTTTAGGGAGTTGGCAATATCTATAACAGTTGGAAACAAATGAGAAGTCTACTCTTTTTATAAAATGTCTGCAGGAGAATCTGTGGTAAGGAGGGTAAAGTTGATGTCCCAAAGACCACTGATCAACAGAGTTGATTTGTCCATTGTGGATGATAAAAAAAAAAAAAAACCTCATTTGGGAGGGAAGAATACATTCTGAAGCAATGATACAAGAGTTAACAAAAGCTCTTCTTGCTTAAATTTATTTAGGTAAAATCTTTTTATAGTAAAACATTATTAGACGGCATTTGGGCACTTGTGCATAGGAGCTGTCACTTCAAGACGTTAAACCATATGAAAATACATTTATAGATTTAAGAATCCTTCCAATGAAATAGCAAACAACTATCATTCTTCATGACAAAAAGTTTGAATTGATTCCTTAAGCATTTTTTTATTTATCCACATAAATAATTAGACACAGGGAAATCCAGTCTGAAATTTGTCCTCTGATGAAGTCTAGATATTTCTACATTGCTATGTTAATTCTACTGATTTAAAATAATGCAAAGGTAAAGGACATATTTTGAAAATCATTATGATAGGAAATTAGTAGTTTAATTATTTTTTAAAATGAGTTAATTAGAAGAAATGAAGTGAAGGAACCATTCAATAACTATGTGTAACATTCAGGCAGTTCAGTAGGCAATTTACCTTCATATTGCACTTAAGAGAGTGAAAAAAATTCTAGTTGAAGTTGACACATCTCTGAGGTTAAAATATCCTAAATCTCCTGGGAAGAGGGGTGGGCATGAGTAAAAGGAAGCAACCAGGGTTAAGTGTTATGGCACAGCATGTTAAGCTGCCACTTGGGATGCCCACATCCTATCTCAGAGTGCTGGTTCAAGTCCTAGCTACTATGCTTCCATCCCAACTCCTAGTCAATATATCTGAGAAGCAGCAGATGATGGCTGAAGTACTGAGTTACCACAGCACATGTAAAGGCTCTTCAGTTGTCTGACTCCTGGCTTCAGCCTGTCCCAGTCCCAGCTGTTACTGGCATTTGGGAAGTAAACCAGAGCATGGAAGAACTCAATATGTGTGAGTATGTGTGTATGCATGTGTGTGTCAATCTGGATTTCAAATAAATAATTTAAAAACGAGAGAGAAAGCACCAGATTAGAGTAAAATTCAACAATGAATCTAAAGAATGCTTTTACCTGTGTTCTTGTGAACACAAGAAAGGGCTAGGAAACTTTTGCCTGCTTTTTATACATGCAGGGCTAGGAAATTTTTGCTTTCCAAGTGCCATGTGGATATTTATAACATCAATTGCAGGCAATAAAAAATTATCAACTTAAAAATTAGCCTGCTCTAGTTTTATTAAGTTTCAAATCCACATGTGGTTCCCTTGGCAGTGCCAGACCAAATGATCTCCTAGGCCTTATAAAGTCTGTGGGCTGGATGTTCCTCAGCCCAGAAAGCACCTTGTCTAGAGGCAGAGAAGGTCATAGACTGTCCACAGAAAGCACATGGGAAAGGCCTGTACAGAGTCAATTAAGCCATAGGTTTGCAATGCCTTATGCTCTCCCAATAAATGTGAGGGCAGTGAAGGAAAATGCTCTTACATTCTGACTGCCTCTGCTAAAGCAAAATATCTCCAAATGGCAGAGCTTCAGCCTGATGCACATTTTTAAAGGTTAAGTTTCCTATCTCAAGAAAAGAACAGACTATTCCTGGTGATCAGAAGAATAGCTAGAGGAAAGAGAAAGATATTTGGCTTATGTGCACCAGGCAAGAGAACAGTTTCCAAAGATCCAATTTAAAGGACTATAACTTTATAGGACACAGAGAAGACAGAGCAGCCTGTAGGGCACATAGGAGTTTCATGATCACAAGTGAAACCATTCAGTTTGACATAGCTCTGACTTTGAGGCCAAGACCACCAACAGAGCTGGCTTGGCAGGCTGCACTTAAAATCCTTGTTCAAAGGACACTAGGATGGAAACCAGAGTGTGCAAAAACTGCTGATTGGCTACTGGGATTTTCAGCTACATCAGCACACACAGAAAGGAACAGTGAATGATGCCATCTCTAAACGCAATGGGCAAAGACAGCAAATGAACATAACATTCAAGACTAGTGGAAAAATCCTTCCAACTGAGAAGATTTTGAATATAAAAATATTTTTCTCAAGGATGGACTTGGCCCTTCCCTTGTTTGTACTCACGTTTGTTTGTGTGTTTGTTTAATAATCTGTTCATAATGAGCTTCACACTTTAGCTCAAATGCTACCTTATAAAACAAAAACATTTCATTAAAGACTGTATGAGCTTTTTCTACCTCAATTGTAATCTAGAAGTTTTGAGAAAAAGTGGAATTAAAGTATAGGTAGGGCCTCTGTAATTCTGGATATTCTTGTCATCTTGAACTTATATTTTGGGGGTAAATTATTTTTACCTAATTATGTGAAAAGATAAAATATTTTAGATCAGTTTAGGTCTTTTTTTCATGAATCAATTCATATTTTGGATCATGATTCATATTTTAATGTTCCCCCATAATTTAGGCAGTTATAGATTAACTTTGATCAAATTTATTCTTCATGAATGCCAGAAAGGAGAAATTATCATTCAATTATTTGTATATGAAACTGCTCAGTTCACCTTGAGTGAAAAAGTTGTCCAGATTCCTAAATCATCTACAAACCCAGCTTGCCTGAATCTAATCTCTCTTCTCCATTTTTAATTTTGTTTATTTATTTGAAAGGCAGACTTGCAGAGAGAGGGAGATGAAGTGGGAGGTGTGTGTGTGTGTGAGAGAGAGAGAGAGAGAAAGAAAGAGAGTAGAGAGGGAAGGAAAGAAGGGAGGGAGAGAGACAGAGAGAGAGAAAGAGAGAGAGATTGATTTTTCATCCACTGGTTCATTCCCTAAATGGCCAAAATAGCCAGGGCTGGGTGAGGTCAAAGCCAGAAGCCTGGAATTCAATACAGGTCTCCTACATGGATGGCAGGGACCCAAGTACTAGAGCCATCATCTGCTGCTTTCCTAACCACAGTAGCCAGGAGCTGGATTGAAAGTGGAGCACCCAGGACTAGAACTCGTACTTGGATATAGAATGCTGGCATATCAAATGGCAGCTTAACCTAATGCACCACAACACCAGACCTCTACATCCCCATTTTTGCACATAACATCCTGGAAGCTAGAAAGGCTCAGTGTGAAGTACTTCCCCCAACCCTCTAAACATGGCCCATTGTCTCAGCTTAGCACAGATTTTACAAACGTCCTCTTCCTTCTCATTGAACACCTGCTTCCACCTCAGAGCTCTGAGTCCCTGGCAGAGGATTTTTCATAAACCCAGATTGCATCTCTTGGTTCATTTTTCTAATCCTTTTTGAAACTTATTCTTAAGTTCTCACGTTTGAAAAGACCAAAACAAGTGACTCACTGCCTAGCTAACATTCTCCAGGCAGGTTACAAACTAGATGCCATTGTTGGAGCCTTCCCTAAAATTTTAGAGTAGGTGAGATCATGCTATTATGTGTTTTAAAGATCTTTGCCTTTTGTAGGAGTCATTACAATTCTAATGATATAACTATAGATGTATTCACATGTTTTATATCTTTCCTGCTGTACTACAAGATGCCTGGGAAAGGGAAATTGGTCTGTTTCCTTCTGGGGCCTCACTACCCAGCACAGTGCCTGGTAAATAATAAATGCTCATGAAGTGTTCATCATTGCCATTTATCAAGTATTATTTTTCATAGCAGTATCTGTTTTTTAAAGAGAGAGAGAAGATCAACATGTTTATTGGTCTTTCTTATGAGCTAGAGCTATGATAGGATCAAAAGCATTACTTCATGGGTCTTCTCAATGACCCTGTAAGGTATGGTTTATCTTCATCTCATAAGTTACTTACTCAAAGCCACAGAGCTACGCTAGCATTTAAAATCATTTCTGCTGGACTGCTAAGTATTAGGCTGAACTTGCTTCTTTGTTCTGTAAGAAAATAATCTCTATGATTGAATGCACAGCAGTCATTTCTTTGCCTTCATTTCTATTACAGAGTTGATCACATATTACTTATGAACTGTTAACTGGTCTCATGGCTTGCCCTCCTGCCTTCTACCATCTTTGTCTACACAATAGCTGCAGCAATCTCCTTAAAACATATATCATGTCATACCACTTTCCTATCTTTAATCCTCCATTTGTTTCAATGCAGATAAATTAAATTCCAAGGGGCTTGGCATCATGGCACAGTGGGTTAAGCTACCCCTATGCACTGCTGTTATCCCAAATCAGAATGCCCATTCAAGTCCTGGATATTCTGCTTCAAATCCAGCTCCCTGCTAATGCACCTTGGAAAGCAGCAGAAGATGGCCCAAGTTGCCCCCTGCCACCCACACTGCAGACCACATGGATTTCCTGGGTGCTGGCTTTGTCCAGGCCCACGTCAGGCCATTGCCAGAATTTGGGGAGTGAACCAACAAATGATATATATCTTTTTCTCCACCTCTCTCTCTCTGCCACTTTTGTTTTCAAAATAAATAAATAAATCTTCAAAACATAAAAAATAAATTCCAAAGCCCATGCAGTGGCCAGCAAGGCCCTCTGTGATCTGGTCTCTGCCTACCTTTCAGATCTCATCCCTAACTACTATCCCCTTTAATCACTCATGACAGCCTTGCTCATTCTGTTAATATCGTTGGACTCTATCAAGCTCATCTCTTTCTTGTGGCTCTATATTCCTTCCTCCTTCTGAAATTTTACTGTCTTCATATTCATATGCCTACCTCCTTCTTGCCATTCAGGAAGAAGCCCAAATTTTACCTTCTCAGGGAAACTGCTCTAACTCCCACGTCAAGTACCACCTCTACTTTGATCCCTGTAATTCCCTACCATGCCTTCCTGAGATAATCTGTCATTTAGCCCGGACAAACAACACCTGGCTAACTCTTACCATCCAAGCCTCTGCCTAATTGTTACTTCCTAAGGAAACTCATCCCTAAAATCTGAGAGATGGGAGGTCTCCCAATTGTAGTCTTTTAAAAATCTATACTTTTCTAAACTCATAATTAATGAAATATTAATGCTAACTAATTTAACTAATATTATCACAAATATTTATGTGAATTCCCAAATATTAATATGAATGTGAAACCTTTTTTAACTGTCATTTTTACTCAAGTGATACCCAGAGCTAAGAGGTTATTTATCATAGAATTTAGATGATAGGAGATGGATTTTAAACATGTAAGTTACAGTGTGATGAGTATTACACAAAAGCAAGCACAGGGAACACTGGTGTATGTAGAATGGGGATGCACTAGTCTAGGCAATAGTCTAGTCTAGGCAAGAAAAATCTTCCAACCAAATGGCTCTTAAACAAAAAGCTGAAATATAATTAGGACTTAGCTGGGCAGAGGCTAGAAATTGGGGTTGGATGGTAAGGGAAAAATGTAAGAATGCTCCATCAACAAGAGAAGGATGTATATTCTTCACTCTACCCTAGAATCCACTTACTCTGAGTCTCATGTCCTGTTTTCCTCAAACAACTCACTAGGAACTGCATTGTTTTCTCTGTTTTTGCCTTGTCCCTACAACCACAAAAATAAAAGTGTGTGAGGGCAGAGCCTTTCTGACTTTCATTAACCACTGTTTGCTAATACTTAGAACAGTGACTGTCATTTAGGCAGTGATTGACAATTTTCAAATGAATGTACAAAAGTCTCAAAAGAGTGAAGGTAAAAGCAAGGCACTAAAAAGAAAACATTTTCTATCACATTGGAAGGAAGAAGATCATGGCATGAGCTAATTTGCTTTGGGGATCATGTGGGCAATCAGCAGAACTGGTAAGCATGTTAAGGAAATTGGACTGTATCCAAAAGTAATGAAAAGATACATTTTATGCAGCTGTGTTATATGGTAAGCTACATGATTTTAAAGCATCACTGTATCTAAAATACAGAGAATGGATTAAAGAGTAGTAAAAGTCAGAGAACGGTCAACAATGTTAGGAAATTTTATAGTTGTCCACGTGAAAAAAATGATAGTCTTGGGACCTGCACCTGTATGGGAGACCAGGAGGAAGCACCTGGCTCCTGGCTTCTGATCGGCGCAGTGCGCTGGCCACAGCACACCTGCCGTAGCGACCATTTGGAGGGTGAACCAACAGAAGGAAGACCTTTCTCTCTGTCTCTATCACTTTAAAAAGAATAAAAAAAAAATGATAGTCTCTTGGATCAAGGTAGAGGCCATAGCAATAGAAAAGAGATATTGGATTTTAAAAGTATTTAAGTAATAGAATTAAACTGATGCAATGCATAATTGGATGTAGCAAGTAAGGAGAGAGAAAACAGCATTAATTCTTGATGAATAACAGAGCCATTGACCAAGGAGGAAAATCACCCGAGGACTAGCAGGATTAGTGCAAAGGGTGATGAGTTGAGTTTGCCTGTGTGGATTGAAGGGAATTCTGAGAATCATAATGGATAAGTCTAGGAGGCAGGTGGATATGTCTGTGTGGAGTTCAGGAAGGTTGGGCTAAAGATAAATATTTAAAAATGATTTGCATTATTTTTGCTTAGTTGGTCCATTTTATTGTCACTGTGTATTAATAAGGCTCTGGCTTCAAATCTGAACTGGAAACCTGTCTCCTCCATTTTTGTTGAAGGGTTTTGGCCAAGAAACTTAACATCCTCAACCTTCAATTCTCTCATCTAATGTAGAGTTAATAAAAGGACCTACTTATACAGTGTTGTTTTGAGGATGAAATGAGATAAAAGAGCTAATATGTATACAATGTAGACTTGTAGAAAATTAGCTCTTAATAAATATTACCAATTCTTAGCTGTTACTAATCATTTTGACATTGTACATGCATTTATGTTAAACTTTATTCATATAATCCAAAGCCAATGACTCTCACAGGTTAAATTTTCCAGGTGTCATGTAAATTACATGTGTAGATCACATTGTTCAAATATTCAGCAAGAGTGATATCTTAATTCCTATTTACAGGCTGTTGCCTTTGATTGTTAAACAGTAATGACAGCATTTTTGATGTGTTCTAACCCATGTTTTCTCTACTTTTCATATTACACCTTTGTCGTATCTGGTAAATAGGTAAATAAAATATGCATTACTTTAGCAAGAAAGAATTATCACAAATTAAAGTTACATATTTTGCATTTTGGTCATAGTTACTTTTCCTAACTTGTCAACAATAAAGAATTAAAAATATAATATTACGGTTCCCACAGTTATATTCTGACACCTGTCATTGGATATTGGCTGTCTTTCTTACCTATAATATGTGATATATATCTGCAAGTGTAGATAACTTATCATCTTTCACTATCTTGCTCCTTTCTATCATCAAAAGACACAATGGAATGAATTCTAAACACTCAGTACAGGTAGAGATAGAGCTATATTGTGTGAGTGTTGTCTGTGTGTACCCATACATACATACATACATAAATATATATTTATATATATATATATATATATATATATAGGTGAATAGAAAGAATAAATTAAAGTGGAATGTGAATTACAGGTGCTACATTTTTATGAAAACATAATGAAACTTCATCCTGGAAAGGACCCTAAAAAATCACACAGTCCAAAGCTTTGTTATGCAAATACAATGCATCCAAGGTTTAAAGAGAGGATGAAATCTTGAGATCATGCAGTAATATGTGGCAGAGTCATGACTAGGTTTCTGTTCTCCTAAATCTCAGCTGAGTGTTTTCCTACTACACTATGATTAACACATTTACTACTACACTTGATTTTAAATTGATTCTGAATCACAAATGTGTTTTTTGTGTTCAGCATTTCACATCTCCACCACAGTAGCTAAACAGACACAAATCACAGTTAAATTGATCATATATATCTCCTTAAGCATATATTATAGTGTTAAAAAAACAAATAATTGAATATAGAAAATTAAAGGATTCATACAGCAAGTCATTGTCTATGAAAGATTTGAAAATAAGGCTGACATCTGTTACAAAGAAGAATTAATTAGGTATTACTTTAAATGATGTATCCTGGCTTCATTTCCCATGAGAACAGTTGGTAAATGTACCAATCTAATTAGGGATTTGGATCAAAATATCATTTTATTATAATCATGAAGCCTATCAAGATTTTATTAATACTATCAGTTTTACTAACTATGTATATCTCACGTTTGTATGACAAACAGAAATACTTTTCCTCTGGTGAAAAATGATCTTATAAATGGGACAACAATTATAGTTTGGGGTTATTAATTTAGGGCTAAACTGTTACATTAATTTTTGTTTCATCATACCTTGCTTTCTTCATACTATGTTATTATTCTGTTATTAACCTCTCATGAAATCCTGTACAATAAGTGATGGGAAAGCAGGGCTCTATCGGGAGTGATGGAAGATGTGGCTTCCATAGTGGGCGAGCATTTCTGATGAATGCCCAGTTCCTCTAAGGTACTTCCCAGGAGAGGCAGTGTCAGGCTTCCCAGCTCGTATTTTCCATTGCCCTACTTCCACCTATATCCAGGTACATGACTTGCTCTAGTTCTTGCAGTGCCATGTGTGGAAAAGCAATGCAGAGAATAAAAACAGTACAGAAATTAGGAAATGAGATCTTGGATTAAATTCTCTTTTTGTTCTTTTCTATCTCTGGCATTTAGGCTGGCTACATAAATTGCTCAATTTTGTTTCATATCTAAATTTTTCATGTTTATTATATGGATAAATATGATAATAATGCTCGCATCGCTCAAGGATTATTGTCAGCACTAAATGAGAAAATTTGTGGGAGATGATATACAGTGCTACTCAAGATTAGTTATTCAATATTAATCAAGATTTCTACAAGAATTTCTCAACAGTTGTCTTCTACTTTCTAAAAATGTATAAAACCTGGCCAGCATTGTGGTATAGTGGGTAAAGCTGCTGCCTGCAGTATCCCAAATGGGTATTGGTTTGAGTCCTGGCTACTCCACTTCTGATCCAGTTCCCTGCTAACGTGTTTGGGAAAGCAGCACAAGATAGTCCAAGTGCGTGAGCCCCTATAGCCATGTAGGAGAGCTGGAAGAAGCTCCTGGCTCTTGGCTTCAGTCTGGCTGAGCCCTAGCCATTGTGGCTATTTGAAGAGTGAAGCAGCAGGTAGAAGATCTCTCTCTCTCTCTCTCTCTCTCTCTCTCTCTCTCTGTAACTCTGTTTTTGTAATAAAATAAATCTTTTTTAAAAAAGTACTAGGGGCCAGCGCTGTGGCATAGCGTGTAAAGTCGTCATCTACAGTGCTGCCATTCCATATGGGCACCAGTTCGAGTCCCGGCTGCTCCACTTCCAATCTAGCTCTCTGCTATGGCCTAGGAAAGCAGTAGAAGATGGCCCAAGTGCTTGGGCCCCTGCACCCAGGTGGGAGACCTCAAAAAAGCTCTTGGCTCCTGGCTTCGGATCAGCACTACTCTGGTGATTGGGGCCAACTGGGGAGTGAACCAGCATATGGAAGACTTCTCTCTCTCTCTCTGCCTTTCCTCCTCTCTGTGTGTAACTCTGACTTTCAAATAAATAAATAAATCTTTTAAAAAATAATACTAACCCACCATCAGGTGATGGAAATAATTAATGGATTTAAAATAGAAATGAACTTTCTGTATAGATAAATATTAAATTGTTTCAGTATTTTTCCTGTCAACAAGTTTATCTTTATGTATATGATTATTATGAAAGTATTCATTCATAGAAAAGAATTATCTTAAGCTTAGAGCAACCAGACAATTACCACTCTTCTGAATATTTTAGGGGGCAGGAAAAGAAAACATAAAGTCATCCAATTAAATAGTAACAAATGGAAAGGCTAGTTACATAAGGAGGTCTGCCCTGTTGTAGACACATCCTCACTGCTGCCTCAAAAGTCCAGAAAAGTATTAGTGACTGAGATGAAAAAGATGTATTTTCTAGGCAATTTTTTTATAGATGGAAAACAGGAAGCCTTGCAGTAGGAGTGTGTGTGTGTGTGTGTATGTGTGTGTGTAGAAGAGTAATTAGATAGACAATCAGACAATCTAAAAAATTTTACTGAATGTATATCTTAAGGGAAAACAAATCTCCAGCAGGGAAATACTAGTCCCCAAATTTTAATAATTAGCCCTTTACAATTTTGCCCTAGCCTAACATATTCATAGTTCAATTTATGCTGGCTTGAAGTTTATTCATTATTTATTTTATTTTCATCTACTTGGAAGGCAGAACAATACAGAGAAAGTGTTAGAGAAAGAGAGAGAGAGTTGAGAGAGATTGAGAGAGAGTGAGAGAGTTGAGAGAGATCTTCCATGCATTGGTTCACTCCCTAAATGTTTGGAACAGCCAGGTCTGAGTCAAGCCAAAGCCAGGAGCCCAGAACTTTATCTAGGTCTCCCACATGCGTGGCAAGGATCTAATTACTTGAGCCAACAATTGTTCCTTCCCTGAATGCATTAGCAGGGAGAAGTATGAGGAGCTGAATAACCAAGACAAACTGTCACTTGGATATAGGATGTGGGCATTGCAAGCGGAGGTTTACCATACTGTGCCCCAGCATCCATCCTACGACTCACATTTTAAAACTTAATGCTTTCACCCTGTAGGCCAAGGAAACACCCATGATATAAAATGACAAGAGAGTTTCTGGAAGCAGCCAGTCTTACATTACCTTCCCCATTAGAAATAGTGAAAAGTGGAGGCAGCTGCCATAAAGCTATTGCTCACTTATCCTCTGAGCTCATGGTTGTTCGTAACAGCTACCATGCCCTCCATTTCAGTAATAAGCGAACATATTTGCATAAGATTCAACTCCAAGAGACTGTTTTTCAAACATAATTCTTTAAAAAAAAAAAAGACTTTTTTATTTCATTGGTAGAGCTATGGACAGAGAGAGGGAGAGACACAGAGAAAGTTCTTCCATACAGTTTCACTCCTCAAATGGCTGCAACAGCTGGAGTTTTGCCAATCTGAAGCCAGCAGCCAGAGTTTCCTCCAGTTCTCCCAATGGGTGCAAGGGCCCAAGCACTTGGGCAATCTTCCACTGCTATCCCAGGTCATTAGCAGAGAGCTGGATTTGAAGAGAGGCAGCCAGGACACAAACCAGAACCCATATGGAATGCTGGCACTGCAGGCGAGGGCCTAGCCTACTATACCACAATGACTGACCCTCAGAGAAACATTTTTAAGAGATGTTTACAGGACAGTTTTAGAATTCAGAATGAAAATAACTTTTATATAGATCCATAAAAATATTTATCCTTACAAGTTAGATCACCTACTTTATTGAATATAAGAATGCTAAGGAGAAAAATTGGCACATTTCCTCTAATAAAATGTTCATTTCAAGACATAACTCAGAAATAGCAATAAAGAAACAGATATTAGCCTTCAAAGTGCATGCACATCATAAGACACATCTCAAAATCAGGTAATTAGGCCCATACAGCTTACCACTACACATGCAAACTCTACATTCATCTGTTACCCAAATTAAGGTTAACTAATTATCATCAGTCCCTTGCAAACTACCATTGTTGGCCTCCCCTTTCTGTCTTGTACTACTCTGTTGAAACTCTAAGTGGAGTAAAACCTAGTTATGTGCCTTTAGGTTATACTCTTGTAACTGAACAACACTGAAGATTTGCACTTTTGAGAAAATGGATAGCACTATATATCTATAACTCAACCTCTTCTAGCAAAGAGATTTTAGTATTCCAAGAACCAGGATCTCTTGCCATCTCACGAAATTCACTTTTGATTATACTCTTTCTTTCATCTTAAACATGCCCTTGCAATTGGATTATTCCTATTAACAAAATAATAAGTATGATTTAATATTTCTGATCTATAAAAAATAGAAGCACCTCATTTCGCAACCATCGCTGCTCTCAAGTTCTCCCTGTCCTTATCCAAAATTAGAATTGTCTTTTTCTAACTTCACTTTTGTGCTTCCTGTTTACCTTCCAACATCAGACATCTGTCATTTTCCTGCAACACTCCATCCAAGACACTTTTGCTGAAGTCACCATTGACTTCCACTGGAAATCTCAAGGATTTGTCCCAGTTGGCCACTATGATCTCAAAACACAGGCTTCATTGACTCTCTGACACCACATTCTCTATTTCCTTGGAAACTCTTTCTTAGTCTTCTGTAACACTGAAGTCTTGTTTATAGACATAGTCCCTGTTTTCTTCTACTAGTCTTATTCATTCCTGTGAATTTCAACAAGGTCTGTGCTAAGGGCTCCCTTATTGATATTGCTCATCATGCCCCCGAGTCATGGACTCATATCCAACTAACCACTTGACTCTTGTTTATATACATCAAGTCCACTACAAACAAACTTATCCAATATGGACCACTTATTTTCTCCTCTACTATGCAATTCCATGTCATTTAGAATAAAATACAGCCTCTTTAAGACACATGTAAACTTTGAATGTATTCAACTTTTCCAAATTTTATTTTGTGTTCAATAATTTTGGAATTCTTAATATCTTCAGTTCTACATTGGACATAAAATTTGAGAGAACATGTGAGAAAATATCCTGATTGGTGAGGAATATGGTTGACTCAGAACAAACTCTGCCAAATACAGAAGAGACTGCATTTTAGATTTTTATACTTAAATGTACAACTATTTTAGCTGAAGTATTTTCATAGTAGTATCTTTTGCCTCAGTTCTAACAAATAGTGTTCAATGAAAAGTTCTACAAGTTAAACTTGTCAATAAATGTATTCTTTATATTATTGTTTTCAGTTTTTTCCAAAATAATTAATCCCCTCAATTTTAGCTTATTATGACACAAAAATACAAATGAATGCAAGGAAAATCAGAAACCACACCCAAAAGTTCTTCCCACCAGATGAGCTCTTCCAAAATATGATGGCCTTTTAAAATTAAATCATGCCAACATTTAAATGCTCATCAATCATTTGTTCAGTTGATTCTTTTGTAGGGACAATTTCAGGGCTGCCTATTTGCCTGCCTTGTCTTCCAAAATTGTAATTCACACCAAAGCTTCAAAAGCTGAGATTTCATTCTTACCCTCTGATTAAATACTCGCAATGGTTTTTAGCAACATGAAACTAAATAGTAGAGAATTTGGTTACCAAAAAAAGATTGACAGAATTATAAGGACACATAAGATGATTTACAAAATCATTCTTCATAGGCTCAAACTTTTCTAAAACTGAATTGTTGAAAGGGATACAAGAAGAGAAAATACATGTTAAAATACATGTTAAAATAATCAGCTCTTTGTATCTTCAGATTCTATCAGCATCCCAGGAATCAACAAATAAAAAGTGAAAAAAAAGCATCCCTGCTGAATATGTAAACTTTTTCAATAGTATTTACACAATATTAGATACTATAAGTAATCTATAGATAATTTATTGTACACTAGAGGATGTACATAGATTATGAAAAAAATACTTCATCATTTTATTATAAGAGACTTGAGCATATGTGGATTCCAGGGTGTCCTGGAATTAATCCCTCATATACACTCAGGGAAAATTCTATGTATGCATGGGTTCAGTATCAGCTCTTTCACAAACATGTTTTAGTTGAGCATCTGTTTGTATAAATAGAATATTTTCAAATTTGTATTTGCTGCAATTTCTTCTCTGTAATTTTTTTAATTTATGAAGAAATCATATTTTGTCATACATTGTATTACACAAAATTTAGTGATAGTATCACCATGAAGACAAGTACCTGGACTCTTCAAAAAGTTCCTGGAAACTCTGTACTGTGTACTATGAAAAAACTATGTGTGCATTTCAAAACTCTTTTTCACCCAAACACATTTATCTTAACTCCATTTTCCATGAGCTTTTTGAAGTATCCTCATATATCCTCAATATTTGTCTTCCTAAATAAATTAACAAAAGTGTTAAAAATAATTCAAGATGCTTCACATTCAACAGTATGAACATTTAAAAGTTTTACTTGGGGCTGGTGTTGTGGTGTTGTGGTACAGTGAGCTAAGCTTCCACCTGCAATGCTGGTATCCCATATCAGAGCTCGAATTGGAGTCCTGCTATTCCACTTTGGATCCAGCTCCCTGCTAATGTGCTTGGAAAGGTAGCAGAGAATGGCCCGACTGCTTGGACCCCTGATGTCCACATGGGAGGCCCATATGAGAATCTAGGTTACTGGCTTTAGTCTGGCTCAACTCCAGTCATTGAAGCCATTTGGGGAATAAATCAGCAGATAGAAGATCTCTCTCTCTCTCTTTCTCTCTCACCCTCTTCCCCCACCCCCATCTCTCTCTTTTTCTCTCTCCCCTGTCTTTCCCTCTGTATCACTCTGCCTTTCAAGTAAAATAAATAAATCTTAAAAAAAATTTTTAAATGTTTCACTTATATTCCAAAAATATCATCAAAAAGAAACTAAAGTATTATTGGAATGTACCTAATTTTTCTATTGAAAATTCAATGACATTGATAGAAATCAATATGAATTCCTACAATGGAATGACATATGTGTATGTTTACATGTGTATGTTGTTTTTCTACTATTGAAGCAACAAGTGAGCAGCTACCACTTCACTCTTCACATATACACAAAAAGTCTTATTCTCATTAACAAAATTAATGTATATGGATTGATCTAAATAAAATGTCATATGTTTCAGAAAGTTACACATCAGTATACACTCTGCAATTGTATTGATAAATTATAATCTATGGCATGCCCTTTGTGAACTAAGATTAATTTTTAATGCAGAAAATACACATTCAGAATATTCTATAACTACTATCCATTTACAGAACATTTTTCATCATCCCAAATCTAAACTTTATACGTATCAAGCAATATTTCCTTATGCCCTCTCCCACACCTGGAAACTTTTATTCTACACTTTATCACTATGAGTCATACAATATTTGTCCTTTATTTGTGTTTCATTTGACTTACAATAATGTATCTAGGTTAATCCATATTGTAGACTATATCAGATTGTCGTTTCATTTTAAGTCAGAATAATATTCACTACTATTGATTTTTTTGGACTTTATATTTTTATTATGTTTTTAAAGACTTTCAAAATGAATTCTGTATATCAGGAATTTTATTTTACGATCCAAGTGCAATTATTTTGGAGTCCAAACCTAATCAACTTTTAAAAGGCATTTTAAGGGAGTTTTTAAAAAAATAATACTAAAGTTTAAGGCTCATAGCTTACTATTTCCAACCAGACTGGGTTTTTTTTTTAATTTATTAATATAAGCAGATTCCATGAATTCCATGGGGTCAGTTCCAAGAAGACAACCACACTTCCCTTCTGCACCCATCTTCCTGAGTCCTTCCTCCTTCCCTTCTCTGCCTTTCATCATTTTCAAAGACATAATTTTAATCCACTCTATATTCACAGCCTTCATTCACCACTGATCATAATACTCAACACGTAAAAAGTAGGAAGACCACAGTTCCACAGGAGTATAAACAAGGGCTAAAAACGACAATCATACCACAAAATGTCCACTTCATTCCCATACATTTTGTGTATTCTACATTAACTGCAATATATCAAAAAAACATATTCTATTTGTCTTTTTGAGATTGGCTTATCTCACAAAGCATTATCATCTCCAGTTACATATATTTTGTTGCAAAAGATAGGATTTCATTCTTTTAATGGATGAGTAGTATTCCTGTGTATGTGTGTGTGTGTACAAAACATTCTCTTTATCCAGTCATCAGCTGTTGGCATCTGGGCTGATTCCATACCTCAGCTATTGAGATCTGTGCTGCAATAAACACAAGGGTACAAAAAATAAGGGTACAAATAAACTTGCATTTATTGCAGCACAAACTATGTGCTTATTTCATTTTGTTTGGATAAATTCCCAGGAGTAGGACGGTATATGTTCAAATTTCTGAGGGCTCTCCCTACTATCTTTTTTTTATCTTTTTTTTTTATTTAGAATATAAATTTCCAAGGTACAACTTGTGGATTGCAATGGCTTCCCCACCCATACCTCCACTCCTCCCCACTCTCCCTACTATCTTCCATAAGGGTTGTACTAGTTTACATTCTCACCAGCAGTGGATTAGGGTACCTTTATCCCCACATCCTCACCAGCATTTTTTTTTTTATTTTTTAGATGCTAGCCATTCTAACTGGGGTGAGGTGAAACCTCATTGTGGTTTTGAACTGCATTTCCCTGATGGTTAGTCTGTTGGCCATTTGATCCTTTGATTTTTGAAGTAGCTAATGAAGTTCAGGTTTTTGTATAGTCAATTACATCACTTATGGTGGCTAGAAAATATCTGCCAAGTTACATGCCCATTGCCAACTTTGAGAAGTAAAAATGCAGAACCTAATTATGTTCTCGCCATATGATTGTGTATGTGAACACATATCTGTATGTGTATATTTAACTAATTTATACAAGAAGACTCTCTTGCAAAAAAAAGTAATCAGAAATAAGGGGCAGGCATTTGGATAATGATGCCTGTGACCCTCATTGGAGTACCTGGTTCAGCTCTCTGATTCTGGCACCTGGTTCCAGGTTTCTAGTATTGTGGACCTTGAAAGGCAGTGGTGATGGCTCAAGTAATTAGATTCTAGTCACCCCTGTGGAAAACTGGACTGAGTTCTGGGGTCCTAGTTCCAGCTACTTTCCCAGACATGTTAGCAGGAAGCTGGATGAGAAGTAGAACAGCCAAGACTAGAACCAGCACCCTGATCTGGGAAGCTGATGTCACAGTTGCAGCTTGCCTGCCCCTCGATTCCGTTTTTTTTTTTTTCCCTAAGGATGAACATATTTTGTTCCTTGCTCTGATTTTTGTTTTACTGCTGAAATCAATTTTATTTTTGCTAATTAAGATTTTAAAGTAATTTTTAAATTTCTTTTAGAATATTCCACAATAATGTTCACATACTTTTCTCTGTGTGTTTCCTCTCTTAAAGTACTTTTGAAATACTTTTCAAACACTGGAAAATGACAATGAATGTTATTGACTAATATTCAATAATGACATTCAGCACCCACTTCCTTCAGACCAAATAACTACCTTTCAAGGATCCCAAATATGTGATCTCTAACATTCTAAATTCTCAGATTCTATGAGTGTTCCCTGTTCCATACTAGTTGGCACATTACACATAAACATGGAAGTAACCATCAGCTAACTTGTCATACCTGTCTGAAACAAAGGGCAAAATTATACATTGGTGGTTAAATTCCTAAAAACTTTGATTAGGGAGGATACATGTTAGGATGTGCTTGAAAGATTGAATTACTCTCACAACTAAGGACCCCAGCAGCTGGGAGACCGCACCAGTATTGGAGAGTGAGGTGAGACCACACTGCAGCAGCCCAAGCCACTCACGAAAAAGCTACAGGAAGAACCTAGAGGGAATATGCCTTGGAGCCCTGTGGGGGATAGTGTGCCCTCCAGACTAGAGGAGAAAAAACAAAGGGGAGGCATGTTTTCTCTCTCACTGACCACCCTGCAACTGTGTGCTGTAACAAGCTGACAGGAAGAAGGTGCCATTTTGGACATACATAAAAGCTATTCATGTCCATGCCCAGCAACCAGCCAAGCCAAGACTCCTGAGTCTGGTGGGGAGAACAGAAGGAGGGCTGGGTGCTTGTGGCTGTGGGAGGCTTGTGTGCCAGGACTGTGAAAACACTGAGATTGCAGTGCTTTGAAAACAATGAGGCTGTGTGGGAGGACTCAGGGTGTGGCTGGGACACAGGACAATCACTGTGGGAAGATCCACAGGATCAGGGCTCCCTGGTTACCTGGTGAAGGACATTGCTGGGGAATCTGAGCTAACACTAAGGTTTTCACAAATCTTTCGTGTGGTCCTTGTGGCAAAGCAAACAAATAATATACTACTATGGCTAGGGCCCAGGAACTGGTCTTCTATGAGGAGAGGAGCTCAGCTGAGTCTATGCCACAAGACAAGAAGAAAACCCCCCTTTGGTTAAAAACAAAAAAGATTTAACACACCAAACCTGGGTGTGTCCCCTCAGATATGCCCTTATCCTAGAGCACTGAACAGACCTCCCTGGCCACACCCACACGAGGCCTCTAGAAACTCCCTGAAAGCAGACATTTCATTAAGATAGGGTCCAAAGATAAAAGCCACCACAGTGAATAAACAAAGAAACCAATGAGTATCTCTACATATGCCAAATAACAAAAACACCAATTCAAGAAAAAAGAATAAGGAAGACAACATGACAGACCCAAAAGAACACAACATTTTAAGACTAGATTCTGAAGATGATGATATTGAAGAAATTCCAGAAAAGGAATTCAAAAAATTAATCCTAGGAATATTTAGAAGTAATCAGAAATAAATACACGAACTAATGAAACTCATACATGACATGAAAGAAAATTTCTCCTATGAAAATCTTTTTATATTTTTATTTAATAAATGTAAATTTACAAAGTACAACTTTTACATTGTTGTGGCTTTTCCCCCCATAACCTCCCTCCCACCCGCAGCCTCCCATCTCCCACTCCCTCTCCCATCCCACTCTTCATCAAGTTTCATTTTCAATTATCTTTATATACAGAAGATCAACTTAGTATATACTAAGCAAAGATTTCAACAGACTGCACCCACACAAACGCACAAGATATAGAGTACTGTTTGACTAGTAGTTTTATTGTTAACTCTCATAGTAAAACACATTAAGGACAGAGATCCTACATGAGGAGCAGGTGCACAGTGACTCCCATTGTTGATTTAACAACTGACACTCTTATTTATGACATCAGCAATCCCCCAAGGCTCTTGCCATGAGCTGTTGAGGCTATGGAAGCCCCCTTGAGTTCACCAACTCTGAACGTATTTAGTCAAGGCCATATCACAGTGGAGGTTCCTTCCTCCCTTCAGAGAAAGGTGCCTCCTTCTTTGATGGCCCATTTTTTCTGCTGGGATCTTGTTCACCGAGATCTTTCATTCAGGTCATTTTTGCCACAGTGTCTTGGCTTTCCATGCCTGTGAGACTCTCATGGGCCTTTTAGCCAGATCTGAATGCCCCAAGGGTTGATTATGAGGCTGGAGTGCTGTTTAGGGCATTTGCTATTTGGTGAATCTGCTGTGTGTCCTGCTTTCCCCGCAGGGTCATTCTCTCCCTTTTAATTCTATCCTTCATTATTTGCAGACACTAGTCTTATTTGTGAAATCTCTTCGACACTTACCCTATCTTTTTGATCAATTATGTACTTAAACTTATCACTTTAACAAGTGAGCTGGCATTGGTACATGCCTCCTTGATAAGACTGAATTGGAATCCCCTGGCACATTTCTAGCTCTACCATTGGAGGTAAGTCCGAGGGAGCATGTGCCAACCTTTATATCTCCTCCCTCTCTTATTCCCACTCTTATATTTAACAGAGATCACTTTTCTGCTAATTTTAAACACCTAAGAGTAATTGTGTATTAATTACAGAGTTCAACCAATGGTATTAAGTAGAACAAAAAAAATACTAAAAAAAATAAAATAGTAAGTTGTTCCTCAACAATCAAGACAAGGGCTGATCACATCAATGTTTCTCATAGTGTCCATTTCACTTCAACGGGTTTCCTTTTAGGTGCCAGTTAGTTGTCATCTATCAGGGAGAACATATGATATTTGTCCCTTTGTGACTGGCTTATTTCACTCAGCATGATGTTTTCCAGATTCCTCAATTTTGTTGAAAATAAACGGATTTCATTGTTTCTTATGCTGTATAGTGTTCTATAGAGTACATATCCCATAATTTCTTTATCCAGTCATCTGTTGATGGGCATTTAGGTTGATTCCAGGTCTTAGCTATTCTGAATTGAGCTGCAATAAACATTGAGATGCAAACAGCTCTTTTTTTCCCATTTAATTCCATTTGGGTAAATTCCAAGGAGTGGGAGGGCTGGGTCATGTGGTAGGGCTATATTCAGGTTTCTGAGAACTCTCCAAACTGTCTGTCTTCCATAGTGGCTTTAGCAGTTTTCATTCCCACCAACAGTGGATTAGTGTTCCTTTTCCCCCACATCCTCGCCAGCATCTGTTGTTGGTAGATTTCTGAATGTGAGCCATTCTAACCGGGGTGAGGTGAAACCTCACTGTGGTTTTGATTTGCATTTCCCTGATTGCTAGTGATCTTGAACATTTTTTCATGTGTCTGTTGACCATTTGGATTTCCTCTTCTGAAAAATGTCTATTAAGGTCCTTGGCCCATCTTTTTATTGGGTTGTTTGTTTTTTTGCTGTGAAGTTTCTTGATCATTTTATAGATTCTAGTTGTTAATTCTTTATCAGTTGTATAGTTTGCGAAGTACATCTCCCATTCTGTTGGTTGCCTCCTCACTTTCCTGACTCTTTTGCTGTAAAGAAACTTTGCAATTTGAGGTAATCCCATTTATTTATTTTATCTTTGATTACCCATGCCTCTGGGGTCTTTTCCAGGAATTCTTTGCCTGTTCTAATGTCTTGAAGGGTTTCCCCTATGCTCTCAATTAATTTCATGGTGTTGCACTGTATCTCTAGTTCTTTGATCCATGTTGAGTGGATTTTTGTATAAGATGTAAGGTAGGGGTCTTTCTTTATACTTCGACATGTGGACATCCAGTTTTCCCAGCACCATTTTGAAGAGGCTGTCCTTGTTCCAGGGGTTGGTTTTAGGTCCTTGGTCGAATATGAGTTGGTTATAGATGTTTGGATTGATTTCCGGTGTTTCTATTCTGTGCCATTGCTCTATCCATCGGTTTTTGTACCAGTACCAGGCTATTTTGATTATAACTGCCCTTTAGTATGCCTTGAGGTCTGGAATTGTGATGCCTCTGGCTTTGTTTTTACTGTAAAGGATTGCTTTAGCTATTCGTGGTCTCCTGTTTCTCCACATGAATTTCAGCATCATTGTTCCTAGGTCTTTGAAGAATGAATTTGGTATTTTAATTGGTATTGCATTGAACTTGTATATTGCTTTTGGGAGAATGGACATTTTGATGATATTGATTCTTCCAATCCATGAGCATGGCAGATTTTTCCATTTTTTGTGTCTTCTTCTATTTCTTTTTTTAATGTTTTGTAATTTTCATCATAGAGGTCTTTAACATCCTTAGTTAAATTTATCCCAAGGTACTTGATTGTTTTTGTGGCTTTTGCGAATGGGATTGATCTTATAAGTTCTTCCTTGGTCACAGCATTGTCTGTGTATACAAAGGCTGTTGATTTCTGAGCTTTGACTTTGTATCCTGCTACTTTACCAAACTCTTTTATGAGTTCCAATAGTATCTTATAGGAACTTATTGGATCCCCTATATATAGGATTATGTCATCTGCAAATAGGGATAGTTTAACTTCCTCCTTTCCCATTTGTATCCTTTAATTTCTTTTTCTTGCCTGATGGCTTTGGCTAAAACTTCTAGGACTATACCGAATAGCAATGGTGAGAGTGGGCATCCCTGTCTGGTGCCAGTTTTCAATGGAAATACCTCCAACTTTTCCCCATTCAATAAGATGCTGGCCATTGGTTTATCATAAATTGCCTTAATTGTGTTGAGGAATGTTCCTTCTAACTGCAATTTTCTTAGAGTTTTCATCATGAAAGGGTGTTGTATTTTTTCAAATGCTTTCTCTGCATCTATTGAAGTAATCATATGATTTTTGTTTCTCAATTTGTTAATGTGATGTATTATATTGATTGACTTTAGAATACTGAAACATCCCTGCATACCAGAGATAAATACCATTTGGTCTGGGTGAATGATCTTTCTGATATGCAGATGGATTTGGTTTGTCAAAATTTTGTTGAGTATTTTTCCATCTATGTTCATCAGGGAGATAGGTCGGTAGTTTTCTTTCTCTGTTGTGTCTATTTCAGGCTTAGAAATTAAGGTGATGTTGGCTTCATAGTAAGAATTCGGGAGGATCCCCTCCCTTTCAATTGTTTTGAATAATTTGAGAAGAACTGGAGTTAGTTGTTCTTTAAATGTCTGGTAGAATTCATCGGTGAAGCCATCCTGTCCTGGGCTCTTCTTTTTCGGTAGTATGTTTATTACTGATTCAATTTCTTTCATGGTTATGGGTCTGTTTAGGTCTTCTATATCTTCACGGCTCAGTTTAGGAAGGTTGTATGTGTTCAGGAATCTACCCATTTCTTCCAGGTTCCCCAATTTGTTAGCATACAACTCTGTAGAGGTTTATGATGATTCTTTTTATTTCTGTTGTGTCTGTTGTTACATTTCCATTACTATCTTTGATTTTACAGATTTGAGTCTTCTCTCTCCTTTTTTTGGTTAGTTGGGTCAATGGTGTGTCTATTTTGTTTATGTTTTTCAAAGAACCAGCTCTTGGTTTTGTTGATCTTTTGCATTTTTTTTGTTTCAATTCTGTTTATTTCTTCTCTAATCTTTAGTATTTCTTTCCTTCTGCTGGGTTTGGGCTTGATTTTCTGCTGTTTTTCTAAATCCTTGAGGTACATGGAGAGATCATTTGTAGGTTCCTTTCCAGTTTCTTTATATAGGCACCAACTGCTATAAACTTTCCTCTTAGCACTGCTTTTGCTGTATCCCACAGGTTTTGATAGGTTGTCATTTTCATTTGTTTCTAGAAATCTTTTGATTTCTTCTATGACCGACTGTTCATTCAGAATCATGTTGTCCATTCTCCATGTGTTTGCATATGGTGTAGAGATTCCTGGGTTGTTGCTTTTGAGTTTCACTGCACTATGGTCTGAGAAGATGCATGCTATAGTTTCAATTTTTTTGAATTTGTTGAGGCTCCCTTTATGGCCTAGCATATGGTCAATCCTAGAGTATGTTCCATGTACTGGGGAGAAATATGTGAACTCTGTGGCTGTGGGGTGGAAGGCTCTGAGGATATCTACTAGGTCTATTTGGTCTATAGCATCAATTAGCTCTGCTGCTTCCTTGTTAATTTTCTGGTTGATCTGTCCATTGGTGAGAGTGGAGTGCTGAAGTCCCCTGTTACTATTGTATTTGAATCTATATCTCCCTTTAAGTCATTTAGTAATTCTTTCAAGTAGCCAGGCGCCCCGCATATACATTTATAATAGTAATGTCCTCATGTTGGATAGCTCCTTTAATCATTATATAATGCCCTTCTTTGTCTCTTTTAATAGTTTTTATGTTAAAGTCTATTTTGTCTGATATTAGGATGGCAACACCAGCTCTTTTTTGATTTCTGTTAGCTTGAAATATCTTTTACTATCCTTTCACTTTCAGTCTGCGTGCATCTTTGCTAATAAGCTATGTTTCCTGAAGGCAGCATATAGATGGATTCTCTTTTTTGATCTAATCAGCTAGTCTGCCTCTTGGTAGTAGAGTTAAGGCCATTCACATTCAGTGTGACTTCTGTTAAGTACTGTCTTTTTCCAGTCATGTTTCCTGAAACGAGCTGCTTAAGTATTTTGAGATTTGATTGTAGCTTATTCTACATTCGCTTTTATTTGTAGTGAAGTTCTTGTTTTTGTATTTCTGTGTGCAGCATGTCTTTGAGCCAGTGTTGTAGGATTGGACTCGAGGATACAAATTCTTTCAGTTTCTGCTTGTCGTGAAAGATCTTTATTTCCCCTTCATTCATAAATGATAGCTTTGCAGGGTATAGTATTCTAGGTTGGCATTATCTTTTTTTTTTTCTTGACAGGCAGAGTGGAAAGTGAGAGAGAGAGACAGAAAGAAAGGTCTTCCTTTGCTGTTGGTTCACCCTTGAATGACTGCCGTAGCCAGCACGCTGTGGCCAGCACACTGCGCTGATCTGAAGCCAGGAGCCAGGTGCTTCTCCTGGTCTCCTATGTGGGTGCAGGGCCCAAGAACTTGGGCCATCCTCCACTGCACTCCCAGGCCACAGCAGAGAGCTGGCCTGGAAGAGGGGCAACCAGGACAGAATCTGGTGCCCCAACCGGGACTAGAACCCGATGCCTCAGGTGGATGATTAGCCTATTGAGCCATGGCATCAGCCTTGTTTATCTTTTAAAACTTGGAATATATCATGCCATTGTCTCTTTGCCTGTAGTGTTTGTGATGAGAAGTCTGGGGTAAGTCTGATTAACTTACCCCTGAATGTGATTTGTCATTTCTCTCTGGCACATTTTAGGATTTGTTCTTTGTGTTTCCTGAGCTGAGTGTTGCCACAATGTGTCGTGGTGAATTTCTCTTTTGGTCTAACTTGTTGGGGCTCCTGACTATTTGTTGAATTTGGTTGTTTTTATCAATTTGCCTCTGTTGGAAGTTTTCTGGTATTATTTCATTGAAAATGCCTTCCAATCCATTCTTTCTTTCCACACCCTCAGGGACTCCTATTATCCGAACATTACAATGCTTCATTGAATATTGTAGGTCTCCAACCATATTTTTTAATTTTCTAATATCTTCTTTCTGTGTTTAAACTGTATTATTTTTGGAAGTTTGTCTTCAAATTCTGATATTTGCTCTTCTATTTCATCTGTTCGATTTCTGAGGGATTCCACAGTGTTTTTTATATGGTCAATTGAATTTTTCATTTCCAGTATTTCATTCTGGCTTCTCTTTAGGATCTCTAATCCTTGGGCCTGCTTTTCCTTCAGATTTTGAATCTGTTTCTCATTATTTCTAAGTAACCTGATTATTAATTTTCCAAATTCTTTTTCTGGCATTGTTTCAAATTCTTCTTCAGCCTCTATTATGCATGGTTTAGCCTGCTCTATTGGTGAGTTCATAGGTTCTTCTATATTCTTATCCTGGATTTTTCCTTTGTTCTTTGGCATTTCTGTTTGGCTTAATTTTCAGGTTGATTTCCCTCTGCTATGGGCTGCTGTGGGTCTGTACCAATATCCAGTGTAAGCAGGCAGCTCTACCTTCTAGCGTTTGTTTATTTGTTTATTTATTATTTTTTTGGTAACTGAGTGGGCTAGTGTCAGGGTTTTGAGGTGCCAAGTTCTGACCCTTGGGGCCAGTTTCCCTGTTCCTTTGTTCACCCTAGAATTCCTGGGCCTCATTGGTCAGCCGCCCCTCCCCCACTGTGCCCCCTGTGCAAGGAGTGACGAGTAGTTCCAAACCACCTTTGGTTTCCGCCATTGAAGTTTCCTCCTTCAGAGTGTGAAAGCAGAGGCCACCCTCCTTCATGCTCGAATGTAAACAAACAAAATGGCTGCTTTCCACCCACTGCAGTTCTGATTGGGGGGAGGGGGCGGAGACACCAAAAAATCCTGGCGTGTTCAATCCCTCAGTTCGTCCCCCTGGATTGTGCCCTCTTCACGCAGGCACTATTCACTTTGTTTTGATTTCGATTTCCTCCCCCATTCAGTTGTGTCTGTCTCACCTGTCCATCCCAGGGTGGGTTGGGGGCAGTGGCAGTGGCTGCAGGGGCAGTGGCGGCTGCCTTGCCTCACCTCCTTTTCCAACGCTGGTGCACAGACTCAGCAGCTGGGGTCCTGAGCCGTGGGTGCCTGTGCCCTCCTCATGGGTCCACCGTGTCCCACTAGTTCTGGAAGAGTTTCCTCTGCAGATTTTTCCCTAACTTTTCCCTGAAACTACAGAATCTCCACTTTTATTAAACTATCTTTTCCTGGACTATCAGTGTGCCCCCTCCCTATTCTGACATCTTCAACACTTTTTTCCAAAATTGATATCTTAAAGAGAAATCAAATGAAATTTTAGAAATGAATAATTTAATAGAACAAGTAAAAAATACTGTGGAAAGTCTTAATTATAGAATCAGTGAAGCAGAAGAAAGAATATCCAACTTAGAAGAGAAATAGCAGGAAAGTATAGTCATATCAAACACAAGAAGAGGAAATGAGAAAACTAAAAAACACTGTTAGGAATCTACAGGATACTATCAAATTATGAGTTTAGGAATTGCTGAAAGCATGGAAAGAGAGAAAGGAATAGAAGTCCTCTTTAGTGAAATAATAACAGAAAATTTCCCCAATCTGGTTTAAGAAAGGGACATTCAAGTATAGGAAGCACATAGAAATCCTAATAGACATGACCAGAAAAGATCTTCACCACGACACATTTTAATCAAACTCTCCACAGTAAAACAGAAAGAAAAGATTGTAAAATGTGCATGAGAGAAATGCCAGATTACTTTCAGAGGATCTCTAATTAGACTCACAGCAGATTTCTCAACAGAAACCCTACACGCTAGGAGAGAATGGTGAAATATAGTCCAAGTTTGAAGAGAATAAAACTGTCAACCCAGAATACTATACCATGCAAAGCTCTCATTTATGAACAAAGGTGAAATAAAGACCTTCCATGACAAACAGAAACCAAAAGAATTTGTCATCACCTGTCCAGCCCTGCAGAATGTGCTTAAGGATGTGCTGCACACAGAAACACTGAACCATGGTCATCACTGCAGAAGAAGGTAAAGGAAGGAAATCTCCCAAGAAAAGTACAAAATAAATGAAAAGTAATAAAAGAGTAATATTTATGGAAAAACTGCAGGACAAAATCATTACTTATCAATAGTCACCTTAAATGTAAATGGCCTCAACTCTCCAGTTCAAAGATACAGACTGGCTGAATGAATTTAAAAACAAAACCCATCTATTTGCTGCTTACAAGAAACAAATCTCACCAAAAAAGATGCACATAGACTGAAAGTGAAAGGATAGAAAAAGATATTCCATGCTAACCAAAACCAAAAAAGAACTGGCATAGCCTTCCTAATGTCAGACAAAAAGACTTTAACACAAAAACTGTTAAAAGAGACAAAGAAGGACACTATGTAATTATCAAAGGATCAATTCAACAGGAAGATGTAACTATTATAAATGTATATGCACCTAATTACAGGGCACCTAGCTATTTAAAAGAAATGTTAAGGGATCTAAAGAGAGATATAGATTCAAGTACAATAGTAATGGGGGATTCCAATATCCCACTTTCAGCAAAGGACAGATCAACCAGACAGAAAATCAGCAAGGAATCAGCAGAGTAAATCAACACTATAGACGAAATGGACGTAACAGATATCTACAGAATTTTCCATTCTACAGCTAGAGAATACACATTCTTCTCACCAGTGCGTGGAACTTTCTCTAGGATTAACCACTTGCTAGGCCATAAAACAAGTCTCAGCAAATTAAAAAAATTTGAATTATATCATGCATCTTCTTGGACCACAATGCAATGAACACGGAAATCAACAACTCAGGAATCTCTAAGAACATATGAAAACACATGGAGCCTGAACAACATGCTCCTAAATGGACAGTGGGCCATAGAAGAAACCAAAAGAGAAATCAAAAAATTTATGGAAACAAATGAAGATGACAACACAACCTAACAAAACTTATAGGATAAAGCAAAATAAGTGTTAAGAGAAACGTTTATAGCAATGTACACCTGCATCAAGAAATCAAGAAATTGGAAAGGCATCAAGTAAATGAAATATCAATGCATCTCAAGGATCTAGAAAATCAATAGCAAACCAAACCCAAAACTAGTAGGAGAAAATAAATAATTAAAATTAGAGAAGAACTCAACAAAATTGAAATAAAAAAAATACAAAAGATTTCTGTCTTGGTAATGGGTGTTTTTAGGTTTTCTATGAGTGCATGGCTCAATTTTGGTAGGTTCTATATGTCCAGGAATCTATCCATTTATCTAGGTTTCACAGTTTGTTGGTATATAACTCTTTGCAGTAATTTCTAAGTTATTCAAAACAAATGAAATGGAGGGAATCCTAGTAATTTCTGATGATTCTTTTTATTTCTGTGGTGTCTGTTGTTACATTTCCTTTTTCATCTCTAATTTTGTTCATTTGGGTCTTCTCTCTCCTTTTTTTTTTTGTTAGTTGTCCCAATGTTGTATCAATTTTTTTTATTTTGAAGATAGTCATTAAATAAAAATTGCCACATTTTGTGATAATAAGCTAATTGTGTGACTTAAAAAAAAATAATACACCTGGTGTGGGCACGTGGTGCAGCAGTTGTAGCTTGTGATCTAGTCCCAGCCACCTTTCTTGGGATCCAGCTTCCTGCTAATGTGCACCCTGAGAGGCAGAAGATCATGGCTCACGTACTTGAGTCCTTGCCACTCACTTGGAGACTTAGATGGAATTCAAGGCTTCTGGCTTCTGCTTGGCCCCACCTGGGGTATTACACTCATTCAGGGAGTGAACCAGTAGATATCTGTCACTCTGTCTCTCTTCCTATCAAACACAATGAATATAAATAAATAAATAAATCCCAAGCCAATTAAATGTTTATGTGTTATTATTGTTTTTTGAAAGACAGCTTGATTTCATCTGTCCTTTTTCTATAATGAAGCCGAAAGTATACAGAGGTGAATGTCAGATTCAGTGTCATATCATGCTAACAGATAGTGCTAGAGCCTGACAATTTAATCCCTGGCTTCAAAATTTCAGCCTAACTGTCAGGCTTTTGCAGCTTAAGACAGTCTGAATTTCTTTCTTTCTTTGATATATAAGTATTCAAATGATTTAATAATTGAATCTTTTCCCCCAAAGAAAACTGTTATTTAATCAATATACATTTCATAAGTACAACTTTAGGAATACAATGATTGTTCCCACCATACTTGCTCTCGCACCCCCCATTCCCATCCCATCTCCTCCTCCCTCTCCTATTTCCAGTCCCAATCTCCATTAAAAAAAAAACTGTTTCTCGACAAGCACTGTTCAAGTCATTGCTTCTCAAAGTGTCAATTTCACTTCCACAGATTTCCTTTTAAGTGCTCTTTTAGTTATAACAGATTAGGGAGAACATATGCTATTTGTCCCTTTGGGACTGGCCTATTTCAAAAGTGTGATGTTTTCCAGATTCATCCATTTTGTAGCAAATGACTGGATTTCATTTTTTTTACCACTGTGTAATTTTCCATAGAGTACATATCCCATAATTTCTTTATCCAATCTTCAGGTGACGGCCATTTAGGTTGATTCCATATCTTAGCTGTTGTGAATTCCCTGTGCAATAAACATGGGAGGGGTACAGATAACACTTTCATTTGCTGATTTCATTTCCCTTGGGTAAATTCTCAGGAGTGGGATGGCTGGGTCATATGGTAGGTCTATATTCAGATTTCTGAGGTATCTCCCAACAGATTTCCATAGTGGTTTTACCAGTTACATTGCCACCAACAGTGGATTAGGGTACTTTCCCCTCACATCTTCTGCAGCATTTATTGTTTGTTGATTTCTGTATGAAAACCATTTTAACTGGGTGAGGTGAAACCTCATTGTAGTTTTGATTTGCATTTCTCTGGTATTACTTCTGTACCCAATTTGATTATATTTTTCATCATGCAAGGGTGTTGTCTTTTATCAAATTCTTTCTCTGCATCTATTGAGATAATCATATGGTTTTTGTTTCTCAATTTGTTAATGTGATGTATCACATTGATTGATCTGTGAATGTTGAACCATCTTTGCATACCAGAGATAAGTCCCTCTTGGTCTGGGTGAATGATCTTTCTGATGTGTTGTTGGATTTGATTGGCCAGAACTTTGTTGAGGATTTTTGTGTCCATGTTCATCAGAGAGGTTGGTCTTAAGTTCTCTCTCTGTTGTGTCTTTTCTGGGTTTACGAATTAAGGTGATGCTGGATTCATAGAAAGAATTTGGAAGGATTCCCTCCCTTTCATTTGTTTTGAATTGAAGTTAGTCCTTCTTTAAATGTCTGGTAGAATTCAGTAGTAAATCCATCTGGTCCTGGGCTTTTCTTGTTGGGAAAGTCTTTATTACTGATTCAGAAATGCAAGTTGTTAATATTAAGGTTGTGATAGAAGAAAAGGAAATTCACAAAATGTATAGAAATTATAGAAAAATGCAAAACAGGCATATTAGAACATAAGTAGAACACAGTTTCAACTTCTTGATATGCTTGGCCTCTGTCCCATACTACTAATTACTTCTCAGCATAAATGAGCAAAATTGTTAGCGATTTACTCCACAACAGGTGAAAAATACATTTCTTTATTTTTTTCTTTCCCTGTAGAAAATTATCTGCATTATACTGCAATACTGAGCAAGTTTATTCTTAGCAGCATGTCTCCTCAGACATTTTATGGTAGCATAGGGAATATTAAATGTATGATTAATAAATAATTACAACTCTGTGTCCAATCTTCATACTCAAAGGGATATTTTTGGTTATGTGAGTCATTTGAGAGGAGTTCTGAAAATAATATATTTATACATTTTAAGTTAGATTTATTTCAGAATTAAAGTACAAATATTTATATATTCTATGCATACTTTACCTATAGAGCTATTTTATCCATTATCAGCATACAACTATCTCCAGGGAGAAATGCAGTAAAGAACTTAGTAGCAGCAGTTAAAAAAAAAGAACTTAGCAGCAGGAAAACATGGCAAACAACAATTTAGGGCAGAAGTAAAGCATATTATAAACAAAGAGAAGCATAAATTAGAGAAAGAATTTTTAATTAAGTGGAATTTGATCACTCAGCTGGAATTTGTCTGTGTTATCGGAACTAGGCATTTTGCTGTTGTGGAAAAGCGTTTTCAGATGTTTTTGATATTTCATTATCAAAGCAAACAGACAATCCCATTTCAACCTTTTCCTCTGCCTGTTTCTCTACCTAAAAGCATGATGCAATATGAGCTCAGCTTTTCCATAATGGTTCAGTGATAGGATAATGGAATGATTACATCACTTACAATGCAGTCTATTCGTGGTGAACCTAGGTCCTGAATTTCCTGAAGAAGCTCCAAATTTTCCCTTGATCAATTTTAGGTGTTAGATCAGAAAGTTTGGTTATCACTGTGACCATGAAAGGAAAAAAGGAAAAAAAAAAAACTGGATAAATAAGAGACTACTTCCAGTTACAGCTCTACTTCTCAATATGTACTCAAAAGTGTCTGTTACACAATTGAAATAGAAGTCCCTGCCCCTTGTTTATGCAAAGCCATACATAGTAAAATACAAACCAGCCTTCTCCTTCCATGGTTTAATCAGGATTAAGAAGAACGGTATAGCAAGGACAACACGGACTGGTACCAGTGTGCTTGAATTTGAGTCCCAACTCTGCCTGTCTCAGCTTTGTGTGACCCTGGGCAAGCTATGTCTCAAGTTCTTCATCTGTAAATGGGCTTGATGAAAATGGTAATTTTTCGGAGAGTTGTTAAAAACAATGTCAGTACCCTTACTTAAATATAATGCACCTGAAATAGCACAGAACAGTGAATGTAACATTTGTATTGGTTAAATAAACACTATCAATTAAGTTTTTCAGTTGCCCTATTCGTACTCTAATTCATAACACACTGAGATATGCATTTTATTCTGTTTAAGGATGAGAAAACTGATGAAAGAGGTTAAAAAAAAGAAAAAAACTTGCCCATCATCCCATTAACAGACATCCAATATTTAAATCCTTATATATCTAATTTCAAATCTGTGCTCTCTAAACTCTGCCCATTTTTCAAACTGCTTGCTATCCTATTATCACATGTCTTGGTCCGAAGTTAATTTTTCTGCAGAAATACACAAAAAACATGATTTATGGGCTTACAGTGACTGAAAAACATGTTTGCATTAGAGTAGCAGCTGAAGAAACAGTATAGATTACACCACATATGTTTATGATATCATTTCTACCTGAGCCTACTCCTTCTGTGCTGCGGTTTCCTCCTCTGTAAATGATTACTTAGCAGATAAATCAATTAAAAAAACAAAGCATTAAAACGGAAGTTCTATAGAACTGCTTCTTGCTAATGTACTACCATTTATGTTAACACTACTTGGGATAATTGGGGATGGACTGGAGGAGAAATATTGAGTAGTGCTATATTACTATAATCATAGTCCTGCAGAAATGGATAGACATGTTTCCAGCTTTCCTTCAAGTTGCTCCTCCTGTGAAAAGGGACTTAATTCTCCCTCCTCACATACTACTACTATGGTGTGTAGAAACATTGATTTCCCCAAGAAGAAACATTTAAAATGCTCACCTTAGAGACACAGCTGAAGATTATACAGGCCCAGATACCAATAAGCAAGAATGGTGAAATAAAGTAAATCCTCCTAAGGAAACCAATTGTTAAAAATAGTCAGTGTCTAATACCTAGTATTTGAGTAAGTATAAATTTTAATAATAAAGAACGGGCCATCAAAGAAGGAGGCACCTTTCACTGAAGGGAGGAGAGAACTTCCACTTTGACTATGACCTTGTCTAAATAAGATCAAAGTCATCGAACTCAAAAGGCTTCCATAGCCTTGGCAACTCATGACTAGAGCCTAGGGAGATTACTGATGCCATAAACAAAAGTGTCAAATTGTTAAGTCAACAACAGGAGTCACTGTGTACTTACTCCTCATGTGGGATCTCTGTCCTTTATGTGTTGTCCAATGTGAATTAATGCTATAACTAGTACTCAAACAGTATTTTACACTTTATGTTCTATGTGGGTGCAAACTGATGAAATCTTTAATATATACTAAATCAATCTTCTGTATATAAAGAAAATTGAAAATGAATCTTGATGTGAATGGAATGGGAGAGGGTGTGCGAGATGAGAGGGGTGCGAGTGGGAGGGAAGTTATGGGGAGGAAAAAGCCATTGTAATCCATAAGCTGTACTTTGGAAATTTATATTTACTAAATAAAAGTTAAAAAAATAAAAATAAAAAATAAATAAAATAGTCAGTGTCTAATACCTAGCATTTGAGTATGTATAAATTTTAATAATGCTAAAATTTAATGAAATAGCTCTGAGTTAGCTAGATGAATGAAAACAAAATTATGCACAGAATGGATGTGGACTAAAATTAGGGGAATCCCCTCGGCTACACCTATTCAGAGATCTCATTAATTAATGTATAAAGAACAAAAGCAACTGATTCTCAAATCCTTGTGTAGCCTTAAAAGTTTGCTGCATGTCTGTAAACAGCATATAGCTCTCAAACACAATGTGGACTTAGTCATTGTCCCATATTCAGTGCATCCTACGTGAGAGTCCTATCAGGTACTGTAAAGGAGAGTTGCTGAACTGGCTTGACCCCACTCAGCTGTTAATATTTAAGATTCTGGTACTCAGAATGTGCAAAATAAGTAGCCTCTACAGTATTGTCTCTTAGTAAGGTTTATTTCTAGGGGGGCTCTTAGATTTGTCTTGGTGGGGTTTTGGTTTCCTATTTGCTTTTCCCTTTGTTTTCAGGAGAGGGAAGAACTTGAACAGATTTGTTGAGGGACTCAGTGAATGGGTCACTAAGAGGATTGTAGATTTTAATAGACTCTTCTCTTTCCTTCCCACACAGCTAGCTATTTCCTAAAACCCTAAGTTTGAAGGATTTGAAATAGAACTTTAAATAATATAGAGCTGAATCATCAAAGGGTTTTAAACCTGCCCCTGGATGAAGGACAGAAAGAAAGGACCATCTGATCTAATGTCATGAATTCTTAGCAGTTAGGATGGTTCCCCTGGAGCAGAACAGAGAAAAACAGGAAAGGAAATGCTTAATTGAACAAAAATAACCTGCCATGACATACATGGAAATCAAAGCTTTAAAATGACAAATTAAAATAAAGAGTAAAGAAAGAAAAGGTGATTTTAACTTTCTTTCCTGAAGGCTGCTAACTTATCTAGGGCAATGGCACCCAGAGGCTAAGAAAAGTACTGGTCCAATAATGTTTTCAATGGTCCCCTGCAATGTGAGGACAAAGTGATGTAATTTATTCGATTTAAAGGATTATTCTTTATACTGAGAGTGTGTTCTACCTATATATTTTGTGTTAAGATAGCCTGACTTTGAAAGATATTGTGATAATCTATAGTAGGTTTTTGTTGTTTTTTAAATTTTTATTTCAGTGCCCTTACACATCAAATTAAAGGTCAGCAACACTACACTGACCCCCAATCATAAATGAAAAATGTTCTGTCTTGTGAAAAACAAAAATCTGAGGCCCAACAATCTGTCAGTTCTCTCTCAGAAAGTATATCAAAATTATCATGGAAGCAGTTCTGAAATTAGACCTTGCCCCTTGTCTCTATTGTGAGTTTCAGCAAAGAAAAGTGGAAGGAACTGGGGGGGGAGGGGGGTCATGAAGAATATTTTTAAATGAGAATCTGATACAGAGGCTAATGAACATCTACTCCTCTCAGGAGAGGATGGTTAACTGTCATTCTTGGGAGATCAAAGTGCTTTTACATTTTTTATAATTTTTTTCTAGAATGTATTCACCTCTATGGACAGGAGACAAACAGTTTACAATGGATTTTCCTAAATAAGATGAATAATATTTTAGGAAACAAGTTTCTATGCTTCACATAAAAAGATCTTTGAAGGAGAAGCTTCAAGCAAATGACAGTTCTTTTCATAAAGAAATCATAATATTAAGACTCTAGGGATATAACAAATAATATTCTTGACTGTAATGGCAAGCTAAAAAAAAGTCCTTGAGCTAATTTTAATGGAAAGTTTCTATATACAAGCTGAATAAGTAGACATATGATATAAATATAAATGTATTGAGTTCTAAAAAGCTGCATGGAAGAATGCTTAAAAAATTTCAAACTATGTTCAAGGGGTGAACGTATAAAAGTAAATCCGGATTTTTTTTAACACTGTGAAGCACAGTAAAATGTTTAAGATACTGTGTTCCTCTCTGTCCTTGCAGAGATCTCAGTCTGCTATAATTCTTCTGTTCAATTCAAGCTAATTCCCTCACTAACCTATATACATATATAACACACAATTTATTTATTTAGCCATTGTTATTGAGACAAGTGCTGCACCCTGTGTCTTCCCTCCACCGCCACTACTCAACCTCATGAGAACATAAAATATCTCTACACTCATCTTATGCAATCAAAACTCACTCTCTAACACCTATCGTTATACAAATCTTGAACACTCAGCATGTGCTAGGCACCTGCTTGGCCCAAAAAGCTATGAAGAGCAGTTATAGATTTTAAACAGATTATTGTTTTAGAATCTAGATAATAATATAAAATACGGCTTCGAAGAAACTCTGGACAGAAGCAGGGGGACTCATGAGATGGCTATTGTAATAATCTAGGACAATGACTGAAATGATGTGTACCCCAAACCTACAGAATCACAATCTCCTGCCAACTTGTTAGGAACTCAAATTTTTATGCTTTGTTCCAGACTTACTGAATTGCAAACCACAGGCTGTATCCCAGTAATCTGTGTTTTAGCAAGCCTTCCAGATGATGGTCTGCACACTAAAGTTTGTGAACCACTAATAAAAGAGACAAGTTATGGGAAACAAGAAGGTGGTAGAGGATATGGAGAACAGGGAACACATTTCCTCAGATGGTACAGAACCAACAGGCATGATAACTGATTAAATGACAGAATGAGTGAAATAAAATTTTGAGGTTTATGATCTGTACGTCTAATGACTAAAATGGTCTTTCAGAAATATAAGAATATAACAACAGATTGGGTTTGGTGTGGTCAGTATTGAAAATAGATACTTTCTTCATATTGGGATGTGTCAAATGTGAAATATTGAACATTCAAATTGAGGTGGTAACGGATTGATCAGAACAAGAAAAAGACATAAGATAGAAGTGATTTTAGGAATGAATACAATTGCACAAATAATTAAAATCATGGGGTCAGAAGAAGTCATCCAAGCATCACAGAGGAAAGGAAACAGAGTACAACCTAGAAAGCACCAACATTTAGATAATAGAAAATTACAGAACTTAAAAAATTTTTTTAAAAATCATGGTATTTTAGAAATTCAGCATGGCAAGAGTTTCAAGAAGGAAGAATTACATTTTTTAATGTCACAAGGAGATTAAGGTATTAGAAAAATGCATTCATTAGATTTAGAATTGAGGCAGTTATGACCTTACTAAGAGAAATTTCAATAATGAAGAAGTCAGATTACAATAGAGGAAAACAATGAATTAGTTAGAATTTGTTTCAACTCCAATATGTAAGAAGGTGAGGATTCATCATTCTTATCCTTACAGCAAGAAAGATTTAGATAAGCTGAAAACAAGCAAATTTTCTTGGACTCATCAGAGAACTTCAATTTTGGGATAAGCCATCACCTCAAAATTCAAAGAAAGATTAAGGAAATTTTTAAAAGCCAGGTGTGTTTATCTGAGGAACAAGCCACTGGAGCCATAGGATGATAGAAAAGCATATTTACAAATTTTTGCCATTTGTTTGAGGATGAGATTGGACTATATGAGAGAAACACCTAAGAACCAAGCCTTGTGGTGACCTCCAAGTAAAATTTTGTGTTTTAATCTCCGCCTTGTCATTCCATTGATGAGAAAAAAGTTCTACTCTTGGATTAGTAGATGTTCAAAAACAGAACACCCAACACTGGGCAAATGGGATTGACAAGGATTGACAACCCATTATTGGTCAAATATGCTCTAAATATAAGAAAGGAAGGCACCACATGTAATGCGAACTCTCACAGGGAGCACAGTGAACAATCAAGGACTGTAGGAGGTAGACTTTGTTCCATAAAGAGGCTGGAGAACTCCTGAGTGCCCATGTTAGGATTTGACTGGCTTGTTTGAATAATCTGCAAGATGGCAATAAGATGAAACCCAATGGTCAGTGATAAGCAGGAACTGTATTTGATCCATTTGATAGATTTCTTAGGCTAAGGGAATTTACCCAAAAAAAACATATTGGGGAACTCTAACAGCTATGTTTTCAAGTTTCCATATTTCATTCTTTGGCACCTATGATCTTAACCCTAAAGGTATTGCTGTTTCCAAGACTGCCATATTCCTTGAAATGGTCTAAGATCCACCAATGAGCATGCCTTTCATATGTAAACCACTTTTTTTATTGAGCTCTAACACTTTGTGCCACTGTTTCCCTGCTGGGCATTGCCTAAAACAGTCCCTAACAACATGGCGCCTGGTGGATGTTGGGGGGAGTGTTTGCAGCTGCTGCTGTTAAGCCATGCAAGATCAGACCACCTGCAGGGATAGGTCTGCTTTATTTCCAGACATGTGGACTGTGCATGATCCCTATATGCCCCTGTGCGTGGTCTACCCATACCTGCATAATCTTTTCACTGATTGGCTTCCCTGCTGTGCATGTCTTTCGTAAGCTTTATAAGCCTATACACTTCCTCAATAAAGCGGTTCCTGCTTCGACAGAACTCATGGGTGCTTGTTGCCATGTGCTTGACCCGTCGACCTTACCTCTCCCATTCACCTTGTCAGGGAGTGCTTGTACTGTCCCCTGCTGGTCAGGGGCCAGCCTCAGGCTTAAAACCCCAACATTTCCCATCGCTAATCACTCCAGGGTCAGGTACCAGATAACATAGGATAGATAGCTCTTAGTCTCTGAAACCACTGAAATTATTCAAAGCAGCATTCCTAAACCAGCTTACCCTGCCTGCACATTCCTCATCATGGAAACCACAGTGAAGGTCTGGCCCACATTTCTCCAACCACCCCTCACTGTATGGCCATGGCACCTCTTTGTGTGGACCTATGTGACATGCTATGCCCCTGATTCTAGGGAACTGTGAGTATAAAAAGCAAGCCCTTCATGACAGTATAGTTCTTGTCTGCATGTCTATGTATCTGATTAAAAAAATGTTCCAGATACCTTTAAAAGAAAGGAAAATTATAGTTAATATATTCAAGGTGTCTTTACTAGATAGGTGATTTTACTAGGTGTCAAAGCAGCATATAATATTAATGTTTAGAAAATAAAAACATAAAAACATGTCCTCACTCAACCTATGAAGGCAACATGCCCTAATACCAAAACTGGATGAGGATAATATAAGAAATAAAATTACACACCAATATCTTTTGTAATCACGGGCATAAAATCACCAGCAAAATTTTTTTAAGATTATTTGGTTATTTGAAAGACAGAGTTACAGAGACAAAAGCAGAGACAGAGAGATCTTCCATCCGCTGGTTCACACCCAGATGGCTGCAATGGCCAGGGCTGGGATAGGTTGATGCCAGGAGCCAGGAGCTTCATCTGGGTCTCCCATATCTGTAGTAGGGGCTCAAATATTTGGGTCATCTTCCACTGATTTTCCCAGGCCATTAGCCGAGAGCTGGAACAGAAGTGGAACAGCCAGGACATGAATGAATTGCAGGCAATGGCTTAGTCACTCACTGTACCACAATGCCAGCCCCAGCAAAATATTAATTTTCAAATCAAACCAAAAGGGTATAAAAAGAATTGTACACCACGATCAAGTGAGATATATTGCAGGTATGCAAGTTTGGTTCAACATTCACAAATCAGGGGCCAGCATTGTAGCATGGTGGGTTAAGCTGCCACCTGCAGTGCTAGCATCCCATATGGAACTGGTTTGAGTTCCGGCTGCTTCACTTCCAATTTAGCTCCTTGCTAATTCACTTGAGAAGGCAGCAGAGGATGGCCCAAGTACTTGGACCCCTGCACTCTTGTGGAAGACCTGGAAGAAGCTCCTGGCTCCGGCCTGGTCCAGCCCCGGCCATTGCAGCCACTGGAGGAGTAAACCAGAGGATGAAAGATCTCTCTCTCTCCTCTCTCCTCTCTCCTCTCTTCTCTCTTCTCTCTTCTCTCTTCTCTCTTCTCTCTTCTCTCTTCTCTCTTCTCTCTCTTTCCCTCTCCCTTTCTCTCTCTGTAATTCTACTTTTCAAATAAAAAAATAAATCTTAAAAAAATTCACAAATCAGCTAATGAAGTTCTTCACAAAAGCCTTAAAAGCAAAAATCATATGATCAAATCAATTAATACATTAAAAGTATTTGACAACAATCCAATGCCCTTTCATGATTTAAAAAAAGAAGACTTCTCAACAAGTAGAGAAAGGAAAGGAATATCTTCATCTTGTTAAAGAACATCTATAAAACAACCTGCAGCTAATATCATACTTCAGGGTAGGAAATCAAAAGATTTCCCTTCTAGTATTAGGAATAAGGCAAGGATGATCCCTTTTCCCACTCCTTTTCAATATTGCACAAGGAGTCTTAGTATATTAAGACACGTAAAGAACTATAAGGTACATGAATTGCAAAAGAAGAAATAAAGTTGTCTTTGCAGATAATATGACTGTCTATGCAGAAATTCTCAAAGCATCAATAACAAAACAAACCTAGAAATGATAAACGACTATATCAAGATTTCAGGAGACAAGGTTGATGTACAAAAGTAAATTACTTCCCATTATACAAGTAATGAACAATTAGAATTTGAAATTAAAAACATAATAACTTTTACATTATCATCAAAAAACTAAAGACATAAGTCCAACAAAATATGTATAAGGCCTCTATGCAGAAAATCTGAAACTATGAAGAAAGAAATTAGTGAAGATCTACATAAGTGGAAATGTATTCCCTATTCACAGACTGAAAGGCACAATAATCCTAACTTGATTTATAGAGTCAAAGCAATTAGAATCAAAATCCCCAAAAGCATTTTAGACAATATTGACAAACTAAACCTGAAGTTTATGAGGAAAGTAAAAACTTCAGAATAACCAACATAATATTGAAGGCAAAGGAGAAGGATGAAGAGAAGGAGCAGGGAGAAGAAGAAGGGGAGGGAAAAGAAGAAGCCTGGAGGACTGACACAGTCCAAAGTTTAGATTTACTATAAAGCTACAGTAAACAAAGCAATGCAGTTATGTTGACACAGCAGACATCTACATCAATGGAACAGAAGAGAGAGCCCACAAATTGACCCCATAAATGCAATCAATTGACCATTCAAGGAGCAAAGGCAATTCATTGGAAAATTGATAATCTTTTCACCAAATGATCCTGAAACAATTGTTTGCTAATATGCAAACAAAAGTAAATCTAGGAAATCTACTAAGATCTTTCACAAAATCTAACATATGTAAATGTAAAAGCAAGATTATAAATCTTTTATAAAATATAATAGACAAAAATCTAGGTTACCATGTATTCACTGGTCATGTGTTTTTAGAGAGAACACCAAAAGTACCAACCATAGAGAAAAAAAATTATAAATTGGACTTTTTAAATTCAAATCTTCTGTTTATGAAAGCCACTATTAAGAGACAAACCAGGCCGGTGCCATGGCTCAATAGGCTAATCCTCCGCCTTGCTGCGCCGGCACACCAGATTCTAGTCCTGGTCGGGGCACCGGATTCTGTCCCGGTTGCCCCTCTTCCAGGCCAGCCCTCTGCTGTGGCCCAGGAGTGCAGTGGAGGATGGCCCAAGTGCTTGGGCCCTGCACCCCATGGGAGACCAGGAGAAGCACCTGGCTCCTGCCTTCAGATCAGCATGATGCGCCGGTCGCAGCGCGCCAGCCGCGGCAGCCATTGGAGGGTGAACCAACAGCAAAGGAAGACCTTTCTCTGTCTCTCTCTCTCACTGTCCACTCTGCCTGTCAAAAAAAAAAATTTAAAGGATGTTCACTTTTCTTCAGTTGATAATGTGAAAAAGACTGTATGGACATGGCAAAATATCCAAGACTCTTAGTTCTTTCAGGTTGGACTAAATGCTAGTATTGCTTACAAAAGTGTCTTAAACTTGCTGGAGCCTATGCTGAGGAAATAAAGGTATATTTCTTCTTTTTATTTTTTTAATTTCATTTATCCATGAATTATTTTGAAGTCTTTTGATAACATGTACTTGATAGTAACTGTTCCCCTCAATGATGCATGATGCTAAATGCATACGTTTAATATCTAATTAAATCCTCACAATAATTATTTCCCTCTTTACATATACAAAAAAGACCAAAATATTTAAATAAATCCACACAACTGATAAAGGGAAAGGCTATAATCTGAACACCAATGATCTGATGAAAATCATTACTCTGTGTATTATAGGTACATCAGGCATTCCATGTATTTTTAACTGAATTCATCTTTATCCACTTGTGGCAATTGGTGCCACAAGCCCTAACATCACTTTATCCACTATCCAATATTTATTCTATTGTGATATAAGTAAGAAAGGGGAGAGAAAACATATCTCAGCATCTGGGTCACTGTCTGCTTGCTCTTTCGACAACCTTCATTAATCTTTCACAATCTTCCTGCTGGTTAAAGGATTTTTCAATTAACTAACATGAATATAGAGAGGTGTCTTGACTAAATGAATTTTATTTATACCTGTAGTGTTACAATGCAATACAGAAAAATGATCTTTAGCATCAATCATTGCTAACCCTACATGATAATGTATTCCATCCACTGGAAAAGGAATATCTTTTACAAGCAGAAGTTATGCTACCCTTGTTTTTAACAGTGATGATTGAATTCATAAGTACATATTTAAAATCTATCTTAAAGAAATAATCAGAAAAATGATCAAAGATTTATGTAAAATGTGTAATTTATAATGGTAGAGATTTAAAATTATCTAAAGGCTCTCAAAAAAGGATAACAGTTGAATAAAGAGTTGTGGATCTATTAGTAGATTTTTATACATCAATAGGAAACCATATCTTGAAAAATAGTTAATGTCACTAAGAAATGTTTATTATATATTGCTGGAGGGAAAATATCCCAATATATTGGAAAAAGAAGAGCATGCATTCCAAAATGTCACCACTGATTATGTTAGTGATAAGATTATAGGTGATTTTAATATTCTTTTTTGTGCTTATCTTTTCCAAATAATCTACAATAAGCATAAAATGATTTTTGAATAATATGAGGATTCTTATACTTTACACAGTACATTATTACATCTAGAAATAATGAGCACATATATAAAGCATTACACTGAAATGTATTTTAATATGTTAATTCATTCAATTGTTAAAAGAAAATCATGAGCCTTACATGCCCAAACATGATAGAGTAACATAGATTGAATTTACTCTATTGCTAGAATGAACAACCAAAAAATGGATGAAACACATGAAACAATAATCTGCAAGACATTGAATATCAAGCAATGATGGACAGCAATGAGGGACAACTCACAGGAGATCTTTAAGATTGCTTAAGCTTCAGCACCATTTGGATTATCCTGGCAGGACCTAAGGAAGGTTCCATCTGCGTCCCAAGGTCCTAGAGCGATTGGTGCCACAGCCCTAGCATCACTCAGGTGAGAATAGCCATTTTTGTCTCCCTCAGAACCAGGAACAAGGCCCTGGTGACCACAATCACCAATGGGACTGATGCTAAACTCCCTGTAAACCAGATACACACCCTAGGGAACTCAGATTCATCTCAAAGCCATTCTACTATCCTTATGAACTTCAGCATACTAGATCATTTATAGACATAACTGACACTGATTAAGACAAAATAATCACTCAGAGCCTACCCTCCTGGGCTCTCCTAGAACCCAAGCCAAGGCAACAAACATTGGATATCTTGCATTCCAGGAAATCTAAACTCTTTTCCAATAAAACCTACTCAATAAAGAAGAAGGGATAATCATATCAGATATGTAGATGTCTACCGGGGGTCACAATAGACATGAAGAAGCAAGGTAGTTGAGGCCAGTGCTGTGGTGCAGCAGGTTAAAACCCCAGCCTACAGCACTGGCAATCAATATGGGGCCAATTTGAGTCCTGGCTGCTCTACATCTGATGCAGTTCCCTGTAAATATGCCTGGGAAAGCAGTGGAAAATGGTCCAAGTCCTTAGGCCCTGGCAGCCACAAAGGAGACCCAAAAGAAGCCCCTGGCTCCTGGCTTCTGATCAGCTCAGCTGCAGCTGTTGCAGCCATTTGGGGAGTGAACCAGTGGATAGAAGACTTCTCTCTCTCTCTCCCTGACTACCTCTCTCTGTAACTCTGTAAAAAAGGGAGGAAGGAAGGAAGGAAGGAAGGAAGGAAGGAAGGAAGGAAGGAAGGAAGGAAGGAAGGAAGGAAGGAAGGAAGGAAGGAAGAAGGGAGGGAGGGAGAGGGGGGAAGGAGGGAGGGAGGGAGAGAGGGAGAGGAGGCAGGAAGGAGAGAAGGGGGGAAGGAAGGGAGGGAGAAGCAAGGTAACATTATTACCTCTGAAAGAACACAACAATCTTCCAGAATTAGATCCTCAACTGAAGAAAATACATGATAGGAAAAATATAGAATTCAAAACAACCATTGTAAGGAAAAATGAAATTCAAAAGAATACAGATAGATTGCAGAAATGAGCAAATCAATCAGTAACATGAATGAAAATATTACTAAGAAGATAGAACTCATTAAGAACCATATAGAAATTGTGTAGATAAAATCTCCAATCAGTGGAGAGCGGCAAGATGGCGGAATAGGAAGGGAGCACACCGATAGTCTGGGGAGAGACAGTTTAATAAAAGTGGAGATACTGCAGGTACAAGGAAGAGTAGGGGAAGAAACAGCAGAGAAAACCCTTCCGGAACTGGAGATTCACAGTGGACCTGTGTGGGAGCACGCCGTTTGGGACACCAGCAGCAGATTCAACACACCAGCACTGGAACGTGAGGTGAGCAGAACCTCAATAGCCCGAGATACCAGGAGGGAAGCAGAAAAGGGAGCCTAGAGCGAACAAGGCTTGAAACCCTGCGGGGAAAAGTTCACCAGACTAACTAGAAGAGAGAGAGAGAGAGAGAGAGAGAGAGGAAAAAAAACAAGTGACCCATACGGACACGAGCTTCTCTCTCTCCGCTCACCTCTCAAAGGTGAGCAAGACAAAGAGCAGGCGCCATTTTGGACATGCGTCATAAGCAGGGCGACCTCGGGTCGGCACCGGCCCGAGACTAGCAGAAAAACCTGACTCTGGGTGGGAGGGGTGAAATAACAGGAGATTAGAACCTAATGAATGTGTGGTGTTAATGAACTGAGACTGTGAAAAAAGAGACGGTGGGGGAGAGAACTCACGGAAATCACGAATTCATGTAAGTACTCTCCAGAGACACTACAGTTCAGTAGCCTTGGCAGCCCAGTGGGAGACTACAGGAGAATCTCAGCCCACACAAAGGGCCGCAAAGATTCCCTCTCTGGTCCTTGGGAAAGAGCTTCTGATCTCTGGCTCCTGTGGGTATATCATTCGCCTGCTAACCACCACCAATTCCATTCAGCTGTGTGGAATTACTTCCCTTTTGAACCAAAAAAAAAAAAAAAGTAACAGAGAGAGATTTACCACGCCTAACCTGGGAGTGTCTCCTTTGACACACCCTCAACCCTGAGGAACCAAACAGAGCTCTCAGGCCACACCCATCTCAAGCCTCTAAGGCTCCATCAAAAGCAGACAGTCCACTTAATCTAGAGTCATAGTATAACAAGAAAAAAACACCACAGTGAAGAAACCAATATGCCAAACAACAAACGCAAAAACCGAGGTAATAAGAACAAGGAAGACACTATGGCATCCCCAAATGAAAAAGACACCCCAATTCAAGATTACGAAGATGATGAGATAGAAGAAATGCAAGAAGCAGATCTCAAAAAATTGATAAGAACACTAAGAAGTACTCAAAAACAAATTCTTGAACTACAGAAATCCTTAATGGACAAGGTAGAAAATCTCTCTCATGAAAATGAAATATTAAGGAGAAATCAAGCTGAAATGAAACAACTAGTAGAACATGAAACTGTGATAGTGACAAGAAATCATAATGAAGTGAAGAATTCAATAGATCAAATGAAAAACACATTAGAGAGCCTTACAAACAGAATGGGTGAGGCAGAAGAGAGAATATTGGACTTAGAAGACAGAGCACAGGAAAATATACAGTCAAACCAAAGACAAGAAGAGGAAATTAGAAATCTAAAACATATTGTTGGGAATCTACAGGATACTATTAAAAAACCCAACATTCGAGTTCTAGGAGTTCCTGAAGGCATGGAGAGGGAGAAAGGATTAGAAGGCCTTTTTAGTGAGATAATAGCAGAAAATTTCCCAGGTTTGGAGAAGGACAGAGACATCCTAGTACAGGAAGCTCATAGAACCCCTAGTAAACATGACCAAAAGAGGTCCTCACCACGACACGTTGTAATTAAACTCACCACAGTGAAACAGAAAGAAAAGATCCTAAAATGTGCAAGAGAGAAACGTCAAATCACAGTCAGAGGATCTCCAATTAGACTCACGGCAGACTTCTCATCAGAAACCCTACAAGCTAGAAGGGAATGGCGAGACATAGCCCAGGTACTTAGAGAGAAAAACTGCCAGCCCAGAATATTATATCCTGCCAAGCTCTCATTTGTGAATGAAGGTGAAATAAAGACCTTTCATAACAAACAAAAATTGAAAGAATTTGTTGCCACTCGTCCAGCCCTGCAAAAGATACTTAAAGATGTGTTACACACAGAAACACAGAAACACGGCCATCAACATGAAAGAAGATAAACGAAGGGAACCTCACAGTAAAAGATCACAGGGAATTCAAAGCATACATTTGGATAAAGAAATTTTGGGACATGTACTCTATAGAATACTATACAGCAGTCAAAAACAATGAAATCCGGTCATCTGCAACAAGATGGAGGAATCTGGAAAATATCATTCTGAGTGAATTAAGCCAGTCCCAAAGGGACAAATATCATATGTTCTCCCTGATCGGTGACAACTAATTGAGCACCAAAGGGGAAACCTATTGAAGTGAAATGGACACTATGAGAAACAGTAACTTGATCAGCTCTTGTGCTGACTGTTGTTGTACAATGTAATACATTATCCGTTTTAGTAATTTTTTTATTCTAGTACTATTGGTTGAACTCTGTAATTAACAAACAATTATTCTTAGGTGTTTAAATTTTAACTGAAAAGTGATCCCTGTGAAACATAAGAGTGGGAATAAGAGAGGGAGGAGATGTACAATTTGGGACATGCTCAAGCGGAACTGCCCCAAATGATGGAGTTAGAAACAGGCCGGGGAATTCCAATACAATCCCATAAAGGTGGCATGTACCAAGGCCATCTCACTAGTCCAAGTGATCAATTTCAGTTCACAATTGATCACACTGATAGGTCTAAGAGTCAAAGGGATCACACAAACAAGACTAGTGTCTGCTAATACTAACTGATAGAATCAAAAAGGGAGAGAATGATCCAACATGGGAAGCGAGATACACAGCAGACTCATAGAATGACAGATGTCCTAAATAGCACTTTGGCCTCAGAATCAGCCCTTAAAGCATTCAGATCTGGCTCAAGAGCCCATGAGAATATTCTAGGCATGGAAAGCCAAGACACTCTGGAAAAAAAAGAAGACCTAAATGAAAGATCTCTGTGAGTGAGATCCCAGTGGAAAGAATGGGGCCATCAAAGAAGGAGGTACCTTTCTCTGAAGGGAGGAGAGAACCTCCACTTTGACTATGACCCTGTCGGAATAAGATTGAAGTCAGCGAACCCTAAAGGCTTCCATAGCCTTGGCAACTCATGACTAGAGCCTAGGGAGTTTACTGATGCCATAAACAAGAGTGTCAAATAGTTAAATCAAATTCAGGAGTCACTGTGTACTTACGTCTCACGTGGGATCTGTCCTTAATGTGTTGTCCAATGTGAAGTAATGCTATAACTAGCACTGAAACAGTATTTTACACTTTGTTTTTCTGTGTGGGTGCAAACTGATGAAATCTTTACTTAGTATATACTGAATCAATCTTCTGTATATAGATAATTAAAAATGAAAAAAAATCTTGGTGTTAAATTGGAAATTGCCTAGAAAATCAATTTTTTTAAAAAATATATCATGTAGGATCTCTGTCCTTAATGTGCTATACATTGTGAATTAATACTATAACTAGTACTCCAACAGTATTTTTCACTTTGTGTTGCTATGTGAGGGCAAACTGTTGAAATCTTTACTTAATATATAGTAAACTGATCTTCTGTATATAAAGAGAATTGAAAATGAATCTTGATGTGAAGCAAGGGGAGAGGGAGTGGGAAAGGGGAGGGTTGCGGGTGGGGGGGAAGTTATGGGGGGGAAGCCATTGTAATCTATAAGCTGTATTTTGGAAATTTATATTCTTTAAATAAAAGTGTTATATATAAAAAAAAAAAAATCTCCAATCAGTGAAATAAAAAAATGTGATTGACAGCTTTTTACAGAATAGACCAGGTAGAGGAAAGGATTTCTGATCTCAAGGATGAGACTTTTTAAATAACCCAGTCAGATACAAATAAAGAAAAGAGGTCAGCACTGTGGCATAGTGGATTAAGCCGCCACTGTCTGCAATGCCAGCATACCATATGGGTGCCAGTTTGAGTCCTGCTCCACTTCCAATCCAGCTCTCTGCAAATGTGCCTGGGAAAGCAGTGGAGGATGGCCCAAGTGCTTGGCCCTGCACGCACATGGGAGACCCAGAAGAAGCTCCTGGTTCCTGGTTTTGGATCGGCCCAGCTCCAGCCATTAAGGCCATTTGGGGAGACCTTTGGCCTTTGGGGAGCGAAACAACAGATGGAAGATTCTCTCTCTCTCTCTCTCTCTCTCAGAAAAAAATACATAAATCTTTAAAAAAAAATAAAGAGACAAAATTTTAATAAAGAAAATCTGTGCAAAATATGGGATACAATTAAATGATCAAATATTCATATTATATGTTTTCCTTAACAAAAGGAAAAGGAAAAGGCAGACAACCTGCTAAATGAAATAATACTTGAAAATTTCCCGGATCTTGAAAGAGACATGGAAATCCAGATACAAGAAGCTCAAAGAACCCCAAGCAGACTCAACGAAAGAAGATCTCCAAGGAAACGGTACTCAAAAAATTTTTTGACAGGCAGAGTGGACAGTGAGAGAGAGAGACAGAGAGAAAGGTCTTCCTTTTCCATTGGTTCACCCTTGCAATGGCTGCTGTGAGTGGCACACCGTGCTGATCCAAAGCCAGGAGCCACGTGCTTCTCCTGGTCTCCCATGTGGGTGCAGGGCCCAAGAACTTGGGCTATCCTCCACTGCACTCCCAGGCCACAGCAGAGAGCTGGACTGGAAGAGGAGCAACCGGGACAGAATCTGGCATCCTGATTGGGTCTAGAACCCGGGGTGCCGGCACCACAGGTGGAGGATTAGCCTAGTGAGCCACAGCTCCAGCCTCAAACTTTCAACAGATAAGGACAAGAAAAGAATCTTAAAAACAGCAAGAGAAAACCATCACGTTACATATAAAGAAAAACCAATTAAATTAACATCAGACTTCCCAATGTAAACCCTATAGGTCAGAAGAGTGTAACATGATATATTTAAGGTCTTAATGAAAAAACATTCCAAACAAGAATATTATATCCAGAGAAGCTATCCTTTAAAATGAAGGAAAAATAAGGTATTTTCCAGATCAGCAAAAACAGAGAATTTATCAAATCCAAATCAGCCTTACAAGAAATTCTGAAGGCCATCCTGCATTAGAAGTAAACATCATGAAAACACACGACACCATCAAATTCACAAAGAAAACAGGTAGAATCAGTACCCAGTCAACAAAAAGACAGGCCTCAGTTCTTATCTCTCCGTACTAACCATGAATGTAAATCCAGAATGTATTTTTAAAAAAAGACTACCACGATATGCTGCCACAAGAAAATCACTTCATAAACAGATACACACAAACAGAAAGTGAAGGACTAGAAGAAAGATGTACCAGGCAAATGAAAACAAAAAATGAGCAGGAGTAGCTATCCTAATAAGCAATAAAACAGACCTTAAATCAAAGACTATAAAAAGATATAAAAAATGACATTATATATGGATAAAAGGCTCATTTGAACAAGAAGACATAGCAATCCTAAAATATATATACACCTAACCCAAGACCACCCAGATATATACAGCAAATATTAATAGACCCAAAAAGAGAAACAGGCTCCACTCCAATAATAGTGGGTGACTTCAACACACCACTTTCATCAATTGACAGATTGACAGAAAATCAATAAAGATACCATCAGAGTTGACACATACTATCGAGCAAATGGACCTAACAGACATTTACAGGAATTTCACCCAACAGTTACAGAACACACAATCTTCTCATCAGCACATGGAACATTTTCTAGGACAGACACATATAAGGCCACAAATCAAGACTGAAATAATACACTGTATCTTCCCAGACCATAAAGGAACAAAACTAGTAATAAACCACAAGAAGAACAATAGAACACTCATAAAAGCTTGGAAAATAAACAACATGCTACTGAATGATCAGCCATTGAAGAAAGTAAAAACAAAATTAAAAACTTTTTTGAAATAAATGAAAGCACAACATATCAAATCCTGTAAATACAGCAAAAGCAGTATTAAGAGAGACGTTTATAACATTAAGTGTTTACATTAAAAAAGAGAAATGTCTAAAATTGAAGCTCTAATGATGTGGGGCCAGCACTCTGGCACAATGAGTTAACGCCCTGGCCTGAAGCATTGGCATCCCATATGGGCACCAGTTCGAGACACGGCTGCCCCACTTCCAATCCAGCTCTCTGTTATGGCCTGGGAAAGCAGTAGAAAATGGACCAAATCCCTGGGCCTCTGCACCCACGTGGGAGAACCAGAAGAACCTCCTGGCTCCTGGCTTCAGATCCAAGCAGCTCTGGCCGTTGCAGCCATATGGGGAGTGAACCATCAGATGGAAGACTCTCTCTCTCTCTCTCTCTCTCTCTCTCTCTCTCTCTCTCTCTCTGCCTCTCCTCTCTCTGTGTAACTCTGAATTTCAAATAAATAAATTAGGTGTTTAAATTTTAACTGAAAAGTGATCCCTGTTAAATATAACAGTGGGAATAAGAGAGGGAGGAGATGTACAATTTGGGACATGCTCAATTGGCCCTGCCCCAAATGATGGAGTTAGAATCGTGCCAGGGGATTCCAATACAATCCCATCAAGGTGGCATGTACCAAGGCCATCTCACTAGTCCAAGTTCACAATTGATCACACTGATAGGTCTAAGAGTCAAAGGGATCACACAAACAAGACTAGTGTCTGCTAATACTGATAGAATGAAAAAGGGAGAGAATGATCCAACATGGGAAGCGAGAGACACAGCAGACTCATAGAATGGCAGATGTCCTAAATAGCATTCTGGCCTCAGAATCAGCCCTTAAGGCATTCAGATCTGGCTCAAGAGCCCATGAGAATATTTTAGGCATGGAAAGCCAAGACACTCTGGAAAAAAAAGAAGACCTAAATGAAAGATCTCTGTGAGTGAAATCCCAGTGGAAAGAACGGGGCCATCAAAGAAGGAGGTACCTTTCTCTGAAGGGAGGAGAGAACCTCCACTTTGACTATGACCCTGTTGGAATAAGATCAAAGTCGGCAAACCCTAAAGGCTTCCATAGCCTCGGCAACTCATGACTAGAACCTAGGGAGATTACTGACGCCATAAACAAGAGTGTCAAATTGTTAAATCAACATCAGGAGTCATTGTGTACTTACGTCTCACGTGGGATCTGTCCTTAATGTGTTGTCCAATGTGCAGTAATGCTATAACTAGTACTGAAACAGTACTTTTACACTTTGTGTTTCTGTGTGGGTGCAAACTGATGAAATCTTTACTTAGTATATACTGAATCAAACTTCTGTATATAAAGATAATTGAAAATTATTAAAAAATCTTGCTGTTAAATTGGAAATTGCATAGATAATTAATCAATTTAAAAAAAAAATCATGTAGCATCTCTGTCCTTAATGTGCTGTACATTGTGAATTAATACTATAACTAGTACTCCAACAGTATTTTCACTTTGTGACTCTATGTGAGGGCAAACTGTTGAAATTTTTATGTAATATGTACTAAACTGATCTTCTGTGTATAAAGAGAATTGAAAATGAATCTTGATGTGAAGGGAAGAGGAGAGGGAGCGGGTAAGGGGAGGATAGCGGGTGGGAGGGAAGTTATGGGGGGGGGGAAGCCATTGTAATCCATAAGCTGTACTTTGGAAATTTATAGTCTTTAAATAAAAGCTTTATTTAAAAGAAAAAAAGCCTTCCATAGCCTAGGCAGCTCATGTCAAAAAATAAATAAATAAATAAATCTTTAAAAAAAAAAAAGATCTAATGATGTATCACAAAGACAGGAAAAAAAAGAACAAATCAAACTGAAAATCAGCAACAGGCAAGAAATAATAAGGATCAGAGTAGAAATAAATGAAATTGAAACTAAAAAAATAATAACAATGGGCCAATGCCTTGGCTCACTTGGCTAATCCTCTGCCTGCGGCGCTGGAATCCCATATGGGTGCCTGATTCTAGTCCCGGCTGTTCCTCCTCCAGTCCAGCTCTCTGCTGTGGCCCGGGAGGGTAGTGGAAGATGGCCCAAGTGCTTGGACACCTGTACCTGTGTGGGAGACCAGGTGGAAGCACCTGGCTCCTGGTTTCAGATCAGCATAGCTCCAGCCATGGCAGCCATTTGGGGGGTGAACCAATGGAAGGAAGACCTTTCTCTCTGTCTCTTTTTCTCAGTCTAGCTCTACCTGTCAAATAAAATAATACTACTACTAATAATAATAGTAAAACATCAACAAAATGAAAAGCTAATTTTTGAGAAGATAAACAAAATAGATAAACTTCTAGCCAGACTAACAGGGAAAATATTCAAATAAATAAAATTAGAGATGAAAAAGGAAACATTACAACTAATACCTCTAAAATGCAAAGGATAATAAGAAACTGCTATGAAGAACTATACACTAAGGAACTAGCAAACTCTGAAGAAATGGATAAATTCCTGGATACATTTAACCTGCCAAGACCAAATCAGGAAGATGTAGACAATATAAACAGACCTATAACAAGCAAAGAGATTGAAGTATTAATCAAAATTCTTCAATCATAGGAAAAACCAGGACCTGATGGCTTTACTACTGAATTCTACAAAACATTCAAAGAGGAAGTAACTCCAATACTTTTCAAATTATTCCAAAATATTGAACAGGATGGAACTCTGTCAAACTCTTTTTGTGAGGCCAGCATCACTATGATAACAAAACTGAACAAAGACATGAGAAAAGAATAATACTATAGACTCATATCCTTAATGAAAATAGATACAAAAATTATCAATAAAATCTAGCAATCAAATCTAAAACCACATCAAAAGATCATACATCACAATCAAGTAGGATTTATCCAGAAATTCAAGGGCGGTTCCACATGTGCAAATCAATAAACATCACAGAATACATCAAATAATGAACAAAAACCATATGGTCATCTCAATAGATGCTGAGAAAACATTTGATAAGATTCAACACAACTTCATGATAATAACTTTCCACAAATTAGGTATAGAATGAACATATGAACTTTTCTCAAAATTATAAAGTTTATATATGACAAACCAATAGACAATATCATACTGAATGGAGAAAAGCTGGAAACTATTTCCGGATCTGGAACAAGACAAGGATGTCCACTTTCATCACTCTTAATCAGTACAGTACTGGAAATTTTTAGCAAGAGTAGTTATGGAGGAGAAAGAAATAAAGAACATCAAATTAGAAAAGAGGAAGTTAAATTATCCATGTTTGCAGATGACATGATGCCATACATAGAAAACCCCAAACACTCCACTAAAAAGCTGTTAGAATTAATAAACCAGGGCCAGTGCTGTGACACCATTAAGCCTCCACCTGCAGCACCAGCATCCCATATGGGCGATTCTCCATTTCTGATCCAGCTCCATGCTGATGGCCTGGAAAAGCAGTGGAAGATGGTGTAAGTTATTGGGCCCCGTACCCATGTGGGAGACCTGGAAGAAGCTCCTGGCTCTTGGCTTCAAATTGGCCCAGCTCCAGCATTGCAACCAACTGGGGAGTGAACCAGTAGATGGAACACTTCTCTCTCTGTCTCTCCCTCCTTCTGTCTGTGATTCTTCCTCTCAAATAAAAATTAAATCTTAAAAAAAAAGACTTGATAAACCAATTCAGTAAAGTTTTAGGTTACAAAATACACATACAAAAACAATAGCTTTTTATATGCTAATGATGAACTCATGGAAAGAGAAATCAAGGATGAAATCTCATTCACAATAGGCACAAATAAAATCTAATAATTAGAAATAAATTTAACCAAAGAAGTGAAAGATGTCTACAATGAAAATCATCCAACATTTATGAAAGAAATCATCAAGGATACAAAAGTGGAAAGATATTCCTTGCTCATGGATTGGAAGAACCAATATCATTAAAATGTCTAAACTACCTAAAGCAATCTACAGATTCAATGCAATCCCTATCAAAATACCAATGGTATTATTTACAGAAATAGAAAAAAACACTTTTAAAAATGCCTTAAAATTCATATGGAATCACAAAAGACTTCAAATAGCCAAGGCAATCCTGAGCAAGAAAAATCAAACTATTGGTGTTGCAGTTGATTTCTCAACAATGCTGCAGTGGATTCATTTCTGAGAGGAGGAGCGTGGTGGGGGCAAGAGGCACGGAATCACCATACAGACCCTGGGAGTCGGTGAAAGCGGGCTTGAGGCAAGCAGCCCAAAGACTCATTTATTTCAGTTAGTACAACAGCTTATATAGCCAAGACCGGCCAATCCAGTCAAGGAGCAGTCTATGCCCCAACCAATCACAGCCTGTTGCCAGGCAGTTTCCAAAGCCATCCAATCACAGCCTGTTGCCAGGCAGGCTCCGTTGCCAGGTGGGATTCAAAGCCATTCCTGAGTAACTGATGCTCCCTTGCCAGCGGCCATCTTGGCATGGCCTTCTCATTCCACTACATTTCACCCTTTTCATTTATTTTTGAGCAACAGGAGGCATGATTCTTGGCCATACCATTGTTGACCCCATTTCCATGTGGTCTCCGTACACAGCTGTGCCTGTCTTAGGTTGTCCCCCAGGGGATCTTACCCATCATTGACTAAACAGCGCTCAAATCGAGAGACCACAGGATTGCTCACTCTGATAGGGGTAGGAATGAGGAATAATGGTTATCAGGAATGGCATGACTGCACACAGGCTGTGGGCCATTTGAGTGGCTGACCATAGCTAGTGGGGTACAAAACAGTAACAGGTATGGCTATAGGCAATTTTTCAGGATAGGATGATAGGGCAGGTGCATCTGCTAACAAGGTAGATTCTCAGTCTTGTTCAGCTGATTCTTGTTGGCTGTCAGTTGTAGGCTTGATGTTTCTGGCTGGTACCCAAATGGGCTATTCCGCATTCTCTGGAAAGACACAAGCATATCCTCAACCCTTTGTTAGCAGAAGCCTTTTTATAGGTGTTGGAATCCAGGGCCTGAATTTTGCATTCACTCCTACATTTATGGCAAACGTGCAGGTGGGATGGGGTCTAGCAACTGCCCTGAGAGCTTAGGGTGCCCGAGTTCTGTCACAAGTGTGGGGATTCTCACTGGGTGCGGATGGGATGACCTCACATGAGTTATTGTCTCGAGGTCCTCTAAGTTCATCCCACAGGTATGTGAGGGATGGCTGACTAGGCTTTGCTACATTGTTTGCTACCTTGTTTGCTACATTTTTTTTTTTTTTTCACTGTCGGAGCTCTCTTTCCCTAAGTCATCAACTGTTGTCTGTGACACAGCCACCTGGAGTGTCAGGCTCTTAACTCTCACAGATTCACTATGTTTGGTAATCTGCATGGGATTCTGAGAGGGGGGTATCTTTCCCATGTTTGAGCACTTAAGAGCGGCATGGCATGCCAACTCTAGCCAAAGGAAAGACACATACAGCACTGCTGCCATAACAAAGCAAATTCCTAGCACCTCAGCTGTTGATAGCATTTTGCAGGGGGTTCCCTATGTTAGACGAACAGACAGTGGTGTATCAGATCATAAGTATGTCTTGTGCTTAGTGGGGGACTTCCTTGATTTGTTAGGCCAAGGCCATATGCCCACACGGTGTCTCCAGAGCATCACCTGTCTCAGTGGGGGAAGCTGACTTGGTTCCGAATTCTGGGATGATCCGTCCCTTAAGTGAATTCACTGGGCAAACTGAAAGTAAAAGGAGGAGCCGAGAAGTGGCATACGCTTCTGGGCGGTGTGTGCCTAACCTGGAGTCACTTAGACCAAGGACAAGGACAAGGAAAGGGACATAGGAGGGGGTTCTGTGCTCACCCTCACAGAACCAAACAGCACACAGAACAACGAGGGGCCTTCTTTCAGAAATCCAGGGGGGACCTTGCCAAGTCCGACATGCTGTCTCTTTCTGTCACGTTGGTGCACCAGATGTTGCAGTTCTGTTTGCCTCAAGCCTGCTTTCAACAACTCCTGGGGTCTGTGTTGTGACTCCACGCCTCTTGCCCCCACCACACTCCTCCTCTCAGAAAGGAATCCACTGCAACATTGTTGAGAAATCAACTGCAACATGTGGGCATCACAATATCTGACTTCAAAGCTTCTACAAAGCTATAGTAATTAAAACAACATGGTACTGGCATAAAAACTGATACACAGAGCAATGGAACAGAAGAAAGAGCGAGCCCAGAAACACATACAGCCAACTGATATTTCACAAAAGTGCTCAGACCATACAGTGGAATAAGGATGATTTCTTCAAAAAGTGATACTGTTAAAAACTGGGCAAATATATGCTGAAGAATGAAATCACCTTCATAACTTTCACCATATACAAAAATCAACTAAAAATGAATCAAAGATCTACATTTAAGACTTAAAACTCTGAAACTGCTGGAAGAAAACGTAGGGGAAACACTCCAAGACATTGGCATAGGGGATGACTTCTTGGACAAGACCTCCAAAGCACAGGCAATAAAAGCAAAGCTAAGCAAATAGGATTATATAAAAATTCAAAAACAAAGGGAATGATCAACCAAATGAAGAGAAATCCAATATGATGGGAAAAAATATTTGCAAACTACTCATCTGTCAAAGGATTAATATCCAGAATATATCAGCAACTTTAAAAACTCTACAATAACAACAAAAAAATTACCAATCCAGTTAAGAAATGGGCAAAAGATTTCAGTAGATACTTCTCAAAAGAATACAAATGCCGAAAATTTAAAATGTTCAACATCATTATCCTTCAAGGAAATGTAAATCAAAACCAACACTTAGTAGTCCTGTGACACCCTAGAGAAAAGTAAGCATTGCCTATACTCCTGATTTACTTAAAACTATGAGAAAACACATTTGTGTTACTTTAAGCTGAGAAGTTTGTGGTAATACAGTTACATGCCAATGTATAAAAGCAAATTACTTGAGAAGTATAAAATATTCGTTCTTGAGTTGAAAAATCTCATCAATTTTGGAATAGAAGGGTAGTTCCTCAACATGTGAAAGGCATCTATAAAATATCCACAGATAGCGTCATACTTAATGATGAAACATTGAAAGACAAGAATGTCCATTCCCTGTTTGATCTAGCAGTTAAAATATCACTTAGGATTCTGACATCCCATATGAGAGTATCTGGATTCAATAGCTACTTTGAGACTCTAGCTTGCTATCAGTGACAGTTCAAGTAATTGGGTTCTTGTCACTCATATGAGAGACTTGGATTGAGTTCCCAAACTCCCAGCCCAGCACTAGCCATCTCTGACATTTAGGGAGTGAGCTAGCAGACAGGAGCTCTCTCTCACCAGTCTCTCTCTCTCTCTCTCTCTCTCTCTCTCTCTCTCTCTCTCTCTCTCTCCCCCCCCCCCTCTCTCTCTCAATGCCTATCACATGAATAAATAAAAATGTGTTTTAAAAGTCACCTCTTATCACTTCTATTCAAGATTGTTTTGGGGGGCCAGCACTGTGGCACAGCAGGTTAACACACTGGTCTGAAGCGCTGGCATCCCATATGGGTACCAGTTCAAGACCCAGTTGCTCCACTTCAGCTCTCTGCTATGGCCTGGGAAAGCAGCAGAAGAATATGGCCAAAGTCCTTGGGCCTCTGCACCCATGTGGGAGACCCGGAAGAAGCACCTGGCTCCTGGCTTCGGATCGGCACAGCTCTGGCCATTGCGGCCAATTGGGGAGTGAACCAGTGGATGGAAGACCTCTCTCTCTGCATCTCCTCTCTCTGTGTAACTCTGACTTTCAAATAAATAAATCTTTTAAAAAAAAGATTGTTTTTGAGATTCTATTCAGAGCAATAAGACCAGAGAAAAAATAAATAAATGGCATTCATATAGGAATGAATTATAACTGTCTTTATTTACAGCCAATATGATTATCAACCTACTAAATGATATGAAGTCTCAAAATTACATACAGTCTGCTAGAACTAACAAATGCATTTAACAAGGTCGCAGTATTTACACTAAAAAAGTATTTGTAGATGCTAGCAATAGACAATAGAGAACTCAAGTACTTAAAATATTATTAAATATCAACAATATTAAATAATTGTGGATAAATTTGATAAAATATGTAAAGGATATATAAATTGGGCTGGCGCCATGGCTCATGTGCTTAATGCTCCGCCTGCGGCACCGGCATCCTATATGGGTGCCGGGTTCTAGTCCCGGATGCTCCTCTTCCAGTTCAGCTCTCTGTTATGGCCCAGGAGGGCAGTGGAGGATGGCCCAAGTGCTTGGGCCCCTGAACCCACACGGGAGACCAGGAAGAAGCACCTAGATCCTGGTTTCAGATTGGCGCAGCACAAGCCATAGCGGCCATTTGGGGAGTGAACCAATGGAAGGAAGACCTTTCTCTCTCTCTCTCTCTCTCTCACTGTCTGTAACTCTACCTGTCAAATAAAAAAAATCATGAATCATTTCTGAGAGATATTATGAGGCCCATTAAAAGACTGTGACTATTCAAAGGATGGTAGAAGCTGCTCCTCCCCTCATACCTGCCCACCACATTATGACTACTTACTACAGTTCCTTTCACCCAGTACATCATCTGCAGTTTATCAGAAAAAAAAACTAAAAGACCTACTAAAAAGTAAAAAACACAATTTGAACACAAAAAGCAAGCATCAGAATCAGATTCATGCACGACAAGGAGATCAGAATTATTGGATTAGGAATAAAAAACAACTATGATTAATATACTAAGAGTTCTAATGGATAAAATTGGAAGAAAGAGAAAGAACAGATGGGTAGTGTAAGCACAGAAATAGAAATCCAAAAAAAAAAAGAAGAAACACTAGAGATCAAAGAAACTAATACAGAAATGAAGAATGCCTTTGGCTGTGGCTGATCAAAGAAACTGAAATTGATATCTCAACAGAAACTGCCAAAACTGAAAAACAAAAAGGAAAAAACTATAAAAAAATAAAAAGGATCTCCAAAGACTTTAGAAAAATTACAAAAGGGATGACATGCATTCTAGGACTTACAGAAGGAGAAGAGAGAAAGGAAAAAGAGAAAAACACATTTGAAACAATGATGATGGAATTTTCTCAAATTATATCAGTCACCACACCACAGATAGAGAAAACCCAGAAAAAACAAATAGAGTAATGCCAAAAAAAAGGACTGTACCTAGGTATATAAATTTCAACTTAGAGAGCATCAAAGATTAAAATAATAACAATAATAACCTGAAAATAAGATGAGAATTTCTCCTTCTACATACAACTTCCTCTCAAAAAGCAGGCAAATCAGAAGTAAGAGGAATGAAAGAATATATTAACAGGTATCCATCATCATATGAATTAATAAAAAAGAAAATGTGGTATATATATGCAATGAAATACTCTTCAGCCATAAAAAGAATGAAACCTTGTCATTTGCAGCAAAATGGGTGAAAGTGGAGGACATAATGTTAAGAAAAATAAGCCAGAGGTAAATACAAATACTGCAGGTTCTCCTTGATATGTCAGACTTAACAGAAAAACAAAACAAAACAAAATTAAAGCCCTATCTGAACACAGAAAGTTTATTCCTGGAGGTTGAGAGGAGGAGAGGGGATAGAGGGAGTCTGGGTGGGGCACGCTTTTGGACAGCTGACTACACAAGGTCCAGAACACAAGGTGGAAGAATTCTACACGAGACAGACCACACTACAGGAGCTGTTCCTGTACTTCTCCAACGACCAAAGAGAAGGAAAGAGAGGACAAGCAGAAGAAAGTGGAAGTGGACCCGGGACCAGGCCTGCAGTATTGCAAGTGCATGAGTGGGTGCCAGGAGGAACCCTGTGTGACTCACTGCTGAGTCTAGGCCCTCCCCTATTGGGCTGGTAGGAGGCCCTGAGATTGCAGACGCAGAGTAGTGGGCCCGTTCTCTGGCTCCCAGAGGATCCACTAGAGAGAAAGCTGGAGAAAACTGCAAAAGAAAAAAAGGGGAGGGGACGTGTTCACAATTCATTAATTGTGAGAAATATATCATAAACACAGTAATGGGGAAAGCTGGATGTTGGTAAGGGAATTCATTGTACTTACAATTTTTTGTTTTGTAAATTTAAAACTACTCTAAAATAAAAAGTTTATTTTTTAAAAAAGTAACTCAAAATGATTTGTAGAGCTAAGTGTCATATCTAAAATTCTGCAACATATAGAAGACAACAAAAGATAAAATTTTTCTGAATTGGTTTATCAAAGATGTCTTCTATACCACAAGAAAATAATAATTTTTAAAAATCAAATTGAAAAGCTGGACTTCACTGAATTTAAAAATTGTTTTGCGTGACACCGCTAAAAGAATACCAAAAAGAGCCAACATTAAAAGGAAACATTTTAAAATCATATGTTTTAGAAAGGATTGTACTAGGATGTATAAAGAATTATCTGATGAAAAACAGTAAATAAAAGAACAAAGAAAAAAAACTGAAGAGAATTATCAATGAAGTAGATGAGCAGGTGGCAAATAAGCACAAGAAAAGATGTTTAATGTGATATGGATCCATAAAATAAAACTCAACGAGATGTGAAAACACAATTATTTGAATGATTAAAACTGAAAGACTGGACAAAGTATTGTTGAAGGGATGTAGAAACCAAAATATTATACCACTAATGCTACTGGTAGCAATATAAAAAGATGCAATCACTTTGAACAAAGAAAATTTGCCAGCAAGTTAATCATATGCCTTCCATAGAATCCAATCATTTCACTTCTAAGTATTTACCCCAGATAAATGAAAGCACATGTCCAAACAAAGAGGCACACACACAAATATTCACAGCAACTTCATTAGTAATAGTCAAAACTTGGAAATAACTCAACACCTGATGGCAAAAGGATGGATAACAAGAATGTGGTAGAGGCTGGCATTGTGGAACAACAGTTTGAGCTGCCTTCTGACAACAGCATCCTATATAAGAGCACAGATTCCAGTCCTGGTTGCACTGCTTCTGATCCAGCTTTGTGCTGATACTCCTAGAAAAGCAGAGAAAATGGCCCAAGTGCTTACGACTTTGCCATCCACGTGGGATACCAGGATGGAGTTCCTAGCTGCTGGCTTCAGCCTGGCCCAGTCCTGGCTGTTGCAGCCATTTGTGGATAGAATCAGCAGAACGAACTCTCCCTCTCTCTTTCTCTATCTCTCTCTCTCCCTCTGTGCGACACTTTAAATAGATCTTAAAAAAAAAAAAGAGCCAATGCTGCGGCTCACTTGGCTAATCCTCTGCCTGCAGCACCGGCACCCCTGGTTCTAGTCCCAGTTGGGGCACCGGATTCTGTCCCGGTTGATCCTCTTCCAGTTCAGCTCTCTGCTGTGGCCTGGGAGTGCAGTGGAGGATGGCCCAAGTGCTTGGGCCCTGCACTCACATGGGAGACCAGGAGGAAGCACCTGGCTCCTGGTTTCGAATCAGTGAAGCGCACTGGCCAAAGCAGCCATTTTGGGGGTGAACCAACAGAAAAGGAAGACCTTTCTCTCTGTCTCTCTCTCTCTCTCACTGTCTACTCTGCCTGTCCAAAAAAAAAAAAAAAAGTACACTGTGCTCCTCACAAAGGTTCATTAAATGAATAACAAAGATTGAAATGTCTTGTACACACTTAAGTGGAGAAATATCTAGTGGTGAGTTGAAAATATGGGTCAGAAGCTCAGAGCTGTATAACTTTGATCAGTATACATATTATACTTAAAATCATAGACGTGTGGGACCAGCTGTGGTATAGCAGGTAAAACTGCCACCTGCAGCACTGGCATCTAATATGGTTGCCCCACTTCCAATCCATCTCCCTGCTAATGTGCCTGGAAAAGCAGTGGAAGATGGCCCAAGTGCTTGGGCCCCTGCATCCACATGGGAGATCCAGAAGAAGCTCCTGGCCACTGACTCTGGATAGACCCAGCTCCTGCTGTTGTGGGCACTTGGCTTCTGGCTTCAGCCTGGCACAACCACAGTTGTTGTGGCCATTTGGGGAATGAACCAGTGGATGAAAGATCTCTCCCTCTCTCACTTTCTCTCTCTCCCTCTCTGTAACCCTGCCTTTCAAATAAAAAAAAAAAGAAAAAACTGCAACTATCTTGTTATGCTAACAAAGGCAGATATTTTGTCTTATATGTGTGTGTTTGATTATTATTTGTAATATATTATGTAATATTTAAATTACTGTATGGTTATACTTTAATTAAGTCATAAATTTGCTAAGACATTTAATCAAGTCGTGTATTTGCTACTACAAACCATCTACTATAAACATTCTTGTATGTACCTCCTTGGGCACATACACAAAAATAAACTGAGGGGAAATATGTAGAAGCAAAATTCCTGGCCAAAGATGTATCAGTCAGGCTTCACCTATAGAAACAGAAACTACCCTCCACCACTTTAAATATAGAAAGATCTGATAATGAGTAATAGGGATTTTTTTTAAAGATTTATTTTATTTATTTGAAAGAGTCACAGAGAGAAGTACAGACAGAGAGAGGTCTTCCATCTGCTGGTTCACTCCCCAGATAGCCCTAATGGCCAGAGCTGTGCCAATCCAAAGCCAGGAGCCAGGAGCTTCTTCAAGGTCTCCCACGTGGGTGCAGGGGCCCAAGGATTTGGGCCATCTTCTACTGCTTCCCCAGGCCATAGCAGAGAGCTGGATTGGAAGAAGAGTAGCCAGGACTAGAACCAGTGCCCATATGGGATGCCTGTGCTTCAGACCAGGGCTGTAATCCACTTTGCCACAGCACCAGCCCCAAGTATTTCAAAAAACACTGAAGAGTGAGAGAGTGGGCTTTAGATACCCAAAAATGACTCAGAACAACACCAGATGAATCCAGTAGAAGAATTTCGACTTAGCCACAGTTGGGAAACTAAGTCAGGAGACTGATACTAGAACTCTTTAGATGAAGAACAAACCACTGTCATTGCCATCCCAGCCATTTTTTCTCTATTTCCTGGTTTGCAATGTAATCATTCCTTTGCACACACTCCACCATTGCCAGCCTCTAACCTCAACACACAACATATTATTGGGCCTGTGTGATCTTGGAGTGTGAACCTCTAAACCATGATACACAATAAACCTTCTTCCTTTATAAGTAGCTTCTCTCAGGTATTTCAGTTAAGGAAGTTAAAAACTAGTGACCCTGAAGAAATCAAAAGAGAAATCAAAAATTTTCTGGAAGTAAATGAGGATAACAGCACAACATACCAAAACTTATGGGATACAGCAAAAGCAGTGTTAAGAGGAAAGTTTATATCAATAGGTGCCTACATCAAGAAACTGGAAAGGCACCAAATAGATGAGCTTTCAATGCATCTCAAGGATCTAGAAAATTTGCAGCAAACTAGACCCAAATCTAGTAGAAAAAGAGAAATAATCAAAATCAGAGAAGAAATCAACAGGATTGAATCCAAAAAAACATTACAAAAAATCAGCCAAACGAGGAGCTGGTTTTTTGAAAAAATAAACAAGATTGACACCCCATTGGCCCAACTAACTAAAAAAAGAAGAGAAAAGACCCAAATCAGTAAAATCAGAGATGAAAAAGGAAATATAACAACAGACACCACAGAAATCAAAAGAATCATCAGAAATTACTACAAGGACTTGTATGCCAGCAAACAGGGAAACCTATCAGAAATGGATAGATTCCTGGACACATGCAACCTACCTAAATTGAACCAGGAAGACATAGAAAACCTAAACAGACCCATAAGTGAGTCAGAAATTGAATCAGTAATAAAGGCCCTCCCAACAAAGAAAAGCCCAGGACCAGATGGATTCACTGCTGAATTCTACCAGACATTTAAAGAAGAACTAACCCCAATTCTTCTCAAACTATTCAGAACAATCGAAAAAGAGGGAATTCTCCCAAATTCCTTCTATGAAGCCAGCATCACCTTAATTCCTAAGCCAGAAAAAGATGCAGCATTGAAAGAGAATTACAGACCAATATCCCTCATGAACATAGATGCAAAAATCCTCAACAAAATTCTGGCCAATAGACTGCAACAACACATCAGAAAGATCATCCACCCAGACCAAGTGGGATTCATCCCTGGTATGCAGGGATGGTTCAATATTCGCAAAACAATCAACGTGATACACCACATTAACAGGCTGCAGAAGAAAAACCATATGATTATCTCACTAGACGCAGAGAAAGCATTCGATAAAATTCAACACCCTTTCATGATGAAAACCCTAAGCAAACTGGGTATAGAAGGCACATTCCTCAATACAATCAAAGCAATTTATGAAAAACCCACGGCCAATATCCTATTGAATGGGGAAAAGTTGGAAGCATTTCCACTGAGATCTGGTACCAGACAGGGATGCCCACTCTCACCACTGCTATTCAATATAGTGCTGGAAGTCTTAGCCAGAGCTATTAGGCAAGAAAAAGAAATTAAAGGGATACAAGTTGGGAAGGAAGAACTCAAACTATCCCTCTTTGCAGACGACATGATTCTTTATTTAGGGGACCCAAAGAACTCTACTAAGAGACTATTGGAACTCATAGAAGAGTTTGGCAAAGTAGCAGGATATAAAATCAATGCACAAAAATCAACAGCCTTTGTATACACAGACAATGCCACGGCTGAGGAAGAACTGCTAAGATCAATCCCATTCACAATAGCTACAAAAACAATCAAATACCTTGGAATAAATTTAACTAAGGACATTAAAGATCTCTACAATGAAAATTACAAAACCTTAAAGAAAGAAATAGAAGAGGATAACCAAAAAATGGAGAAATCTCCCATGCTCATGGATTGGAAGAATCAATATCATCAAAATGTCCATTCTCCCAAAAGCAATTTACAGATTCAACGCAATACCAATCAAGATACCGAGGACATTCTTCTCAGATCTGGAAAAAATGATGGTGAAATTCATATGGAGACACAGGAGACCTCGAATAGCTAAAGCAATCTTGTACAACAAAAACAAAGCCGGAGGCATAACAATACCAGATTTCAGGACATACTACAGGGCAGTTGTTATCAAAACAGCATGGTACTGGTACAGAAACAGATGGATAGACCAATGGAACAGAATAGAAACTCCAGAAATCAATCCAAACACCTACAGCCAACTTATATTTGATCAACGATCCAAAACCAGTCCCTGGAGTAAGGTCAGTCTGTTTAATAAATGGTGCTGGGAAAACTGGATTTCCACGTGCAGAACAATGAAGCAAGACCCTACCTTTCACCTTACACAAAAATTCATTCAACATGGATTAAAAATTTAAACCTACGACCCGACACCATCAAATTACTGGAGAGCATAGGAGAAACCCTGCAAGACATAGGTACTGGCAAAGACTTCTTGGAAAAGACCCCAGAAGCACAGGCACTGAAAACCAAAATTAACTACTGGGATTGCATCAAATTGAAAAGTTTCTGTACTGCAAAAGAAACAGTCAGGAAAGTGAATAGGAAACCGACAGAATGGGAAAATATATTTGCAAACTATGCAACAGATAAAGGGTTGATAACCAGAATCTACAAAGAAATTAAGAAACTCCACAACATCAAAACAAACAACCCATTTAAGAGATGGGCCAAGGACCTCAACAGACATTTTTCCAAAGAGGAAATCCAAATGGCCAACAGACACATGAAAAAATGTTCAAGATCCCTAGCAATTAGGGAAATGCAAATCAAAACCACAATGAGGTTTCACCTCACCCCGGTGAGAATGGCTCACATTCAGAAATCCACCAACAATAGATGCTGGAGAGGATGTGGGGAAAAAGGGACACTAATCCACTGTTGGTGGGAATGCAAACTGGTGAAGCCACTATGGAAGTCAGTCTGGAGATTCCTCAGAAACCTGAATATAACCCTACCATTCAACCCAGCCATCCCACTCCTTGGAATTTACCCAAAGGAAATTAAATTGGCAAACAAAAAAGCCGTCTGCACAGCAATGTTTATTGCGGCTCAATTCACAATAGCTAAGACTTGGAACCAACCCAAATGCCCTTCAACAGTAGACTGGATTAGGAAATTATGGGACATGTACTCTACAGAATACTATACAGCAGTCAAAAACAATGAAATCCGGTCACTTGCAACAAAATGGAGGAATCTAGAAAACATCATGCTGAGTGAATTAAGTCAGTCCCAAAGAGACAAATATCATTTGTTTCCCTTGATTGGCGATGACTAACTGAGCACCAAAGGGGAAACCTGTAGAAGTGAAATGGACACTATGAGAAACAGTGACTCGATCAGCTCTTGTGCTGACTGTTGTTGTACAATGTAATACTTTATCCATGGTAGTATTTTTTTTTTCTCTTTATCCTAGTACTAGTGGTTGAACTCTGTAATTAACACACAATTATTCTTAGGTGTTTAAATTTTAACTGAAAAGTGATCTCTGTGAAATATAAGAGTGGGAATAAGAGAGGGAGGAGATGTAAAATTTGGGACATGCTCAATCGGAACGGCCCCAAATGATGGAGTTAGAATTGTGCCAGGGGTTTCCAATACAATCCCATCAAGGTGGCATGTACCAAGGCCATCTCATTAGTCCAAGTGATCAATTTCAGCTCACAATTGATCACACTGATAGGTCTAAGAGTCAAAGGGATCACACAAACAAGACTAGTGTCTGCTAATACTAACTGATAGAATGAAAAAGGGAGAGAATGATCCAACATGGGAAGCAGGATACACAGCAGACTCATAGAATGGCAGATGTCCTAAATAGCACTCTGGCCTCAGAATCAGCCCTTAAGGCATTCGGATCTGGCTCAAGAGCCCATAAGAATATTTTAGGCATGGAAAGCTAAGACACTCTGGAAAAAACAGAAGACCTAAATGAAAGATCTCTGCGAGTGAGATCCCAGTGGAAAGAACGGGGCCATCAAAGAAGGAGGTACCTTTCTCTGAAGGGAGGAGGGAACTTCCACTTTGACTATGGCCCTGTGGGAATAAGATCGAAGTCGGCGAACCCTAAAGGCTTCCATAGCCTCGGCAACTCATGACCAGAGCCTAGGGAGATTACTGACGCCATAAACAAGAGTGTCAAATTGTTAAATCAACATCAGGAGTCACTGTGTACTTACGTCTCATGAGGGATCTGTCCTTAATGTGTTATCCAATGTGAAGTGATGCTATTACTAGTACTGAAACAGTATTTTTACACTTTGTGTTTCTGAGTGGGTGCAAACTGATGAAATCCTTACATAGTATATATTGAATCGATCTTCTTTATATAAAGATAATTGCAAATGATTAAAAAATCTTGGTGTTAAATTGGAAATTGCATAGACAATTAATCAATTTTTTTAAAAAAAAAATCATGTAGGATCTCTGTCCTTAATGTGCTGTACATTGTGAATTAATACTATAACTAGTACTCCAACAGTATTATCATTTTGTGTCTCTATGCGAGGGCAAACCGTTGAAATCTTTACGTAATATGTACTAAATTGATCTTCTGTGTATAAAGAGAATTGAAAATGAATCTTGATGTGAACAGAAGGGGAGAGGGAGCGGGAAAGGGGAGGGTGGGGGGAGGGAGGGAAGTTGTGTGGGGGGGGAGCCATTGTGGTCCATGAGCTGTTCTTTGGAAATTTATATTCTTTAAATAAAAGCTTTATAAAAAAAAAAAAAACTAGTGACCGACACTGTGGCACAGTGAGTTAAAGGCCTGGCCTACAGCACCGGAATCCCATATGGACGCCTGTTCAAGTCCTGACTGTTCCACTTCCAGTCCAGCTCCCTGATACTGTGCCTGGAAAAGCAGTGGAAGATGGCCCAAGTACTTGGGCCCCTGTAACCACATGAGAGACCCAGAAGAAGCTCCTGCTTTTGGCCTGGCTCAGCCCCGGAGGATGGATGGAACATTTCTCTCTCTCTCTTTCTCTCTCTCTCTCTCTCTCTCTCTCTCTCCACCCCCCCCCCATCTCTCTCTGCCTCTCTGTAACTCTGCCTTTCAAATAAAAAAAAAAAAAAACCAGAATTCCAGTATGAAAGTTTCTCTTGCAACTGACAGGTAATCCATTCACATTTGCTGTGACTGCACATATATTTGCACATACGTCTCCTTTTGTTCTTTCTATGTGCTCTGATTTTTCTTTATGTTGACATTTTAAATTTCCTGACTTCTTTCTCATCAATTTTATCTTTCATTATAATTACTATCCCGTTTTCCCTCTCTACTTGAGAGTTGTTCTCTCCATTTATTTATTATTTTAGCATTTACAACCTCTTTTTTAGTGGTTTGGTATATGCCCACCAATTGTTAAAGCAGAACTGTTTCTATCATTAGATTTCAGCTAAAAATCAATAGATAAAAGTAAATTCCCTATTCAAATACAGATACGTTAGATCATTTTTTAACATTTATTTAGTAACTATAAATTTCCAAAGTACAGCTTATGGATTACAATGGCTTTCCCCCCCATAACTTCCCTACCACCCACAACTCTCCCAATTCCCGCTCCCTCTCCCATTCCATTCACATCAAGATTCATTTTCAATTTTCTTTATATACAGAAGATCGATTTAGTATATATTAAGTAAAAATTTCAACAGTATGCACCCACACAGAAACACAAACTGTAAAATACTGTTTCAGTACAAGTTACAGCATTAATTCACATTGGACAACACATTAAGGACAGAGATCCCACATGAGGAGTAAGTGCACAGTGACTCCTGTTGTTGACTTAACAAATTGACACTGTTGTTTATGGCGTCAGTAATCTCCCTAGGCTGTAGTCATGAGTTTCCAAGACTATGGAAGCCTCTTGAGTTCGCCAACTCCGATCTTATTCAGACAAGGTGATAGTCAAAATGGAAGTTCACTCCTCCATTCAGAGAAAGGTACCTCCTTCTTTGATGGCCCGTTCTTTCTACTGGGATCTCACTCACAGAGATCTTTCATTTAATATGTTAGATCATTAATGAAAATTTTGCAAATAACATAAAAACTTGTTCTGTTACCACATACACTACCACCAGATCATATAAGAGAAGGCTACACTTTTCCCTAGAGATAAATTAGAACTAAAAATTTCATCAGAATGCATTGTCTTGGCAGTGCTGTTCACTTTCTCTTTGCCAAGTCAAGTAGAACTGGGGAATGCTCAGAGAAGCAACTGGAAAACGGGCTTTGTACTGTTCAGACTTTGAAGATCACAAAGCAACCAGAACATGAATCTTTCTTAGAGAAATCTGAAGATGGTTGCTCCATGGAACCATCCTGAGTGCAAGGTAGAAGAGGCCACAGGGCAAAAAGCTGATACTCAGTCTTGTGGATCAGTGGGAAGTCATACTGTTTTGTGAAAAACAAAACAAAACCCTCACCCAAAGATCCAAGAGAAATAAAGCATCCCTTTATCCCTACACCCCTACAGAAAAATTTCTGTGAGGGATGAACTGCTAGAATGAAGAGTACCAGAAGAGACACTCCCAATGTTGGAGGGTAAAGATAAGGAGGTTGCCTTGAGGAAAAAATCCCTGATAAAGCAACAAAACTGTCACCTTAGAGTGAGAGTCAGCACTTAACTTGTCTGCTACACAGAGGCCCCAACTCATGATGAAACATTGGAACCCGCACAACACTGGAACTAAAAATGCCTCTCCATCATGCAAGCAACACACAAAACTCCCCATAAATTACACTCTGTATGAGTTACAAATAGAGGTCAGCTGAGAATTTAGAGAATGCAGAGAAAAAAGAAGAAAAACAATAGCAACACAGCAACTAAATGAGTTCATTGTGAGACCAAGATGCTCTCTAAGCATATTAGGCCAGGTGATTTACTTATGCAAGATCATCATCCTTGGAGATATTGGTCCACATCTAAAAAATTAAAATTGGTAAAGAATAATCCATACAAAGGCTCTTTTGCTGCATTATGTGTAAGAACCCATGTAGTTCAGTAAACTCCAAGAATGTCATTAAAATACATTTTGGTATCTAGCTAATTAATTTAGCTAAGCATTAGAATTCTTAATCCCATCAAAGATGACACTTGAGTAAATACAGAAACACATACACACACACACACACACACACTCCAGTGGTTCTCAACCAGGAGAGACTTTTTCCCCCCAAGGGAATATTTGAAGGTCTCTAGAGAAATTTTTTAGTTGTCATAACAGTTCCAATGTTCCTGGCATCCAGTAAGTAGCAGCCAAAAATATTTATAAGCATTCTGAAAGGCACAGAGCCTCTCTCACTCAAAGATTTTTCCAACTTTAAATTTCAATATTGCCACTGTTGAGAAACCCTGATCTGAATATTAATAATCGCTTTGCTGGGCAATGGAAGTAAAACTGATTGGTTTTCTCCTTCTTTGTGTTTTTTTATATTCCTGATTATTTACAAAAATACTATTTTTAAGCAGGACAAAAGGTAATTCTATTTGGGGAAACAATAATTACCTTAACATGTTTTAATTAATTTAAATAGATTCAAACTTAACCTTTGAGAAGTTTTGTTTAGATGATTCTAGGAACCTTAACTGTTAGACGGACAACTGTCAGATTCTATCATGTGACCTTCCAATTCCAAATGATTTATATTGCTTTCCACTGCTGCAGCTACTTCTCACCTTTGTAGAATTGTACTGTAATAATCTTAAAACTGAATTTCTTATTCATTATTCCTACATTAAAACCACACTGTGGGAAAATATACATGCACAGAATGGCAACTGGAGTGATGAGGAAATGGGAAAGACAATTTCTCATTATCCTAAAGCTTCCTGAACATCACAGAACGTTGATTATCTCCCACCCACTAGATGCCAGTAGGAGCCTTCCCATTCAGGCATGAAACAATGAAAAGTGCCCTAATACATTTCCACGCACCCACTTCTATAGACTATAACCAACATAGGGTGAGAACCACTTGACAAGATGATCTTCAAATGTGTTTTTCCTCCCTACATAATATGACTCTTTGATCTCCCATTTACCAATGAAAGAAAAAAAAATCCGGATTCTTTCATTCAGTAAAACATTTTCCTAAAAGAGAGACATTGAGATTCTCAGATTTCTCATGTTGAATAAATGTCAGAGTTTTGATAAATTAAATCAAAGGGAATTCAAGAGACAAACAATAGATGATAACATAAAGCTCTGAGAGCAGTCAGTGGAACTGAATGTTTATTAATAGTGTTGACTTAGTGTGATTGGAAAGAACATTTTCATAGATTTGACATTTCTCTCTAATGTTACTATCTTGAATTTCTGCTTCATTGCTTTCAATTTCTGAGTTCTAAAGTATATGCTATAAATAGCTAAAATTTCCTAATCTCCAAAACATATTTTCTTGCATTTTTCATCAGGTGCAATATTGTCCAAAGAATTATTTTGGAAATACTGCTATAGAACATTACAACTAAAGTTTTATATTACTTTCAGTAGAATACTGCTACCTTCTCTTTAAAATTTCCATATTTTATAAATTCACATATATGTAATATTAAAACATATTTTGATCCCATGCAGGGGATATATACTTTTCATGGGTTGTAATGCACAGAGATATTTAATGACCTGGAATTTCTTACTGCAATCTACAATAAAATTCTATTGACATTTATCTTTTCCATGTGTCAAGTGATATGCAGGAAAAAGAGTGAAAAGCAAAAATTTGGGCACATAACATGAGGAACTACAGGTATATTGGACTGTGATTAAGAGAAGACCATTTTAAGGTAGTGTTACATGCAGAAGAAAAAGACAACAAAGTCAAAAAGTGGCCTGATCAGAAAATTAGTGGCTACCTACGTTAACAATAGTAATGTACTAGATTATTGAGAAGTCAATTTGTTTTTTTAACTCAAAAAGAGTTGAGATATTTTGACTGAAGTTGATAGTTCTCCTAGAAATGTATAATATAAATTTCTCTGAATATATAATATATGTGACAGAATATGGTGTTAAAAATAAGGATAGAATCAAAACAGGGAGAGAACAATCCATCATGGGAAGCAGGATACACATAGAATGGCAGACATCCTAAACATCACTCTGGCCTCAGAATCAGCTCTTAAGGCATTTGGATCTGGCTAAAAAGTCCATGAGAGTTTCGCAGGCATGGAAAGCCAAGACACTGTGGCAAAATAAATGACCTAAATGAAAGATCTCTGCAAGTGAGATCCCAGTGGAAAGAACGGGGCCATCAAAGAAGGAGGTATCTTTCTCTGAAGGGAGGAGAGAACTTCCACTTTGACTATGACCCTGTTGGAATAAGATCGAAGTCAGTGAACCCAAAAGGCTTCCATAGCTTTGGCAACTCATGACAAGAGCCTAGGGAGATTACTGACGCCATAAACAAGAGTGTCAAATTGCTAAGTCAACAACAGGAGTCATTGTGTACTTACTTCTCATATGGGATCTGTCCTTAATGTGTTGTCCAATGTGAATTAATGCTGTAACTAGTACTGAAACAGTATTTTTATACTTTGTATTTCTGTGTGGGTGCAAACTGATGAAATCTTTACTTAATATATACTAAATCGATCTTCTGTATATAAAGAAAATTGAAAATGAATCTTGATGTGAATAGAACGGGAAAGGGAGCGGGAGATGGGAGAGTTGTGGGTGGGAGGGAACTTATTGGGGGGGAAAGCCAATGTAATCCATAAGCTATACTTTGGAAATTTATATTTACTAAATAAATAAAGAAGAAGAAAAATTATCTCATCCTCATTTAAAAACAAGTTTACTGAGTACTACAGAATATTCCCCTTAAAAGTACTTTATTATGGGATATTTCAAATATATACAATATTAGAATGCATGTGATGAACTCATATGTATGCTTTATCCAATATCAGCCATCATCATGCTGGGGCCAACCTTGCTCACTGAGTAGGTTTTAGTTTTGAAAATGCCCATCTCAGTGGACGAATTTAGGAACTGCTTTCCCAGAAAGCCTGAAGATAGCCTAGATAATTGTGGGATTTTTCTCTTCAATCTCCAAAGAATAGCTTCAGAAATATTAAGATTCCAGATAAATACATCAAATTGCATGAAACAATTTACTTTTTCTCCTTCCAGAAACCTCACTGAAACAAGAGCAAGGGAATTTTTCCAGGCATTATCCCATGATAATGAGAAGTAAAGGAGGATAGCAATAAGGTTGGAAAATGGGAAAGTAGATGAAAGAGGCTATATATAACTGAATCCTAAATGGAAACTGGGCAAGGAGAAAAACTGATCTCATTTACATCTCAGAATATCTGAGGAGTTCCGGAATGGAAATATCCTAATCCCAGATTGCTAACAGCCATCTTTCATTTACATGTAGGTGAAGGAGAACTATTCTCTGCAGAATCTGAGCAGCCTAGGGGAAAAGTCCCAAAGATGCAGGCATCACAGACTTCCTGATCAGATTATGTTAAAGCCAAGCTCACAAATAATAGCTCCCTTAACATTCTCAGACCTTCTAACCAGTTTTATTTCCCTACTTGAAGGTACTTCTTTTTCATTTTTATTATAGAGAAATACCTATGTATTTCATAGGTATAATTCTAAGATAACCATACTTTCCTCACTCCCCATCTCCCTTCCTCAATCTCCCTCCTTCTTTTTTCTTTACTTTTTGCAAAAACATACTTTAAAAAAAAAAAGATTTACTTATTTATTTGAAAGTCAGACCACACAGAGAGAGAAAGAGAGGCAGAGAGAGAGAGAGGTCTCCCATCTGCTGGTTCATTCCCCAATTGGCCAAAATGGCCGGAGCTGCACTGATCTGAAGCCAGGAGCCAGGAGCCTCCTCCAGGTCCCCCACGTGGGTGCAGGGGCACAAGGACATGAACCATCCTCCTCTGCCTTCTCGGCTATAACGGAGAGCCGGATTGGAAGTGAAGCAACTGTGACTTGAACCAGCACTCACGTGGAAAGCTGGCACTGCAGGCAGTGACTTTACCTGTTATGTCACAACTCTGGCCCCAACTAAAACATATTTTTAATTCACTCTTTAATCACAGGCTTAATGTGCCACTAACCATAATTTTCAACAACTAAAAAGCAGAAGACCACAGTGGAGTATAAACAAAGGTTAAAACAAAAATCAAATCATAAGATATCCATTTCATTCCTCTACATGTTTTATTCTATGTAAACTATCACTATTTCCTAAATTTTCAATATGAAACAATTGACTGATACTAGAAATCTGAGGAAAATAATCTAACATGAGAAAATGAGATAAAAATAATTAAATGGGGCCAGCATTGTGGTGTAGTGGGTAAAGCAGCAGCCTGTGACTCCAGTGCACCATATGAGCCCCAGTTCATGTTCTGGCTGCTCCACTTCCGATCCGGCTCCCTGCTAACGTGCCTGGGAGGATAGTGACAGATGGCCCAAGTCCTTGGGCCTCTGTACCCACATGGGAGACCTGGAAAATCTCCTAGCTTCAACCTGGCCCAGCCCCAGCCGTTGCAGCCATCTTGGGAGTGAAACAGCAGATGGAGGAGCTCTCTATCTCTACCTCTCTCTTTAACTCTGTTTTTCAAATAAATAAAATAAATCTTAAAAATAATAATAATTAAATGGTAAAATAAACAAAGAAAATATAAACTATAGATTGGAGAGAATTCTCAAAAAACAAAAAAATTTAAGATCTATGTCCTCAGATAAACAAAAAGTATTACAATCTGAAACAAGAATACAATATTGTTTCTTAAAAGCATTTTTAAAGTAAAAGGAACTCCTGAAAATAAAAACGAATGACAGCAGGTACACGTAGTTCAATACAGAACACTGGCAGAAATTGGATTTTTTAAAAGACATGGGAAATAGAAGCAAAAAACAAAAATGAAAGGAAAATAAAAGAATCAATCTCTATGATCCATTCTCCAAATGATAGAAGGAAAACAACTGAGCATACTGGGAGAAGGTCATCCATAAAATAATAAAAGAAATTTTCCCCTCTGGGTGCCAGCAAAAAATTATAAGAATGTAGACATACCAAAGAACTCACCATGAAGTTTCAAGGAAGACAAAGATAGGATCCAAAAAGTTTTCAGAGAGGGAGAAAAAAGAATTTCTACACAAATAAACAGGAATCAAAGCAGACTTTGGTATCTCAATGATAGAACTCCAGTAACTTATAGTTAACACCTCAGCATATCTCCAGAGAAAATTCCCCAACTTTGACAGATTGAACAGTGAAACCTGCTCCAACTAAAACTGTAATATGCCTATACTAGAAAAATGGAGTTGAGGAGGGGAAGTTTGTGTGTGTGTAGCTAAAAAAAAAAAAAAAAAAAAAAACCTGAATTAAACCATCACTCTCTATAAAAGGGATTCAGTAGAAAATACTTAAAACTAAAAAGTTTAAAAGTTACAATACAAATATATTATTTAAAAACATGAGATAACTACCAGGAACACACACACATATGCAGAGAAAGAAAGGAGATTTTAAAGAGGGGAAGGTAGTTTCTATACAAAAGGAGAAAAAGATTTTATCTTTTCATATCAAACCTTACTTATTTGATTGCTTTTGAAATGATGTAATTATCTGATTACTAAAATTTGGCATATCTATAATTTTGGGTAAAGAAGATTTTAAAGCTCCAACACTGATGAGAAAAGATGGCTGTGTTCAATGACTTTGTGCTGCTTGTAAACTGACGTTTATGTTTGTTTCATTTGGACACATTCTCCACATAATCAGAACACCCCATTTCTCTCACGGCTGAGTAGCTGGCAGTCCTCTGTGAATGTGAGAATGTTGCTGCAAGGCTGATTTGAGAATGAGCTTTGACAAAAGTTATGAAAGTGAAACAGAAACCAACCGACCCACATAATGTTTAATATGTCTACTGGGCACACAAATATGTAATTAGCTGAAATGTGTTGACAAAGTAAGACCATCCAGATAGTTCAACAATTTTACATCAGAGGAAGATCCTACAGAACACTGAGATAGTTAAATCAATGGATTGCTTACAATCACATTCTAATATCTATGTGTGCTCTGTTTCCAGAGGATCATCAAGAGATGTATAGAGCTTTCAGACATACTAGTAGGCATCGTGAGCTGATTTTCAGCCACTAGGGACAAAGGATAGCAGTGATGTGGCCAGCATCCTACTCCTAGGTATGGGCTGACAAGAAGCAGATTGCTAAGTCCTTCGTGACTTAGATCATTAATTTATTCTGCCTAATTTTCTTAATTACCCACATCTTCCTAATTGACCTACCTAGCCCATGAGCTTTCACTCTTTCTGTCACCACCACCATAAAATACACACACAAAAATAGGCATTTAGAAATGAATAAACTGATTTAATTCATAGTGTGAAAACAGTGTATTTTTAAAAGATTAATATCTTAACTTTATAAATAACTTACACTAAATAATAAATATGTACATAAAATTTTCTTCCATGCATCTATAGCAAAATACAAAGTTGTCTAAATTAAATAAATTGAAGAACATGGCACAAAACTAACAAGAGAATTAAATACTTTATGATTTCTGTCACTAGACATTCCAATTATTCATGATGTACTGAAAAGTATTCATCATCATACTGCAACTACAAAACTGAAAAATCTCATAATTGGGTCTTTATGTTAATAATTTGATACAATGAAAATAATTTCAAGTGATTTATTTTATAATTTATGTAGCTCTGTTATTTTAGATTTACTTCCTTTGTCTTTTAGACTCTGGAAATCTCTGAGTGATCAGTGGAAAAAAAGAAATGGGGTGAAATAAAACTATTTCATAATCTCTAAGCCTTTTTTTTAAGGTTAGCCATGCCCATCCTTTTAAGAATGCTTAGGCTAAAGTTTTGCTGAGATAAAAATCAGATTTTTGGTAAGATCTAATATGTTACATTATTTGTATATGTGTATATATTTTTCTCATTATTTAGAGGCTGTAACATTCAGTATCACGAATCAAAATATCTGACAGTAAATAGGGATTTTTTTTTTTACTCCTTGTGAGTGAAGAACATCCATAATAAGCCAAGAACTTAACAAGCTCCAAATGATTACAATTATGTTCAACAAATATTCATAATTATAGCTCATTTTAGAATTCTGCATAGTATGTGAGGATAACTAGAGTTAATAAACAAAGTACCTTTACATTTATTGAAAAACACAAAGGGGAGGCATTTGGCATAGCAGGTAAGCTATCACTTGAGATGCTGGCATCCCATATCAGAGTATCTGGGTTTGAGTGTCATTTCTATTTCTAATTCTAGCTTTCTGCTAATGTGCCTGGAAGGCAGCAGGTTACTGTTCAAGTGGTTGAATCCCTGCAAACTAAGTGATAATTGTATATTTCTTAGTTTATTCTACCTCTTACAATTTTGGGGTTTATTCATATTCATCTATAACTGGCCTCCACGGCTTCTTTTGACCTGTATTTTCATAATGTGACTCTGTCTAAGAACAGTGAAATCAGATTTGGTTCTACCAGAAAACCTTAAGCAAGATTATGAGTAAATGTTCATCTTTAAAGCACCCACAGAAAACTGAGGAAGAGTGACAGGAAAAGAAGGAAGGCAGCACAAGACATACTAAAAGTTAGCACAAGCACACCACTGTGGGCAACCGGGGCTGGATTCTGCTCAGAGCAGGGCAAGCCTGCAGTCGCCCACCTCAGAGACATAAGGAAGCTGGCCTTTTATGCAGAAACCCTTCTCAAACTCTAGCTGACACCTTCTCCTAAAGAAATTAACTTTCAGACATGTTTGAGCTGCCCTTTGAAGATTGAAAAGTCTCCACCTTCCCAAGAAAACTTTCAGGCAAAGAGTTGTTGATGTTTATAATAGGATGCTGTTGGGTCAGGTCCACAAGCCCAGAAACCACACCTGTCTATATGGAAAAGATTCTGACAGAACATGCTGGGGCCAGTGCTGTGGTAGAGCAGTTGGGTCCTCAGCCTGCCGTGCTGGCATCCCATGTGGGCACTGGATCCAGTCCCAGATATTCGACTTCCAGTCCATTTCTGCTATGGCCTGGGAAAGCAGTAGAAGATGGCACAAGTCCTTGGGCCCCTGCACCCGCATGACAGACCCAGAAGAAGCTCCTGGCTCCTGGCTTCGGATCAGCACAGCTCTGGCCATTGTGGTCATCTGGGGAGTGAACCAGTGGATGGAAGACCTTTCACTTTCTCTCTCTCTCTCTCTCTCTCTCTCTCTCTCTCTGCCTCTGCCGCTCTATAACTCCACTAACAAATAAATAAACAAATCTTTAAAAAATTACCTACTACTACATGCTAAATTGATTAACACGTCCCTTTAGAAAACATTCATTCTTGACTAAGGCAAGATCAAATCCGTATCAACCAATTCCTGGAGTAAGGACAGTCTATTCAACAAACAGTGCTAGGAAAACGGGATTTCCACATGCAAAAGCATGCAGCAAGACCCCTACCCTTCACCTTACACAAAAATTCATTCAACATGGATTAAAGACTTAAATCTATGACCTGACCTGACACCATCAAAACATTAGAGAATATTGGAAAAATCCTGCAAGATGTAGGCACCAGCAAAGATTTCTTGGAAAAGACCCCGGAGGCACAGGCAGTCAAAGCAAAAATTAACAATTGGGATTGTATAAAATTGAGAAGTTTCTGTACTGCAAAAGAAACAGGAGAGTGAAGAGGCAACCAACAGAATGGGAAAAAATACTTGCAAACTATGCAACAGATAGAGGTTTAATAACCAGAATATACAAAGAAATCAAGAAACTCCACAACATCAAAACAAACAACCCACTTAAGAGATGGGCCAAGGACCTCAACAGACAGTTTTCAAAAGAGGAAATCCAAATGGCCAACAGACACATGAAAAAGTGCTCAGGATCACTAGCCATCAGGGAAATGCAAATCAAAACCAGAATGAGGTTTCACCTCATCACCCCAGTGAGAATGGCTCACATACAGAAATCTACCAACAATAGATGCTGGCGAGAATGTGGGGAAAAAGGGACACTAATCCACTGTTGGTGAGAATCCAAACTGGTGAAGCCACTATGGAAGTCAGTCTGGAGATTCCTCAGAAACCTGAATATAACCCTACCATACAACCCAGCCATCCCACTCCTTAGAATTTACCCAAAAGAAATTAAATGGGCAAACAAAAAAGTCGTCTGCACACTAAGGTTTATTGCAACTCAATTCACAATAGCTAAGACCTTGAATCAACCCAAATGCTCATCAACAGTAAACTGGATAAAGAAATTATGGGATATGTACTTTATAGAATAATATACAGCAGTAAAAAATGAAGAAATACGGTCATTTACAACAAAATGGAGGAATCTGGAAAACATGCTGAGTGAAATAAGCCAGTGCCAAAGGGACAAATATCCTATGTTCTCCCTGATCCGCGACAACTAACTGAGCACCAAAGAGGAAACCTGTTGAAGTGAAATGGACACTATGAGAAACAGTAACTTGTTCAGCTCTTGTGCTGTTGATGAACAACTTAATACTTTATCCCTTTTAGTATTTTTTGTCCTATTTAGTACTATTGGTTAAACTCTAATTAACACACAGTTATTCTTAGGTGTTTAAATTTAACTGAAAAGTGATCTCTGTTAAATATAAGAGTGGGAATAAGAGAGGGAAAAGAGGTACAATTTGGGATATGCTCAAGCTGACTTGCCCAAATGGTAGAGTTAGAATCGTGCCAGGGGATTCCAATTCAATCCCATCAGGTGGCATGTACCAACGCCATCTCACTAGTTCAAGTGATCAATTTCAGTTCACAATTGATCATAATGATAGGTGTAAGAGTTAAAGAGATCACATAAACAAGACTAGTGTCTGCTAATACTAACTGACAGAATCAAAAAGGGAGAACGATCCAACATGGGAAGTGGGAGACACAGCAGACTCATAGAATGGCAGATGTCTTAAACAGCACTCTGGCCTCAGAATCAGCCCTTAAGGCATTCAGATCTGGCTGAAGAGCCCAGAGAGTATTTTAGGCATGGAAAGCCAAGACATTCTGGCAAAAAAAAAAAAAAAAAAAAAAAGACCTAAATGAAAGATCTCCGTGAGATCCCAGGGGAAAGAACGGACCATCAAAGAAGGAGGTACCTTTCTCTGAAGGAAGGAGAACTTCCACTTTGACTATGACCTTGTCTAAATAAGATTAGAGTTGATGAACTCAAAAGGCTTTCATAGCCTTGGAAACTCATGACAAGAGCCTAGGGTAATTACTCACACCATAAACAAGAGTGTCAATTTGTTAAGTCAACAACAAGAGTCACTGTGCACTTACTCCTCATGTAGGATCTCTGTCCTTAATGTGCTGTACATTGTGAATTAATAATATAACTAGTACTCAAACAGTACTTTATCCTTTGTGTTTCTGTGTGGGTGCAAACTGTTGAAATCTTTACTTAATATATACTAAATTGATCTTCTATATATAAAGAGAATTGAAAATGAATCTTGATGTGAATGGAATGGGAGAGGGAGCGGGAGATGGGAGGTTTGTGGGTGGTAGGGAAGTTATGGGGGTGAAGCCATTGTAATCCATAAACTATACTTTGGAAATTTATAGTTATTAAATAAAAGTTAAAAAAAGAATTGTTTGCAGAAGCTCTAAATCCCATTAAGTCATCCTCTCTATTATAGCATCAGATCAAAGAAACCAACTTTTTTTTTTTAATTTTTTTGCTTTTCATTTTTAAATAATAAATAAAAATTGCACATATTTATGGGAATACCATGTGATATTTTAATATATGAATTCATGGTGTAATGCCCAGATCATGATATATCTGTTTCCTCAACGACCAGATCAGGGTATATCAATTTCACTTATTTACAATGAAAATATTTGAATTCAGAACTTAGTTTTCATATCTAACTATAATGTAATACCTGTTAATCAGCCTTCACCCATCTCACACTCCTTACTTTCCCCAGCCCCTGATAACCATCTTCTTGTTCTCAATCTCTGATATTAACATTTTTACGCTCCATATATGAATGAGAACATGTAGTAATTGTCTTTCTTTGCTTGGCTTAGTTCAGTTAACATAATGACCTGCTAAATGACAAAATTCAATTAATTTATGATTGAACATACATACCACACCTTTTTTTAAGATTTATTTATTTATTTGAAATTCAGTGTTACACAGAGAGAGGAGAGGCAGGGAGAGAGAAAGGGAGAGGTTTTCCATCCAATGGTTCACTCCCCAGATGGCTGCAACAACCGGAGCTGTGCCGATCTGAAGCCAGGAGCCAGGAGCATCTTCCAGGTCTCCCACGTGGGTGCAGGGACCCAAGGACTTGGGCCATCTTCTACTGCTTTGCCAGGCCATAGCAGAGAGCTGGATTGGAAGTGGAGCAGCCAGGCCTCGAACCGGCACCTATATGGATGCTGGCGCTTCAGGCCAGGGCGTTAACCCACTGAGTCACAGTGCCAGCCCCACCACACCTTCTTCATCTACTCATCGGTTGATGGAGACTTAGGTTGTGTCTATTTCTTAGCTATTATGAATAGTGCAATAAATATGGAAACACAGATGTATTTTCTTTTTTTTTTTTTTTTTTTTTTTTTGGACAGGCAGAGTGGACAGTGAGAGAGAGAGACAGAGAGAAAGGTCTTCCTTTGCTGTTGGTTCGCCCTCCAATGGCCACCGCGGCTTGCGAGCTGCGGCCAGCGCACCACGCTCATCCGATGGCAGGAGCCAGGTGCTTCTCCTGGTCTCCCATGGGGTGCAGGGCACAATCACTTGGGCCATCCTCCACTGCACTCCCGGGCCACAGCAGAGAGCTGGCCTGGAAGAGGGGCAACCGGGACAGAATCCGGCGCCCCAACCGGGACTAGAACCTGGTGTGCCAGCTCCGCAAGGTGGAGGATTAGCCTGTTGAGCCACGGCACCAGCCAGATGTATTTTCAACAGATTGATTTCATCTCTCTTTGATATATACCTAGGAATGGGATTGCTAGATCATATAATATTCTATTTTTGATTTTTGAAGGACTTTTGTACTGTTTCCATAATGACTGTACTAATTTACATTCTAACCAACACTGTGCAAGGGTTCAATTTTTCTACATCCTCATCAGTAATAATTATCATTTTTCTTCTTAAGAATAGCCAATCTAACTATAGTGAGGTAATATCTCATTGTGGTGTTGATTTGCATTTCCCTGGTGATTAGTAATGTCGGGCATAGAATCACACAAAAACCCACGTAACTAAAGCAAGCTTGAGCAAAATAAACAAATCAGGAGCCATTACATAATCTGAATTTTAAATACATTACAAAAGTTTAATAATTAAAAGAACTTTGTATTGGTATAAAAACAGACAAATGGTGCACAATAGAGACTCTGGGAATAAACCCATGTATCTACAAGCCAACTGACCTATACAAAGGGGCTAAGAATATCCATTGGAAAAGGTATATGCTTTTCAAGAATTGGTGCAGATATAACTGAATATCTACATGCAGAATAATTAAACTAGACTACCAGCTCTCACTATGTACAAACTCAACACAAATTGGATTAAAGGGGATAGGCACTGTGGTGTAGTGGGCTAAGCCTCCACCTGTGGCACCTGTATCCCATATGGGCAGATGGGTGCCAGCTCATGTCCTAGCTGCTCCTCTGCCAATCCAGCTCTCTGCTCTGCCTGGAAAAATAGTAGTAGATGATCCTAGTGCTTTGGCCTGGGAAAGCAAGTGCTTGGGCCCCTGCACCCACATGGGAGACCCAGGGGAAGTTCCTAGTTCCTACCTACAGATCAGCCCAGCTCCAGCCATTGCAGCCCTTTGTGGGATGAACCAGTGATGGAAGACCTTTCTCTCTCTCTCTCTCTCTCTCTCTATCTCTCTCTCTCCGTGTGTGTGTGTGTGTGTGTGTGTGTGTGTGTGTGTGTTTGTGGCTGTACCCCTCAAATAAATAAATACAAATCTTGAAAAATGGATTAAAGATTTAAGTGTAATACCTGAGACTATGAAACTACTGGGAGAAAACACAGGAAAAATACTTCAGGACATTAGAATGAGCAAGCCTTTTTTTTTTTTTTTTTTTTTTTGAGCAAGCCTTTGTTAGATAACACCCTAAAAGCACAGAATGGGAGAAAATATTTTCACCTATACATCAGAAAATAAAATAATAACCAGAATATAAGGAATTCAGAAAGTTCAATTGCAAAAAAAATCCCACTTTAAAATGGGCAACAGTCCTAACTAGACATTTTAAAGGAAGACATAAGAAATTGCCAAAAGCTCCATGATAAAATGTTTCCTTCCATTTATGAAGGCCATATTCCTAGAATGTATGGTAACTACTTGAGTCAGTCAATTAATCCTCTTGATCATTACGCTAGAATAATAATAATATCCCTTCCTAGATTCGCTGAATTGGCAGTGTCCCGACCCATAGAAGGTTGTGAAGATGAAGGGAATTAAAATATGTGAAATGCATATCATGGTTAAAATAAAATTGTAAGTGCTGGCACTGTGGCATAGCAGGTAAAGCTGCCACCAGCAGCACTGGCATTCCATATGAGTGAAAGTTCAAGTCCCGGCTACTCCACTTCTGATCCATCTCTCTGCTATGGCCTGGGAAGGCAGTAGAAGATGGCCCAAGTTCTTGGGCCCCCGCAACAACGTGGGAGACCTGGAGGAAGCTCCTGGCTCTTCGATTTGCATTGGCCCAATTTCAGCTGTTACAGTCATTTGAGGAGTGAACCAGTGGATGGAAGACTCTCTCTCTCTCTCTCCCTCTCCCTCCCTCCCTCCCTCTCTCTCTCCCTCCTTCTCTCTCTCTCCCTCCTTCTCTCTCTCTCCCTCTGCCTCCCTCCCTCTGCCTCTCAAATAAATAAATAAATCTTTTTTAAAAAATAAAATAGTAAAAATTCCAGGGTTACCCATTATGTTATTATTACTGTTATTCTTAATTACTTATCTAAATATTTTTTACTTCCACATTTTCCTTCTTAATCAAAACTATTACTATATCGGTTGAAGTTTTTAGAACAGTTTCTTAACCCTAGCATTATTTACATTTTGAGTTAGATAATTTTATGGTGATGAATGGTCTAAAGTACATTGCAGGATGTTTAGCAACAGCCCTGGCCTCTACTTACTATATCCCAGTAATAGCTTTGCCCAAAGTGTGAGAGCCAAAAATGTCTCCAAATGTCCCTAGGATTAGGGCTCAAACTTGTTAGGAGAAAAATGTACATGACACATAAAAAAGCATACAGTAAATGCTTGTTGGACAAGAGAAAAAGGTTTTTCAAAAACAGAAGAAAGCAAATTAGATTGGTAGGTGAGAGGGAATGGGGTGGAGTGGGGACAGGGAAATAAAGCAGAAGAGACTGAAACAGAGTATTTCTTGCAACAAATGGCAAGAATTTACCACATCCACTGCATTGAGCAGAATGAGAACAGTAGATGACCTCATAGTCGAAGGCCTCCAACACTGCTACCATGTAACTTTTATGTTTTTTTTTTTTTTGGTCTTTTTTTTTTTAAGATTTATTTATTTGTTTGAAAGGCAGAATGACAGAGAGAGAAGAAGAGATGGAAAGATCTTCCATATGCTGATTCACTCACCAAAAGGCTGCAACTGCCTGGGCTGGGACAGGCCAAAGCCAGTAGCTACAAAGTCCACTGAAGTCTCCTACGTGGGTGGCAAGGACTCAAGTACTTGGGCCATCATCCACTGCCTATCCAGGTGCATTAGCAGGAACCTGCTCTCTGATGCAAGATGCAGGTGTCCCAAGTGGTGGCTTAAACATCTGTGCCACCACGCCCAACACTATACTAGATTTCAGTACTACAGTCAGATTCAGGAATATGCAGTCCATGTACTTGACCAGGACATACACTCCTTTGTTACATACCTTCTTTTTTCCTTTTGCTCTGTACCTAAATATCCTTCAATTTGCCTTAACCTTCAGTATTTTAATTTTTTAATGGTAGATGAGTGCTTTATTGAAAGATGTCATTATTTAATCTTTTCTGCTTAGAGATATTTATTTTTTAGCAACATTCATATACCTTGTCCAACAAAATAGCCACTAGCCAGTAGACTTCACAAAAAGAACATAAAATAGCTGATGAATAATTTTAATCAACTACCTGTTGAAATTATTATATTTTGGATAAAAATATTGAATTAAGTGAAATATATTTATTATTAATTAATAATAATTCACCATTACTTTTTATTTTATTAATATATACTTAGAGTTAGCCAAACTATAAGGTTGAAGGCTCAGTCTTCCAGATTTCCAAGAGTGTCCAAGGTTTCTGACACCAACTACAAGGCTAACAGTCCAACTGTTAAAGAAAAACACACCTTCAATTTTGACTGCAAAATTGAGGGGTTTCTAAAACCAACTGCACATTTGAGGAGTTCCTAAAAGCAACCAAAATTTTGGTAACTAGAAGGGCTCACACAGAAATCACTGAAAGTTATTATACCCATGGCTGTGGTTTCCACAGAGAAAAAGCTATAAATAGAAATCAGCCAAGAAAGAGAGTAAGAAGTCCTAAGAAAGTTCCAAATGTGAAACTTCCATTGTCCTCAGGTTATGTTTCCCACTGGCATCAATGTGTGACAACACACACCAACTATTGCCGACTAGGAAAGTTCACATGATTTTCAATGCCCAGAGTTATTTTGAGGCTTCATTAAAGAGGCATGATTGATTGATTCCTCATATGACTATACTCAGCCTTCAGGTTAACTGATACCATGTGACATAAAACCTCCGTTCTAAATCACACAGTTGATCTTTTTGGCATGGCTAGCCCCTCTCTATGACTACTGGGTATCACTGGAACCTCTTATGACTGGTCCCATCGCAAACAGACATTTATCTAACACATGACACTACCTGCTAGAAACAAGGGTGAGAGCTAGAACTTTCTTTCACTGAGGTCAAAAATTTCTGTTATGCAAAGTGGCTATTAGAGAATATTAAATGACATACATAGTTCACATTATAATTCTATCAGACAGCACTTATCTATATCTTCCCATAGGATAACTTCTTATAGTTGATTATATTATCCTGAATCAAAGTAGTAGCTTTAGATTCATATAATCAAGATGTGTCATCTTCTGCCATTTTAAGTATTTCTCTCCCTTTTTCCCCCCAGGGAATTTTCTTTTTTATTCCTACTTCCAGATCAGTTTAGTGTAACAACATATTTTCATTTCTGGAGTTGGTGTTCTATTTTGATTTTTTTTAGATTTGTTTATTTAATTATTTATATTTGTTTATTTGAAAGGCATAACAACATGAGAGAGGAAAAAGAGATAGAGAGACAACTTCTATCCTTTGATTCACTACCCAAATGGACCAATGCTAAGGTCTGGGCCAGGCCAAAACCAGAACCCAGAAACTCCTTCCTGACTTCCCACATAACTGGCAGAGAACCAAGTACTAGGACCATTATCTGCTTCCTTTCAAAGCACATCAGCAGGAAACTGGATCAGAAGTAGAGTAGCTGGGACTTGAACCAGGACTCTGATATGAGACACCAGCATTGCAAGCAGTGATTCAACAGACTGTGCCACAGAGGTGGCCCCTGTGGTCTACTTTTAGTTGCCCAAACCAGAAGTTTTATTACTAAATGAATTTCCTCTATCCTTGAAGCTGTTTTCCCTATCATGAATTCATCATTTTGGTAATCTTAACCCATTATTGAGGAAAACACCAGTATCATCTAGCAACTAAGTTATTTTTTCACTCATATACATTATATTTTTGGTACACTGTATATTAGTTATCACACATCAGGGAAAACATGTTATGTGTCTTTTTGGACTGGCTTATTTCACTAAGCATAATTGTCTCCAATTGCATCCATTTTGTGTGAAACAGTATTTCTTTTTTTTATGGTTAAGTAGTATTCCATTGTATATTTTTACCACAATTTCTTTATCTGTCATCATATTTACCTTTCTTTTTCATAGTGTATGGCTTTTGTAGAGAATAGGGATTCCAAGATTTCATAAACCCTAAATACACTTTCTATGTCTTTTTTAGTTTGATTCTTCCTTTAAAAAATCAGAATCGCACCAAGACTTTTTTTTCATTTTTAATTATCTTTATATACAGAAGATTGATTCAGTATATACTAAGTAAAGATTTCATCAGTTTGCACCCACACAGAAACACAAAGTGTAAAATACTGTTTCAGTACTAGTTATAGCATTACTTCACATTGGACAACACATTAAGGACAGATCCCACGTGAGACGTAAGTACACAGTGACTCCTGAAGTTGATTTAACAATTTGACACTCTTGTTTATGGTGTCAGTAATCTCCCTAGGGTCTAGTCATGAGTTGCCAAGGCTATGGAAGCTTTTAGGGTTCACCGACTTCAATCTTATTCTGACAGGGTCATAGTCAAAGTGGAGGTTCTCTCCTCCCTTCAGAGAAAGGTACCTCCTTCTTTGATGGCCACGTTCTTTCCACTGGGATCTCACTCAAAGAGATCTTTCATTTAGGTCTTCTTGTTTTTCCAGAGTGTCTTGGCTTTCCATGCCTAAAATATTCTCATGGGCTCTTGAGCCATATCTGAATGCCTTACGGGCTGATTCTGAGGCCAGAGTGCTATTTAGGACATCTGCCATTCTATGAGTCTGCTGTGTCTCTCGCTTCCCATGTTGGATCATTCTCTACCACTTTGATTCTATCAGTTAGTATTAGCAGACACTAGTCTTGTTTGTGTGATCCCTTTGACTCTTAGACCTATCAGTGTGATCAATTGTGAACAGAAATTGATCACTTGGACTAGTGAGATGGCCTTGGTACATGCCACCTTTATGGGATTGTATTGGAATTCCCTGGCACATTTCTAACTCCATCATTTGGGGCAGGTCCGATTGAGCATGTCCCAAATTGTACATCTCCTCCCTCTCTTTTTCCCACTCTTAATTTTAACAATGATCACTTTTCAGTTAAGATTTAAACAACCTAAAATAATTGTGTGTTAATTGCAGAGTTCAACCAATAGTACTAGAATAAAAATATACTAAAATGGATAAAGTATTACATTGTACATCAACAGTCAGGACAAGAAACAGTATTTTTCACTTTGTGTTGCTATGTGAGGGCAAACTGTTGAAATCTTTACTTAATATATACTAAACTGATCTTCTGTATATAAAGAGAATTGAAAATGTATCTTGATGTGAATGCAAGGGGAGAAGGAGCGGGAAAGGGGAGGGTTGCGGGTGGGAGGGAAGTTATGGGGGGGAGCCATTGTAATCTATAAGCTGTATTTTGGAAATTTATATTCTTTAAATAAAAGTGTTATATAAAAAAAAGAAAAAAAATTAGAATCATGCTCAACAACTTTTACCAAGTCCACCATGTAACTGCTGCAAAGACACAATCTTCCAAGTTAGCAATTTTTAGCTGTATATAACTCTCAGTCAATATTTTGAGTATTGATTCAATATATAAATATTGGTTCATGATCATTTATTCTGTACCTAAACTGTGATATCAAGCCAAGAGAAATAAAAATAATGAAGAAAAAGTTTCTGTCTTCAATGAATTCTTAGCCTGCAATGGAAACTCAACATAAAGGTTTTATATGGTCAATGTTTTAAAATTATGAGTTATTTGGAACAGGTAATCAGAGAACAGATCAAAAACCAAATTGCTCAGTCTAGAGATGAATACCTGAGCAATCTACTTCACATTATTATTAATTCATGATTTGTTAGAAGAAAAATAAAGTTGTTAGTGTTAATAAGTCATCAATTAAAAATACAACCTAGGACCAGCATTGAGACACAGAGGTTAAACTGCTACTTGCAACACTGGTATCCCATATTAGAAGGCCAGTTCAAGTCCTGGCTACTCCACTTCTGATACAACTTCCTGTTAATGTCCCTGGGAAGGCAGCAGATAATAGCCCAAGTACTTTGGCCCCTGCCACCCATGTGGAAGACCTAGATAGTGTTCCTAGCTCCTGGATTCAACCTGGCCCAGACTTGCCATTTGGGAAATGAATCAGCAGATGAAAGATTTTCCTCTCTCTCTCTCTCTCTCTGTCCTCCATTACTCTGCCTTTACAGTAAGTAAATCTTTAAAACAAATAGAACTTATAAGGAATGTATGTTGTAACAAATGAGTAAAAACAACTCAATTAGCTATGTCTCTGCAAGTAGGACTGCTAAGCCCTGGATCTTGTGAGGTTACAATAGCCCAACAACTATGTTTAGTTTTTGTTACCTTTGTATGACACTATTTTGTCATGGAACATATGCCAATTAAATGTGTACACTTTTTGTGAAGATGTTAAATGGGAATGAAAGCCAGCAGTGTAATAGCAAAATAACTGTTGTTCTTCTAGTAGGAGATTGTGCAGATCAAGCAGTTCTGTTGATGGCTTCCATTCCATGGCAAAACCACTAAGGATGACTCTAATACATACTGCATCTGCACATATGCTGCTACTTGTCTCTCTTTCATGCTTATTGTACCCTGGCTGACTTCACACATCTTGTAAATTAGTGTATAAAAATATGCTTTTTATGTACAGAATATATGTTAATAAAGTTAAGTTCTGCAAAACACAAACAACTAAAATTTCATTGGGCAGCTAAGATTTGAGAAACATTTGCATTGTATCATATGGACCACCATGTTCTAGGCACTTTGTGCCAAACTTGGATTTAGGAAAGCTGAGTCCTGATCCAACACTTGTGTTCTGCCTTTGCTGAGTGGTCTTGAGAAAATTTCTTAGATTTTCTTCAATAATTTATATGAAGAGTAGGGACAGTCTCATCTGTTGCAATTGCTGCACAGAGTGATTATAAACATTTGAAGGTTTTTTAAAATACTTAAGAAACACCTCATGAGTCTGCATGTACAATATTTTCTTTATGGTTTTATTGACCTCAGCCTCATGGGGAATTTCCATATTCCTTAAGCAAGATGGTGATTTTCAACACCCTCACATACTAATCAGTGCCTTTCAGGGAAGAGGTTTGAAATTCTTCCTGCTACTTCATAAGCCTGAAGTTGTCTATTGAAATACAGTCATAATGTTTTGATCACCCATCAAAAGAAATTAAGGCAGCAGTTAAGAATCTACTACAGAGGCATACTATTTAGGAAATCCTCAGAGATTTGGCTACACTTGAAGCCCTCAATCTATTTAACAAGAGTTTTTCTATTTCTTCTTCCTTGTGAACAGGTAGCTGCAGTTTTACCCTCAATACTAAAACATTCCCTGACAAATAGCTGTATTACCACTAAGAAGTAAAACAACCATCTTACACCATTTTTCTAGGTCCATGGAAATGTTTTCTGCTGTTAACTCATTATAAATTAACTCAATAGTGCTGAAATTAATTACCCATGCTCTTTATCTCTATTTAGAAAAATTGGAACTCCTTAGCTTTCTGTCACTGGCACTGTGAGGAGCTCAGCATAACTTTTGCATCATTTATAGTTCTCAGTAATTGTCTTAATAGGTTTAATTAGTACACTGGATTTTGTTTTCCAAGAGCTTGCATATTTTTAATAGGTTTGCTCTCTTGTTAAATGCTCTAAATGACTTTCCATGAGACCATGTCCTGAAAGCCAGACTACATATCAATAAAAAGTTTACTAAGTGCCATGGCGCACTAGGTTAATCCTTCCCCTGCAGCACCAGCATCCCATATGGGTGCAGGTTCTAGTCCCAGTTACTCCTCTCCCAGTCCAGCTCTCTGCTATGGCCTGGGAAAGCAATAGAAGATGGCCCAAGTGCTTGGGCCCCTGCACCCGCATAGGAGACCAGAAGGAGGCTCCTCGCTCCTGGCTTCAGTTCGGCACAGCTCCGGCTGCTACGGCCATTTGGGAAGTGAACTAACAGAAGGAAGACCTTTCTCTCTGTCTCTCAGTGTCTGTAACTCTACCTGTCAAATAAATAAATAAAAAATCTTAGGAAAAAAAAAGTCTACTAGTCTCAGAATGTTTTTCTCATGATTTTAAGTTCAAATATTTAGTGAGTTAAATTAAAAGCAAAATTGTAAGTGCCTTAAGAACATGCTTTTTCATGATTTTAAGTTTAAAAATTAGGTGTAAATTTTTAACCATTTAAGTAAATGTGCTCTAAAAAATAAAAGTCTAATATTGGTTCTAGAGATATTTTCCAAATCACTACAATCCAAAATATTGTATAGTTGAATAAAAATTATATCTTATATTTGAAAAGTACTTTATAGGTATTAGTCATAGTAATGTATCTGGTTCCAGTAAATGATGGACAGTAGATGATCTAAAGATTTTTAAGAGGAGATAAGTATTCTCTTTGTGTTTCTTTTCAACCAGAACTTTTACAATTCTTGTAAAATTAGGTAAAGCATAAAATTTGGAGGAAACTCTGCCAATGAATTTAACAAAAATATTTTGTTCCATATGATGTTATAGATGATAACAATCACAGGATAATAGAAGATACTTATAAAAATCACACCTGCAAGGAAGATATACTATGAGGTTCCTTTGTTTAAAGACAGAAAAATGAAATCACAAGCTGCTCTCTACAGATGAGATAATTTGGCAAATAGGAATACAAAGGAAGAGAACTCATAAATGTTCATACATTGAAAACTCAACACACAAACAAATGTTTTTGGAATGTCCATTAGATCATAGAGACTGTCATAGGTCCTGTAGACACATTAGTGAACAAAATATAATTTCTGATTGGATACAATTTATATTCCAGTGGAAAAGACAGTAATAAACAAATAAATATAAAATGTGCAATAATCCTATGATTAGAAAACAAAAAGCAGAAGAAGAGCAGAATGTTGGACTTCAAAGTAAAGAAGACAGCCAGTTAGGCTAATTAGAAAAGACCCAAGAAGGGCTGGCCCTGCGGTGCAGCCAGTTAACCCACCAGCTGCAGCACAGCGCTTGTGAGTCCTGGCTGCTCTACTTCCAATCCAGTTCTCTGCTAATGTGCCTGGGAAAGCAGCGCAGGATGTCCCAAGTGCTTAGGCCCCTGCACCCACACTGGAGATCCAGAAGAAGCTCCTGACTCCTGGCTTTAGACTAGCCCAGCCCAGGACTATTGCAGCCATTTGGGAGTGAACAAGCAGATGATTCTCTCTCATCTCTCACTCTCTCTCTCTGTAACTCTTTCAAGTAAATCTTTAAAAAGAAAAAAAAAAAAAAAAAAAGACCCAAGATAAGAGTTGAATGAATACCTGACTGAAGTAAAACAGAAAGTTGTAGGAATATCTGGTGTAAATGCACTCTATGACAAGGAAACTTTTACAATGGTCCTGAGGCTGCAGGGTGCTTAGCACACGAAAGAAACAGAATTGGGATATAAGTACCTGGAATGCAGTAGGAAACCCACCTTTTATTATTTTATATGAAATGAACTCAAGGAAAGGGAAACCAATAAAGAAATCCCATCCACAATAGCCACAAATCAAACATTTAGGAATAAATTTAACCAAAAAAGTGAAAAATCTCTACATTGAAAATTATAAAACATTGATGAAAGAAATCAAGGAAAGAAAAATGGAAACACATTCTTTGCTCGTGGGTTGAAAGTATCAATATTATTAAAATGTCTACAACCTAAAGCAACCTACAGATTCAACACAATCCCTATCAAAATATCAATGACATTCTTTAGAGATTAGGAACTACAATCCTAAAATTCATAAGGAATCACAAAAGACCCAGAACAGACAAAGGAATCCTGAGCAACAAAAATTTAAAAATCAAGCTTTTGTTAGGTACCTTGTGACTGTGACTATTAGATTTCCAGATTTTCACATACTGTTTATAAAAATACCTGTTGTTCAACACAATACAAAAACATAAAATCTTGGAATAAAATGCATAAATGTGCTGAGTTTAAAGCAATAACGTAATCAATATGTTGACCACACTTGTGTTAAGGAAAACAAAAACACTACCATAATTTATCAAACAAAAGCAAAATGACCTGGGTTTTTTTTTTTTCTGTCTTGAAAAAGTATTTGATTGTGTTTCCTCTGTCAAATAAAAATCTAAGTTGCATTTGATGTATAAGTAGAAAATATTTAAAAATCCATCACTATTTGTGGAAAATTAGACACACACATCAGAATCTGTTAGAACTGAACTTTAATTCTAAACTGGCTTAGGCATTGCTAAAAAAGGTGCTTTCTCTTAAAGTATGTGTTTTATAATAACCAGGTTAAAAGCTCCCAATTACATATTTTTGCCACTAATGTTTCTGTAATTCTAGATTTATGAGTTTAAAATAAATCACATTTTTATTTTTTAAAATTTCTAAATTTTGGAAGTATTTGTATGTTTATAATTATATATTAAATTGTACCCAGACACAAAGAACAGATGATAGACAGATTGATCAATTGATTGGTAGATAATAGATAGATTCAAAAGGTTAAAATATAATGCACTGATTTTAGAAATGCATTAAATAGAAATGATAACTAAAAATGTATGGTAGCTTTGGGATCGGCAAGGAGTGAAGGCCTATACTTCCAGGAATGGAAAGTTCCTACCTATACTTCCTGGGAAGAAAAGCCTTGTCAAGGTCCCTGCAGGTGCCTAAAGGTCAACCAATGAGGATTAGACCCGCCTCAACCTGTAACCCCCATGCCCCGAATCTATAAAAGGAGCACTCCTAATCTCTGGCGCGCGACTTCCCCGGCCCCCGCTCTGTCATTCTGTTGCTCTGTTGGGGCCATGGAACCTCGCCCAGGAGCAGAACCCCAATAAAAGCCTGTGAATTAATTGATTTGTCTGCCTGGGAAGACACCTTGCAATGTAAAACCAAAAGAATTAATATGTTCTGGCCGGCGCCGTGGCTCAACAGGCTAATCCTCCGCCTTGCGGCGCCGGCACACCGGGTTCTAGTCCCGGTCAGGGCACCGGATTCTGTCCCGGTTGCCCCTCTTCCAGGCCAGCCCTCTGCTGTGGCCCGGGAGTGCAGTGGAGGATGGCCCAGGTGCTTGGGCCCTGCACCCCATGGGGAGACCAGGAAAAGCACCTGGCTCCTGGCTCCTGCCATCGGATGAGCGCGGTGCGCCGGCCGCAGCGCGCTGGCCGCGGCGGCCATTGGAGGGTGAACCAACGGCAAAAGGAAGACCTTTCTCTCTGTCTCTCTCACTGTCCACTCTGCCTGTAAAAAAAAAAAAAAAAAAAAAAAAGAATTAATATGTTCTTACATTGGCCTCTAGAGGTTAGTCTTTTAAGGTATTTTCTCTGTAATATAATTTAGTAAAGTGGCAAGAATGCCACTTAAATATATATATATATTTCAAATATAATATTTTGAGTAGAACATAGAACACAGATGTCTGTTAACTGGTTCTGCCACTTACCAGCTGTGTAACATTCACAAGTTGCTCAACTTTCCTGAGCCTTAGCACACTCTTCTGTAAAATGATAATAATTTCCTAGTGGTTTGAAACATTAACTATCAAAATCCTAGGCAAAATACTTGGTACCTGCTAAGCTGTGCAGAAATTGGCACATATTTATTAGTAGTAGTAGCTGTTGTTTTAATGGTCATAATTACTAACCTATTTGTTGATGATGCTCCGAATAGCCTGTGTCTCAGATGAGACTGTAGTGCCTGACCTTGCCAGGATGCACCAGTTACTTGTGAGAGGGCCTTGCTCAACCTGATGTTATATTAACTTACCTTATGGCAGATGGCAATTTGTGACAGTGTTGCTCCTGGGAGGGAGTTATGTTGCATTGCTATGCCATTGTTTAATGACAAAGGTAGCACAGAAGGAAACAGTGAACAACACCTGCATAATTACAATCCCAGTGAAGGGAAATAATGAAGGTTGTTCTCACAACATTTTGGTGTAAGAATTCTTCCATTGGGGCCAGCACTGTGGCGTAGTAGGTTAAGCCTCTGCCTGCAATACTGGCATCCTATATTGGCACTGGTTTATGTCTGCTTATGGCCTGGAAAATCAGTGGAAGATGGTCCAAGTGCTTTGGCCCTGCACCCACGTGGAAGACCCAGAAGAAGCTCCTAGCACCTGGCTTTGGCTCAGGTCAGCTTAGGCCACTGCAGCCATTTGAGGAATGAAGCAGTAGATGGAAGCCCTTTCTCTCTGTCTCTCCCTCTCTCTGTCTGCAACTCTACCTCTCAAATAAATAAATAAAATCTTATTAAAAAATCTTATTGACTTACATACTCCCTTCCCCCAAGCCCAGCAAATAATAGCTGCAAACTTTTAGGTTCTAGCATTTGAGAAAGTCACACTAATAAAAGGTTTCTATGAGTAATGAACACTTCTTAAAGAACATTTATTTTACTAACCACAATAGCTTTAAGAACAATATATAGGAGTATATACACAAAATATAGCATAGATATGGAAATTTAGTATTTATGAAAAGTAGCGCCTCAAATCCATGGGGAATATATCCTATCCAAAAAAAAAAGGTTTTGAGGCAATTGGGTAACTGTCTAGAACGAAATTAGTTGGTTCAATATTTCACATGGTAAAACAGTGTAAATTTTAGAATAATCAGAAGTAAAATAGTCAACACATTCAAGCACACTCTGCTTCCCCAGAATTCCCCCAAGACCATCAACATGGAGTCAAGATACAGCACATGCTGAATAAAATCACCATTACTCCATTCAAGGCCAAGAACCTAACCTACTAGAACTTCTATCTTCTTAATCAGGAACTCCTCCTCCCTTCCTCAAACACACACACACTCACTCCTGCAAGTATCAACTCTAAGGCCTGATGGGCCTCGCTGCCTTGACTACACCCTTACTTTGAAATACCATTTATCCCTATTTATGGCCATCACCACACTGTCTAAACATCTACATTCTACAATAACAGTCCCTACATCCTCTCTTCTATCCCTTGAAGCCATTCAATTTCCGAAACTCTTCACCACTCTACCTTCTAAAATTCATGGGTACATTAGTATTAGTATTTCCTTCACCTTCCCAAACTGAAATCCAACTCTCTCCTGTGGACTCTGCGTATCTTGAAGCTCTCTGGTGATGGCTGATTCTGCCCCATAGTACTAATGTCACTGAGACCATAAGTGACATAGATGTCATTTAGCTCTAAATCTGTAGTTTTCAGATCCTAGCTTCGGATTGGCCCAGCTCCAGCCATTGTAGCCATTTGGGGAGTGAACTAGTGGATGGAAGATCTCTCTCACTCTGGCTCAACCACTCTGTAACTTTGCCTTTCAAATAAAGAAACTAATCTTTTAAAAAATTTTTGCATTATTTGCAAGTACAACAATAACAAATTACCAGACATTGGGTGGCTTAAAAAGAGAAAACTATTTGCTGATAGTTTTTAAGGCTGGAAGTCAAGATCAAGGTAAGAGCTAGGTTGGTTTCCTCTAAGACCTCTCTCTTTGGTTTGCAGATGGCTACCCTCTCCCTGCCTCTTTCACATGGTCTCTTGTATCATTCCTTGTATTTCTCTCTGTATGTTCTATAATCTTCTTCTTCTAAAGATGCCAGATTGTATGAGGGCTCTCTACAATATCCTCATTTTAAAATTATTACCTTTTTTAAAGCCCTTTAAAAGCCCTATATCCATACACAGCCATATTCTGAGATAGCTCAACATATGGATATTGGAGAAACAAAATTCAGTCCATGATACATGCAGATTACCCATCTTGTATTCTATCTTTTCGTTCCCTTGACTTCATACTTTTTGATTTTCCTGTCATTGAAGCTGTGTTCTTTTTAACTTTTATTTAATAAATACAAATTTTAAAAGTACAACTTTCGGATTATAGTGGCTTTTCCCCCCATAACCTCCCTCCTATCCACAACCATCCCATCTCCCACACCCTCTCCCATCCCATTCTTCATCACGATTCATTTTCAATTATCTTTATATAATGAAGATCACCTGGGTATATACTAAGTAAAGATTTCAACAGTTTGCACCCACACAGATACACAAAGTGTAAAGTACTGTATGAGTAGTAGTTTTACTGTTAATTCGCATAGTTCAACACATTAAGGACAGAGATCCTACATGAGGAGCAAGTGCACAGTGACTCTCATTGTTGATTTAACAATTGACACTCTTATTTATGACGTCAGTAATCACCCGAGGTTCTTGTCATGAGCTGCCAAGGCTATGGAAGCCTCTTAAGTTCACAAACTCTAAGCTTATTTAGACAAGGCCATAATCAAAGTAGAAGTTCTCTCCTCCCTTCAGAGAAAGGTACCTCCTTCTTTGATGGCCCATTCTTTCCACTGGAAAATATCTCAGTCACAGAGATCTTTCATTTAGGTCATTTTTTTTTTTGCCAGAGTATCTTGGCTTTCCATGCCTAAGGGACTCTCACGGGCTTTTAGCCAGATCCAAATGCCTTAAGGGCTGATTCTGAGGCCAGAGTGCTGTTTGGGGCATCTGCCATGCTATGAGTCTTCTATGTAACCCGTAAAGCTGTGTTCTTTTAAAACCTATGTCATATTATGTCATCTTCCCTATCTCAGCCACTCATTCCCAAGATCACATCATAGGCTTTGTCATAACTGCACCCCACCCTAAGCTGAATTTGTTGCTCCCTACTCTGACCATTCCTCTTTCCAGCTTATTCAATCTCAGTAACTCTCCAACCCCACTAAAAAGAATCATACATGGGGCTAGCTGTGGCCCCACTATGGCATAGTAGGTTAAGCCTCCACATGCAGTGCTAGCATCCCATATGAGCACCAGTTCATGTCCCGGCTGCTCCTTTTCTGATCCAGTTCTCTACTAATGACCTTAAAAGGCACTGGAGGATAGCAGAAGTGCTTGGACACTTGCACACATGAGGGGGACCTGGTGGAAGCTCCTAGCTCCTAGCTTCAGATCAACCCAGCTCTGGCCATTGTGGCCATTTGGGCAGTGAATCAGCAGATGGAAGACCTCTCTGTCTCTCCCTCTCTTTGTCTGTAACTCCGACTGTGAATAAATGATTAAATCAAATCTTTAAAAAATTAAAAAAGGTCCATATGATTTTCCCCAGCACTTGTATGTCCTCATGCAAAAGACCTCAACTAGACTCAACCAAGAAAGACTGTCTCCAAGGCTTACTGTAGTCAAACTGTTGAAAGTCAACAACAGGGGTCAGCACTGTAGCACAGAGCACCTCCATCCCATATGGATGAAGTGTGCTCACTGGCTCCAGAGTTCCTGGTCATATGTGGGGGCCACCTGAACAATGGAGTCTAGCAGAAGCTGTGTTGTGGTAGCTTGGGTTCATGGATTCCTTGGGTTCGTGGATTCCTTCTTTGAAACTAAACAGTTGCTCAGAACTCAGGAAAAATCTCAAACTAGAGCTAAAGCTCATGAGGTCTGTGGAATTCTCCTGGAGTCGAGGCAGATGGTCTTCAGCAGTGATAGAAATCATTGGTGCTTCCCTGCTTGCCTTTTCCTGGCAATGTAGAATTCTCCCACTATCTCTTAATTGAGACAAAAGTCAGAAATTGCAGTGTACTTTAGGATCCCCATCATCCCTTTGCTTATTTCCAGAGTTCTCTCCCTGCCAATATCCTTGCAGTGTAGTTCTTCTATTGTTGCCCAATTTGTTCTTGTTGGCAGAGATTGGTGAAGGATACCAGCCATCTTAAAACTTGGAACTTCATTTTAGTTTTTGAACTATAAGAAGATATTATCTGGGTACAGGTAATTGGTATAGTAGTTAAGAAGCAACTTGGAATACTGATATCCCATATCAGAGTGTCTGGGTTCAAGTCCCAGCTCCTCTGCTTCAACCCAGTGCACTACTAATGCACATCCTGGGAGGCAGCAGACAATGGCTCTAGATATGGGTACCTGTCACTCACATGGGAAATTCATGTTGAATTCTGGGGTGGACATTCAGAAAATAAAGCAGCAGATGGAAGAGCTCTCTCTATCTCTCTGGTTTTCATTGAAAATGAGAGAGAGAAAGAGAAGGAAAGAAGGAAGGGAGGGAGGGAGGGAGGAAAAGGAAAAGGGAGGAAAAGATATTATCTGTCCTCAAAATTAAATGACAAAAATAATCATTGTAGAAAAATTGCTTATAAGAAAATCATTTCAGGAACGGTTGCTGTGGCACAACAGATATAGGTTAAGCCAACACTTGGGATGTTCACATCCCATATTTAAGTCCATGACTTGAAACTAAGCTACCCTGCTTCTGATTCAGATTCCTGCTAATGTGCCTAGGAGGCAGCACTTGGTGGGCCAAATACTTGGGTCCCTGTCACCCATGTGGGAGACCTTATTGGAGTTACTGGCTGGATCCTGGCTTTTGCTTGACCCAATCCTAGCTACTGCAGAAATCTATCCCTTTCCCCAACCCCACTTTGGCTTTCAAATAAATGATTTTTTAAAAAAGAAAATGACATCAGTACTGCATTACTGAAAAAGAATCTGCTTCATTTTGTGAATATCTTGATTGAACTATTTATTTATACTAAATATAAAACCAGAAGAAAAATTTTCTCCAATTTGATTTTTAAAAATTATGTTGATGGAAGAACAGGGCCTGGGAAAGAATACATTGTTGTAATTTATTAATATTGCAGGCTGGCACCCATGTCAGGAACCCAGATAAAACAAGGGATGAAGCATTATTAACATCAGAAGCAACCACTGACAGTGAGTTAACCACTTGCAGAATGAATAAACAGGTGTATAGCCACTTTAAGCATAATTTCCACATAATAGGAGCAAATAGATACACAAAAAAAGAAATCTTCTCATGTAAAGAAGGAGAAATTGGACCACAGAGCAGTAACACGACACCATAGTTGAAATAAGTCAGGATAGTGGATAAGGAAAATAGCAACAGAGGAGCCCCCCCCCCAACTTACATGTGAAATTAATCTTTCTTACTAACTACAGTTCAAACCAACATTTGAAAAGGCCTGAATCCTAATGTCCCACCTTTAGGAACCAAAACCAAGTATTAAAAAGTGGTGAGTAGGGCCAAGTAGATTTCTTGAACAATGCCTCAGAAGAAGTCTTCACCAAAACCTTAGAGATCAAAGGAGCACAAACAAGTTAACTAAAAACATAATTGAAGAAGAACATAAGAATGAATGGAATTTGGAATGTTTTACTGAAAAACAGTGAGGGGAAATAAGAGAATTTTTCAAAATGTTCAAGGAAAATAGAATTTAAACATTTAAAAAGTTTATTTTTATGAAGTTTTTTAAAGATTTATTTTATTTATTTGAAAGGCAGAGTTACAGAAAGAGGTAGATACACAGAGAGAGATCTTGCATTTGCTGGTTCACTCCCCAAATAGCTGCCAACAGCCAGACCAACGCTAAGAACCAGGAGCTTCTTCCGGGTCTTCTGCATTGGTCCTCTGCTGATTTCCCAAGGTGCATTTGCAGGGAGCTGGATTGGAAATGGAGCAGCTTAGACTCGAAAGGCTGGCGCAGCAGTTTGGAGCTTTAACCCACTGCACCACAGCACTGGCCCTAAAATCTTTTTAAATTTCTTTTTCTTATTATTTTTTTTTTGAAAGCAAGCGAGACAAATTGAGCTCTCCCATCTGCTGGTTTACTCCCAAATGCCCACAAAAGCCAGTCTAAAAACCAAGAGCCAGACCAAGTCAAACCAAGTCTCCCACAGAATGGTAGGGACCCAGCTATTTGAGCCATTACTAGCTGTAGTCCAGGGTATCAATTAGCAAGAATCTGGAACTGGAAGTGGAACTAGGACTCAAGCCCAGGCACTTTGAGTGGGCTATGACATCCCAAATGGCATCTTAACTGCTTAAACAAAACACCTGCCACACAAAAATATTTGTTTAAATCCATGCAAATGACAAGTCTTCAAAAAGTTCATGAAAAAATTCATATTATGCATAAAGTATGCATGGATTTCAAAATTATTATACTAATTAAACTTATCTTTTAATTGCATATTTCCACAAAATTTTAGAGTACCTTCATAGAATTGGAATCAACAAAATGAAATATTATTTGATTACCAATCAAATTCTACCTTGAGAATTACAGAATAAAAGTAAAATACAGGGGCAAGCACTTGGCCTAGCAATTAGGAAACTGGTTAGGTTGCCCATGTCCCACATCAGAGTACTTGGGTTTGACACCTGGTTCTGGCTCCTGACTCCAGCTTCCTGTTGGTGCAGAGCCTGAAAGGCATTGGTGATAGCTCATATGGTTGAGTCTTTACTAACCATGTGGGAAACCTGGATTGAGTTCCTGGCTCTTGGCTTCAGTCCTCCAGCCATTACAGATACCTAGAGTGCAGCGGTGGGTTGGGTGGTCTCTTTCCATCTCTCTCTCTCTTTCTCTGTATGTGTGTCTGTGTGTGTGTTTCTCTCCATCTCTCTGTCTCTCAAATAAATAAATGACAATTAAAAACAGAACACAAACCTTGCATTCAAGTAGCTTGGAAAATAAGACTTACAGATTATAATAAAGATTGCAAACTGGTCACTTACGGGTAGATCCAGCAAAGAAATGTTATATTACAGAATGACATATCTATATTTAAAATGTTATACTATGGGGCCAGTGCCATGGCTCACTTGGTTAATCCTCCACCTGTGGCACCGGCATCCCATAAGGGCGTTGGATTCTAGTCCCAGTTGCTCCTCTTCCAGTCCAGCTCTCTGCTGTGGCCCAGGAAGGCAGTGGAGGATGGCCCAAGTCCTTGGGCCCCTGCACCTGCATGGGAGACCAGAAGGAGGTACCTGGCTCCTGGCTTCAGATCGGCACACTCCAGCCGTGGCAGCCATTTGGGGGATGAACCAACGGAAGGAAGATCTTTCTCACTGTCTATCTCTATCTGTCAAATATTTTTTTTAAATGTTATACTACAATTTCAGATAAAAATGTGTAGTTTTCATCTTCACTTTGAAAACTAGGACACAGAAGATTAGCAAATGTTTGGAGGAAGAAGTCTTTCAGGTACCATGGGATGCATCTTACACTGAAGAAAGAAGATACGCTAGGTGAAAGGATGAGAGGGGGGCCTGTGGCCTACAAAGCTTAATGCAAGGTGCAAGATATATTATTCAACTTGGAAGTCATAATCAAATACCATAGGCTAAATGTCTTAGAGAACAGAAATTTATTTTCTCACAGTTCTAGATGTTGGAAGTTAGAGATGAATGTACCAGCGTGGTTTGGTTCTTGTGAGGGCTCTCTTCCTGGCTTGCAGACTGCATTTGTCTTACTATGAACTTTTTTTTTTTTTTTGTGGAAACAATAGCTTTATTTTACCATTTCACACACACTCACACATATGCTGGATTACAATATTGAACCCCATAGGTAAGTACAAGTAACATACATCAATTAAGAATAACTAGCCGGCGCTGCAGCTCACTAGGCTAATCCTCCACCTGTGGCGCCAGAAAACGGGGTTCTAGTCCCGGTTGGGGTGCTGGATTCTGCCCCGGTTGCCCTCTTCCAGGCCAGCTCTCTGCTGTGGCCTGGGAGTGCAGGGGAGGATGTTACTATGAACTTTTAAGGTGGAAAGAACATAATCTCTCTCTGTCTCATCCAACCCCTGCCCCTGCCAATTGTCTTTTCTAATAAGGTCCTTAATTCCATCATAAGGATCCTGCCTTCTTGACTTTATCTAATTCCAGTTTCCTGTCTGTGAAAGATACTACCTTGTATATCATCATCTTTGAGAGTCTGAACATCAACATGTGAAGGATATTGGGTACACAAACACACAGTCCATTACAAAGGACTATGAGAGAGGAGCATTCTGGCATAGCAGGTAAAGCCACTGCTTGGGATGCCCACATCCCATATTGGAGTACCTGGCTCAAGTCCTGGCTGTGCCACCTCTGGTCTACCTTCCTGCTAATGAAGCTGAAATAGCAGCAGAGGATGGCCCAAGTACTTGATCCCAGCCACCCATGTAGGAAACCTGGATGGAGTTCTTGGTTCCTGGCTTCAGCCTGGCCCAGTCTCAGCTGTTGCAGGCATCTGGAGTTTGAACCAGCAGAGGAAGTTCTCTCTCTCTCTCTCTCTCTCTCTCTCTGTAATCTTGTCTTTCAAGTAAATAAATAAATCTTTTTTTAAAAAAGCAAAGAACTAAGGTTAAATGCTTGTTAAGTAACAGATTTGCATATTAGTAAAAGCCTTGATGAAAGACAATTTTTCAATTATATCACTCTGCATTTTATTTCTTTAAAGATTTATTCATTTATTTATTTGAAAGGCAGAGTTATGGGGCCGACACCATGGCACACTAGGTTAATCCTCTGCCTGAGGTGCCGGCATCCCACATGTGCACTGGTTCTAGTCTCAGTTGCTCCTCTTTCAGTCCAGCTCTCTGCTGTGGCCCAGGAAGGCAGTGGAGGATGGCCCAAGTTCTTGGGCCCCTGTACCCACATGGGAGACCATGAGGAAGCACCTGGCTCCCGACTTCCAATCGGCGTAGCTCCAGCCAATGCAGCCTTTTGGGGAGTGAACCAACGGAAGGAAGACCTTTCTCTCTGCCTCTCTGTCTCACTGTCTGTAACTCTACCTGTCAAATAACTAAATAAGAAAATCTTAAAAAAAAAAAAAAAAAAAAAGAAAGAAAGGCAGAGTTAGAGAGTGAGAGAGGGAGATACAGAAAGAGAGACATCTTCCATCAGTTGGTCCACTCCCCAATGGCTCCATCAGCCCGGGCAAGACCAAGCCAAAACCAGAAGCCAGAAACTCTCCAGTTCTCCCACATAGGTGCAGGGATCTGAGCATTTGGGCCACCCTCTGCTGCCTTCCCAGGAACGTTAGCAGAGAGCAAGATTGGAAGTAGAGCAGCTGAGTCTTAAACCAGCACCCATATGGGATGCCAGCATCATAGGCAGTGGTTTAACCCACTACACCACAATGGTGGCCCCCTCTCTATATTTCAAATTCAATATACTTATTAATCTTTTTCTATTCAAACTTAACCTTCTACTTTATAAATGTTACCTTCAAATCCATCCCATTTACACCTCCTCCTTCTATTCATCACTTGTTGAAAAAGTAAGCACATCATTTATATAAACACAATATATAATAAACACATAAGGAAACTTATCTTGTTAGCTTATATTTACCTTTCATACAAAACAGTACTTTTACTGCACAGAGATTTAGAAATGGTCAGAATAAAATTATTTTAGTGATGCTAAATACAGTCAAATGAGATTATAAGTTTAACTGTAGGCACTCTAACAATACGAAAGCATTCCACCTATTTTGCAAAACAGCTGTTAAATATTTAATTTTTTATAACCCTTTTATTTAAAGAATATAAATTTCCAAAATACAGCTTATAGATTACAATGGCTTCCCTCCCATAACTTCCCTCCGACCCGCAACCCTCCCCTTTTCCACTCCCTCTCCCCTTCCGTTCACATCAAGCTTCATTTTCAATTCTCTTTATATACAGAAGATCAGTTTACTATATATTAAGTAAAGATTTCAACAGTTTGCCCTCACATAGCAACACAAAGTGAAAAATACTGTTGGAGTACTAGTTATAGTATTAATTCACAATATATAGCACTTTAAGGACAGAGATCCTGCATGATATATTTTTAATTGATTAATTTTCTATGCAATTTCCAAGTTAAACCGAGGTAATAAGAACAAGGAAGACACTATGACACCCCCAAATGAAAAAGACACCCCAATTCAAGATTACGAAGATGATGAAATAGAAGAAATGCAAGAAGCAGATCTCAAAAAATTGATAAGAACACTAAGAAGTACTCAAAAACAAATTCTTGAACTACAGAAATCCTTAATGGACAAGGTAGAAAATCTCTCTCGTGAAAATGAAATATTAAGGAGGAATCAAGCTGAAATGAAACAACTAGTAGAACATGATACTGTGATAGTGACGAGAAATCATAATGAAGTGAAGAATTCAATAGATCAAATGAAAAACACATTAGAGAGCCTTATAAACAGAATGGGTGAGGCAGAAGAGAGAATACCATACTTAGAATACAGAGAACAGGAAAATATACAGTCAAACCAAAGAAAAGAAGAGGAAATTAGAAATCTAAAAAATATTGTTGGGAATCTACAGGATACTATTAAAAAACCCAACATTCGAGTTCTAGGAGTTCCTGAAGGCATGGAGAGGGAGAAAGGATTAGAAGGCCTTTTTAGTGAGATAATAGGAGAAAATTTCCCAGTTTTGGAGAAGGACAGAGACATCCTAGTACAGGAAGCTCATAGAACCCCTAGTAAACATGACCAAAAGAGATCCTCATCACGACACATTGTAATTAAACTCACCACAGTGAAACAGAAAGAAAAGATCCTAAAATGTGCAAGAGAGAAACGTCAGATTACTCTGAGAGGATCTCCAATTAGACTCACAGCAGACTTCTCATCAGAAACCCTACAAGCTAGAAGGGAATGGCGAGACATAGCCCAGGTACTTAGAGAGAAAAACTGCCAGCCCAGAATATTATATCCTGCAAAGCTCTCATTTGTGAATGAAGGTAAAATAAAGACCTTTCATTGCAAACAGAAATTGAAAGAATTTGTTGCCACTCGTCCAGCCCTGCAAAAGATGTTTAAAGATGTGTTACACACAGAAACACGGCCATCAAAATGAAAGAAGGTAAATGTAGGGAACCTCACAGCAAAAGATCACAGGAAATTCAAAGCATACATTTGGATAAAGAAATTATGGGACATGTACTCTATAGAATACTATACAGCAGTCAAAAACAATGAAATCCGGTCATTTGCAACAAGACGGAGGAATATGGAAAACATCATGCTGAGTGAATTAAGCCAGTCCCAAAGGGACAAATATCATATGTTCTCCCTGATCGGTGACAACTAATTGAGCACCAAAGGTGAAACCTATTGAAGTGAAATGGACACTATGAGAAACAGTAAATATTTAATTTTTAAAACACATGCTTCTAAAAAATCTGCTTTTGCCATAAAAGTCACCTTATTTACATCTCTGTTATTCTCCCTTCCAGCGTCTCTTTTGAAAGCAGGTGGCTTGCAGTTCATAATTAGCAAAATATTAAAATAGACCATCAGAATGAATCCTGTCAAGCATCTACAAGAAAGAACTTTTTTTTCAGAGTATAGTCCAATTCATACTAGTAATAGCACGGACAATAATCAGCTATGCACAGACCAGGGACTAACATCACACTCCTTGCCCAACCTTCCCGTTACTGGACCTCACTATTAGAACCCCAAAACTGTACTTGGAATCAGCCTTAGCTGTGACAAATAGAAGAAAGACTTGTGTTTGTTTATTTGTTATTTGAAAGACAGAGAGACAGAGAGCTCTCATTTATTCATTCTCTCCTCAAGGCCCACAGTAGCTCCTAGTTGGAACCAAAGAGAGGGACTCACCTGAGTGAACTTCTGTCAACATGAGCGGCAGAGACTCAACTACTTGAGCTATCACCACAACTTCTCAGGGTTTGCATTAGCAGGAAACCGGAGCTAGCAGACAGCTAGTGTTGAACCCAGGTACACCAAATGGGACACAGGTGTCTTAATTGACATCTTAAACTCTAGGCTTAACGCCTACCCTATGAACTTGTTTTTGATCATAATGTTCTGGAAAAGGACATCTGAAAGTCTGTATGATTCAATCTACAGATTTCAGAGACACCAACTAGTCTTGGCTCTTGGCTCTGCCCTTATTAGCTCCTTAACCATTTAACCACTCTGAAATTCATTTCCCTAATCTGACAAAGTAATACAATAATACTGAGTTGTTATTATTATGAATTACGTTCTTAACACAGTGTCTGACAGAAAGGAGGTCCTTAGATGCAAGTGAAAGGGCAGGCAGAATACTGAGCATGAATTAATTTCTCTTCTTTCTGGAACCACATTGTTTTAGAGTTGTTTTGTTTCATTTTTATCAAGGCACAAGGACACAAGGACAAAAAAGAACAGAAAAGTAGAAGAAAGCAACAAATTCTAGAAGCCAGAAAGTCAATGACAACTGAGTAATGGTAACTGGCAACAGTCGCAGGAAGGCAAAATGCAAAGCTAGTAATGGAAAAGGCAAGTGGCAACCTTATTTGCAGCATATAACTGCCCTCCTCTGGAAGTGTAGCTGAAAACAAAGCAAAAACAGGCAGATTAATGAAAAGTCTTTTTTAAGAATCATTTTTCTCACCATTCTTTCACCAAATGAGCTTGGGTGATTGTTTCTCCCATGTAAGCTTTTTTAATCCTGAATGTTGATACTCTCATCCCATGCAGTTGACAGATGTTGAAAGCTAGGATGATCATTCTTCAGGCAAGAAGCGGGAAGGGTTTTTTCAGAAGAATCTAACCTCTACCTTAAAGAATAGGGACCTGAGAAACAAAAGAGAAAAAGGCTTCTTAAAAGAAATAGAAACTATTCAGGGAGAAGAAATTTTCAAAATAGTAAGACCCTTGAAAATATAATATAGGGGTCACGATTAGGATGGCTGAAAGGGAGGGAGCATACTGCTCTAGTCTAGAAGATAGCTTTAGAAAAGTGGAGAGCGTGCAGTCTCAGGGAAGAGTTAGGGAAAAAAATAGCAGAGGAAGTGCAAAGCAAATTAGAGGAACACTGTGGATCTTTGTGGATGGTATAGACATGCACAACTCAGAACCCCAGCAACTGAGAACCTCAGCACCAGCTCTGGAGTGACATGAGCCCAGACTGCTGCAAGTATGATGTATGACCCCTACCTTACACCTTTCACAAAAATCCACTCAAAGTGGATTAAGACATCTATGAGCCAATACCATCAAATTATCAGAAAACATTGGGGAAACCCTGCAAGACATTGGCATAGTCAAAGAGTTCTTAAAAAGACCCCAAAGGCGCAGGCAGTCAAAGCCAAAATTGACAAATGGAATTACATCAAATTGAGAAGCTTCTGTACTGCAAAAGAAACACTCAGCAAAGTGAAGAGACAACAGACAGAATGGGAGAAATTATTTACAAACTATACAACTAATAAAAGATTAATAACCAGAATCTATACAGAGATGAAGAAACCCAACAACAAAACAAACAACCCATTTAAGAAATGGGCAGAGGATTTAAACAATTATTTTGCAAAAGAAGAAACCCAAATGGTCAACAGACACATGAAAAAATGTTCTGGATCACTAGCCATTAAGGAAAAGCAAATCAAAACCACAATGAGGTTTCATCTCACCCAGTTCAGATGACTTTCATACAGAAATCAACAAATAACAAATGCTGGTAAGGATGTGGGAAAAGGTACCCTAGTCTACTGTTGGTGGGAATGTAAACTGGTAAAGCTACTAAGGAAGACAGTATGAAGATACCTCAAAAATCTGAATATAGAGCTACCATATGACCCAACCTTCCCACTCCCGGGAATTTACCCAAGGGAAATGAAATCAGCATATGAAAGTTATCTGTACCCCCTTATTTATTGCAGCTCAATTCACAATAGCTAAATATGGAATCAACCCAAATACATTTCAACAGAAAATTGGATAAAGAAATTATGAGAGATATATACACCATGGAATACTGCACAGTGGTAAAAAAAATAAAATAAAATTCTGTCATTTGCAACAAAATGGATGAATCTGGAAAACATCATACTTGGTGAAATCAGCCAGTCCCAAAATGATAAATACCATATGTTCTCCCTGACCTGTGATAACTAATAGAGCACCTAAAAGGCAATCTGTAGAAGTGAAATTGACTCTTTGAGAAGCAATGACTTTGAACAGCCCTTGAGGAAAAGTTTTTCATACTGTTTGTTGAACTCTTTACTTAACAGAGTTAATCATATGTGTATAAAGTTAATTGAAAATAGATCTTAGTAAAAATTAAGAGTTGTAAAAAAAGAGAGGGAGGAGGAAGAGAGGTGGGACTGTGGGTAGGAGGATAGGCATCATGGGAAGAATCATCACATTCCTACAGTTGTAATTATGAAGTGTATGAAGTTTGTGACTGTAAAGCTGTAGAATTCCGCATACATTCCTCCAGACTGACTTCTAAGGGTAGTTTAAAAACTTGCCATGGGACCCCAAATCCCCTTAAGTTAAGTTGTAAAAATAGCATTTTAAGTGTTAAAATTATCATATGGATAGGATTAAGTGTTCAAATGACCATACAGATAGAATCAACTGTTAAAGGGATCACATAAACAGGATTAAGTGATTGTTAATAATAACAGAATTAAAAAGGAGTGAATGCTCCAACATGGGAAGCAGTCCACTGTAGGGACTCTGACCTCAGAATTAGCCCTGAAGGCATTATGGTCTGGCTGAAAAGCCCGTGAGAACATTTCAAGCATGAAAAGCTTGTGATAAAAAGTGTCCTACATGAAGGACTTCTGTGGGTGAGACCTGAGTGGAAAGAACTGGTCATCAAAGAAGAATGTACTTTCTCTGCAGGGAGGTTAGAACTTCCACTTTCCTTACAGCTTGTCTAAACACTGATGGAGTTAATGGATTCAAAAGACTTCCATAGCCTAGGTAGCTCATGTCAAGAGCCCCAGGTGATCACTGACGAGATACATAAGAGTGTTAATTGTAAGATTAACAGGAATCACTGTACTAACTTCTCATTCAGGACCTCTGTCCTGAAAGAGTTGTATTATGAGAGTTAACAGTAAAACTGTTCTCAAAGATTTATTTCATTTTTGTGTATTAAGCAGAGGATATTCTTATGAATCATAAGTTTTAGTTATGTCTAAGTGTCCAACTCCATTGCTTATTTTCTTAGGTGCTTCCTTAATTAATATTAAAACTTATTCTCAAGGACTTTCTTTATTTTAATGTATTAGGTGGATGATATTCTTGTATCTCTTAAGTTATAGCACTCACAAAAGATGTATCATTCTTGGGTGCTTCCTTAAAATTAATTAAGTTTCTAAAAAAAAAAAGAAGAAAGTGAAATTAATTTGGAGATCTAATGACTTTGAACAGACCTTTCTAGACCACTGAGGAACAGTTTTGTTGTTTTTGTTGTTGTTGTTGTTGTTGTTCATTCACATTGTTTAACTCTTTATTTAGTATATAGTTGGTCTTCTGTGTATAAAGTTAATTGAAAATAAATCCTAGTAGAGAATAGGACTGGGAATGGGAGAGGGTGCGGTGGGACTGTGTGTGGGAAGGTGAGTGTGGTGGGAAGAATCACTATATTCCTAAAGTTGTACTCATGAAACGCATGAAGTTTGTATTCCTTAAATAAGAAGTTTCTTTGGGGAAAAAAAGAAAATGTAATATAAAATACTGCATCTACCAGAAAGAGATCATAATACTGTTTTTAAAAAAGGAATATCAGGCCAGCGCCATGGCTCAATAGGCTAATCCTCCGCCTGCGGCACCAGCACACCGGGTTCTAGTCCCGGTCGGGGTGCTGGATTCTGTCCCGGTTGCCCCTCTTCCAGGCCAGCTCTCTGCTGTGGCCCAGGAGTGCAATGGAGGATGGCCCAAGTGCTTGGGCCCTGCACCTGCATAGGAGACCAGGAGAAGCACCTGGCTCCTGGCTTCAGATCAGTGCCCTGCACTGGCCACAGCGTGCCAGCCGCGGTGGCCATTGCAGGGTGAACCAAAGGTAAAGGAAGACCTTTCTCTCTCTCTCTCTCTCTCTCTCTCACTGTCCATTCTGCTTGTCAAAAAAAAAATAAATAAATAAATAAGGAATATCAGAGAAGAAGAGCTTCCTGGTCTCCACAATAGGCAGTGACACAATAAGTGGAGTGATTGTATCCTCAAATCAGCAAATGGATATGTTGGTAGCTTTTGATTCTGACTCCCTGCTATCTCATGTTTTCTTTACATTCATCTTTCCTCACTCCCTGCCTCAATTTGATGTCCTTTATCTGTGCACCTAATATATCTTGTGCATACATCTTTTTTATCACATATACAATATGCCACAGCTGTTTATACATAGTTGTCTATCTCTCATTCTAGAGTGTGATCCTTCCCCCAGGAAAGGGACTGGGTGTCACCAACACATAGCATAGTGTCTGACAAATTAGAACATGCTCCATAAATATTTGAGTGAATAAACTGAATAGATGGGTGAATGCTGTCACACCAGTTTGGTATGTCACCATACTAAAAAGCCCAAAAGTCCATTATGGGCTTTACTGAACTGTCATGCTGAACTTCAGCTACACTACTATCTAAAATGAAAGAGTCAAAAAATGTTTGGGTAGAGGAAGAAAGGAAAATTAGTACCCTTCATTTGGTAAAGAATGTCAATGTTAACAGTAAAGATTAATTATTTAAAAGAAAACAACTCTATAGAATTCTACTTCAATTCTAAAGGCAAATACTCTGATACTATGGTTCAACTCCAAATTTCCATTTGATCATATATAAAGATGGTGATCATATATAAAGATGGTGCTGTGGCACAACAGGTTTAGCCACCACCTGCAGAGCTGGCATTCTATATGGGCACTGATTCCAGTCCTGGTTGCTCCACTGGCAACCCAGCTCCCTGTTACTGTGCCTAGGAAGGCAGCAGAAGATGGGCCCTTCCCCCAATGTGGGAGATACAAAAGAAGCTTCTGGTTCTTGGCTTTGGCCTGTCCCAGCCTGGGTCATTGCAGCCATTTGGGTAGCAGACAAGCAGACAGAAAATTTCTTTCTCTCTGTCTCTCTCCTTGTAACTCTTTCAAATAAATAAATAAATCTTTAAAGATGAAGAAATAAAGATATTTTCTTCTTTATTTTCTGATGCTTCTGCAATGTGCAGGTATTACTTGTATAATAAAATTTAATTTTGTACATAAAATAGTATCAATTCAAATCAGTACTAAAATACTCAGAATTTTTTTCAAAAATCCATACTTATTTATGAAATCTATTTTGAGCCAACAATATTATAGAGTTCTCAACCTTGTCCATGAATTGTGATCACCAGTGAAGCTTGGTTAAAAAAACAGACAGTATCCCAGGCTCTTCCCAGGTTTATAGAACCAAAATCTATAGGCACAGATCCAGGTATGCATATTCTAAAAAGCCACATGTGTAATCCTGACGTCTAGCAAGCATGATAGCCACTACTAACAGAACATATGAAGGTTCATTACAGATTCATTTTCTTAAGTCAAGAGCCCTGATACTAGCCAATAAATCCATCAGGGACTTTAATCATAACTGATAGATAGGAAAGTAATCATTAGTTGGGCAAGAGGTGGGATGAAAGAATACAAAAGAACAGCATTTCTCAAATGAACACTGAACACAATTTAAATCGGATCCAAAGTATCTGTTTTATGAAGACAATGAGTAAAATAGGATTTATCAGGCTTATTTCAAGTTTATCTTGCTTTTCTATAATTCTAACTGCTTAGGAGTAGTTTCTTAGAGGATTACTTCCAGTAAAACCCACCCTCTTATCCCTTTTGCCAGAAATTCTTTCCAAAGCCTATAAAAGCTTATTTCAGTTCTTAAGAAGCTGGCTAATCAAAGGGATGTTCAAGTTCATTTGCCTGATGTCCTTTGCTAGGAGCTGACACTGAAATAAGGGCTTGCCGCATATACATTTGAGCTATTAAAAAACCATGCCTTCTTACCATTTATCTTATTTTTATTTTCTATACTAAAAAGTGAAAATTCCGTTATCATGCTATTTTGTTTTTATTCACCATATTGCAATTGAATGGCATCACTATTATATTAATTTAATGGATCACCTCTGCAATTGAGTGTGAATACTATCAGTTTATACCCTTCTAGAGTTATTAATTTCTGTGTCTTCATTGTATTATTTAATGTAGTGCTCAGTAAATAATGCTACACAGAGAGGCTTTAACCTATCCCCAAAGCCTAAAACAAGAATATAAAGCCAGTGGTGTATTAACTTTGAAAATAAATCAATCTTATCTTGTAAAAAGAAGATAAAAGGCAGTTCTGTCAGCAAGGACACAATGCTTAAGGCTGTAAACCATACCTGAGAATATAAAGAGAAGCCTGAAAGCATGTGTTAAATTTTGTTTCCCATCCTTGGTGAAAGTCTTCAATTCAATGGACATTAAAAAAAGAAAGAAAAGAGCAGATTCAGCCATCCAGATATCTCCTTATGTTGCCTATGTTGATAAAGCATAAACCTAACAATAACAACAATCATTATGTTACTTCATAGCATTTTACCTGAAACTGAAAATTGAATTCTTAAGTGCAGCCATTACATTATCAAATAATGTCCTAAAGCATATAGATTAGAAAACTACATAGAGAACATAATAGCATATATCAGAAGAGCAACAAAATAGTTCCTCAAATCAGTAACAAAATTTAGTGCAAATTAAATATCTGCAGGTCCATGTAGGAAAGATATTTGGATAATACAAGAATTATTCTCTAGTTTTTGTCAAAGGCACTCAACACATTTATAAATGATAGAGAAAGCTGGATTAAAGGATTGACAAGTGGATTAGAAGCCCCTTGTATTATGAGTTCCTTTGGGTGGAAACTGAGACTGATTCCTCCTCCCTATCCTAAAGCCTAGCACAGTGTTAGGTATGTAGAAGGAGCTTAGCAACATTAAAAAGAATGAAACAGCCAAGATTCTTAAATACAGTCTACTACGACCAGCATAACTGACAATTCCCACACTACGGGAATTCCCACACTCTTTTGAGTAAAACATATGTAGAGATTAGATAAAAACAAAATGTGTGAAGTGCTTTATCCTTTGGTGTAAATTAGCAGAGTAGCTGCAGAAGAGAGCTGGAAGAATTAGAAACTCAGCTATCTTGTCTACTCACAGTCATTCATAGGAATAGCATAACATACTGCATAGTGGTTTTATAAGAAGCTAGGAATTGAATTATCATATAGCAATAAAATTTAAAAAAACGACTGTGAGGGGCTGGTGCTGTGGCTTAGCAGGTAAAGCTGCTGCCTGCAGTGCCAGCATCCCATATGGGGTGTGGTTCAAGTCCCAGCTGCTCCACTTCTAATTCAGCTCTCTGCTATGGCCTGGGAAAGCAGAAGAAGATGGTCCAAGTCCTTGAATCCCTGCACCCACCTGGGAAGACCCGGAAGAAGTCCCTGGCTCCTGATTGGCGCAGCTCGGGCCATTGCAGCCAATTGGGGAGTGAACCAGTGGATGGAAGACCTCTCTCTTTCTCTCTGCCTCTCCTCTCTCTGTGTAACTCTGACTTGCAAATGTAAATAAATCTTAAAAAAGAAAAGAAACCACTGTGAAATGCAATAACCGGGTTTAGTGTCAACACACATAGCATGGAGCAAAAAAATCTAGATCAAAGATAAGTCAGTAAATCTTCACCTATTTTCTGATCTCTAAAATGAGGCTAATAATAACAACGCCACCACATAGGCCTTTTATTTTTTTATTTTTTAAGACTGGGAGTCTCTTGAGCATAAAAAGCATGAAATAAGTGTTAATCATCATCAAAATTATTAATATTAAGATGATATGAATGGTGTTACAATAAACACTGTAGAGGATTGGATCATTGCGTACAAGGAGTTTAAAGTGCACTAGAAAGGATAAAGAATATGCAGACAGAGATGCTACATGTCTTGGCTTCCACATTTGTGAATTAGGATAGTAACACAAACTTTATAAACTTTGAAAATTAGATTTGTGTGTGTGTGTGTGTGTGTGTGTGTGTGGTAAGCATGCTAGCAAAGTTTAATGAAGAGAAATAATGGAGTGCTCCTGACAGGCCAGGCAGGCATCTCAGTAAAGAACTTAGAGCAAGGTCTGCATTCAGACTGTTTTTATGGATATTGGGTGTTGACCTTTTTTATTCCTCTCCCTACATCCTTTCTGGAATATTGGGGCTAGAGGGCTTTCTGGGTAAACAATTTTTCCCAGAACTTCACAGTAGCATCCCTGGTAAAGGGCAGATGAAATTTCTCTTAACTTGGCTGGCGCCGTGGCTCAACAGGCTAATCCTCCGCCTTGCGGCGCCGGCACACCGGGTTCTAGTCCCGGTCGGGGCGCCGGATTCTGTCCTGGTTGCCCCTCTTCCAGGCCAGCCCTCTGCTGTGGCCCGGGAGTGCAGTGGAGGATGGCCCAGGTGCTTGGGCCCTGCACCCCATGGGGAGACCAGGAAAAGCACCTGGCTCCTGGCTCCTGCCATCGGATGAGCGCAGTGCGCCGGCCGCAGCGCGCCGGCCGCGGCGGCCATTGGAGGGTGAACCAACGGCAAAAGGAAGACCTTTCTCTCTGTCTCTCTCTCTCACTGTCCACTCTGCCTGTAAAAAAAAAAAAAAAGAAAGAAATTTCTCTTAACTGTCCCAAAGAAAGGGCTGGGACATCCACCCAGGTTACTGAACAATGGCAAAACTTTTGATATGTAAATGATGGTTTACTTCCAAGGTTTGCTTCCTTGTTCCATCAAACAGAAATTCCCATTTTTCTTCCCTCTCATCCACATAGACTCATGTCTCCCTACCTACTTTAACATTCCTTCCTGAAGAGATGTAACCCATAATGTTATGGGGTAACATGAATGAAGGTCCATCTGCTATATTTTCTTCAGAGTTGACATATGGGTCTAGAGCTGCTTATGGGTATTCTCTTGCTATGTGTCTTACAGTGTTCAAAAATGATTGCTTTGCACTGTCCAGAGGACTGGTCATATTATCTGAAGCAATAAGCTGGAAGCTCTGGAGCTGGATGGTTTGTACTCTGTTAGACAACACAGACCACAGCATCAAAGACATATATGGTGCAAAGAGAAGTAACAAGAATATGGAAGGTATAGGACCAAGGAGGGGTAACAGCCAGGATTTCTTTCTCTTTATTTAAAACTTATTTTATTTATTTGAAAGGCAAAGTTACATAGAGAGGGAAAGGGGGAGAGAGAGATCGTCCATCTGCTGCTTCACTCCCCAAATGGCCACAACAGCCATGGCTGGACCAGAAAGAAGCCAGGAACCAGGAACATCATCCAGGTCTCCCACATGGACGCAGGGGCCCAAGGACTTGGGTCATCTTATGCTGCTTTCCTAGTGCATTAGCAGGGAGCTAGATTGGAAATGGAGTCACTGGGACTGGGACTGGCACATATATGAGCAGTAGGCAGCCCCATCAGGATTTCTATGACAAGATGTTAAGCAAATATTCCAGCCTTATACATACTGGTCCTGGAGTCATCTGACCAAACCCAAGAGATGACGGACATGGTTTTGTTCTTGTCCAGTTTGACACGCCTTCCAAAAAAAATTAAAAAAAAAAAAAAAGCTTTGGACAATGACATGGATAATCCCTTGGGCCTGCCACTTACGAAGGACTGGGTTTAACAACCCTAGCATAGAGGCCCTTGTCATGACAGCTGTTCACTGGATGAAGGCTGTTTTGCTTTTTCTCAAAGGAGGAGGACTTGTTCCAGCTTGCTCTTGAGAGCCTGATACAGGAAGTTTTCTATTTTCCTATAGCTAGGGATACTTAACCAGTTATTTGGAGTTGCTTAAGGTTGTAGGAACACGAATCTACTACATGGATTGTAGTCTCCCTGGGAACCAGTTTCTGTTCCCCAGAGGTGAGGATGAGCCCCAAATAGTTTATTACCTTACAGATCAGTTGTGTCTTCCTGAATGCTGAGTAGCCATGTTCTTCTAGGAAGTTAAAGTCTAGTCAAATGCCCAAAATTCAAGTCTCAAGTGGGAAAATAGACTAGAAAAACTAGATGTTATTTTTTAAAATATAAACTCCATCAAAACAGATTAGGAGTCAGAACTTACATATTTCAGATAGGACTGGAATTTTGGAGCAAGTCTCTACCATCATTACAGAAAACTACTCTCCTTTTGAGAGGTAGCTCTTGGCTTGCTAGAAAGTGAACATTTATCCATGGGCCAGCCAGTTACCCTGTAATCTGAAATGTAATGAACTGGATGCTATCAGATCCACCGAGACATAAAATTTGGGCATATATTATAGCACTTCATCATCAATTGGAAGTGATATATACCTGATCACATGCTGGTCCTAAGAGCATAAGTAAGTTACAAGAAGAAGTATCCCAAATGCCCATGGTTCCTACACCTGTTATGTTACTTTCTCTCTCTCTCTCTCTCAACCCATACCTATAGCCTCACCAAGATTATCCTATGATCAGTTGACAGAGGAAGAAAAGACTAGAGCCTAATTTAAAAATAGTTCTGTACAATATGCAGGCAGCATTTGAAAGTAAAAAGGTATAGCCTATATATCCTTACTGGGAAATTTCTGAAGGAAAGTGGCAAAAAGAAATATTGTCAATACACAGAATATTGGGCAGTGTATCTAGTTGTGTCCATTGCTTGGAAGGGGAAACAGTCAGCATGATTATTTACTGTATCACAGGCTATAAGCAATGATTTGGCAGGTTGGCAAGGGACTTGGAAGAATGTTGACTGGAAACTTGGTGTCAAAGAAATGTGGGAAAATATGTGGATAGACCTTTGTAGAAGAGAACATTAATGATCAGGTGAATAGGATGATTCAATTTTGTGGATATCAGTCAGACTCTTCCATCAGTCATCCATTATCATCCAATGGGCCCATGAACAAAGTGGTCATGTTGGCAGCAGAACATAATATGCATGGGCTCAGCAACATGAACTTCCACTCACTAAGACTGACTTTGCTATGGTCACCTCTGAGTATTCAATTTCAGAACAGTATAGACCAACACTGAGCCCCAAATATGGCACCATTCTCCAAGGTAACCAGCCACCAGCAGGTTGATCACATTGAAATCCTTCCATCAGGGAAGGGGCAATATTTTGTTCTTACTTGAACAGACACTCGGTATATGTATTTGTTTTCTCTATTAACTGTTTCTATTGAAACTTCCATTTATGTATTTATAGACTAATTTATCCACCATCTAGGAATTCTACACAGCATTGCTTCTAATAACTCTTTTAACAACCAAAGAAATGAATCAATGATTTCATGCTCATACAACTCACTGCTCTTACCATATTCTTTATCATCCTGAAGCAGTTGACATGATAGAATCATAAAACAACCTTTTAATAAGAGTCACAGTGCTATCTAGATGGCAATATTTTGCGAGGATGGGGAATGATTCTTTTTTAAATTGTATTTAAGGTATAGAAATTTCATGTATACAGATTTAGGAACATAGTGATACTTCCAACCTTACCCTCCCTCCCTCCCATGCTTCCACATTTCCTACTCCTTCCACTCCTTTATGCTCTCTTAATTTTTGCAATGGCCTACTTTCAGTTTAGTTTATACTCATAAAAGTAACCCTACACTATGTAATGAGTTCAACGAATAGTATGAAGAAAAAAACACTGTTCCTCTACAGTAGAGACAAGGGCTGTAAGCAATCACCAAAGCTCAAAATGTCAATTTAACTCCTATACATCACCTTGTTGCTATTCTATTAGTTGCCAGAGATTAGGGAAAACATGGTTTTTGTCTTTGAGGGAATAACAGGAAAGATTCTTGGGATGGTTGTATGTGTTCTAGATTAGTCTTAGATACACAGTACTGTTTTGCCACAGCTGGGATCCATGGGACTAAAATTGACAGGGAGAAAACAAGAGTGGCACCCCTCATGATTATCCCTAATAACCCATTAGCAAAATTTGTACTTATTCCCATGACTGTATGCTCTGTTGGCCTGGAGACTTAAATTGAAGAGAAGGTGTGCTGTCACTAGGAAACACAATGTTTGCATTGAACTTGAAATTAAGGCCACTACTCAGTCACTTTGGGCTTCTTGCGCCCTCTAAGTCAACAGGTTAAGAAGGGAGTCATGTCACAGCTAATTATTCATACTTCCAAGTGGAAAATGAACTACTACTTAATAATGGAGGAAAAGAGCAGGTGTGGAATACACGAGATCTCAGAGGGCATTTCTTATTATTACCATGCCCAGTGATTAGGGTCAATTGGAAATTATAATAATCCAATCCAGGCAGAACCACAAATGACACAGACCTTCAGGAATGAAGGTTTCAATCATTCTACCAAAACCATGTCATTCTTTAGTCACTCATCTAAAGAATCATGACCAGTTGAGGTACATGGTGAAGGCAAAGGAAATACATAATGTATATTAGAGGAGATAATTTATAAATACAAGTTAAAACCACAGGATTACCTACATAAATGACAACTGTAACAGTCCTGGATCTATTTCTGTGTATTTATACATTGTCAATCAAAAATAATAGATAGATTCTCCAAAGAATAATATTAATTTGGGAATAGTAGAGCATTGCAATGGAAATAGCATGTCATAGTAAACTATGGGCAAATTTAAAAAGCTGAGGAAAGGACTTTTTAAGACAAAAATGAGGACAATTTAATCAGGTATTTTAAACAACTGTCTTTGGCTACAATGATTAATGACCAGGGTAATGCTAGTCCAAGGTCGAACAGACAGTTGCTAGGCAGATGTCCTTGTAGTATACTTTGTATATAAGGTCTGGTGGCCTTAGTGAAAGCTTGATGTTCTGGCAGTCTTTCATGATAGTTACTATCAGACAAACATGCATTAAGAACCTCCCCTTCATGACCAATCCCCCCTCCAGTGTTATTTATTTCTATCAGTGTTGATACATTGACTCATTTTGATTAAGACAACTTTCACATTTGTAATATATATTAAGCAAATATCTGTAATTCATCTCTATGTCTTTATCATGCAACATAATATATATTGACTTTATATCAGTATTTAGGTATTGCTAATTTTACATGGAAAAGATACCCCCTCAATGCAGTAGCACCATCTAATCGGCTAGGGAGTTAGACAGAATAGAAGAGGATAGAGGAGGATTTTCTCATTCTCATTCTTTCTCTTTTCTGCATCTGGTATACTCTTCTTTTCATAACCTTGGACATCAGAACTCCTGGCTCTGCAATCTTGGAATGGAAACAATAGTGGTCCCCTATTCTCAAAGCTTCAACCTTAGACTGAGAATTATACCATCAGCTTCCCTGGTTCTGAAGGTTTCAGATTTCTACTGAACCACACACCTGGCTCCTCAAGTTCTCCAGCTTGCAGACAGCCTGTCATGAAACTTAATCTTCATAATCATGCGAGCCAACTCATCTAAAAAAACTCATCTAAAAACTTTCCTTCATCTATTGGTCCACTCATCCATCTATAAATCCATATTTACAGGATTTATAATAAATAAAGTGATCATAAGTTGAAAGTGCATTTAATGCACATAACATGGGGCTGCTATTGTGGCACAAGGGGTAAGACATCACCTGCAATGCCAGCATTCTGTATAGGCACAGGTTCAAGACCCAGGTTCTCCATTTTAAATCCAGGTCCCTGCTAATGCACCTGGGAGAAACAGTGGAAGAAGGCCCAAGTATTTAGGACCCTGTAACCACATGGGATACCCAGGTGAAACCCCTGGCTCCTAGCTTCAGCCTGGTCATTGCAGCCACCTGGGGAGTGATCCAGTGGTCAGAAGTGTTCCCCCCCCCCACCCCCGTGTATTTGTCCCCTCTCTCCATTATTCTGCCTTTCAAATAAATAAATCTTTAAAAAAAATACACATAGCCTAATGAACATCATGGCTTAGCATCACATTACACTGTGTAGTACCAATCGCTTACACCAGTGACCTCATGGCAACTAGGAACTGCAGTTTGCTGCCACTACCCACATTGTGAGAGAGCACCACAGGGCATGTCGACATTGTGGGAAAATGTCAACATTCAAAATTCCAAGAGTGGTTTTTACCAAATATGCATCATTTTCACACTACCATAAAGTTGAAAAATTCTAAGTCTAATTATCCTAAGTTATGCACCACAGGTATATCTTATTGATTCCATCTCTCTGGAGAATCATAATACAAGATCATTTCCTAAAATATAAGTTACATAAGTTTTTTGTCTGCTTTATTTAACTCTATACCTTTGGTGCCTACAGGGAATTCACTCAATACTGAATTAATAAATGAATGAAGCACATGAAACATTTAGGCAACGCCCGGCATATAAAAAAATAGATATCATTAGGCATTTATATAATAAGGCAATAAAATTAAATTACTTATATATAGTAGAAAATATTAAAAGTTAGAACTATATAGGAACAAAACATAAAATTCCTGGTGGTAATGATTATTTCCATCTAAAAAGATCTGGTTAAATAAATTGTACTGTGGTCATAATTTTAAATAAAACTATTTGAAAGTTAAAACATCTTATTATTTCACAGTCATATAGATGAATCTCAAGACCATAATCATAAGCAATAGAAATTATGCTTTCTGCAAGGGAACACACACTGTGTGCTCCGTCAATGGAAAGAAACAGGATCCTCAAAAAAGTAAATACAAGGTTTATTCAGGGCAGAATACAGGTGGTCTAGGTCCAGAAGACACAAGCCCAGCAGCTCTCAACTAATCATGGGAAGTGCTCCGAAGTGGTGAAATCAAGTCAGAATTTATGTGTCACACAGTGAGGATACATTGACTTGGCCCAAACACAGGGCTTTTCAGTAACATGATTAGCTAAAAACTACCTTTAGAGACAGGGAGACCCTATAAAAAGAGGCTATTGAAAATAAGGCTACTGACTAATTTTAAGACAGGCATTTCTGGGAATGTATGAGGAGTGTATAAAGAACAAAGCTAGGCCGGCACTGTGGCTCAATAGGCTAATCCTCTGCCTTGCGGCGCCGGCACACCGGATTCTGTCCCGGTTGCCCCTCTTCCAGGCCAGCTCTCTGCTGTGGCCCCGGAGTGCAGTGGAGGATGGCCCAAGTCCTTGGGCCCTGCACCCCATGGGAGACCAGGAGAAGCACCTGGCTCCTGCCATTGGATCAGCGCTGTGCGCCGGCCACAGCACGCCGGCAGCGGCGGCCATTGGAGGGTGAACCAACGGCAAAGGAAGACCTTTCTCTCTGTCTCTCTCTCTCTCACTGTCCACTCTGTCAAAAAGAAAAAAAAAAAAAAAAGAACAAAGCTGGGGCCAGTGCTGCAGTGTCGACATCCCATATAGGCGCCGGTTCAAGTTCTGGCTGCTCCACTTCTGATCCAGCTCTCTGCTATGGCCTGGGAAAGCAGTAGAAGATGGCCCAGGTCCTTGGCCCCTGCACCCATGTGGGAAACACAGAAGAAGCTCTTGGCTTCGGATCTGCGCAGCTCTGGCCATTGCAATCATTTGGGGAGTGAACCAGCAGATGGAAGACCACTCTCTCTCTGGCTCTACTTCTCTCTGTAACTCTTTCAAATAAATTAAACAAATAAATAAATAAATAGAACAAAGCTTGCTCAAGGTCGTTCTAAATGGCTAAAACAAGGTGAAAAGCTCTACCTCTCCACACCTCAGACAAATCTCACTAGATGTTTCTCTTGAATGCCCTACAGGCTTTTTAGAGGCAATACACACTCAACTACATGTACTTGAAGCTCAAAAGTGACATTGTGGAAACTTTTAAGGTATTATTAGGATGAAAGAGAAAAAGTATTGTAGAGAGACATAGGGAAGACTGGTGCTGGTAATGTTTTATGTGTTGACCTGCATAGTGTTTCTAGAATGATAATTCACCCTGTAAGTATATTTGTATTAATCAGATTTGGGTTTTTTTTTTTAAGGATTTATTTATTTTTTTTATTTTGAAAGTTTCAGAGAGAGAGGGAGACAGAGAGAGATCTTCCAGCAGCTGGTTCATTACCCAGGTGGTCCCACAACAGCAGTGGCTGTGTAAGACTGAAGCTAGGAGCCAGGCAGCAGGGGCCCAAACACTTAGACCATCTTCTGCTGCTTTTCCCAGGCCATTAGCAGGAAGCTGAATCAGAAGTGGAGTAGCCAGGACATGAACCAGTGTTCACATGAGATGCTGGTGATGCAGGTGGTGGCTTCACCCACTACACTGTTATGGTTTATCTTAAGCAAAAATTTAATATTCCAGGTTCTTGCCATTAACTTAGATAGGAATTCTAAGCACCAGCCCAAACAAGTCAGACAACCTGGTAAAGTTCAAAATTTATTTGGAAAGTGAGAGAAATACACAGGAATCTGAGGGCCTCAGTAAGGAAAAGTGGGTCAGAAAAAGTAAATGGGGAATTTCATACCAGCCTCCCCCAGGGAGCAGGCCAAAAGCTGCGAGAGTGCATGAACAGGAGAGCAGCAAGAGGGCAGGCAAGCAAAGAGGCAAATCAGGGCCCGCTCAGCTAACTCCAGCCTCTTAACCACTTCCAAAAGAGTAGTCTGATTGACAGGTGGGTGGATACAGGTGAGATCACACAGGGGGCAGGGGACCTGTGGCCTCCCGCTCAAAAGTCTAATTCTATCTCCCTGATTGGTCCCCTATCAAACTTCAATACCAGCCCCATAGGTTTGTTTTTGCTATAATTAACAATCTAAATTTCTCAGTGTTCACAAAACAAATGTTTTCATCCCTTGCTTCCATTACATGAGATCTACCATTCACTATAATTAACTGGGTTCACTGGAGCTCAATGCCTCTTGTCTTCCTTCCAGCAAACCTAGCTTCTAGCAACCACCCTAAAAAGTAGCCATTATCTGAGGCAAGATTTCACAGGGCAGAGTTCAGAAACTCAAGGAAGAAAGAGGTACATTATGCAGCTGGCTGCATTAAAATCTCCTGTTCAGATGTTATATGTAGCTTGCTCAAACCTTTGATTTTTATCTATTTGGTTCAGTCATCTCCACATGCCAGGAATCACCTCCTATTTCTCTGAGGCACTGACAAACTGCAGATAGTGGAAGCTTATCAAAAATTCAGTGAGGACATACCCTATCTTTCTTTACCCTGAGCCATTTCTCCTACTGAATATACTACTTTACGTATATAATTGAGACCCCAAATTAGTTCATTCTTGGTTAATCAGAAGGCAGATTATCCTTGGTGGGGGAAGCTTATATTAGAGCCTATGCTGAGATCAAAAAGCTCTCCTGCTAACCTTGAGGAAGCCACATTGGTAGGTAGGAAGCTGGACATTAACCTATCCGTGAGATAGGGGTTAAAGAACAAAAGTGAGACTTCCGTACAGCTGAATAAGGGAAGAAGATAGAAGCTCACTTTGGAAGCAGACCAGCATTTAAACAGAGAAAGTCTTGCCCATGATTGATAACCTTTTGAGGTAGGTCCCAGACTTCCCCCAGGGGCAGTTTAGGGGCATTTTTCTCTGCCCTGCTCCAGGAGCGTCTATCAGATTCAATAACACTGATGTTGTTAAAGTCCTGGGAAGAATTTCATGAGTTCCACATCCACAAAGACCTCCATGACCAATATTCCAGAAGAGGAAGTGGGGAGGAAAAATCGTGGGCCATCCCCATAACCTATAAAACACTCCAGCCTGAATACAAACTAAACCATCAGCTCTTTAAAATAATAATAAAAAAATTGACTTATTTGAAAGATATAATGATTTGAGGGCTGGTGCTGTGGCATAGTAGGTAAAGCAGCTGCTTGCAGTGCTGGCATCCCATATGAGCGCTGGTTTGAGTCCCAGCTGCTCCACTTCCAATCCAGCTCTCTGCTATGGCCTGGGAAAGCAGTAGAAGATGGCCCAAGTCCTTGGGCCCCTGAACCTGCATGGCAGATCCGGAGGAAGTTCTGGCTCCTGGCTTCTGATTGTCATAGCTCCAGCCATTGCAGCCAATTGGGGAGTAAACCAGTGGATAGAAGACTCTCTCTCTCTCTCTCTGCCTCTGTTCTCTGTTCTTCTCTGTAACTCTTTCAAGTTAAACAAATAAAATCTTTTAAAAAAGAATGATTGGAAGAGAAAGAAAGAGATCATCTACTGATCCACTCCCCAGATGGCCACGACAGTCAAGGCTGGGGTTGGGCCAAGTCAAAACTAGGAGCTAGGAACTCATCCAGGTTTCCCATGTAGTATGCAGGGGTACAAGGACTTAGGACATAATTTGCTGCCTTCGCTAGCGGGAGCTGGATTGGAAGCAAAGCAGCTGGAACTTGACCTGGGCCCATGACATGGGATCTCACATCACAGGCAGCAACTTAATCTGCTGCACCAAACTGAGGCTCTCAGTTCTTTACTCTCAGTCCTTTACTGAGATGGCTGTCTGGTCTGTCAGTTGTAGTCTTTTCATTAAACTTGGTTATCGTGCCTACTGCCATTCTCACATCTGAAATTCTTTTCTTATGCCAAGAATTCTAGCCATCTAGAAGATCAGCATGTTCTGAGAGTTCTGGGGGAGTGACACATGGCAAGGAGCTGCCAGCAGCCACTTAGAATTGAAAACAGCTCCTATCCTACAATTAAGAAGAAAAAGGCAACCTCAGTCCTACAACTATGAGGAACTGAATTCTGCAAATAATCCTTTGAGCTTGCAGAGGCCACTGATCTCCAGAAAAGTAAGCTTCAAGGTCAACATATTGACTGCAGTCTTACAGAAGACATGCTTAAGCCAGCTTGGACCCCCGATCCATGACTTACGAGTTATTAAAAATAAAAGTGCATTATTTTAAGCTGCTAAATGTGTGGTAATTTGTTACATAGCAGTAAAATCACCTGAAAGGCCTGATAAAACAAAGAATGCAGAGATCCTAAAATCCAAGAGATCCTAAGTCATTAGATCCAGGGTGGAGTCCAAGATTCTGTAATTCTCACAATTTCCCAGGGGATGCTGATACTGTTGCTACACTGATGCTACACTGTGAGGACCACTAGACTACCACTACTATAATTACTTTTATGCACTTTAAGATATCTAAGCAGCAAACTACTGTGAGAATAAGCATCTTACAAAAATAAATGACAATCTTTCTTTCATATTCATATTTTCACAAAAGAAAAAAAGAGATGAAGATCTGATTAACAGTCATTAGGCTTAATACTTGGCTTTCACTAAGTGACCTTACTATTTTGCCTAGAGAAGGTGAATAAGTGCTAATTTCCATAGATGTACTGATAATATATTAGTTATTTATATTATAATTTACATTGTTATTCTGTACTATTTTCATTATGGTGACCTGATTATAATAGAAATTGTTAAAATGTCATAAATAAGCTCTGAGAGCTCAATAAATACAAACTGAATTTATAATTGTGGATTGAGTTACCAATATCCCTATTGTCATTACCTAAACAATTCAATACAAACATTTTTTAAATGAATTATATCCACTCATGATAACATCAGCAGGGAGCTATGAATTTGTTATTCATCTGTTTCAGCACTGGGTTTAACAGCTTGGCCAATACACCATGGAACCAAAAGATACTATACACATCAAGGGAATAATATATACCTAGGGTTTTTAATTTGATCTAATTTGTTTAAATACAAAAAATCTCCACATTGTCTTTATTTTTTATAAAGGATTGCTTTAACTGAAGCTACTCTTTCTATGCTGCCTGCTTCCTAATAACTACAGAATAGCAAGAACTACATCATTTAATGAATACTCATATCAAAGGGATCTTTATAACATTTTCCATGCCATTGCTCCTTTACCCTTCCTCAACCCACACTTGGAGAATTACAATGAATTCTTGAAATCCTGAAGGAACTATCTCTAATCTTTATACTAGGCTTTAAAATAAATCCAAGATACAATACTATAGGAAAGAGAGCTGCAATTTAAAGGGGGTATAATAATCTGTTAGCAAGAAAGCATAAAAAAGGGTTGGTTGTTTGGGGCAGTGATGAAGACATTAAATGAGACTTCCGTGTTCCATATCTGATTGCCTGGTTTCTAGTTCTGGCTCCGTTTCTGATCTGAGCTTCCTACTAATGCTCATCCTGTGAGGCAGCAGATAATGCCTTTGTGTTTGAGTGCCTGCCACCCACGTGGAAGACTCAAATTGAGCTCCTGGCTCCTGGCTTTGGTCTGGCCCAGCCCTAGCTTTGCAGCCAGTGGAGGAGTGAACCAGCAGATGGGAGGGCTCACTCTCAATCTCTCTCCCTCCTTTTCAAATACACTTTTTTTTCAAAGAAAGCCTAGAAATAAGAGATAACATAATATTAACACAAAAAAGTAAACTATACTGGACTAAGAATTTTTGTATTTTTCTTTACAAATATGTTCACTGCTTATAGAATAACATTTAGTGCCAAATAGAAACAGAGTGTTTATTGAACAAATGAATGTTTGTGAGACAGAAAATCAATCACAGTTTTCCCAGTCATACAAAACATACCACGAACCTGAGTAGACTTAGGAAAAACAATCTAGAATTTGGAAAAGTACAGATTCCAACAAAATGCACTAGGTTCTCAAGTGTGAAAAATAAAAATCTTGGTGTTCAAATATCCAGTCTGGCATGAGAAAGCCAAATATATAAATAATTGTGAAACAATAGGCTAAGTGAAAAGAAGAGTTACATACATATATAAGTATTGTAGGGCCACAGAAGAGTTGAGAAAGCTACAAATAGATAAGATTTAAGCACTAACTAACTAAAAAAATGAGTAAGAGGACAAAGAGTAGGGTCACCCAAAGCAAAGCTACAGAAATATCAAAGTTCACATGTTTTTGTAGAAAAATAAGCTGTGTATTTCAAATTTTTAACTGTAACCTGAAGAATTATACATACAGAATCCTCAACTGAAACAAGTTTCATTAAATAATACCTTTACTCAGTATATATGATATTTTCTAATCTATTTCATCTTTTTAAATGAAGGCCAAGATGTACTAAATCAATTTCAAGACCCATTTGTTTGAAAAATACTAGATTTGAGCATTAAATGGATGTGGTAAGCAGACCACCAAAATGAAAATTCTCTGCCACCATAGCCCCAACTCTTCTATCCAGATGTTTTACACTGAGCTGCAGTGCTTAGGGAAAAACTGAAATCTAGGTCCACTTCCTACTTAAAACCACCCCATGGTTCTCAGTAGAGAACTCTCTCTTTCCATTAGCCAAAAGCTAAGAATGGAAAGTTCCATAGCTGTTTTTTCCTATGCTAAGGGGATGTTTTAGCTTTAGCATTATGCTATTTAAAAGAATTAAGAATGTTTGAAAATAAAAGTACTTATTTATGAAACTATGTTAAATCAATCTATATGTGAATCTATGTGAATGTACTTCAAGGTTTATGAGAGTCACACTGTCATATTGAACCACTATTGCAGATGCACAATTACATTGCTATTCTGGACTACTTATGGAATATTTTCTATTTTGCAGGCACTGTTCCAGGGCTACACACTACAATACTGGGGTGGGAGAGGGGTGGAGTTCAAGCTTACATTGCATAGAAAAGAGAAAAAATAAGTACCTAAGGAAATAATATTTTTGGTTAGAAATTATCAAAGTATCCAGGTAAGGCCTTTCTCATAAGGCAACATTTGAGAACTGAGGTATGTGAAGAAGCCATTAAAAGAAAATGCTGGCCAGCGCCGTGGCTCACTAGGCTAATCCTCTGCCTGCGGCGCCGGCACACCGAGTTCTAGTCCTGGTCGGGGCGCCGGATTCTGTCCCTGTTACCCCTCTTCCAGGTTAGCTCTCTGCTGTGGCCCAGGAGTGCAGTGGAGGATGGCCCAAGTGCTTGGGCCCTGCACCCCATGGGAGACCAGAAGCACCTGGCTTCTGCCTTCAGATCAGCATGCTGTGGTGGCCATTGGAGGGTGAACCAACAGCAAAGGAAGACCTTTCTCTCTGTCTCCCTCTCTCACTGTCCACTCTGCCTGTCAAAAAAAAAAAAAAAAAGGAAATGCTAAGGTACTGGAAGAGCAAAAATACAGATCTGACCCAGGAAATAAGTATATTATTAGAAGACCAGTTTATCTGGAGCCACTTAAGTGTTGGGAAGATTGGTATGAGATGAAATGGGAAATTACTTAAGCTACCAGACTGTTCCCTTAACTAGTATGGGAGGCTACCTGGACAATGACATGATCCAATCTGGATTTCAAAAAACGCATTCTTGCAGCTCCATGAAGGGATTAAATATGATGTGATTAGAAACTGGGCAGTCCCTCAGGATATTCACATTTCCAGTGAATAAAGGAGGGGAACTAGACTAGGGTACAGACAGTAAAAACAGATAAAGGCAGATGGATTCATGATGTATTTTGGAGTTAGAACCAACAAAACTTATATTTAGAATTTTTTTTAAAGAGACCACAAGGAAGTGAATTGAAAATTAGGTGGAGGAGTGAACACAGTTAAAAGGAGAAAGTGACATTTTGGGACAAGGAAGAAAAGGAGAAGTATACACTAAGCAACAGCCTTGAAATAATATATTGAAGTGGTCACATCTACAGCTCTAACCCCATACCTCATAATGTGCCTTGATTTTCTTAAAAGGAGGTAATAAACCAGTGCAAAAAGAGAAAAGAACCTCTTTAAAATATTTTAGTAGCGATTGAGCCCAGACCACTGGAAAAAAAAAGTAACTTAACCAATGAAAATAATAAAGCAAAATTTAACTAAGATTAGTTTAGCAAGAAATAGTGATTCTCAGGGGCCAGCACTGTGGCACAGTGGGTTAAAGCCCTGGCCTGAAGCGCCGGCATCCCATATGGGTGCCGGTTCTAGTCCTGGCTGCTCCTTTTCCGATCCAGCTCTCTGCTATGGCCTGGGATAGCAGTAGAAGATGGCCCAAGTCCTTGGGCTCCTGCACCCACGTGGGAGACCTGAAGGAATCTCCTGGCTTTGGATCAGCACAGCTCTGGCCGTTGCAGCCTTCTGGGGGAGTGAACCAGCGGATGGAAGACCTCTCTCTGTCTCTACCTCTCTCTGTAACTCTGTTTCAAATAAATAAAGTATTAAAAAAAGAAGAAGAAGAAATAGTGATTCTCACTCTGACTGTACATTAGCCCTTGAGGAGCTTTTAAAAACAAGATGCCCAGGTTCCACTGAGTGATTCTGATTTCATTGGTCTGAGGTGGACTCAGGCATAGGTATACACTTTAAAAACTCATTAAAGGATTCCAATGAGCATTCCAGATTGAGTCATGAGTTAGAAGTACGGCTCAGGATACCACATCAATAAACCTGTTCCATCCATGAAAGATACAGAATGGGGTGAAGGAACTTTCTCCCCAAGAAAGTAATATAGGCCCATGGGTTTAATGGACATGTTTTGAGACCAAGACCATAAGGAAATAGAAGTTTCTTCTGTGTGATTTTAAGCTGAGGGAAAATGTAATTCTCATTGTTAAGAACATAGGCATCAGCTGGCACCACGGCTCAACAGGCTAATCCTCCGCCTGGGGCGTCAGCACACAGGGTTCTAGTCCCAGTAGGGGTGCCAGATTCTGGCCCCTCTTCCAGGCCAGCTCTCTGCTACGGCCCGGGAGTGCAGTGGAGGATGGCCAAGTGTTTGGGCCCTGTGCCCGCATGGGAGACCAGGAGAAGCACCTGGCTCCTGGCTTCAAATCAGCGTGGTGCGCCGGCTGCAGCGGCCATTGGAGGGTGAACCAATGGTAAAGGAAAACTTTTCTCTCTCTCTCTCTCTCACTGTCCACTCTGCCTGTCAAAAAAAAGAAAGAAAAAAAGAACATAGGCATCACACACTAAAAAAAAAATTAGTGACATTATGAACAATCTAAAGGGAACAGATTCACAGATGAGAGTTGAACAAAAGAAAAATAGAAGAGGTGAGCACCAGTCTTGCCCCGACAGGGAGACACAAAAGAAAAAAATTAGTCACAGTGGAAAAGTCATCAAGAAGAATAGAGGATCCCATTATTTCTGGGACAAAAAATTATGATTGTTTACCAGAACAAATCTAGCAACTGGTTTGACTGTATCACGCCACTGTTGCTCTTAAAACATTCTTCAGTCTACATCCTCCCAGGATTTTCTGAGAGCCACAGAACCAACAAGGGCAGGACAACAGAGTTAAGGAACTATTCCTCTGAAGTAGACACCAGAAACTTAACTTCTCCAACTGCAACGAAGACTCCTTTGTGCTGATGGAGTGAATGGTACCTGAAGGCCAGAAAAGTTGTGCTACTTACCTCCAATCACTCAATTATAGTGTTCACGCCGGGACCAGAACTAAGGTTTTATCCTGTTAGGTTTTATTTTGCCCTGTTCCACCTACTTTGTACCCTAACTACACTACAAACACTGCAATGTGTAGCGTTAATTCCTAAACCTCACGGCCTGTTGGGCTTTTAGATCACCTGCGTCTAGGTAAGGCAGTGCGTGCCCCGTGCTGCCCTGATAACTGGGTGGAACAAAAAGTTGAGCAAAGTGGAGTTGTAGTCTTACTTGGGCGTGTCTGCCTCAGGCAGGGAGTGAAAGCCAGAACAAGGCGAGCGGAGACGCAGCCGCGGAGGAAACACCGAACGTGGGTGTGGTGGGCGGGAAAGGGTTGCCGGGACACCAAGGGAGCCGGGCCCTTAAAGAGGTGAGGCGGCGAGGAGACTCCCGTAGGCGCGCGCCTGGCGACCCCGCAGGAAGTAGGAAGCGTGAGCGCGCACTACAAGTCCCAGAAGCCCCAGTTTCCTGGAGCCCGCGCCCGACTGCGCAACGCCCGCCGGGAGCCGGCCGGAGCGGCCAAGATGTCGCTACCTAAGAAGAGGAGGCACGAGTCGGGGGGCGGCGGCGAAGGAGGGGAGGGAGCTGAGGAGGAAGATGGTGGAGAGCTGCAGGCGGGCCTGCCGCGACCCCGGAGGACTAAGCGGGAGCGGGACCAGCTGTACTACGCGTGCTACTCGGACGTGTCGGTCCACGAGGAGATGATCGCCGATCGCGTCCGCACGGACGCCTACCGCCTGGGGATCCTGCGGAACTGGGCAGCGCTGCGAGGCAAGACGGTGCTGGATGTGGGCGCGGGCACCGGCATTCTGAGCGTCTTCTGTGCCCAGGCCGGGGCCCGGCGCGTGTACGCGGTGGAGGCCAGCGCCATCTGGCAACAGGCCCGCGAGGTGGTGCGGCTCAATGGGTTGGAGGACCGGGTGCTCGTCCTGCCGGGGCCCGTGGAGACGGTGGAGCTGCCAGAGCAAGTGGATGCCATCGTAAGCGAATGGATGGGCTACGGACTCCTGCACGAGTCCATGCTGAGCTCCGTGCTGCACGCGCGGACCAAGTGGCTGAAGGAGGGCGGGCTTCTCCTGCCGGCCTCCGCCGAGCTCTTCGTAGCCCCCATCAGCGACCAGATGCTGGAATGGCGCCTGGGCTTCTGGAGCCAGGTGAAGCAGCACTATGGCGTGGACATGAGCTGCCTGGAGAGCTTCGCCACGCGCTGCCTCATGGGCCACTCGGAGATCGTGGTGCAGGGCCTGTCCGGCGAGGACGTGCTGGCCCGGCCGCAGCGCTTTGCTCAGCTCGAGCTGGCCCGCGCCGGCCTGGAGCAGGAGCTGGAGGCTGGCGTGGGCGGGCGCTTCCGCTGCAGCAGCTACGGTTCGGCGCCCCTGCACGGCTTTGCCATCTGGTTCCAGGTGACCTTCCCTGGAGGGGACTCGGAGAAACCCCTGGTGCTGTCCACCTCGCCTTTTCACCCGGCCACACACTGGAAGCAGGCGCTCCTCTACTTGAACGAGCCGGTGCAAGTGGAGCAAGACACGGACATTTCTGGAGAGATCACTCTGCTGCCCTCCCGGGACAACCCCCGCCGCCTGCGCGTGCTGCTGCGCTACAAAGTGGGGGACCAGGAGGAAAAGACCAAAGACTTTGCCATGGAGGACTGAGCGCCGCGTTTTCTCCCAGCGACCTCCCAAGGCGGTCTGACCTGAGTGGGAGAGGTGTAGGGAGGTTGGAGGAGAAAGGGCGATCCCACGTGCAAGTAGGGGGCAATGTCTGCTCCCTTTTCCCTCAGGGCTGCTGGGGCAGGAACCTGACTTCAGTCTCCGTTTGAGGAGATTTCTTCTAATGGTGTTTTTTTTTTTTTCTACAATGTGGTCTCCCCACTCTTCAACCAAGGGATACACCATGCTTGTTAATGGGCGTTTAAGCCTGAAAAGCATGTGGTACCGAGCATTTGGGTTTCCATTATCTCTCTAGAGCCATATTTTCTGTCTCTGAATTCCCCCTTTTCCTGGGTGCCTCTAGGCTATGATCCTTGTTCCTCATTTTTTTTTTTAAATAAACGACTACTGGTAATGAAGAAAAGATGAGGAAGCTGTTTAAATGGCCCTCTTCTCATTATCCTTACTACTTCCATGGGGTGCTGAAGTTGATGAACACATTAGTCCATTAAATAAAATGGACTTTATGTAATTTTATAGCAGGTATGAGACATTGAGAAGGTCTGTTTAGTTTAAAAGGATCTGAAACCAGCCAAATAGTATTGATTTTTAAAGTTTTTGTCTTCAAGACAACCAAAACTGTTTCATGTATGTTCCAAAATATTTGTGTAATTCCTGTGAAACCCGCTGACAGAGGAGCTTTCTGAATCTAACCCAATACTTATTACCATAGTAAATTATTTAGTTCACTAAATCAAGGAAAATATTTTTCCTGCTAGAAAAGTGCGCTCATTCTCATTAAAACTTTCTCATTCAGAAGGATCATGTGATTTTGGCCTACTTTCATCTAGTGAAATTTCCTTCTTTAGTTTTTGTTCTTTTTAGCTCAGCCAAATGTGAAAGTTGTGAATTTGGGAAAATCACTTGTAATGAAGTGTGAGTCATGTTATCAGATTTACTTCACTGATGTTTCCCTCCTTATCCTTGTGGCAAATAAAACAACATTCGCACTATTTTTATAGATGAAGTAAGTGTTCTGTACTGAGTTATAATGCTTTCGCCTTATTGATACTGTCAGTTCTTAAGAAATGTGTTACAACCCCTGCAACATTCAGCTTCAGAGCAGTTTAGACTATGCTCAATATTTGGGTTTTGGCATACTAACAGCTTTTATATGCTAATAGAAAACAAGTGTGAAAAATTGGTGATCTTAAGTTCTACAACATTTTCTTTATTGTAATTTTGCTCTTTTGTTCATTGCATATTAAAATACATAAGTAATATAACTAATTTGCTAATTTGTTGTGTTGAATGAGATTTTCTTTGACAAAATTTTCAATTTTATAATAGCAAACAGTGCAGTTATACTTGTCATCATTTTGATGACTGGATAGTTACCCTTGTGTATAAATGCTGGTCTTAGGAGAAGACTTGTTTTAACCTGGAGGTAAAAGTAGCTCCTGTTTTGGGATCAGAGATATTATAAATCAGACATCCATTAAAACTTGAATATGTGTGTGATTTTACTACATTTCTGGTGGATTTATTTGTTATTTAACTCGATGCAGCAATCCCATTATATGGCAAGTGAAAACATTCTTCCAAATTCTGGTTTTTTGTGTATTTTATAAATAAAAATGCTATAGAATTCTCATTACCTATCTAAGCACACAAAGGGATCCCACTTACAGTTTGGGCAACTATCAAAGTAATTAAGCAAAATCAGCTTCAAAAGTCTTGTTACTCCTTCCCCGAAAAAAAAAAATAAATTAGCATAAAGCAACTGAAGCAGTTGGTCAAGAGAACATAGCTATTAAGAGCTTAGACAGTATGCCTTCATCCAGGCTCCACCCCTCTTAACTGTGACATTGGGCAAAATACATAGTTTTTGCCTCAAAGCTCTCATGCAAGATGAGAGTTACAATAATACCTGCTGAACAAAAATGTAAGAAACAGTGAGTTAACACTTGTGACCACATAGTGCTTGGTACACAGTAAGAGCTTGGTAATTTATTGTAATTACAGGAAAGTCACACAAACCTGAAACAGTTGGATGCATGTAAAATGTCCTTTGGAAAAAATATTTAACATTTTGATTTTCTTACAGGTATTTGACAGTATCTGCATGGCGGTACATGAAGAGAAATGTATAACACTGGATCCTGGATGATCCAAAAGAAACCCAAGACCTTGGGAGTTAGGAAACTCCTAGAAGATTGAAAGTATGTGTCCAGTCTGTCTATAAAGAATGGTACAGATTACTTGGAGCCATTAGGGGCACAGGTAAGAACTGCCAGACCTAAAGGAGAAAACATGCATGGGAAGGTTCTACCTGCTGCCTCAAACAGCCTTCTACTTATTTAACTGAATTTTCAAATGTTTTCATTAATTTATTTCATCAGTGGAAGTTTTTTTTGTGTATAAGCATAACATTTTAGGAATACAATAAAACAGTTTCTGCCTTCAAGTAAGTGTGTTCATAAGACAAAGTAATTAAGATGATGGGCTAAATGCTGAAGTGGTCTTGGTATTAGAAAGTTGCAGGTAATTATCTTCACTTTACATATTAGCAAAAAGGCTTACACAGATTTTGAAGGGTGTTGAATTGAAGTGTATTGAGTCTTCCTGAGGTTACATGACCAGTTCGTAGCAACTGAATCTTGAACACAAGTCTTCACTTCCTAACCTCAATCGAAAAGTCACCTTTTCATCATATTAATGCTGAATGCTTTAATTAAAAACAGAAAAATGTAAACCTCTTGAATGGGTGACAGTTTTCATTATTTGATCAATGAAGGAATGGGGAAAAGCCTCAGAATAAGGAAGCTTGGTTAGATATCTGTCTCTCATGGACCTCAAAGACCCAACTTCAGTATATAGGATCTCAAGGTTGAGAAACAACTGATTATCCATTTTCTTAACTGTGTATCAAATGTGGCACTCCTTCTCAGGTCCCCAGAAAACAATCCTCAATTCAGTAGCAAAGATGAATGAATTCCATGCCACCTGGCCATAGGTACTTGGTGTCAGAGAGCAGAGGTAGCCCATGAGGCTAGAGGGACACTGAAAATGGGCAGGAGTTAAGAAAGGCAAATGTGAAAGGCACTTGAAGCAAACAAAACTCCTTAACAGTTTACGTGTGGATGGTCCTATTAGCATGCTCATATTCATACTATCCAGTTCTTAGGACAAATGAATCCAGAAGCACTGATTCCTTCCACATGTATCTTTATTCATTAGTTCATTTCATGGCTTAATAACAACAGTATTTAGGTTCTGTGATAAAATATATCCTACCTGCAAAATACAATAGGGGAAATGAAAACGCCCACATCAATAATTTGCATACCTCCTTCATCCTGGAAAACCAACAACTAAATTGTAACCTCTTGAAAAAGGTCGAGAAGCCAACCCTCTTATGGTTAAAACTTCCTCCAAGTGCAAAATTATAACTTATCATATAGATTATGAAATCCTCAGGAAAAATCCCTCTATATTAGTACCAAGACCACATCTGTATTCTTTAAGTGTCTGATTTATTTCAGCTAATAGACACAGTGTATTGGATAGATGACTTCTCAGATTGGCTACTAGAACACTGAACTGAATTTATATGTCCCTGTGCTTTTATTGTAGTTTTATATCTGACTATTTCCATACCCCAGTTATTTTGATTTATCTTCTCAAGTGTAATAAATATTAACATGTTTTATTGGAATGTGTGTACCTTGTTCTAATTCTTTTTGGCGTTAAAATATTTTCCTACTTTCTGTAATATCTGCAGGAGCTCTGAAGGTGAGGAGGTTAGAAAACAGGCTAGAGGACTCAGACTTGTCCTCTCTGTTCATTACAAAATGTTCATTTGGATGGATAGCTGGTTTGATCCGATCCTTTTGGCCAACTTCACAGCATTTGACATTTTATAAAATCAGGTTTCCTGAATCTGCAAACTCAGACCTGGAGACATTTTACAAATCCTTGAATGTTCCATAGCCCTTTCTAATCATAGAAGGACCTTGATTAAATCTTTTTTCTTTTTATTTATTTTTAATTTTTTTTAAGGAATACAAATTTCAAAAGTACAGCTTTAGGAACACAGCATTAAGGAGATTGGTAGTTTTTTGTTTTTTGTTTAAGATTTACTTGTTTGTTTGAAAGGTAGAGTTACAGAAGGCAGAGGCAGAGAGAGGTCTTCTGTCCCCTCACTGTTTCCCTTCTCAAACGGCTGAAATGGCCAGGGCTGGGCCAGGCCGAAGTCAGGAGCTAGGAGCTTCATCTGTATCTCCCATATGGGTGCAGCTGCCGAAGCACTTGGGCCATCTTCTACTGCTTTCCCAGTGCATTAGCAGGGAGTTGGATAGGAAGTGGAGCAGCCAGGACTCAAATTGGTGCTCTTGTGGCAGGCCAGCACTGCAGATGGCAGCTTAACCTGCTATGCCACAGAACTGCGCCAAGAGTAGATTTCTAAACTTTTCCGAAGAATGTGTCAAAGTGATAAGGGACATGATGTAATTGGACTGCATCTCAAAATATCACAAATGTTTGTAGGGAAAGACATTTGAAGCAAAGCATCTAGGACTCAGTTAAACAATAGGAGGATTTTGATAAAAATTAAGGCGGTATGACTAGTAACATTTGAATCTTGCTCCCTTGGAACTTTTGACAATAAAGTATATTTTTATTGGACTGGTAAGGATTTCAGCTGATTGAGTAGCTTTAAATACTTAGACACAGGCAGGTGGGGGTGAGGGTGGGGGAGGAGTCATCTTTCTCTTTCTTTCCAGACTGAGCCCTGCAAGAGCAGGAAAAGGAAGGACAAAAAAAAAAAAAGAAAAACAAGGTGGGATGGAAGGAAATCTTCCCCAAACTTTTAAAAAATGCTTTAAAAGTATAATGTGATATATGTGTTTGTGAGAAAAACCTTCACATTGTGCAAAATTGCTCACTAAACATGCTTAAAAGAAAAATAGATTTAGTGAACCATCAAACTCTAAGTAACTTTGTAACTAAGAGTACTAAGAAAACAATACCAATTCTTATAAAACAGCAGCAGTTAAAGATAAATTACTTATAAACACCGCAGTAAATATAAGTGAAGATTGTTTAATGGGAGGAAATTGGGAAGACTTACACAAACTGATGGAACAAGGACATAAGGCTTAGCCATTCTCTCTCATTGCCCAAAAGAGATAAACTTTGGAATATATTCCTTGCCCTTGAAACTCAATTGAGTCTCACACCCTATAGCCTTCATACCCCACCCTGCATTATTTTCCAGGTTCCGGAGGCTACGCCCAGTTCTTGGAATTCCCCTCTGCCTTCTACCCCCTACCACCACCCCTAGCCCTAGCCCTCCTTAAATGACCCAGCCCTGGACCAGTGCCATGGCTCAAAAGGCTAATCCTCTGCCTGCAGCGCCGGCACCCCAGGTTCTAGTCCCAGTTGGGGTGCTGGATTCTGTCCAGGTTGCACCTCTTCCAGTCCAGTTCTCTGCTGTGGCCCGGGAAGGCTGTGGAGGATGGTCCAAGTGCTTGGGCCCTGCACCCGCATGGGAGACCAGGAGGAAGGAAGACCTTTCTCTCTCTCTCTCTCACTGTCTAACTCTGCCTGTCAAAAAAAAAAGGCACAGCCTCTGGGGGTCGGGGCCTTCTGCCACACACTCCATCTTGTACACACAGGCAGTTGGTCACCCACCTCTGCAGATTTATTTTCTCTGAATAAATTTGTCTGAATAAATTCGGTCTGGCTGTAAACTCTTTTTCTAACGTTTTGGTGCCCCATGTGAGGAGGCAACTCTTTTCCTAACACAAACAGAATTCACAAATATGGGAAAGAAGGAATACTAAACAGTTCTAAGAGGGAATGTGGCCAAAAATTGCAGGGTGCAATACATTCCGCTTTGGCTTGCTGTGTTCAACTGCTTCTGTAAGCTTTGTGTTCAGTGATTGTTACATGGTTGTGCTGAATATCAATGATGAGCATGATCACATATGAATCAACCAACTTCCATGTTGTGTATCAACAGCATTCCTCTACTCATCAATTGAATTGGAGTTCATTCCTTTCTACAGAGATATGCATTGTATCATCACATTGTGTCCTTTGTCCAATTTCCAGAAAATGAAAGTAATTGAAAACGCCATAGAATTTACAGATCTTTTTCTTTCCCTGCAAATTTGAAGAGAAATGCATGGAGGAGTTTATTATTTTAATCACCAGGGAAGTCAATAAGAAGAGAAGGATGCAAATCCTGACCCAGGTAGAGTAGCTGAGTGCAGCAACCTGAGTTTAGGGAGATTGTTGGCCAGTAGCTATTTTTGCACAAGCCAGGAGATAGCATAGTGACAGCCTGGGGCCATAGAAACCTGAGTTAGTGAGAGAGGCACTTAAATGAAGATTAGGATCCCCATGCATTCTACCTACTATTTCCTGAGGGTAAGTTTTTTTCTTAACTCAGGGGCTTACAAAACTTACTTATTTTTTTAAGATTTATTTTTATTTACTTGAAAGACAGAAAGAGAGGGAGGAACAGAGAAACCATCTACTGCTTCACTCCTCAAATACCTGCAACAGCCAGGGCTGTCTGGGGCCTGGCAGAAGAGAGCAGAATGAAGCCAAGAGCCAGAACTCTATCTGTCTTTCAAGTGGGCGGCAGTGACAGAAGTTACTTGAGTCATCATCTTCTGACTTCCCGGGGGCATTAGCAGGAATGTGGATCAGACGTGAAGCCAATGTAGGAACCATATGAATGCACTCATCCCTAGTGGCAGCCTAACCAGCTATGCCACAATACCAGTCTCTCAGTATTTTCACTTATTAAAAACTTAACTTAAATTGATATTTGACCTTCTTTTAGCTTAATTTCTGAAACTACTCAAGAACCCTTTTATGTAAGAGCTGTTAAATCTCAGATTTGTGAACAAAACCTCCAAATCCCCATTATTTCAAGCTGTGTGTGCAATTGAGTAATGGGTAGCATAGAGTACCATGAGTAGGCCTTTCTTTAAAAAATGCAGCTTTGCCTTTTAGAAAGGTATTTATTATGCAGAATAATATAATCATAGCATATAATTATAAAATTAGACTATAAGAACGAAATAGGGGTTTTGAATTTTAAGTTATGTATAATGATAGAGAAAGGATTAAGATCCATAGATGATTAAGTTTTTATTTTATGTGTTCACGGAGATCAGATTTTTTTACCTGAAATTTTCATAAAAATAGAAAACTTTTTTTAAAAACTTTATGTATTTGAAAGGCAGAGAGACAAGGACAGAATGACTAGACAGAGATCTCCCATCCACTGGGTCACTCCGCAAATGCCTACAACAATCAGCTGAGCCAGGCCAAAGACAGAAACTAGGAGTTCAATCCAGGTCTCCCATGTGCTTGAGCACAGGATCCCAAGTTCCTGCCTCCGAGGATGCTCATTAGCAGGAAGCTGGAATTAGGAGCAGAACTGGAACTTCAACCAATGCACTCCAATATGAAATGTGGAAATCCCAAGAGGTAGCTTAACCACTAAGCCAAATCCCTGCCCCAGAATATTTAGTATATGTTTCTTAACTTGAGAGAAACAATTTTATGAGTAATATGAATATATCACACATTTGTAAAAATTGCATAAATACTTGTAAGTTTATGTAGTGGAAAGATACACAGAACTATGGAACATAAGGGATTATTTTTCCTTCTAAACATGTTGTTACATCTGTACTTTACTAATGCAGCTTTTAAAAGATTAATGAAATGGGCATAAACAAAACAGAGGTGTCTACAACTATTTCAGAATGTAATGGAATCTGGGAAAGAATATTTCTGTCTGCAGCCACATCCTGTTGGTGCACCGCTTCCATTCCTTTGTATCCTTCACCATCTTTTCCTTGTCTCTGCTTTAGCTCTGAACTCTTTCCGCACTGCACTGGGAACCTTTGTTGGGGATCTGTCCTTAGGCTTTGGAACCTAAAATATTGCACCCACATAAAGAGCCAAGAAAAGCCTGGAAATTTGTATTTCTCCTGAGGCAGTCATTAACTTATGACTGAGGAGTGAGAAGCTAGGCATGTTCTCTAGCCTTGTTCCTCAGTTAGTGAGATTCTGAGATATAATGTCTTGTCCCCAAAACAGCTCTGTGCGAATGTGTGTTTGAGGGACTTTGATGTCACATTCTAGCCTGGCCTCCTTCCTTTCCTAGTCCCACTTCCTAATTGCCCATTCTGCTCATTTTCTGGAAATACTTTTTGATAAACATTTTTAAGTGTTTTATTATCCGTTGTAGGAATCCCGACTTAGGACCGTGACCAATGGATTTTAAGTGCCTGTGGATCTCACTAACTCTTGAGACCCAACAGCTTGGGTAGGCTATCTTGTGTAGAAGTTTAAGTGCTCAGATCTTGTAGGGTGGGTCCCAGGCTGTGTCACTTAGTCACTTAAGGCCTTCAGAGATTCACCAAACTTGTTCACGCCTTAGTTTGCTCATCTCTGAAACAGGATTGATCATAAAACTACTTCACAGAGCTACTTCAAGGAGGAAATAAGGTACCGTATATCTAACAAATGTTGGTCATTCAATAGTTTTAAAACTTAACCAAGACACTTTATCTAAGAATCAGGAAAGCTCATCCCTGTGCAGGCTGAGGCACACTGGATAGAAGGAGGCATTTCCCTTCAATGAGAATGTATAATAGATTTGGACTCTTCTTTAGGATGAAAGCCACTTTTACAGAATCTTGTTTTATTATGTATAAGTGATGTGAAGTAAACAAAGTGAATCCATCACTGATTTTAATGGAACTTTATATGGTTTGATTAATATACTATTATTGCATAAAAACATCCTACATGCTGAGCAGTAATGGTTACATTAAATATCATTTGGTATAAAGTTTCAGCATATGCTATTTTTATAATATATTCCTATGAGTGTATGATCATCTGGCATAAAATACGTCATTATTAATGGATCAAAAAGTGAAAAATTATATCCCATTAACAGCCATATCACATCTTTTAGCACTGAATAATATATCATCTTAATGTCTTAAATAACATCACTATTTATGGCAATGGTGCAAAAACCACATCCTTTATTGGTCTAGTTTTACTTTTAAGAACTTTTCATTCTTTAAAATCATTCTATCCCCTATCTGTAAAAGGACCTGCCATTCGGAAGCTTTACCATAACACTTTCCTTAGACCCAGTGCTAGGGAATTAATTTATATGTGTACTTTGCATATAAAAATGCCTAGACTCTATAAAATCCCTTTGGTTGGGATTTCAAGCAAAACTAGCTGGTATTTAATTCTATTTGTTAAAAACAGCACATTTCCTGGTGCTTTCTAATTTTGTTTCATACTAAAATCCCCTTGTTGTAATTGTTATCATTCTCTTCTTGTTTTCCTCTAATTATTCTGGCATGAGAAAATTCTCAATTAATCAGGGACTATATATTTAATCTGTGGACTTTCCAAATCCTCTTTTTAAAATTCTATCTTTTGCTGCACATTTTTAACCATTTAAATGTTTCCTATTCTTATAATTTCAGTAAGTATAAACAATGCCAGAGTGTGAGGCACTTACATTGAAATATTTGTCATGTGAGGCAGGTATTTAAGAGTCATTAAGATGCTTCTTGGGACACCCACATTACATATAGGAGCTCCTGGGTTCACAGAGTGCGTGGGTTCAAGTCCTAGCTCTGTTCCCAATTCCATCTTCCTGCTAATGTGCCCGCTGCGAAGGCAGGTGATAGCTTAAGTAGTTGGGTCCTTTGCCATCCATGTGGGAGACATGGATTGAGTTCCTGGCTCTTGGCTTCTGGGTTAAGCCTAGCCCAACTCCAGCTGTTACAGGCATTTGGGGAGTAGATGGGAAATTTCTGTTTCTCTTTCCCTGCCTCCTCCCTCTCCAACCTCCCATTCTGTCTTCTTGAGTCAAGAGATGGAAGATCTGTCTTCTCTTTCAGGGTCTCTATGACTTTCACATCAAATAATTATTGAAAATAAATAAATATTGCAACAAGTCAATGCATGAGTACTTAATAAAATTTGTGGGAAAATGGAATTAGAGTATGAGTTATTACAGCACAAAAAATTTTTGTAGTCCATGCATAGATTTTCCATAGTACATAAATAAGCTCATACTTTGTTTTAAAAAATTATGTAGTTTAAAAAAATATGTTTGAAAGTCAAAGAGGCAGAGAGAGAGAAAAAGAGCTCTTCTCACCTGGTTCATTCCCCAAATGTTCATAATGGGCCTCCATTCCCTCCCAGTACCCTCGCCTAATCCCACTCTCACCTGTGCACTGAGTCAAAGTAAAGGTGGGAGCTGCAAACTCAATCCAGGTCTCCCTTATGGATGATAAGAACCCAACACACCTGCTGATTCCTAGGACTTGCATTAGCAGGAAGCTAAAGTCATGACAGAAGCCAAAACTCACACTCAGGCACTCGGATATGGGACACAGGTGTCATAACATCTAGGCCAAATGCTGCCCCAAGCTTATACTTTAATTCCCGTTTTCCACAGGTTTTTCAATTATTCATTGCATGTGTGTATAATTTATTTTTGCTTATAGCAAGAAAAAAACATGCATGCAACCAATGTTCTATTGATAAGACAATTGTTTACAATTCTTGTCACTACCAATTATACTTATCCTTCTCTTTCTGTTCTTTCCCTAGGTGGAGTTCATCCAGTTCCATTACTTTAAATGGCGTAAGATCCACATGCTGCTGACTCCCACATTTATATTTTCCCGTCAATTCCACTCTATTCCAGATTCAAATATAATATTGCTTAATTGCTGTCCCATGTTGGACATAATAGATACCTCAAATCCAATATAACCACAATAAATATAGATAATTTATATAATATATGTTATATAAATATAAATGTATATAAAGTTGCATATATATAATTTTCCATACATATCTGTCTCTAAAGAGCATATTCCTATTTGTTTTGAACTTTATAAAAATTACTTCATAGGGATTGGCATTGTGTTATAGCTGGTAAACTGCTGCTTGCAACACTAGCATCCCATACTTCACCGGTTCAAGACCTAGCTGCTCTACTTCCAAGCCAGGTGGGTGACCTAGAAGATGTTCCTGACACCTAGCTGCAGCCTAGCCCAGCCCTGGCTGTTGTGGCCATGTAGGGAGTAAACCAGCAGATGGAAGATCTCTCTCTCTCTCTCCATCTCTTCTTCTCTCTGAGTAACACTGACTTTAAAATAAATAAATCTCAGGGCCAGCTCTGTGGCATAGCAGTTAAAGCCCTGCCCTGCAGTGCCAGCATCCCATTTGGGCACCCATTCGATTCCCAGCTGCTCCACTTCTAATTCAGCTCTCTGCTATAGCCTGGGAAAGCAGTGGAAGATGGCCCAAATCCTTGGGCTACTGCACCCACATAGGAGACCCAGAAGAATCTCCTGGCTCCTGGTTTCAGATCAGCGCAACTCTGGCCATTGCGGCCATCTGGGGAGTGAACCAGTGGATGGAAGACCTCTCTCTTTCTCTCTCTCTGCTTCTGCCTCTATGTAACTCTGCCTTTCAAATTAAATAAATATATCTTTTTAAATAAATAAATAAATCTCAAAAAATTACTTCATTATGTCTTCTATGACTGTTATTTACTTAATCACCACATCACATTTTATTTTCCAAATATTATCACCTGAAATTATTTTGTTCATTTCTTCTGCATTGAATTTATTCAAATAAAATCTACACTTTATGGAAAACAGTCCTTTTACATGCACTGAGGAAATTAATTTTTTTTAACATTTTAAAGATTTATTTATTTGAAAGGCAGAGTGAGAGAGAAGGAAAGAGACTGAGAAAGCTCTTCCATCCAACTTGTTCACTCCACAGATAGCCACAATGACTGGGGCTGGGCCAGGCCGAAGCCGGGAACCAGAAGTTTCTTGCAAGCCTCCCACATGAGTGCAGGGGCCAAAGCACTTGTGCCATCTTCCACTGCTTTCCCAGGCACATTAGCAAGGAGCTAGATTGGAAGTGGAGCAGCTGGGATGAGAACTGACGACCATATGAGATGCTGATATCACAGGCAATGGCTTAACCTGCTACGCTACAGCGCTGGCCCTGAAATAAATTAATTTAAAATGTAAAATATTGTTTGTGTGTTTGAAAGGCAGAGTTAGAGAGACAGATCTTCCATCCACTGGTTCACACCCCAAAAGGCTGCAATAGCTGGGGCTGCACCAGGCAGGAGTCAAGATCCAGGAGTTTCTTTTCAGTCTCCAACAGGGGTGCAGTGGCCCAAGCACTTGGATTCTCTTCTGCTGCTTTCCCAGGCACATTAGCAAGGAGCTGGATCAGCAGTGGACAGCCAGGACACAAACTGGCACTCATGTGGGATGCAGGCACCATGGGCAGAGGCTTAGCCTGCTACACCTCAGTGCCAGCCCCTAAAATATCGTCCTGTATACTTGTATACTCCATATCTCTACAATAGATTTTCCTAAGTATTTGCTTATCTTCAATTTTAGTAATTTCGGTAATTGCTGGCAGATTGTGTCCTAAAAGTCTCCTACAATTATCCCACCCATGATACACAGTGGGACTGTTTGCTAATACCCTCCCTCATATGAACTTTGTTGATCTTATTTTTGTTAATCTTTTGGATAAAAATGATAGCTTCTTGTTTTAATTTTCATTACCCTAACTCCTACTGAGTTGAGCGTCTTTTCTAAAATGTGAATGCATTAACCTTTTATATTTCCTTTTCTGCTTAATTTATTCATCTTTCTATTGGATTTAAGATTTATTTTTATTTATTTGAAAGAGTTACAGAGAGAGGTAGAGACAGAGAGAGAAGTCTTCCAACCACTGGTTCACTCCCCAATTGGCCACAATGGCCAGAGCTGTGCTGATCCAAAGCCAGGAGCCAGGAGCTTCTTCCGGGTCTCCCACGTGGGTGCAGTGGCCCAAGCACTTGGGCCATTTTCCACTGCTTTCTCAGGCCATAGCAGAGAGCTGATTTGGAAGAGGAACAGCCGGGACCAGAACCGGTGCCCATATGGGATGCCGGCACTTCAGGCCAGGGCTTTAACCCACTGTGCCACAGTGCCAGCCCCTTTCTATTGGATTTTATGAACATGGGGTGGAGGCACAGGAGCTCTTATGTTTATCAGGAGTAGTTATCTTATAGGCTATAATATTTTAAATTTGTTGGCCGGCGCCACGGCTCAATAGGCTAATCCTCTACCTTGAGACGCCGGCACACGGGGTTCTAGTCCCGGTCGGGGCACCAGATTCTGTCCCGGTTGCCCCTCTTCTAGGCCAGCTCTCTGCTGTGGCCAGGGAGTGCAGTGGAGGATGGCCCAAGTGCTTGGGCCCTGCACCCCATGGGAGACAAGGAGAAGTACCTGGCTCCTGCCATCGGATCAGCACGGTGTGCTGGCCGCAGCACGCCATCCACGGCGGCCATTGGAGGGTGAACCAAAGGCAAAGGAAGACCTTTCTCTCTGTCTCTCTCTCTCTCACTGTCCACTCTGCCTGTCACACACACAAAATAAATAAATAAATAAATTTGTTACTTCACTGATCTTTGGTGTTTTCAGTTTTTTAAAATTTATTCTTATCTTATATGAAAGGTAGAGAGTGGGGGGGACAGAGAGAGAGAGAGAGAATCTTCCATTTGCTGGTTCTCTCCACAACTGTGTGAAGCAACCAGGGCTGTGCAAAACACAAGCCAGGAGCCAGAAACCCACTGTAAATCCCCCACATGGATGGCAGGGACTCAAGTACTTGAGCCTTCAACTGCCACCTCCTAGGGTTCACATTAACAGGAAACTGGAGTGAAAGTGAAGCCAGAACTGAAACCAGACTCCAATATGGAATGTAGGCATCCCAATGGAACATCTGGTTCCTTGCTTCATCCCGGCCCAGCACTGGCATTGCAGCCATCTGGGGGAATGAACCAAAGGATGGAAGGTCTCTCTATCTCTCCCTCTCTCTAACTCTGAACTTCAAAATAAATAAGTAAATCTTAAAAAAATAAAAATAAAAAAAACTTGGTGTTAAATTGGAAATTGCATAGATAATTAATCAATTTTTTAAAAAAATATTATGTAGGATCTCTGTCTTTAATGTGCTGTACATTGTGAATTAATACTATAACCAGTACTCCAACAGTGTTTTTCACTTTGTTCCTTATGTGAGAGCAAACTGTTGAAATCTTTACGTAATATGTACTAAACTGATCTTCTGTATATAAAGAGAATGGAAAATGAATCTTGATGTGAATGGAAGGGGAGAGGGAGAGGGAAAGGGGAGGGTTGCGGGTGGGAGGGAAGTTACGGGGGGGGAAGCCATTGTAATCCATAAGCTGTACTTTGGAAATTTATATCCATTAAATAAAGCTTTATAAAAAATATTCATTATCTTACATCTTGCATTTTACATGGTCTAGATGAACATATCCTTTCAAAAATATTTATCCATTCATTAATTTACTTGAAAGGTACTGCAACATATATATATATATATATATATATATATATATATATATATATATATCTTCCATCTGCTGGTTCACTCCCCAAATGTCCACATGTCCACAGTAGCCAGGGCTGGGTCAAGAAGAAGCCAGGCACCAGGAACTCCATTTAGGTCTCCCACATGGGTGGCAGGGTGCATTAGCAGGGAGCTGGATTAGAAGTGGAGAAGCCAGGATTCCAACTGGCACTTCTTTATGGGATGCTAGAACAGCCTAAGCCACTGTACCACAATGCAGGACCTGTATAAATGCATCTGATGAAACTTATTTCTAGATATACCAAGGTTTCCTTCAGAAAGATTGTAACCAAGAAAATATCCTCATTTTTTAAAAATAGAAAACAAGTATTGTATATATACTGTCATTTAGGTTCTATTTCCAATGCCACTTAAAAATATATATTAGGCAGGCATTTGACCCAGTGGGTCAGAAAGCCCTTGAGATACCCACATCCCATAATCATAGCATCTGGACTAGAGTCTCAGCTCTATTCCTTATTCAAGCTTTCTGTTAATGTAGACTTTGGGAAGCAGCGGTAATGCCTCAAGCAGTTGAGTCCCTGCCACAAATATGGGATACTAGAATTTTCTGATCTCCTGGGTTTGGCCTGGCCTAGCCCTGGCCATTGTGGGCATTTGAGGAGTAAATAGTGAGTGGGAGTTCTGTCTGTCTCTCAAATAAATAAAGAAAGAAAGAAAGAAAAAAATCAGTTTTATATCAGTTTTTTTATATTTGTGTTATTACAAAGTAGAGTCTACCCATTACCAATCCAGCTCCCTGTAATGGACCTTGGAAAGCAGTGGATGATGGCACAACTTCTTGGGCCCCTGTACCCACGTGGGCGATGCTCCTGGCTTCTGGCTTCAGCTTGGCCCAGCCCCAGCTATTGTGGCCATTTGGGGAGTCAACCAGCGGATGGGATATCTTTCTCTGTCTCTCTCTCTGTAACTCTGCCTTTCAAAATAAATAAATCTTAAAAAAAAGAAAAAGTTTCTTCCTAGGAAAAAACTTAATCATCAAGGAACCTACCCAACATAGCCATTTCACTTTCAACAAATTCCCTTTATTCATTAAATAAGCACATAGGTACCCATGTATCCACATGCATTCTTTAGAAATGACTAAAACAGACTCAGAAAATGACATCTATTGGACAAATGTGACTCAATCCCTGGAAGACATGGGGAACTCTCAGGAAACTTTACACAATTCCCCAGCTCCTTTCCTTCACTCTTATTGCTGCCCAAGAAAGCCCCCTGACTCAGTTCCCTTCCCATGAACTCTCTTTAAGACTCTACTTAAATGCCTCCTCCATGCTAAACATTTCCTCATCATTTTTGTTGATTGGAATCCGCTCAACATCTCCCACTCTGCTCTGCTCTTTTGGGTCTTGCCTGTTGCTCTTTTGGTTTAGTTTCCCCATCTTTTAAAGGGAGAACACCTAGCTTATGCATCTTTGTATCCCTCATTTTGCATACTAAGAGAGTGCCTGATTGCTTTTCTTCCTTAACATTATCTGTGGTTTTCCATGTGCCTTTGAGGAAGATTTCCTGGCTTGACATTATTACAAAAGGGCTTAGGTGAACCCAGCATCCATATAATAATAAATTCGAATACTAAGAGGAAATCAAAATATTGTATCCCAAATTGAAGATGGTATATCTTTAATCAAATAATAACTTTGAAACTAAGTTCTGCCTGGCAAACTAATAAAATATCTATTTATAAAACAAAATTGAACATGTTATTCCTCAGAAAAACTGTAACCAATTTACAGCAAGTCTTACCGGGGGGGAAAAAAAATCATCCAGAACTGCAATGCACATGCCAAGTCTTGGTATAATGTGTTAAAATTGTGGCCCATCTTATCTAATTTATACATATAAAATAAGGCATTATGATAAAATGTAATTATTTCCAGAAAACTTGAATTAAAAACTTTTAATTAAACATTTGTCACACAATATATTACTAAAACCACTTTATCTTAGAAAAAAGGTAATATTTTAACTAGCTATTGACACAAATGCATTAAATCTGTTTTTTGAAAGGTTTTACTTCTTGCAAGTTCCAGCCTGATGTGCTTTTAGAATAGCCAAGTTATAAACTCCTGAAAATTGGAGTTTATAATGGAAATACTGACAGACCCTTAACTTTTAGGAGAACGAATGTGCTGTGGTAATAACATTTGCTGGTGCTGCCTTAGTCAGTGTAGCAACATGACTGGGGTGCTAGATGTGGTATTTCAAAAATAACACTGGTAGACTATTTGCTGAAATATTTTCCTGTGTTTCTAAGTTTTTAGAAAACTTCTTTCTTATTTTGAAAACGCCTGTCTCTCAAAGGCTAATACAATGAGCAAACGTGAAGGTTCTTTTCTTCTTCCTTCTCCAGTCTGTCTCAGTTACCTCTTCCTCTCCAATGGCTGGTCTTTCCATAAAGCTTTCCTATCTCAACCTATGGCACTTCCATCCACCTCCGTGTTCAAGCCAGAAAATTGGATGCCAGCCTTCACTGCTTACATTAATTCTTCCCCCACCCCTGATCCATTGTAAACACTGAGAGTTTTACTGCCAGAAGATACTCTGATGATTCATGCCTCTTCATCACGGCCATCACCTTAGTTCATGCTACCATAACTTTGAGTCATGTCAATCACAGTAGCTTCTTGGATTACTTACTTTTTTTCCAAATGAACCTAAAATAAAATCCAGGCGTCATACAATAATCTTTTTTTTTCTTTAAAGATTTATTTATTCAAAAGTCAAAGCAACAGAGAGAGGAGAGGCAGAGGAGAGGTCTTCCATCTGATGGTTCACTCCCCAACTGGCTGCAACGGCCGGAGCTGCGCCTATTGGAAGCCAAGAGCCAGGAGCTTCCTCTGTGTCTCACTTGTGGGTGCAGGGGCCCAAGCACTTGGGCCATCCTCCACCGCTTTCCGAGGCCACAGCAGAGAGCTGAATCAAAAATGGAGCAGCGGGGTCTTGAAGCGGTACACATAAGTGATGCTGGCACTTCAGGCCAGGGTGTTAACCCACTGCCTGATATTAAAATAGTGCACTCAGAGAATTTCATCATGACAGCCTCCATTTTGGACTACACCTTCAGCACTGTAAGTTTCTACAGCACCAGCAGCAGTGTGGGCCATTAAGGATTCTTGCGTGAAAAGTCCCGGGAGCCCGTCCCCCTGCTTCAGGACACTCAGGGAGCAAAGAGGAGAGTGTGGGGCAGAAGAAGTCCCCGGTAGGTGGGACCCACAGGCGGCAGATGAAGAGGCACAGAAGCAGTGGGCTGGTGGCTCAGGGTGTCTCCGCAGACTTCCTGGGACTGTGTGCAGAGCAAGAACCGCATCGAATGTGGGAGAAGGAGCAGCGTAGCCTCTCAGAACTTCCTCTGTTCTCAACTCTGCGCCAGAGGACAGGCACCGACATGCGCAAATGCAGGCACAGATACTCCCACGTCCACACATGCACAGGCAATCCACAATAATCTTAAAATAAGATCTTACCTTCTCCTGCCTCATCTCCATTACCTGCCCCCAAAATATTGCCTAGAATTTGCCAAGCTCTTTGAGCTCCACAGGACTTCTACATATATTTTTAAATGGTTTTTGTTGTTTTTGTTTTATTTGTTTGAGAGGCAGAATTACAGAGAGAAGGGGAGACAGAGAGAAAAGTTTTCCATCGGCTGGTTCACTCCCCAAATGGCCACAATGGCCAGAGCTGGGTCTGCCAAGTGGGTACAGGGGCCCAAGCACTTGGGCCATCTTCCACTGCTTTTCCACTTTGCCAGGCCATAGCAGAAAGTTGGATCAGAAGAGGAGCAGCCCACTGCCAAAGAAACCTCACTAGGATATCCTGGCTCCTCAGCTGAGCAGTATGTACTGGGGTATGGGCTGAGGGAGGACTATGGCAGCTTTTGGGCCCTGCTTGTGCTGGGCGGGCACCTCCCAGAGTTTATGGAGTAATACCAAGGTCTGGTCTGGTTTGGGTTGGGCAGGGGTACCTGTCATCTTGCTGTGCTGTGGGGGTCGTAATAAAACAAAGGTATTTTCCTGGGTCCTGGAGGTGGCTCAGTGACACTGTTTTGGATATTAAGGTCCCCAGTTGCCAGCAATCCTAGCCCCCAAGCTCACAGAGATGCTTCTGTGTAGCTTGGGCAGACACTGAATTGGTGGAAGGAAGTGGGAATGGAACCCAGCAACTCTATGGGGTGGAATTCCCTCCATCAAATGAGCTAATCTTTAAAAGCAGTTGATTTGCAGCCAGAGTGGGCACAGAAACCACAAGCTGAGGATGGAAGCCACTGGCATCACCTCTTGAGTGTCTTGTATAAGTGCCTGGTTACTTCTCCATTCCAGCCTCCTGCTTGTGCTGACCCACCCCACCCCCTCTCCATGCCACCCACCTGGGATCAAACATTTTCCTCCCTCTGCCCATTTTGGGCTTTTGCAGGTGGCACCAGCAGATGGGGGAGGGGTCTCTCTTGAAATAAAAGTTGTTTTAAAACCGAAGAGAGAGAGAGAGAGAGAGAGAGAGAGAGAGAGAGAGAGAGAGAGAGAGAGAAGGAGCAGCCTAGAAAGGAACCAGCTTCCATATGGGATGCAGGCTTCGAAGGCAGAGGCTTAGCCTACTATACCACAGGGCCAGCCCTGCCACATATATTCTTTACCAAGAACACTCTCCTGGGGAAGAAATCATTTTCATTCTTTAGGATGAATTTTAAATCTCATTTCCATAGAGACATAGCCCTATCCACTCAAGTGTGCCCAACCCACCATTATTGTGTGTTAAGGAAGTATCCTGTTCATTTAATTTATATCATTTTATATATTGTGTAATTATGCAATTTGTTTTCTTTTCCCTTACAAGAATTTAAGCATCATGAGGATAGCCACCAGATTTGTTTTCTTCACAATGCATTTTTTCATTTTGGTTAAGCCATTCAATAATTATTGATGCATTATAAGGGTAATTGCATAAAGCAATGAATAACAATAACTAACATCTATTAAGCACATTATAGTGTTAGGAGCCATTGTATGAATGTGGTTCAAAAAATTCATGGAGAGGTGGTCGTTTAGTCTGGATTGTGATGCCTGCATGCCTCATTGGAGTGCCTGGACTCCAGCTTCCTGATTAATAAGACCCATGTGGACAGTAGTGATAGCTCAAGTAATTGGATTCCTGCCACTAACGTGGGAGACTTGGATTGCATTTCTATCTCTCAGATTAAGTTTAGAACAATATATATGGCTGTAGTTTCATTTTTCAAATGCATCAAAATGTATACCTCATATGTGAAGTTGTTTCTATGTCAGGCATATCTCAATTTTTAAAAGTTATTGTATGAATTGAAATGTCAAATATGTGAAAACCAAGACGTTTGTTTTAAAATTTTAAACACACACATAGAAAGAGATTATCTTTGGAAGCTGCTTGGGCACAATCTTATTTTTCTGAAGTTTTTGAATTAGAAAAAAGCATTTGTTTTGACTTTCCTTTACAACATTCTTTCAAGGTAACCACTGGTTGATGGGAGAAATTTTTATGAAAGTCTGGCAAATAAATTAGTTGGAATGAAATAATTATAAAATCACCATTTTGCAACCCCTAATGTTTCTCTGAAATGATCACCCAGTTGCTAAAACTGAGAGAAGAGCAGTTAATGGAGAATTTTATAATGAAGTAATCAGATAGACATACTGAGAATCCTTTACTAACAGTGGAAAAACCTGTTACTAAGTGGCTTGAAATAATGATGATTGAAATATGAAGTAAATAGGCCGGCGCCGTGGCTCAACAGGCTAATCCTCCACCTTGCGGCGCCGGCACACCAGGTTCTAGTCCTGGTCGGGGCGCCGGATTCTGTCCCGGTTGCCCCTCTTCCAGGCCAGCCCTCTGCTGTGGCCCGGGAGTACAGTGGAGGATGGCCCAAGTGCTTGGGCCCTGCACCCCGTGGGAGACCAGGAAAAAGCACCTAGCACCTGGCTCCTGCCATCAGATGAGTGCAGTGCGCTGGCTGCAGCGCGCCATCCGAGGCAGCCACTGGAGGGTGAACCAACGGCAAAGGAAGACCTTTCTCTCTGTCTCTCTCTCTCACTGTCCACTCTGCCTGTCAAAAAAAAAAAAAAAAAAAGAAATATGAAGTAAATATAACATCACCTATGAATTACTCTTGCCTAAAATATTTAACCTGAATCAAGTTAAGCCTTGAGATTGATGGGAAATACAAGATGGAGTAATAAGTCAAACAACACCATGAGGAAGGAATCAACCAAATCTAGTATGTGAGAATTCTACAGAGAAATAATTACTTGATTTTTCCAGCAAATCAATGGCACGTAAAGGATGGTGGTAATAGGGTGGAATTACTACAAAATAAGAGTCTCAAAAAACACAACAGCAATGCAGTATGTCTATGTTGGAAAAATGCTTTTATCAAAGCTACATTGGGAAGTATTTGTAGGTAAAATGATATTATATATGGGATTTTTAAAAAGATACTTTAGGGAGCCGGTGCTGTGGTATAGTGCGTAAAGCTGCTGCTTGCAGTGCCAGCGTCCCATATGGGCAGTGGTTCAAGTCCTGGCGTCTCCACTTCTAATCCAGCTCCCTGATAATGTGCCTGGGAAAGCAGCTGAAGACGGTCCAAAGCCTTGGACCCCTGCACCCTTGTGAAAGACCAGGAAGTATCTCCTGGCTCCTGGCATCGGATCAGCTCAGCTCCAGCCATTGAGGCCATTTAGGGACTGAATCAGTCAGATGAAAGGCCTCTCTCTCTCTCTCTCTCTCTCTCTCTCTCTGCCTCTGCTTCTCTGTAACAATGCCTCTCAAACCAATAAATAAAACTTAAAAAAAAAAAAACTTCTGTATAAAACAGAAGAGAGAAGAAAGAATCGAAACATGATACTAGTTACTGCTTTAGCAGAACATGAATTTACAGAGTTCATCATATACTATTTTTCTCATCCTGTGGTCATCTAAAATTTTCTCTACTAAATCATTTTCAGAAGGATATTTGAGTCCTCTAGAAGATAAATAATATTGATTTATATGAACATGATCGTTAATGGAGAGAAATTCACATATTTCAGGTTATTTTCAAATTTATAGGAATAATTAATGAATTAGAGGCAGTGAAGGGATAAAGAATCAATGGTGATTTTTTTTTTTTTTATTTGAGCAGCTGAATATAAGGTGTCATTTACTGGGTTGCTTAGACTACAGAAAAACAAGTTTGAAGATGGATTAAAAATCTAGATTTAGGGGCAGGCATTTGGCACAGCAGTTAAAATGCCTCTGGAAATACCCAAATCCCATATTTATTGGAGTGCCCAGGATTGAGTCCTCAGTTTTGCTTCTGATTCCAGCTTCCTGCTAATGGTCACCCTGGAAGACAGCAAATAATACCTCAAGTTCTTCATTTTTTGCCACCCACTGGGGAGACCTGGACTGAGCTCTGGGCTCCTGGTTTCAACCTGCCCCATTCCCAATTGTTGTGGGCATTTGGGGAGTGAATCGCTGTGTGTCTCTGCCTCTGTCTTTTGAATATAATGAAAATATTTTTTAAAAGAATCTAATCATCCTCTTGCCCTCTTCGTGAAAGGATCCTGTAATGGGCCTCTTAATTCAGGATAACCTCATCATCTCAAGAACTTTAACATAACCCAACAGCAAAGTTTCTTTTGCCATGCAGTGTAACACAAGTTCCAAGGATTAGGACATAGACACTTCGGAGAGGCATTACTCAGCCTACCTCAAGGCCTAAGCATTTGAATCATGTATTAGGTATTCAAGTGGACATGTCAAGTGGATAGTTTGATATGAGAGTAGTGGTCAGGAGAGAGAACTGAGAACGAAATTTTGGAGTCATCACCATTCAGATATGATTTACAACCAAATAGTAGCTGAACGTGAGAAATTATGAATCCTAGGTAACATGTGAGCAAAAGGTTTAGAAAACAAGACAAGTGCCTCACCTGGAAAGCCAAGAGAACAGCCATTCATGTGCTACAAAGAACTGTGTTGAATATGGCTTCAAATTCAAGCAAAAGGGAAAGTACCCATTATAGTTACTGTCCTAAATTGAGTTAGTAATGTTTATAGAAGTTCCAGCCTAACTTAAGCGGGTTGAAGAACAAAAAGGACCTAATGAATAAAAGCAATGCATTTGTGAAACTTCACCCTGGAGAGCAACGACTGAAAGTAAAGGCTACCAGAAGATTTCGGTTGAGTAAGAAGTCTTTTTCTATTCTCAAGGGAGGAAGTAAGACAATATGCCTTTTGTTGACAGAAATCATCCAATAGAAATAGAAAGATGGATAAAAAAAGCAAAAGAAAGGGGAAATGAGGGGGGGAAATCCACACCCCAGGGGGAAAGCTTTGATGGGAGCAGAAAACTAGCTGGGGAATAAAGGGCAGAAAGCAGGAAACAGGGCACAAGTGGAGGCTAGCAGGTCACGGGTGATGTCCCCTTTAATCATCTCAATTTTTAGTAATGGAAGTTGCAAGGAGGCCGATGTTGTGACATAGTGGGCTAAGCCTCTGCCTGTGTTGCTAGCATCCCATATGGGCACTGGTTCTAGTCCTGGCTGCTTCTCTTTGGAACCAGCTCTCTGTATGGCCTGGGAAAGCAGTAGAAGATGGCCAAAGTATTTGGGCCCCATGTGAGAGACCCGGAAGAAGCTCCTGGATCCTGGCTTCAGATCTGCCGAGCTCCAGCCATCACAGCCATTTGGGGAGTGAACCAGCTGCTGGAAGGCCTTTCTCTCTGTCTCTCCCTCTCTCTTTCTGTAACTCTACCTGTCAAATAAATAAAAAAATAAAAAGAAAGTTGCAGGTCAAGTTGGAGAGTCAGTTGGTGGGAAAGTTTGAAAATTATTCCTCCAAAGGGCTAATTTGTCCCTGGGATAAACAGGGGGGAGGGTGAAGAGTTGAGGGGTGGGGTAACTTCCTCCTGTGAAAACATGGATTTAGGTTGTCTATTTCACGAGTCTGATAACTTATGAACTTGTTATTTTCGAATTATGATTGAATTATAGTCAGATATAATAAGCTAATTGATTAGAAGAGAGTGTTTCCTTTGTCTTGATATAATACAAATTATGCTGACTGCTTGAAATTCACCATGCAGTACAGACGTGAGTATTCAACATCTTGGGACCAGTGTTAAGCAGCTGCTTAGGACACTTAAGATCCCATATCAGAGTGCCTTGTCTGAGTCACGGCTATTCCACGACTCTGATCCAGCTTCTTGCGAATGCACTTGGGAGGCAGCAGATTATGGCAGAAGATTATTAGCATCTAACTTGGGTTCCTGCGACTCACATGGGAGACCTGAATTGATATCCTGGCTTTAGGCTTTGGCCTGGCCTAGTGTGAGTTGTTGCAGGCATTTGGGGAGTGAACCAGTGGACAGAAACTATTCTCTCTTTCTTCCTCCCACCCACCCTTTCTGTGTGTGTGTGTGTGTGTGTGTGTGTGTGTGTGTGTTAGATGTGCCTGTACACCATAAAGAACATTAATATTTTCCTTCAGAATAACACAAAACTCCTTCTCACTCTTTAAAATTTATCCTTATACCTTTCCATTAGAAAAGACAAAATTTTTTATTCTCATATTTATGAGAAAATAAACAAAGCACAAATGCTAAAGAAAAATACTATCCCCAAATCCATCATGTTTCTTTGACTTGCAATTTAATTCTTATACTACAAAATTTATATGTGGGTGTTGGCATTGTGGTGCAGAGGGTTAAGCCTCCACTTGCAAAGCCAGCCTCACATGTGAGTAATAATTTGAATCTCTGCTCCTCTGGTTCTGATCCAGCTCCTTCTGCACCTGGGAAAGCAGTTAGATGATGGTTCATATGCTTGGGGTAAAGTGAAAAAACCTGGATGGAACTCCAAAGTTCCTGGCTTTGTCTCCCCCAGTCCTGGAAATTGCAGGCATTTGGGGAGTGAACCAGCAGATGGAAGATGGAAGTTTCCTTCCTTCCTTCCTTCCTTCCTTCCTTCCTTCCTTCCTTCCTTCCTTCCTTCCTTCCTTCCTTTCTTTCTTTCTTTCTTTCTTTCTTTTTTAATTTGAGAGGTAGAGTTACAGACAGTGAGAGGGCGAGACAGAGAGAAAGGTCTTCCTTCTGTTGGTTCACTCCCCAGATGGCCACAATAGCCAGAGCTGCACCCATCTGAAGCCAGGAGCCAGGAGCCTCTTCCTGGTCTCCCATGTGGGTGCAGGGGCCCAAACACTTGAGCCATCTTCTACTGCTTTCCCAGGCCATAGCAGAGAGCTGGATTGGAAGAGGAGCAGCCAGGAATAGAACCGGCGCCCCAGGCAGAGGATTTCCGGCCCGGAAGTTCTTTCATATTCTCCCTCTCCCCCTCCCCCTGCCTCTCCCTCTCCTCCCACTTCTCTGTAACTCTGCCTTTAAAATAAATAAATAAAAATATTTAAACAAATTTTGTATATGGAAATATGATTATATAGATTAAATGAAGCATTAAGGAGATTGTTGAAATGAGGCTCTGTTTCCACTGCTTTGTCTCCTGAACTTATTCTGTATAGGTATCACTTTAATTCAACCATCATGGCTTTAAGCTCTACTATTATAAGAAACATGGAACTTCATAATATGACAAAAATAGCATTTAATAATAATTTGAAAAAGAAACTTAGACCGAGAACATAATAGCTCAATTCACATGGTCACTGTTTTTAAAAATTACAAATGACACGTCACTACCTAAGTTTCTGCTGTCAGATGTAACAGTTTTTGTTGTTCTTACTGCTGCTGTTATCATTTTGCTAGCAGTAAAGATGAATTTCTAATTCACTTATTTACAGTGCAACAAATGAAATTGTTCAAATTTCTCATCCAATTCAAGCAAACTGAAAAAGAAAAAATTAACTGCATGCTTCATATTTGACCCTAAATTTGGTAATCAGCAGTCATTACCATCCCAGTGGGGGACCTATCTCCCATACCAATTGATATTGCTAGTTCTGTTTGGGTATACTCAACTGGAGTGGCTGCTTGAATATTGATGCTTATTCTTATTCTTTTTTTGGTGTGTCCCTAATAACTTAAAACAGTTATTTAGATGTCCTAGGTACTCAATAAATATTGCTTAATCAGAATTTATTTCATTCTAATGCATCTTAATAACATAAGAATTATATAACAGCTAAGAGTTTGGACAATAGAGTGGGTAATTTGGCCATTTACAGGTTCAACAAAGATTAAAAGTGATTTTCTAAACAAGGTGATTGAAGAAAGAAACTGGACACTCAGAGAGAAAGTAGTAGTTGGAAGTAGTAATTGAAGAAGGTAGTTGACATTCAAGGTCTCTAGCAATTCAAGATAGTGAGTTTGGTCAAAAATAGGCCTGCAAGACAACTTGTACTGCTGAAAAATGTTGTTGTCCAGCAGTCCAAAACAAGTAACCAGAAAGATGAAGCAAGAGAGCGACATTAGAGGGGAAGGCTGTCAGTCCTCGTGGGGCTCTCCCAGTCACTCCAGTGATTCAGTGTATTCAGAGAGTCTCAGGAAACATCTAATGCTGAGCATGGAAGCAACTGAAGCCCAAGAAGAAAATAATGTTTCAACATTTAAATTTTGCAGGCTAAGGCTATGCACATAATATAGTATATAACTAATTTTTAATGGAAATACTTCATTGTTTTGAGTTCTTACTATGTGACAAGCATAACACTGTGTTTAGCAAAAAAGCTAAAACTATGAGCAAAACATGGTTTCTGCCTTGCTGAGCAACAAGTTCTTTGAAAATGGATCCCAGACATATCTCTGGGCCTTTCATTCGGTCTAGATTCATATTTCACTTATTAGAGAGCTCTTCCCAGACCACATTCTTTTTTTTTTTTTTATTTGAAAGGCAGAGTTACAGAGAGAGGTCTTCCATCCGATGGTTCACTCCCCAATGCAACGGCCAGAGCTGAACTGATCTGGAGCCAGGAGCTTTTTCCTGGTCTCCCATGTGCGTACGGGGGCCCAAGGTCTTGGGTTGTCTTCTACTGCTTTCTCAGGCCATAGCAGAGAGCTGGATTGGAAGTGGAGCAGCTGGGACTAGAACCGGCGCCCATATAAGACGCTAGCACTGCAGGTAGCAGCCTTACCTGCTACACCACAGCGCCAGCCCCCAGACCACATTCTTAAAATCACCCCTCTGGGGCCAGCACTGTGACATTGTAGGCCATCTGTGGTGCCAATACCCCATTATGGGTACTGCTTCGTGTCCCGGATGCTCCTCTTCTGATCCAACTCTCTGCCTGTGGCCTGGGAAAGTGATGAAAGATGCCCAAGTGCTTGGGCCTGTGCACTTGTATGAGCTCCTGGCTCCTGGCTTCGGATTGGCCTAGCTCTGGCCATTGTGGCCATCTTGGGAGTGAACCAACAGATGGAAGACATGTTTCTCTGTCTTTCCCAGGGTCTCTCTGTGTGTAACTCTACCTCTCAAAATAAATAAGGTAAAATCTTTAAAAAATGAAATAAAAAAATAAAATAAACTCACCTCTCACTCCTTTACCTGATTATTTTGTTGTTTGCTCCCAGAAGAGAACTTGAACACCATGAAGTAGGGTTTTAATTTATCAAGACTGCTGATACATATCAGGCTCTCAATTAATGTTTATTGAATGAATGCATGAATAAATAAGTAATTGAGAGTGTTTTCCATAACCTTGGCAACTCATGACAAGAGCTTAGGGAGATTACTGACGCCATAAACAAGAGTGTCAATTTGTTAAGTCAGCAACAGGAGTCACTGTGCACTTACTCCTCATGTAGGATCTCTGTCCTTAATGTGTTGTTCAATGTGAATTAATGCTATAACTAGTACTCAAACAGTATTTTACACTTTATGTTGTGTGTGGGTGCAAACTGTTGAAATCTTTACTTAATATATACTAAATCGATCTTCTGTATATAAAGATAATTGAAAATGAATCTTGATGTGAATGGAATGGGAGAGGGAGCGGGAGTTGGGAGGGTTGAGGGTGGGAAGGAAGTTATGGGGGGGTGGAAGCCACTGTAATCCATAAGCTGTACTTTGTAAATTTATATTTGCTAAATAAAAGTTTAAAAAAAAAGAGTGTTTTCACCACTGTTAACAACTTTGAAAGGAACATTCTTATTCATTCTTGTCTATTTCTCTAATTTCTTTTAAAATTCTTAAAAGTGGGGTTGTTATGTGTGAATGTTTTGGATGGAATGCCAAGTTGCTATTCTGAAAGGAAATTTGAACTTGAAAGCTTTCAGTGTAGGAGAATCTTCCTTTCCAATACTTCCAATCAATAGGCACATTAGCCCTTTTTTTTGAAGTACTTTCTTCATTGCATTCTAGTTCTCACTTTTTTTTTTTAAGATTTATTATTCATTTGAAAGTCACCCGGCGCCATGGCTCAATAGGCTAATCCGCCTAGCAGCGCCGGCACACCGGGTTCTTATCCCAGTCGGGGCGTCAGATTCTGTCCCGGTTGCCCCTCTTCCAGCTCTCTGCTGTGGCCAGGGAGTGCAGAGGAGGATGGCCCAAGTGCTTGGGCCCTGCACCCCATGGGAGACCAGGAAAAGCACCTAGCACCTGGCTCCTGCCTTCTGATCTGTGTGGATCGCGGCGGCCATTGGAGGGTGAACCAACGGCAAAGGAAGACCTTTCTCTCTGTCTCTCTCTCTCTCACTGTCCACTCTGCCTGTCAAAAAAAAAAAAGTCAGAATTACACACAAAGAGAAGGAGAGGAAGAGAGAGAGTGTGTCTTCCATCTGCTGGTTCACTCCCCAACTGGCTACAATGGCTGGAGCTGTGCCGATCTGAAGCCAGGAGCCAGAAGCTTCTTCCGGGTCTCCCACATGCGTGCATGAGCCCAAGCACTTGGACCATCTTCCACTGCTTTCCCAGGCTATAGCAGAGAGCTGAATAAATAGTGGAGCAGCCGGCACTCTAAGTGGTGCCCATATGGGATGCTGGCACTGCAGGCAGCAGCTTTACCTGCTACATCACAGTGCCAGCCCCACTATTAATCTTGTTGCCCCTTATGAATAGAAAAAATTGTAATGGTGTTTTATTTCGAATTTATTTGGTTATGAAATGGGCTAGAGTGAGAAATTATTGTTTTTGTTATTAAGCTTATTTCTTTGAAAGTCAGAGTGAAGGAAAGATACAAAGAGAGAGATAGAGATATTCTAATCACTAGTTCACCCCCTAAATACCCTCAACAACTGGGGCAGGGCCAATCCAAAGTCAGAAACCAGGAATTCCATCTGGGTCTCCCTTATGTGAGGCAGGAACCAAAGTGCCTGAGCTTACTTGAGTATTTACTGCTTTCCAGGGTGCACATTAGCTGGAAGCTGGATTGGAAGCAAACGCAGGACTTAATCCCAAGTATTCTGCTATAATGGCTAACTCAAGGTAGTATAGTACCACTCAACCAGAAAAAGACTATCTTTACACTAATATTGATATATTTTCTTTTTTCAAGTGTAATTGTCATTTAACTTATTTCATTATTTTTTACCCTTACTGTTTTGTTGATTTTTAAGAGCTTTTCATGCATTAGAAATACTAATTCTTTGTCACGTATGTTGAGAAATATTCTAACTACTTTCTTATTTATTGCTCATCTTTATTTATTATGGGAGTTTGTCAGTAAAACTGTAATATTTGATGTCATCAAAACAATCAAAATTGTCCATTGGGGTTTAAATCTGTAGTGGATTAAAAAAATTTTAAACTCTTTTTAGTTTCTCTCATCATCTTACCAGCTCTTGAGCTTGGGAGATTTTATGACTTGCAATGACTAATAGAATGAAATATAGGTGACATAATGCAATTTTTCAGCAAGGCTTCAAAGTCCTTGCTGTTTCTACTTTTGTCTGAAACTCTAAGGCCACCAATATCTGAAGAAGCCCAGTCTAGCCATTAGGAGATGAAATTTCAGCCATTCCCTTTGTCCACTCCCTTTGTCCATCAGCCACCTTTTCTTTTTTAATTTACTATTTATTGGAGAGGCAGAGAGACCAAAGGAAAGAGAGGGGTGGGGGGAGGGAGAGAGAAACAAAGAGAGAAAGAGAGGGAGGGAAAGAGAGAAACTCCCACCAAACACCCACAACAGCAAGGGTTGGGTCAGGTTGATTCAGTGAGCCATGAACTCAGTACAGGTCTCACAATGGGCAGAAGAGAAGCACGTACTTGAGCCATCACTGCCTCCAGCAGCCTGCGTTAGCCAGAAGCTGGAGTCAGGAACCAGAGTCAGGTACTTTGATGTGGGATGCAGCTGTCTCTAAGCACTAGACTAAATGTCTATGCTCTAGGAACATTTTGATCTACGAACTGATTGTAGCCACTTGAGTAAACTCAATGAAAAAATATAAGAACCACCTAGTCAATCCAAGAAGTCTTAAGAAAAAATAAATCATTCTTTGAACCACTAAGGATGATTTGCTATACATTCGGAGTTCTTCCTGTGCTTATTACTATACATATACCTAAATTTTTAAGTATGCTTATGATTTTTTAACATAAGGATTTTCAAGTGGAAATTATTCTATCATTATAAGTCAGATAGAATTTCAACATAGTTTTATTTTCCAAATTGAACTGCCAAATCATATATTAACTTTAATTTATTTCACTCATTTTAATGCCACCTCTACTACATCAAAATTGTCCAGATTTGGATTTATTTGATAAGTCTTAAAACTTTTCCGGTGATCCACTGATTATTTATCCCTTGTCAAGTATCACCTGCTATTAAATGTAACTTTTTTTTTTAAGCTGCAGCACAAGGTCTGTGGCTTTTTTTTTTTTTTAATTTATTTGACAGGTAGAGTTATAGACAGTGAGAGAGAGAGACAGAGAGAAAGGTCTTCCTTCTGCTGGTTCACCCCCCAAATGGCCACAATGGCTGGAGCTGCGCCGATCCGAAGCCAGAAGCCAGGTGCTTCTTCCTGGTCGCCCATGCGGGTGCAGGGGGCCAAGCACTTGGGCCATCCTCCACTGCCTTCCCAGGCCACAGCAGAGAGCTAGACTGGAAGTGGAGCAACCAGGACTAGAACCCGGCACCTACACAGGATGCCGGCACCGCAGGCGGAGGATTAACCAAGTGAGCCACTGCGCCGGCCTCTAAATGTAACTTTATGACATGATTTGACAAATCTGATAGTTGACTGAAGTTTTTCACTTCTCACTCTACTAAGAGTATTCCTATTATGACCTCTGTACTTTATTGGGCTCAACCATGTGTCAGCCCTCTAAGATTTTCCTTTTTAAGTCCAAATGGTTTGAAATTCAAATAGCAAAGCATCAGAAGATTTCCTTTTACTGCTCTTAGAAATGTGGCTATGCTGGCCTAGAATTCCCGCCATGCTGGCAGTCAGGCAGGGCTGAATGGCAGGCTTTTCTCTAGACCTCCTTTGTAAGATAGACCACATTTCCAACAGTTTACTGACATTACCTTGTCCATAGAAATTGCTTTTCTAGTATCCTCTGTTGCTAGAAAAAAGTCTGAAAACAACCACACTATTTTTTCACCCTTTTTTAAGTAACCTGTTTATTTTCCTGGGTGTTTGGAGGAATTTTTCTTTACACAGCATACATATTGAGCACTAAATCCCATGACACTCAACTTGTAATGAAAAGATTTCTTCATCATTCTCTAATTTACTCCCTACCTCAAGACCTCCTTCTCAAATGGGAAATGTAATGGGGGATTTTCCAGACTTACCTTCACTTGCTTTTTAAATTGCTAAATCACTGCCTTTAGAAAGATCATTTAATGTCAAATTGTAGTGTTTACTTTCAATTTGGTTCAATTTATGCTATTCCTGAAAGATATTCCAAAAGTTGGGACTATAAGTTTGAAGCTATTTCCTAGTTTCAGGTTTCTTCCCTGTTTTGTTCATTTTGGAAGATTTTTGTGAAGGCTGCATGATAAACCTACTCTGACATCCCGGAGATGTCATTATTTCATATTTAATGTGTATGTTATATAATAGGCATGGCTCACTAAATACCTTAATATAACTATGTGATGCTAGGGCCTGCATTTTTTCCCTGTTCTTTTTTTTTTTTTTTTAAGTTTTTCGTTATTTATTTGAGAGGTAGAATTACAGATAGTGAAAGAAAGAGACAGAGGGAAAGGTCTTCCAGCCTCTGTTCACTCCCCAAATGGCCGCAATGGCTGGAGCTGTGCAGATCTGAAACCAGGAGCCTCATGCTTCTTTCAAGTCTTCACCACAGCAGAGAGCTGGATTGGAAGAGGAGCAGCCGGGACTAGAACTGGCGCCCATGTGGGGTGCCGGCGCTGTAGGCGGTGGCTTTACCCATTATGCCACAGTGCCAGCCTTTTTTTTTTTTCCCCCTTTTCAAGGGCAGTACATGCACCACTCCTTAGCATTTACTAAATCACATCACAGAGGGAAATGTGTGAGCAAATTAATTGAAGGAGTTGCTACAGGAATACTTGGCTGGTGTTTGTGGTTATTAAGCTTAGAAGCTTAGTCATCTTGTCCCTTTCCTTCTCCTTTAACCTACATATTAGCAAACAAGGTCCTTTTAATCTAGTACTTACTCTGAATATGCTAAGAACTCATACTTTAAAAATGTTTTTAAACAGATAGGATGACTTTTCTAAGGTAATTGTAACATAATTTTCTAAAAGTGACCATAATTATGAAAGAATGTTATGTGGTATATTTGGGTTATTGGAAAAGAAGAGCCATCCTTTTGTGAGCCATCTGTTTGTTTACTATTAATGTGAACTGACTGGAACCATAGCTATTTTAAACCAGCATTATCACAGCACATTACAGGAACTGCATACGCATGAAAAACGAAGGAGAAGAAGAAGAAGAAAGAAAGAAAGAAACTGGCCAATCAGACACATAGTTATTGACATTTTTATTCAGTCGTGCATTTGCAGAAACAATGAATCCATATTTTTTTAAAAAAATATTCTTATCACAAATCTGCATCAATTGTAAAATTCATTGTCTAAGCTTAGCAAAAAAATAGGGACTAAAAAATGGGAGGGGTGCGGGTGGGAGGGAAGTTATGGAGGGAAAGCCATTGTAATTCATAAACTGTACTTTGGAAAATTATATTTACTAAATAAAAGTTTTAAAAAATACGCAAATGTTGCTCCAGTGTTCCCAGGTAACAATGGGAAAATTAGATCCATAGAACGCAGGGAGGCCTGTTTTTATGGGAAGGATTTCCTGGAGTACTATAATGTTATGGTACTATAATGTTTTCTTTACATAACTTTTACCCTCCAAAAATGGAAAATAACTATTTTTTCCTCTAGATATATTTAACTACTACATATTCCTTCCTTCATTTTTTTTTTTCCAGTCTGTTTTGAGGACTGGATGACTCCACTGATACAGGAGGTTTGCTGAACATGTAAACTTTTACAATTCCTGGAATTGTCCTAAATTTATTTTATCAACTGCCCTCATGGACAGTTAGTGCTTAAAGTTGGCATCCCAGAAGTTGAATCATTAATTTTCCCTGTTTATAATGTTATTATTGTTCCCTGGTTGATGAAAATTGTTTTCTAGTTATTACCTATAAAACCACTTTCTCGGGGCCAAGTGCTGTGGCCTAGTGGGTAAAGCTGCCGCCTGCAGTGCCAGCATCCCGTATGGGGTGTGATTCAAGTCCCAGCTGCTCCACTTCCAATCCAGCTCTCTGCTATGGCCTGGGAAAGCAATAGAAGATGGCCCAAGTGCTTAGGCCCCTGCACCCACGTGGGAGAACCTGAAAAATCTCCTGGCTCCTGGCTTTGGATCAGCACAGCTCCAGCCATTGCAGCCAACTGGGGAGTGAACCAATGCATGGAAGACTCTCTCTCTGCCTCTCCTTCTCTCTCTGTGTAACTCTGACTTTCAAATAAATAAATAAATCTTAAAAAACACTTTTTCACATTCTTTTACAAAATAATCATCACTTTAAAAAATCCTTATTTGTGCTTATATCACTTTCTGTCCAATAACACTGCTTACTCTTTTTACAAGTTCTTAAAAATATCCCTCTTTTAACAACAAACAAGCAAATGACAAAATTTCTGAAATATTCTACCTTAAATGGTTCCAGTTGAGATTTTCTTCCTTTGGGCTCACAAATGTTGTGGCATTGTATGTTTGGCAGCACTTCAAAAAGTTTGTGGGAAAATGAAATTAAAAGATGCGGGCCGGTGCCGTGGCTCAACAGGCTAATCCTCCGCCTTGCGGCGCCGGCACACCGGGTTCTAGTCCTGGTTGGGGCGCCGGATTCTGTCCCGGTTGCCCCTCTTCCAGGCCAGCTCTCTGCTGTGGCCCGGGAGTGCAGTGGAGGATGGCCCAAGTGCTTGGGCCCTGCACCCCATGGGAGACCAGGAAAAGCACCTGGCACCTGGCTCCTGCCATCGGATCAGCACGGTGTGCCAGCTGCAGTGCGCTGGCCTAGGTGGCCATTGGAGGGTGAACCAACAGCAAAGGAAGACCTTTCTCTCTGTCTCTCTCTCTCACTCTCCACTCTGCCTGGCAAAAAAAAAGAAATTAAAAGATGAGCTTCTTTGGGTGCAAAATGTTTTGAAATCCTTGCCTAGTTTTTGCCTAATATGTCTTTTCCTTGAACTTTTTGAAGGTCCCTCATAGGCTAGATTTCTTTTTTTCTTTTTTTTCTTTTTTTATTTTTTTTATAGCTTTTATTTAAAGAATATAAATTTCCAAAGTACAGCTTATGGATTACAATGGTTCCCCCACCCCAGAACTTCCCTCCCTCCCGCTACCCTCCCCTTTCCCACTCCCTCTCCCCTTCCATTCACGTCAAGATTCATTTTCAATTCTCTTTATACACAGAAGATCAGTTTAGTACATATTATGTAAAGAGGCTAGATTTCAACTATGTTTTGCACCAAAATAAACTTATGTTTTAACACCATTTTTTTTTTTCTGAAACATCTTTGTATGTGAAATGGTGTACATGGAGGGTGGCAAGACCACCACTCTTTCTGGGCACTCAGAGTAAAGGTGGATGTAAATGTGTCATCAAACAAAGATTTTCTTTATGGATTCAGGAGACTCAATGAATGCAACCTCTGTATGCTAGTCAAGAGATGCCTTTGCTGGACTGAAAGTCAAGGGCTCGGTGTTCTGGAACCCAGCCCCTGGGAGGTGCTTCAGCATCTTATGCGGTGGGTCTTCAATATGTCAACTGATCAAATTCTTCCTTCTCACTTCTTGAGTGTTTTACTGGCATGAATTCCTAAACTTTAAGCTCTTCACCTGTTGACTACTTTATCCCTCAAAATACATGATTGTTTCTCATCTACAAAGTTCTCCCTGTGGTTCATGACCAGTGTATACCCCCATCACCAGAATCACCATGTAAGTACATTATTCTCATACTTTCATAGAAGACATTAGTGATGTCCACTCAAAAAAGACCTGAAATCATCAGACATAGAAACATAGGTGCTATGGTTTGATATGGTTTGTCCCTTAAAGGTTCATGTCCTTTTCCCCTGTACGACAGTGTTGGAGTGCTGAGCTCTTGAAGAGGTAGAAACTAATGGGAGGGGATTGAGTTGTGGTCACTCTTAGGAGGGATTAATGCTGGTCTCATCAAGTTGGTCAGGTCTAGTAGGAGTGAATTTGTTGCCCTGAGAATGGGTTATTATAAAAAGAGCCACCTCAAGTCACTTGCTTCCCTCTCACAGGTACTGCCACCATTGTCTTGGCCTCTGCCATGAGGCCACCACTCAAGCTTAGCAGATGCTAGCACCATACTCCTGCATCTCCAGAAATGTGTGCCAATTAGCTTTCCTTTATAAGGTAGCCAGTAGCCAGCCTCAGATATTTTGCTATAGAAACACAAAGTGGACTAAGATGACAAGCTTATCTGGAACAGTCCTTAGAATAGCAAAGAAATGAAGAAAAAATAAAACTGTTAACTCCCTATGAAGAGCAGACTATTCTTTTCTATGCCGATGCCCATGTAGAATTCAAGAGATAATAATGAATGGCATTTTCTCTGGAACCTTCACAAAGTTTTCTGTCACATGTTTTACAGAATGCTTCCTGTGTCGCATTACTGCTTTCTCTGTCCTCTCAAGTAGCAGCAACATTTCTTCCCATCCCCATCTACTATATGGTCAGACTATGAGATTGTGACAGAGTCACAATTTTGAGCCCTAAATGAGACTGTTTCTCTGAGAAGATAGTTCAGACTGAAGGAAAATGATGGCCTCTCTGTTTACATTTATGAAGGAAAGAGATGCAGTTTGCTTTCAATTCCTCCTAGACTTACTGGGCAAAGGAGTGCAGGAAGGAAAGGAAGAGAGGAATGGGAGGAAGGAAGGGAGGGAGGGAGAGGCAAAGAAAGAGAGGAGAAAAGAAATGAAAGGAAGAGGAGAGGAGAGGGGAAGAAAGAGGTCAAGAGGATCGTAGCTTGAAAACTTGTTCTGCTGGCACCGTGGTTCAACAGGCTAATCCTCCGCCTTGCGGCGCCAGCACACCGGGTTCCAGTCCCGGTTGGGGCACCAGATTCTGTCCCGGTTGCCCCTCTTCCAGGCCAGCTCTCTGCTGTGGCCCAGGAGTGCAGTGGAGGATGGTCCAAGTGCTTGGGCCCTGCACCTGCATGGGAGACCAGGAAAAGCACCTGGCACCTGGCTCCTGCCATCGGATGAGCCCGGTGCGGCGGCCATTGGAGGGTGAACCAATGGCAAAGGAAGACCTTTCTCTCTGTCTCTCTCTCTCACTGTCCACTCTGCCTGTCAAAACAAACAAACAAACAAACAAACAAAAAAAAAACCTTGTTCTTTTCAGATTGTGTGGAGACTCTTGTATACTCCTAAGTCATTAACCACTGACACTGCACTGATCACTCCAAAATCTCTATTTCCACTCTTTCAAGAACCATGAAGACTCTGGCTTTTTAACATGCTTAAAAGCTAATAATATAGCCAGCAGTTTCATGGATGCTGATGGAAGACAGGACCTTGGGTTAGAGACAAAGAATTTTACTACTCATTAGTCAGCAAACTGAATAAGACACATGTTCATGCTTACCCTGAATCCCACAGGCTGTGCCCAGGCAGCTCCAGAACCATGTGCACAGAAGTGTATCACAAGCTGGGGGTGGGGGATGGGTAAGAGCTACTGTGGCAAGACCTGAAATTGACTGTAATTAACTGCAATTTACAATCCAAGCCTTCCTCTGGAAGTTGTAAGCCTTCAGTGGACTCCAGAGCTCCCCAATACTTCAATCAGACAATTTTTTTTCCAGTGGAAATGTACCTCTAGTGGGGAGACAGATTCCTGGTGATTCCTACTCCACCATCTTCCCAGAATCCCTCTCTGACACAGTATCTCTAGATACCATGCTGTTCTCCAGAAGGAGACATTATCTCCAACTTCCAGGCTGGTCACTGATAAATATCCTTGATAAGAGAGTTAGTTCAGCTCTAACAATGAGTCAATGCCTCTGCCTGCAAGAGGGATCAAAATGTTGTGGATCCATGAGCTATTGTCTCTCAACACAGCTCAACTCAGTTGAATTCCAGATCCACATATGTAAATCCTTAATGGACAACATCACTAGGATATCATAAAATAATTTCAAATGCAGATTTACAAGAGGAAATTCAGAAGACTTTTCCATAGCTCTACTTTGCCTTTGATTTGCTGTCTTAGTGAACCCACTGTCTTAGTATGTTTTGAGCTACTATAACAAAATATCTGATACTGAGGAATTGATAAACAAGAAAAATGAATTTCTCACAGCCTTGGGGTCTGGGTGCAGAGCAGTGCACTGTGAAGTTCAGCTGTCAGGTGAGGGCTGCGTGCTTCCCAGAGGGTGCGTTGCTGCTGGATCCTTCAGAAGGGAGGAACACTGTGCAACCACACTGTTGGAAGCGAGAGTTGAATGTTATGTGAAGCCTCTTTTATGATGGCCTTAAGGGCTTCGCTAAGGGAAGAGTCCTCAAGATGTAGTCATCTCAGTCACATGGGCCATTAAGTTTCAATGCCTGAATTCATGAGGACATTGAAAAACCATTGCTGTCACTCTGAGGCCTGGGGATCATTCTAGATACTTGTTTTTCTTCATCTCCCCCACCCCCTGCAATCCCACGCTTAGTTAATCAATTGCAAAACTCAATTCAATCTCACTTATAGTTCTTACATGGGCACACTCTGCCATACTTCTAGTACTGTCTTAATTCAGGTTACATATGGTATTTGCATTCTGGCCCCGCTTTTCTGCTTTCTAGTCCTTTCTCTCGTGTAATTGCATTGTTTGTTTAATGAAATTAATTACTTGTTGTTAGTCTTCTACTAGAATATAAACTCCTCAATTTCAAGGGCTCTTTTATTTGACTTTGATTCTGCCAAGAACACAATAGGCACTGAATAAATCTTTTTAAAATTTATTTATTTATTTGAAAGTCAGAGTTACATAGAGAGAGAAGGAGAGGCAGAGAGAGAGAGAGAGAGAGAGAGAGAGGAGAGAAAAAAAAAGAGAGAGAGAGTCTTCCATCTGCTGGCTCACTCCCCAGTTGGCTGCAACAGCCAGTGCTGGGCAGATCCGAAGCCAGGAGCCACGAGCTTCTTCCAGATCTCCCACATGAGTGCAGGGGCCCAAGCACTTGGGCCATGTTCTACTGCTTTCCCAGGCCATAGCAGAGAGCTGGATCAGAAGTGGAGTAGCCAAGACTCGAACCGGTGCCCATATGAGATGCTGGCACTGCAGGCGGTGGCTTTACCTGCTACACCACAGCACCGGCCCCATGAATAAAACTTTACTAGATAAATATTTATTGGGAGGCCATAAATACAGACTGGTAGGTACATGTTTTATATTTCTTGTAATTTTGTTTTCACTTACATTTATAGACTAGATTTTAGAAAAATTGGGGAGACTAAATTTTAGATAATCTTAGTAAGACTTTAAAATCTTCAAGGATAAAGGCAATTTATTTTTTAATCTCTCTTTGCCAAAAGGGATATTGTTTTTTCTAAAGATTTTAGTTTTATTTATTAGAAAGGCAGAGTTAGAGAGAGAGAGAGAGAGAGAGAGGAATAAGCAGAGAGAGAGAGAGAGAGGAAAGAGAAGAGAGAGAGAGAGAGAGAGATCTTCTGAGTGCTGGTTCATTCCCCAAACATCCACAACAACTGGGACTGGGCCAGACCCAAGCCAGGAACCTGGCCTTCCATCTGGGCCTCCAATGTGTGTAGCAGGGACCCAAGCTCTTGGGCCATTTTCTGCTGCTTTCCCAGGAGCATTAGCAGGGAGCTGGAGTGTAAGTGGAACATTCAGGACTCAAACAAATAGTTATATTGGATGCCAGCATCCCAGGTAGTGGTTTAACACACTCCATCACACTTTGGCCCCAAAACAGAATATTTTGTAAATAATGTTTACCAGCCAAATAACTATTTTTATTAGTCAACTATAATCAATGGATTCTGTTATTATTTAATCTAGAGCGGAATTTCTCAACCTTGACACTATTGACATGTCCTTGGCCAGATAATTCTTTGCTGTGGGGCTGTCTTGAACACTGTGGGATGTTTAGAGCATCTCTGGTTTCTACCCATTCAACCCCAGAAACACCCTACAATTCAGTTTTGACAGCCAAAAGTGAATCCAGATGTTAACAAATATTACAAGGGGAAGGACAGTGATAAATTGCACTGAATCTGAGAATCATTAATTTGAAGTCACTAGCAACTTTTAGCTCTCTAACAAGTGTTCAAAAACAGCAAAATTATGTACAAGTTTATTTGGCCTTCAAGAATTGCCAGAAAATAGTGTCCTGTGGTAAAAATGGCATAAGTTTATGCACATATATATATATATATGAGATATTTATTGTGCAGAATAATATCAGTGAAGGTTATGATGTTCCAAAAACTGGAAAGTGATAAACCACATGAGCCTTATTAACCATATGACTGTCTCAAGTCCATAGAAATGATTTATAGCTCTCCCCACCTTTTGTGGAATAATCTTGCTATAGAGAGAAGGGTTTTAAATTATTATTTAGAAGACTGGTATTTTTTCCTATTAAAATTCTTAATGATATTTTTATTGTTATAGTCAATGTTTATTTATTGTGATACTAATAAATATTTGTGAGTGTGGTTGATCTTCATTAGGATAGTTTTAGAATTATTGTTAATAATTGAGGTTTGCAAATGGATTGTCACTATATTGTCTAATTTTTCTTGGTCTTTTGAATAAAAGTCTTTAAAATTGCTGAGATATTATGTTCTAGAAAATGACTTGAGTGTTGTGCAATAGCAGCTTTTCATTTGGGTTATGAGTCTTAACATTCACTTAGAGCATCAACTTCAGTAGTTTCAAATATGCTATTACCGGCCATTTGGAATTTTAAAAGTATTCATAAATGAATGCATGCAGCAATAGTTCCGATTGGTTGCACAAATAATGTACATTTAAAAATTAAAATGCATATACACTTTAGCTAAATAGGATACATTTCTTTTGAGTCATTCAGATACATTCTTCATCATATTGAGTGAGCCTTTCAGAAATATTTTTGCATTTTATAAGAAATTGCAAATAGTACACTGGAATTAGCAAAATGTCAGGGATAGGAGTAAAGATTTCAAATAAAAAAAGATTACTATCTTCATGAAGAGTGAAATATGAAATCCATTGACATTTTGTTTTAGGAAGCCCTTACTTATTAAAACCATTAAAGAAAAAGTGTAAAAATGAATGAGAAAATTTTTACTACTTTATGTTCAGCATGTATCATATTTGGAAAGAATCAAATTAGGTCACCTATAGTGAAAATTTACAGGAATAACTACTATTTTAAAAAAATTCACTTATTTATCTGACAGGGAGAATGACAGAGAGAGGGGGAGAAAAAGAGAAAGAGATCTTCTATCTGCTGGCTCACTCCTCCGGTGGCTACAAGAGCCAGGGAATCCCTCTGGGTCTCCCACGTAGGAGGCAGGGACTCAAGTATTTGAACCATCATCTGATGCTTACCAGGTGCATTATCAAGAAGCTGGGTTGGAAGCAGAGTATCTGGGACTTGAAGCAGATGTGGGCACCCCTAGTGGCAACTTAACCCATTGTGACACAACACGAACTCCAGCAACTACTTTTTTTTTTCAGTTCCCTATATTTAAGGTATTATCACAGAAGACACATCAAATACTCTTATTCTACCTGCATCCCTTCCCACAATTTAGGAATCCTAAAGTTTGTGAAAATCACTCCTCCACTTCTTGCCCATGTCTTTATGGCTCTTTTCAGGGTATAAACGGGATTTACTTCTGTAGCAGGTATGACCATGGGAATCTTTGTCAAAAACCTTCAGCTACTTTGACATACCAGAAGGCATCAGCATCTGAAGTCATATCTGGCGCAGGCTTGCTAGTACAAAAGGAGAACCCATTCTTCTTATGGGCTCAGCAATAACTGTGTTCTCCTAGATTCACGTGTTCTGATGTCCTCCCCTTCCTGAGCAGCTTCATCTTTCTAAGAAAAATTCCAGGGTACTTCAGAAAAATCTTTAAAGTTGTTATTAATTCTCCCCAGAGCAAGAGAAGCAAGAACTGAGAGGTTGTAGTCCCTTCTCTTCTTTCTGTTATCTCAAAAGAGTGAGGCTATATCAATTTATTTGTTTTATTATATTTATTTATTTGAAACACACACATGCACATATGGAGAGGGAGAGAGAGAGAGAGAGAGAGAGAGAGCAAGAGCACTCCCATCTGCTATTTCACTTCAAATGCCTGCAATAACTGGGCTGGGTATAGCTGAAGCCATGAGCCAGGAACTCAACCCAGGCCTCCCCATGAGTAGCTGGAGCTCAATTACCTGAACCATCACTGCTGCTTCCCAGGTTCTGCATTAGTAGAAGGCTGGAGTCAAGAGCCAGAGCCAGAAGCTAACCCTGAGCACTCCAATGGAGGACACAGACATCTTAACCAGCATCTCCACCAATAGGCCACATGCCTGTTCCTACCAATGATTTTAAGAAACCTATAAATCGTATATCTCCTTTGCACATATTTCTCTACCATTCACAAACCTGCTGCAACACATGTTCCTATTTTGAAAATCTAGTATGACAATGAGAAAGAGAGATATTTTGCCCAAGGCCACAAAACTACAAGAGGTCGATCTGGGACCACAATCCAACTGTGTGTGACTCAAACCTCTCAGACTCTAGTGCCTTCCCAAGCCATAGCAGAGGGCTGGGTAAGGAGTGGAACAGCCAGGACTCAAACTAGCGCCCACGGGGGATGCCAGCACTGCAGGCGGTGGCTTTATCCACAGCACCAACCCCTCCAAGATTTCTAAACCTTCCTGGGAAAAGTGGCTATCCTCTCCTATGGGCTTCCATGATTTAATGTATATGCTCCTGTATGCTTGATGTACATTTATTTACACAACACAATATATTTGCCTATAATTATCTGTCAGTGTTAGCAACTGAAATTTAATGACCTTTATTTTTTTTCAGTTCTACACTCAAGAGTAATGACTGCAACTTCCAGAGTGCATGCCACATAAAGTGAGTTTAGTAATGCTTACTGAATTCATAGTCAAATTAATATACTAATGATATAATTAATAGTCTTTCATATCTTAAGGGTAAACTCAACACTTTTGAAGAACTAAATAACTATAAAGACATAGGAAATTGTAGGTTTTTAATTTTTTGAAGTTTATTTGAAAGACAGAGAGGGGGCCGGCACAGTAGCATAGTGGGTAAAGCCGCAGCCTACAGTGCCGGCATTGCATATAGGCACTGGTTCAAGTCCTGGCTGCTCCACTTCCAATTCAGCTCTCTGCTGTGGCCTGGGAAAGTGGTAGAAGATGGCCCAAGTCCTTGGGTCACTGCACCTGCGTGGGAGACTCAGAAGAAGCTCCTGGATCCTGGCTTCAGATTGGCGCAGCTCCGGCTGTTGTGGCCAACTGGGGAGTGAACCAGCAGATAGAAGACCTCTCTGTTTCTCTGCCTCTCCTTCTCTGTGTAACTCTGACTTTCAAATAAATAAACAAACCTTTAAAAAAAGAAAGAGAGAGAGACAGACAGGGACAGAGAGATCTTCCATTTACTGGTTCATTTCCCCAATTCCCTCAACAGCCAGACTTGGACCAGGTCACAGCCAGGAACCCCGTGTTCAATCTATGTTACCCACATAGGGTGGCAAGGACCCTAGTATCTGAGCAGTCATCAGCAGTCTCCAAAATTCTAGAATCAGAAACAGAGCCAGGATCCTAATCAGGAGATCTGATAGAGGATGTGGGCAACCCAAGAGGTATCTTAACCATTGTGCCAAATTCCTGCCCTTGGAGATCATTTTTTTTTGAGGCCAAAGTAATGCCTATTGCTCTTCAGATTTAAGGAGGAGATTTCTAATAGAAAAGAGTTGTTTGATGTTTGTTCTAAAGCATAAGGGAGAACAGAGATTCCATGCATAAGTTAACTAACTCTGGAGGAAAGTTCAATGACAAATGAGTAGAAGCATGAATTTCTCCAATATATTGAATAATGAATATTTATACTAAAAAGATATCTGGCTGACTTACTTTAAAATCCCTACTGAAGACTATGTCCGTGTCTTTAAAATCAAGGACTTGGTAATGTTCGACAACATTTCATTCAGGAAATATTTATACCCATTTTTTATTGTCTGAATGCATTTGATTCAGGGATTGTTTGTGCTCATTTATATTTAAACACAACCAGATATAATCAATAGAAAGGTCAAAGCATATACTTTCACCAATATTTAGTTTAAATGATGAATGCAGAGATTGTACAGAAAAACAACTAAATAGATCACATCACTAAATTTCATCCTACTCAACTGGTTTACTTTCCCCTGCATTTGCTTGAGTAGATGTTACAGAAGTATCACTTTCTCTGCCCCTTGGTTTCTGCCAAATCATAGCACCAATAGTTATGGTAAATCAATGCACATTCTTTCTCCTAGTCCCCTAGGTACTGTTGAATAATAATAAGTGCAACTCTCCACTTCAGTGAGCTAGGCTGTGGTCAAGGAGAAACCCACATCTTGAATTTAGTCTTAGCTTATCTACTGCTCAGCAAGATGCTTCAAATTTTCAAGAAGATGCAACTAACGAAAATGTGTGTGTGTGTGTGTGTGTGTGTGTATAAAAAAATAAATCTGAAGCTTGCTTTCATTAGACATGAGAGACCCCACTCAATTTGAGAAAAATATTTTCCTACTTATCGGATTTCAGATTGTCGGGCCATTGTTCAGACATGCTTTTTCATCATGTAATATGTATCTTTGAATAAATATATCCTATTATTGCCATTACTATTTTGAAAACAATTTAGTTCTAGATTCAACCATATTTTGTATTTCTATAATTTTGAAAATATGATATGGTATTCTGGCAAGATAATTGTTAGCTGCATGCCCATCAGGAAGTATAGCCCAAACTCATTTGGTCACATGGACAAGAGAATTCCATGAATCAACACAAGATTTTCTTTTTGTTCTAAAGTTATTTTTTATGACAGTGACTTGATCAGGCTTTTAAATCAATTGAACTTTTTATTTTCATTCACTTTAAAAATAATTTTGGGCCGGCGCCGTGGCTCAACAGGCTAATCCTCCACCTTGCGGCGCTGGCACACCGGGTTCTAGTCCCGGTCAGGGCGCCGGATTCTGTCCCGGTTGCCCCTCTTCCAGGCCAGCCCTCTGCTGTGGCCCGGGAGTGCAGTGGAGGATGGCCCAAGTGCTTGGGGCCTGCACCCCATGGGAGACCAGGAAAAAGCACCTAGCACCTGGCTCCTGCCATCGGATGAGCGCGGCGGCCATTGGAGGGTGAACCAACGGCAAAGGAAGACCTTTCTCTCTGTCTCTCTCTCTCTCACTGTCCACTCTGCCTGTCAAAAAAAAAATAATAATAATTTTGGACTTGTGAAACATTTTATGATACTTTTAACTGATTATTATCTTAGAAATTATATTTTATATTCATTAGGAGATCATTAAATTGTAAATGCTTTATCACAAAACTCCCCATAATTTTCTCCATAAAAGAAAAAGACCATGTCACCTCATGTTGAGCTAGTAAGACAACTGATAAAAAACTTATTTACATTTGACAACATGAAACATGATAGATGTATGTGTGTGTTGGTGTGTGAGGGGGTGGAATGTGAGTACTGCATGACAGTGCATGGGAGAAAACTGTTTTACCTCCAATTTCAAAACAGATTCACTTATTTGTTACTTTCAAAGATTTATTTTAGAAGAGGAAGGTAGAGAAAGAAAGAATAGTGCCTATTCCTTCAGTCTCTGATCTTCAGCAGCTGGTAAGGACAGAGTTAAAATATCCTGAAGAGTAAGACTTATGTTCTACTTTTAGTTCCTTCCCCTAGAATCTCTCATTCATCCATTCTTCAAATATTGATTGAATGTCTGGCACTATGCTAAACACTGATAATACTATGCTAAACACTGGTAATATTATAGTGGGCAATATTTTCCAAAGGGAGCAGAAACAATATCTCCTACTCCATGCTCTGTTACAATATGACCTGGCCATTGGTCTCTCAAGAGGTGTAGTCTAAATGGGCTAGCCTTAAGATTTGCTTATAACCCATTTACTATGGCAGAAATAAAATGCATGATTTTTAAAGCAAGTTCAGAAAAAGTTATGCATCTTCCTTCTGGTTCTCTCAGAATCCTTGCCCAAGTGGAAGCCAGCCACCAAGAAGTCTAATGACACTAAGCCCACCTGGTGGAGAGACCACATATAGGCACTCCAATCAGCTCTTCATCTGAGATCAGTCTTCCCAGACCGGTAGTATCTGTGAATAAATCAGTCTGGCTGGTCTCAGGCAATGCTCCAAGGAGTAGGAACCTGAGCAGACAATCCTTGCTTGGATTTCTGATCTACAAAGTTGTGACAAATAATAAAACAGCTGTTAGCATGAGCCATTAGATTTTAGGGCAGTGTATTATACAGTAATAGGTAATCATAACAAATACTGTTAATAGATAGCATCCATTCAGCTTCTGTTAGTCACTTATTTAACTCTCAGATAAATATTAATATTATCTCCATTTCCTAGAAAGACCAAAATAAACTGACTAAAAAGTACAGAAGTTCAAAGAGATGAAGACAAGATTTAAATGCAAAGCCTACATTTTAACTGTTGTGCTCTACAAAAGTCCTTCCCTCAAGGAGCTCACAATCCAGTAGAGAAATATAATCATTAAAGTAATAATAAAGGGGCTGGCACTATGGCATAGCGAGTAAAGCCGCTGCCTGAAGTGGTAGCATCCCATGTGGGCACCTGTTTGAGTCCCAGCTGCTCCATTTCTGATCCAGCTCTCTGCTTATGGCTTGGGAAAGCAGTAGAAGATGGCCCAAGTTTTTGGATCCCTGCATCCACATGGGAGACCCAGAAGAAGCTCCTGGCTCCTGGCTTCAGATCAGCACAGCTCTGTCCATTGTGGCCTTTTGGGGAGTGAACCAGCAGATGGAAGATCTTTCTGTCTTTCCCTCTCTCTCTTTGCTTCTGCCTCTCTGTAACTCTGCCTTTCAGATAAATAAAATAATCTTTAAAAAAAAGCAATAATAAAATGTAGAAAGTGTCATAATATGTCATAAGACACCATAAGAATTTAGAAGAATGTGATTCCTTTTGTTTGTTTGTTTGTTTGTTTTAATGGGAAGGAGGTGGAGAAGAAGGAAAAAGTTTCACAACGAATTTTAAGATGATGTAGAATTTGATCATGCGAAGGTCAGGTACTTCAGTGAGAGAAAAAGCATTATTTTTTTTTTCTTGTTTCTGTTTTCTGTCTCTTTCTTTTCTTACCAGGAGATTAAATATGGCTGCAAGAAGACAAAGGAACATGATGCAACAAAAAAATTTGACAGTTCAGGAAAGATTAACGTGAACCATTTCATCCCATGCTAAACTTTCTGTAAATTGTTTTTTATAAGTCATAAGGAATCATTGGAGACAATTTTGATTAGGGAAGTTATAAAAACAGCTTGCATTCTTACAATATAATTCTGGTTGCAGTACTGAAGATGAATTGGATAGAATTTATGGATTTAGGCACTCAAATACGTATTTTATATGAAAGGATAAATGCATTAATTTAAATTATAATTTCATTTCTCTTTCTAGACTGCCTCAAGCAATTTGCTTTATTATTCATAGTGACATAACACAGAATATGCAAAACAGTCCGCACAGTAATGTTGATAACATTTATTGAACACTTACTATGTGTGTTGTCACTGAATCCTAACAACAAGCTGTGATGTGAAAATCATTCTGATCCCCATTCTACAGAAGAGGAAACTGCAGCAGAGTATATCCAAGATTACAAAGTTATTTCCTAGTAGAACCAGAATTCAAGCCAATTCAGTCCAGCTCAGTGGACAATATAATTTCTGAGACAGAGTTGAGTAGTGTCAGACCCTGAAGTAGATATTTTGAACGTGGTTTAATAAAGATTAATAGAGAGGCATTGAGAAGAGTCTGGAAATGTAAAGGGAAAGGCAACTTAGACAAGATAGAAATTACACAAAGACTCTCACAAGGAGATTGTGTATGAATGAATCTCAAAGTACCAATCTCTTCTTGAAAGCATTCATTCGGTGCTGGCACTGTGGCTTAGGGGGTGAAGCCACCACCCGCATTGCCAGTATCCCATGTGGGCACTGGTTCAGGTCCTGGCTAATCCACTTCCGATCCGGCTCTCTGCTGTGGCCTGGGAAAGCAGTGGAGGATGGCCCAAGTCTTAGGTCCCCTGCACCATCAAAAGAGACCTGCATGGGGCTCCAGGCTCCTGGCTTCAGATTGGCGCAGCTCTGGCCGATTGGGGAATTGGGGAGTGAACCAGCGGATGAAAGACCTCTCTCTCTCTCTCTCTCTTTCTCTCTCTGCCTCTCCTCTCTGACTTTCTTTTTTTTTTTTTTAACTTTTATTTAGTAAATATAATTTTCCAAAGTACAGTTTATGGATTACAATGGCTCCCCCCCAATAACTTCCCTCCCACCCGCACTCCTCCCATCTCCTGCTCCCTCTCCCATTCCATTCACATCAAGATTCATTTTCAATTATCTTTATATACAGAAGATCGATTTAGTATATATTAAGTAAAGATTTCATCAGTTTGCACCCACACAGAACATACTTTTGAGTACTAGTTATAGCATTAATTCATATTGCACAACACATTAAGGACAGAGATCCCACATGAGGAGTTAAGTACACAGTGACTCCTGTTGTTGACTTAACAATTTGACACTCTTGTTTATGGTGTCAGTAATCTCCCTAGGCTCTAGTCATGAGTTTCCAATGCTATGGAAGCCTCTTGAGTTCGCTGACTTCGCTGACTTTGATCTTATTCTGACAGGGTCAGAGTCAAAGTGGAAGTTCTCTCCTCCCTTCAGAGAAAGGTACCTCCTTCATTGATGGCCCAATTTTCTTTCTTTCTTTTTTTTTCTTTTAAATTTACATGATAAATAAATAGATGGTCTCATTTATTTAGTAAACAAATTTAGGCAGATAATGAGATTTCAACTAGCAACTGTGCAATCCCCCAGCACATATGCCAACTGCTTGCCCTGTTAACATCCCTGTTTTCTGTAGAAGAGTTTATCTGTTTCATCAGATAGTTGTGTCTGCAAGATATGGGACATGTTATATATTAATGTTAGCCGTCCCAAAACACACCAGACACAGGGGTAAGGGAAAGGGTTTATTGGGGAACACCCAGCAGATTGGAGTGAAGGGGCAGTGAAGGGAAAGAAAAAGAAAATATAAGAGAGAGAAACAGAGAGGAGAGGAGCTAGCAAGGAGTGAAGAGAGATGAGAGGAGCCAAGAGAGAGAGTCAAAAGAGTGCAGGAGAGAAGGAGGCTAGAGAGAAGAACCAAGAGAGAGCAGGAGAGAAGGGCCAAGAGAGTGCACGTTTAGGAACAGGCCCTTTTAAAACTTTGCCTGAGGGCAGGAAGGGAAGCAGGAGCAGCGAATCCCATTAGGAAGGGGGTGGAGCCTGGCTCTGGTAGCTGGGCCTTGCGGCCACCTGCACCTGGCTAAAACTTCTCCAGTTTCCTAACATTCCCCCCTTTTGTTTTATATAAAGCAGGGTTTTATGGGATTACATTAGTCCCAAAAGTCCAGGAGGGGTAGAGGGACAATGATCTGTCTTTAGAGCTACTTCCTGCTGACATGGGGCAACTAGGTACTCTTCGCTGGCATGGGGCTATGTCGCAAGCCGCTATCTCCTGGGTGGGGAGCGGAGTATATCCCTGTAGCAGCATTTGGTTGACTGCCTGTTTGCTGACGACCTTCGTTTGTTCCATTATAACCTGCTATAGTCACTTAGACACTATAGTATAAAAGACAGGGTTGAGAATAGTAACCAATGATCCTAAAAATAGCATTAACCAGGTAGTGAGAGGACTTCATAGAGGAGAGGAAGTGGCGGGGGGGAGGGATCTCTGGACCCCCTGTGGGGACAGTTTGATGGATGTGGCTTACAGCTGATCCCAGCCAAGACTGGGAGAAGGGCCACTTTTGCAGGTAGTGGGGTTTGTCTGTAGAAAAATTTTGAACAATTATACAGCATTAAGTGGGGAAGAGGACCATCAGTACACACAGGTTGGGAGTAGAGCAATTGGTGGTAGAGTAGAGGTTATGATTACAAAGGAATGAGGCCCAAGTGGGCTAGATACAGAGGACAGAGTTGTTATTAGAGAACCTAAGAAAGATGCTATCTAAGCTACGACTAAGTTTTCTGATTGAGAGGCAAATAGAACCTGACAGAAGGGGCTTGATAATAATCTGGTGGGCTTTAAAGCCTTGTAAATTATGAGGCCCAGACTCATATATCTCTTCATATAGTCTACATCCTAAGGGAGGTGAGAACCTCCTTGGGGAAGGCACCCTGTTGACTTCCATTACCTAGCTGGCCTGGGAGGAGAGCTGGCCAGGTAAAGGCAGGTGGCAACTCGAGAACAGGAAATTTACAGTTCTGCCTGCAATGTTACTGACCCTATTTGGCCATTTCCTCAGTTGCAGTGGTCACTTTGGAAGCTGGGCTGGGTGAAGGGCTTTTCAGCTTAGAGCCAATAAGATCTGTGGCTCTGACCTGGGTGTCCTTCGACTTCAGGGCAGGTCCATTTCCAGTGATCCAACTCTCGGCTGGCAGAGCTGCTAAGGCTCTTCATAAGCTGACTTCTGTTGAAGCCCAGGCTTCCCACATTGAAAGCCACTGCAGTAGACTAGCCTGTTGGGTCTTCTTGAAGGCAGATAACTGTACAGAGCAGCCATTAATAGGCCTGCCACCCATTGTTTCTGATGCCTAGCTTTCTTTTCCTCCTGGTTTTTGTTAAAGCAGGATGGTCTGTTCTTTTTTTTTTTTTTTTTACAAGAGTGTCTTGGCTTTCCATGCCTAAAATACTCTCATGGACTCTTCAGCCAGATCTGAATGCCTTAAGGGCTGATTCTGAGGCCAGACTGCTGTTTAGGACATCTGCCATTCTATGAGTCTGCTGTTTATGCTGCTGACTTTTAAATAAATAAATAAATAAATCTTTAAAAAAATGCATTCGTTCATTCATCAAATATTTTTGAATGCCTGTTGTACCAGGCACAATGACAAGAGAATAAGTCAGTTGTAGATATCTGCCTAATTGGAGCCTAACTGTAGCACATAGCTTTGATTTTAAAAAGATTACAGGCTAACAAGACCTCTGGAAAAAAAAGAAGACCTAAATGAAAGATCTCTGTGAGTGAGATCCCAGTGGAACGAATGGGGCCATCAAAGAAGGAGGTACCTTTCTCTGGAGGGAGGAGAGAACCTCCACTTTGACTATGACCCTGTCGGTATAAGATTGAAGTCGGCGAATCCTAAAGGCTTCCATAGCCTCGGCAACTCATGACTAGACCCTAGGGAGATTACTGACGCCATAAACAAGAGTGTCAAATTGTTAAATCAACATCAGGAGTCACTGTGTACTTACGTCTCATGAGGGATCTGTCCTTAATGTGTTGTCCAATGTGAAGCAATGCTATAACTAGCACTGAAACAGTATTTTACGATTTATGTTTCTGTTGGGTGTGAACTGATGAAATCTTTATTTAGTATATACTGAATCAATCTGCTGTATATAGATAATTAAAAATGAAAAAAAATCTTGGTGTTAAATTGGAAATTGCATAGAAAATTAATCAATTTAAAAATATATATATCATGTAGAATCTCTGTCCTTAACGTGCTATACATTGTGAATTAATACTATAACTGGTACTCCAACATTATTTTTCACTTTGTGTTGCTATGTGAGGGCAAACTGTTGAAATCTTTACTTAATATATACTAAACTAATCTTCTGTATATAAAGAGAATTGAAAATGAATCTTGATGTGAATGCAAGGGGAGAGGGAGTGGGAAAGGGGAGGGTTGTGGGTGGGAGGGAAATTCTGGGGGGGAAGCCATTGTAATCTATACGCTGTATTTTGGAAATTTATATTCTTTAAATAAAAGCGTTATATATAAAAAAAAAGATTACAGGCTAAAATAACATGAAAAAGTCTATGGATCTATATAAGCTTCTCAAAAAGGAATTCTTATCTAATCAGAAGAAACAAAGTTTAAATCGAATGCTGAAGTGTGAGTAGGAGGTATTCAGATGAAGTGGGGAGAATAAGATACAAGAAGAATATTTTAGGTCTAGTAAAAATTGTGATGCAAGATATAGACAGGAGACACAAAGAAGTGAAAGATAATGAGTCAGGACAACAGAGAGTACAAAGCAGAATTACAAATGTGAGGGCCGGCGCCGTGGCTCAACAGGCTAATCCTCCGCCTTGCGGCGCCGGCACACCGGGTTCTAGTCCCGGTCGGGGCGCCGGATTCTGTCCCGGTTGCCCCTCTTCCAGGCCAGCCCTCTGCTGTGGCCCAGGAGTACAGTGGAGGATGGCCCAGGTGCTTGGGCCCTGCACCCCATGGGAGACCAGGATAAGCACCTAGCACCTGGCTCCTGCCATCGGATGAGCGCGATGCGCAGGCCGCAGCGCGCCGGCCGTGGCAGCCATTGGAGGGTGAACCAACGGCAAAGGAAGACCTTTCTCTCTGTCTCTCTCTCTCTCACTGTCCACTCTGCCTGTCAAAAAAAAAAAAAAGAATTACAAATGTGGTGGCACGGCTGAGGAAGGACTTCTAAGATCAATCCCACTCACAATAGCTACAAAAATGATCAAATACCTTGGAATAAACTTAACCAAGGAGGTTAAAAATCTCTACAATAAAAATTACAAAACCTTAAAGAAAGAAATAGAAGAGGATACCAAAAAATGGAAAAATCTTCCATGCTCATGGATTGAAAGAATCAACATCATCAAAATGTCCATTCTGCCAAAAGCGATTTACAGATTCAATGCAATACATATCAAAATACCGAAGATATTCTTCTCAGATCTGGAAAAAATGATGCTGAAATTCATATGGAGACACAGGAGACCTCGAATAGCTAAAACAACCTTGTACAACAAAAACAAAGCTGGAGGCATCACAATACCAGATTTCAGGACATACTACAGGGCATTTGTTATCAAAACAGCATGGTACTGGTACAGAAACAGATGGATAGACCAATGGAACAGAATAGAAACACCAGAAATCAATCCAAACATCTACAGCCAACTTATATTTGACCAAGGATCTAAAACCAATCCCTGGAGTAAGGACAGTCTATTCAATAAATGGTGCTGGGAAAATTGGATTTCCATGTGCAGAATCATGAAGCAAGATCCCTGCCTTTCACCTTTCACAAAAATTCACTTAACATGGATTAAAGACTTAAATCTATGACCTGACACCATCAAATTATTAGAGAGCATTGGAGAAACCCTGCAAGATATAGGTACCGGCAAAGACATCCTAGAAAAGACCCTGGAGGTGTAGGCAGTCAAAGCCAAAATTAACTATTGGGATTGCATCAAATTGAAAAGTTTCTGTACTGCAAAAGAAACAGTCAGGAGAGTGAAGAGGCAACCAACAGAATGGGAAAAAAATATTTGCAAACTACACAACAGATAAAAGATTGATAACCAGAATCTACAAAGAGATCAAGAAACTCCACAACATCAAAACAAACAACCCACTTAAGAGATGGGCCAAGGACCTCAACAGACATTTTTCAAAAGAGGAAATCCAAATGGCCAACAGACACATGAAAAAATGTTCAAGATCACTAGCAATCAGGGAAATGCAAATCAAAACCACAATGAGGTTTCACCTCACCCCAGTTAGAATGGCTCACATTCAGAAATCTACCAACAATAGATGCTGTCGAGGATGTGGGGAAAAAGGGACACTAACCCACTTTTGGTGGGAATGCAAACTGGTTAAGCCACTACGGAAGTCAGTTTGGAGATTCCTCAGAAACCTGAATATAATCCTCCCATACAACTCAGCCATCCCACTCCTTGGAATTTACCCAAAGGAAATTAAATTGGCAAACAAAAAAGTCATCTGCACATTAATGTTTATTGCAGCTGAATTCACAATAGCTAAGACCTGGAACCAACCCAAATGCCCATCAACAGTAGACTGGATAAAGAAATTATGGGACATGTACTCTATAGAATTCTATATAGCAGTCAAAAACAATGAAATCCGGTCATTTGCAACAAGATGGAGGAAGCTTGAAAACATCATGCTGAGTGAATTAAGCCAGTCCCAAAGGGACAAATATCATATGTTCTCCCTGATCCGGGACAACTAACTGAGCACCAAAGAGGAAACCTGTTGAAGTGAAATGGACACTATGAGAAACAGTGACTCAATCAGCTCTTGTGCTGACTGTTGATGTACAATGTAATACTTTATCCATTTTAGTATTTTTTCTTTGTTTTGTTCTAGTACTATTGGTTGAACTCTGTAATTAACACACAATTATTCTTAGGTGTTTAAATTTTAACTGAAAAGTGATCCCTGTTAAATATAAGAGTGGAAATAAGAGAGGGAGGAGATGTACAATTTGGGACATGCTCAAGCTGACTTGCCCTAAATGGTGGAGTTAGAATCTTGCCAGGGGATTCCAATACAATCCCATCAAGGTGGCATGTACAAATGCCATCTCACTAGTCCAAGTGATCAATTTCAGTTAACAATTGATCACACTGATAAGTCTAAGAGTCGAAGGGATCACACAAATAAGACTAGTGTCTGCTAATACTAACTGACAGAATCAAAAAGGGAGAGAATGATCCAACATGGGAAGCGGGAGACACAGCAGACTCATAGAATGGCAGATGTCCTAAATAGCACTCTGACCTCAGAATCAGCCCTTAAGGCATTCGGATGTGGCTGAAGAGCCCAGAGAGTATTTTAGGCATGGAAAGCCAAGACACTCTGGCAAAAAAAAAAAAAGCAAAAAAACAAAAACAAAAACAAAAACAAAACACCTAAATGAAAGATCTCTGCAAGTGAAATCCCAGTGGAAAGAACAGGGCCATCAAAGAAGGAGGTACCTTTCTCTGAAGGGAGGAGAGAACTTCCACTTTGACTCTGATCCTGTCAGAATAAGATCAAAGTCAGTGAACTGAAGAGGCTTCCATAGCCTTGGCAACTCATGACTAGAGCCTAGGGAGATTACTGACGCCATAAACAAGAGTGTCAAATTGTTAAGTCAACAACAGGAGTCACTGTGTACTTACTCCTCATGTAGTATCTCTGTCAATGTGTTGTCCAATGTGAATTAATGCTGTAACTTGTACTGAAACAGTATTTTACACTTTGTGTTTCTGTGTGGGTGCAAACTGATGAAATCTTTACTTAATATATACTAAATCAATCTTCTGTATATAAAGATAATTGAAAATGAATCTTGATGTGAATGGAATGGGAGAGGGAGCAGGAGATGGGAGGGGTACGAGTGGGAGGGAAATTATGGGGGGGGAAGCCAATGCAATCCATAAACTGTACTTTGGAAATTTATATTTACTAAATAAATAAAAAGCAAAGCAAAAAAAAATGTGGTGGCAGACCTAATGCACAAGGATGTAAGTAGCATCATATGGGAGATGTGTATATTTTGAAAGTAGCCTAAAATATGATTTAGGGTTTTTTCTTTTTACTTATTTATTTGAAAGGGCAGAGTTACAGAGACAGAGAGGACACAGAGAAGACACAGAGAGAGAGAGAGATCTTCCCTTCACTTGTTCATTCATTCACTCCCCAAATGGCCGCAAGGCATGTATTGGGCCAATCTGAAGCCAGGAGCTTCTTCCGAGTCTCCCACATAAGTACAGGGTCCAAGGATATGGACCATCCTCCACTGCTTTCTTCGGTGCATTAGCATGGAGTTCAATGGGAAGTGGACCAGCCAGGACCTGAACCTCTGCCCATATGGAATGCTGGCACTGCAGGCAGCAGCTTTGCCTGCTTTGCCACAGCCCTGCCACCTGATTTTAGATTTATCATCAAGTTCACTTTGCCTGTTGTGTGCAGAATGAGTTGAAACAGGACCAAAATAAAAGTGGGTAAACAGTAGAGATACGTGGATGGAAAAGGAAAGGGAAGTTTAAAGCACAGACCTCGAGTGTGTATTGGAATATAGCAAGTGAAGTTCTTGCCTGGGATGCCTGCATTCTGTCTGAGTGCCTGGTCTTGGATCCTGCCTCCACTTCCAATCCAGCTTCCTGTTAATGTTCACCCTGGGAGAGAGCAGGGATGGCTCAAATAAATGGGCCCCGGCTACCCACATAAAAGACTCAAATAGAGTTCCTGGCTCCTGGCTTCAGACTGGCCCAGCCCTGGCTGCTGAGGGCATTTGTGAAGTGATTCAGTGTATAGAAGCTCTCTCTCTGTCTCTCTCTCTATATATATATACATACACACACACACACACACATACATATATCTTTCTGTGTATGTATGTACTCTATATATCTTTCTCTGTCACTCTGACTTTCAAATAAATAATAAAAAATTTAAAAGACAACTCATAAATTTATAAATTTCATACATAAATAGATGATTATATCAAACACAAAGCAACAACAACAGCAAAAAATAAATAAATAAAAGGGAGACTAGGACTAGTGGGGAAGTGGAGAGTGAATTGATGGTAGACGTGAGAGATCGGAGAGATCATGAGTTCAGTGTGAACAAACTTAACCTAGGTGCCTGTGAGTTATTGAAAGTGTGAGCTACATACAGTTGGATATATGGAGTCAGGAATGACATCTGGGCTGAAGAAGCAGATTTAAATACCCCCAGCAAGCAGATGCATGATGAACGAATGCATGCAATTGCTTAGGCAGGGAGAGTGGAGTTCTAACGAAGAGCATCTTGGATTGAGGTTTGAAGAGTGTTTCATGATTGGTGTTGTGACACAAAGGAGACAGAAATTAGAAATTAAAACTGAGCAGGACTGTGTTATGAAGAGTTCTGAGGCAGAGAAAGTGGTTTGGATCTTTTGATGTGATAAAAACAGCATACAGACGGGGAAGTGTTGAATTTGTATCCCTAGGGTAACATTCATTGTGAAGGAATGTCCCAGGTAGGTCGCAGTGGGAAGGTAAGATATCTCCTGGAAGAAATTTGTTGGGAAAGATCTAAGGAATGGACTGGGGTGAGATGTGCAGGCAAGGGGAGTATGTAATTGCTTATTGTTTGGTTTGGTTTGGTTTTGTGATGGACAATTCTGGTCAGTGCTTGAATGCTCTAGTCAGAGTTCATCAAGCAGAGTTCATCAAACAAGTCCTGCACCCACCCCCCCACACACACCAGAAAGGGAGTTGTTTCAAAGAATGAGATCAAAGAGATAAAAGAGATCACAAAGATCAAAATTTGCTTGGAAGGTGAGAACATGACCAGAAAATAGATTGCTGCAATAATTTTGAGAAATTTTTCTCAGAGTCACTTTTTCTCCCATTACTCAAATCTATGGTCATTTGTACAGCCATTAATTCTTCCCCATGAGATTTGTGGTTCTTAATGTGGTTAATAGCTCTAATGTTTGTTTAGCATAAATATCAGCTCAACATTATGCCTGTTAAATGTGCCCAGTGAAAGTACATTTCATGTCTGTATTTTCCAAATGTCAAAACTAATGTCCCACATTATAAACAAGATTTTTGTCTTCTAAAAATAATTCTAGATCCCTAGTTCCTGAAAACAATAAGAATTAAGACAGGTGGGGGCCGGCACCATGGCTCACTTGGTTAATCCTCCGCCTGTGGTGCCAGCATCCCATATGGGTGCCAGGTTCTAGTCCCAGTTGCTCCTCTTCCAGTCCAGCTGTCTGCTGTGGCCCAGGAGGGCAGTGGAGGATGGACCAAGTGCTTGGGCCCAAGCACTTGTGGGTCTCCCACATGGGAGACCAGGAGGAGGCACCTGGCTCCTGGCTTCGGATCGGCATAGTTCTGGCCACAGCGGCCATTTGGGGAGTGAACCAATGGAAGGAAGACCTTTCTCTCTGTCTCAGTGCCTAACTCTATCTGTCAAATAAATTAAAAAAAAAAAAAAAGAATTAAGACAGGTTGGTTGATAGTTTCCTCTTTTGAAATCCAATGCTTTATATGTCATGGAAATGAAACAAAATTTTCAGTCTGAAAAATTAGCAACCAAAAGAATCGCTGGGGTGATCATTGTTGGCCCCTTCTTCACTGTGAAATAGGAAAAAGTAGCTTGGCACAACCAAGCAACCCAGAACCACCCGTGTGCTCTGAGGTTATTTTAAATAGGGCCAAGTGGACTGTCTAGCTCGTGGCCAATTTCTCTACTCACAGTTCTCCCCTACCTCCATTCTTAAACCCGAGGGTCAAAGCAGGGTTGGTACAAATACAAGGAAGCTTAGTTGTCCATAGTTGGAAGAGTAGATAATTTAATATGATCAGCATACAGTAGGAAATACTGTGCAACTGTTAGAAGCTCTGAATTAGATGTGCATTCATCATTATAAATGAATAGTAATGTATTGTTGAGTTTAAATAGGGTAAGGAACAGATTCTCTTTCTCTCTCCATTTGACCTTTGAAATAAATAAAGATAAATATATGGACTTTTTAAAAAATGGAGCTGGCATTGTGCCACAGTGAGTTAAGCCATCGCTTGATATGCCCATGTCTCATATCTGAGTGCTTTGAACTGAATGCTACCTCTTCTTACAATAGGCGTTTCCTGCTAATGTGCACCCTGGGAGGCAGCAGGTGATGCTTAAGTAGTTTCATCCCTGCCATCTATGTGGGACACTTGGATTGAGTTCCTGGCTCCTAGTTTCATCCTGGCCCAGCCCTGGTTGTGTGGTCACTTGCGGGGAGTGAAAAAACAAATTGAAGATATCTCTTTCACTGTTTCAAATAAGTAGAAATAAATTTAGCTTAAAATAGTGTAAGAAACAGAAAAAGAACTAAAATCTATAGCCTAATACTATTTATATAAATTTTTAAACAATTCAACATGATATTCTATATATGTATATCTATCTATCTATCTATCTATCTATCTATATCTTTTAAAATATTAGAGTAAGCATTTGGTGAGAGGAAAGGGCATGAAAGAAACAGGACTAGTTGGCTGTAGGTGAAAGGGAGAATTAGTTAAAATAAAATAAAATGAAGATTGATGGTGCTATGTCATGAATCTAGACCTGTGGTTAAAACAAGTATCTGTACCTTCATCCAAAAGAGATAAAAAAGTGAGTAATTATGTAACAAAATATGCAATAGTTCTATTATTAATGTACCTTACAGAAGACTGAAAACTGCCCACATGTAAATTTGGAAGGGGATAAGCTTTCTGCTACTAAATCATTTCATACAAAAAATCAGCAACCATTCCTCTGGGCTACTGTCGATTTGTCCAGTCCTCCCTAGTATTTCCAAAATGCACATACTGAAAAGGGTCATAGAAGGTACAAAATAAGATTTTGAATGAAGTGATCCTTTCGTGAAAGTACAAGAAATTTGGGAGAAGGGTTAAAAAAATCTTGGTAGGATAATAAAAACTTCCAGAAATTGATCAATTCTATCAAACTAGTTTTGAGACTGCTTTCCTAAAATATTTTTGAGATACAAAACTCTAAAGGCATTGCTAATTAATAAATACAAAAAATCTGTATCTGGAAAATTTTATTAAATTAATATTTTATACTTGTATTGAATGTTAATCTTGACCCACACAATGCTATGACTTTGAGGAGAACAAAAGAAGGTTAAAAACGCCCTTCACATGAAAGTTTTATAATCTGACAGCACAAAGGGATGAAATACTTTCTCATTTGAAATAGCAGTTGTCTGGGAAGTTCTTTTATTCTTTCACTGGCACATAGTAAATTGAGTCTTTTCAACAGTAATGCAATTGGGAACTTTAAAGATAATTAAGAAACATAAAATATGTCAGTCTTCTCAAACGTAGTTGGGATATGAGTTTTAATCTCTTTTCTTCAAGAATATTTGTATAAGTTTAGTTCTCTACACTCATAATTTTAAAAAGTCATTTAAATATATACCAAGAAAAGTCTAATAACTGTGAACAGAAAAATAAAGTGTTTGTGTTTTTATAAATATTAATGAGAGCTATACTTGAAATATAATGTTAACACATGGGCAAAATATTTTTAATATATTGGTATAATATAGCAAAAATATAAAGCAGAGGAGAAAGAACCTCTACAATAAAAATTAGAGTTGATGATTGGCTCTAGTATAAATGTGGGAATTCAGTTCTCTCCAGAATGTCTTCCAAACCACAGAGAGCACAGAGGAACAAGTGTGCCTATCTATCTTCTTTCAACAGTCTCTGTAGCTAAATTGATTGTAGCATGGCATGACTTGCACCAGAATCTACAGCAACTCACTGTTCTATGATTGCTTCAAGCAGTTCATGGAAAATGGAATTAAGAGACAAGCTTATTTTAGAGAAAAAAAATTTGAAATCCATACTTTGTATATATGTATGTGTACATGTATATGTTTAAAATCATTTCCATGAACTTGTTGAAGACCCCTCCTTTCCATTGTCCTCTATACCTAATAGTCCTATCCAGCTTATGGAATTTAAGAAACTGATTCACACTAGCAGCAAAAGAGTGAGTGGTACAGGCTTCAATTCCAATTTAACTTTCCATGAAAATTCATATATGGGAATTTCCTCCATACATTGTAATCTAACTCATAATCAGCTCTCAGATAAGCCTTTTCTCATCTCCTTTGGAATCCATATCTACATTCCCCAATAATTGAGTCCACTCTCCAGCAAGATATTACTCCTCATTCAAAAATTTGTTCAGTTCCCCCTTGAAGGATTTTGATATATTGAGAACTCAGAATTTCAAACTATCAGTATTTGGCAAATTCCCAACTGGGCCAAGGCCCTATTGACTACATATTATCCCAGTTGCTGCTCAGTGCCAATATTATCCTCCTCAGTGTCCATTATCATGCAAAAGTTGGGTCTCAAGTTTGCATGGATACACACATGGCTTTAAACCAAAATCCCAGCTGTGACTATGCCTAACTACAAAGAGCAATATGCGGTGCTTTAGAATAAAAGGAAAGCTGATCAAACATGTGAAACAGACCATTTAAGTATTATATTTTTAAATATCTACAACACAGGGTGATTTCTGTGTGCTAGTTTGAATATTTTAAATGTCAAATAGAAATGAATAATCTTCATGCTTCAGGGTTATAACGCCAAGGCAATCTTGACCAAATGGGTCACCAAGAAGGAAAATGATTCTCCATTCTGCACAACGCTGTGGGGGCTGAGCAGGGCCATCCTTGTTGGGTAGATGAGCTCTTTCTTCTAGTTTCAGAGCAGGAATTTATCAAACGAGGTTTAATTTATGAAGATATCTCCTTGGCCTTCAAATTTGTAGTGTAACCTGGAGTAGATAGAGATCTGTGCTTCAGTTCCAATTTTGCTATTAATTGGTTATGTGAATTTGTGAAGAAGGAGAACAAATATTTCAACTCTAGTAAGCCTCAGTTTGAAACTTAATCAATTAAGTACCTTATAATAGAGGCCAATGTCATGGCATAGTGAGTTAAGGTATCCCATATGGACACCGGTTAGAGTCCTGTCTGCTCCATGTCCTATCCAGCTCCCTGCTAATATGCTTGGGAAACCAGCAGAAGATGGGCAAATTCCTTGGGCCCTTGTACCCATGTGAGAGACCCAGGTGAATTTTTAGGCTCCTGGCTTCAGACTGGCCCACTTCAGCCCTGCAGCCATATAGGAAATGAACCAACAGATGGAATATCTCTCTCTTCCTCTCTCTCTCACTGTCTTTCCATCTCTCTGAAAGCTGGAGATGGAGGAGGGAGGGGAGACTAATGGCCGGGGGAGAGAGGGTTATCTTCCACCTGCTGGTTTACTTCCCAAATGGCCAAAATAGCTAGTTGAAGCCAGGAACCAGGGACTCCATCCAGATGGCCTCCATGGGTAGCAGGAGCCCAAGTACTTGGACCATCTTCCACTGCTGTCCTAGGCACATTAGCAGGAAACTGGGTTGGAAGTGGAGTATTCGGGATTTGAACAGCCATTCCAATATAGGATGCCGGCATAATAAGCAGTGGTTTACCCAATGTGCCACCAACATTGGTGCCAAGATATATAATTTTTTAAAGATTTATTTTAAAGGCAGAGTGATAGATCTCCCATTTGTTGGTTTATTCCCCAATCACCTGCAATAGCCAGGGTGGAGCCAGGAGGAATTCCATCCAGCTCTCCTACGTGGATGGCAGGAACTAAGTACCTGGGCCATCATCCACTGCCTCCCAGGAACATTAACAGGTAGCTGGATCAGAAGTGGAGTAGCCAGGACTCAGACTGGCACTCCAATATGGAATGTGGTGTTCCAGTGCCGGCGCTTGATGTACTGCACCATGATGTTTGTTGCCAACCAAGTAAAGATTTTTACGGAAGCTTTGACAGAAACATTAACAATGATATACGAATGGAAATCCAGAAAAAGTGCTACTAGTGGAAATAAAGTCCGAGTTGATGTTCTGAAAATGCTCCTAATAATGAGTTGGAGATCACAGTGCAAGCCCTATGAACCCTGGACACAATGGGCGCGTCAGCTGATACATCGGGGCCCAGCGAGCAGCCTGTCTTGCACACTGAGTCTGTCTGGCTCAGTCTACAGTGAGAGTCCTTCAGCTCTGTCACAGGGTACTCTCCAGTGTGTTGTAGTTGTCCTTAAAGCTCTTCAATTCCAGGAAGTGCTTGGCACGTTTACTCTTCTGACTGGAGGGGAGGTAGGTCACTTGGATGGTTGTTGGGGAGACTTCAGGGGACTGAGTTAGGTCTTTGGCTGCTGACTGGTGTTGTCGCTGAGAGCTTCCAATCCGCACTTTCACCACGGTGGCCAGCTCACTCAGGGCCTCCTGATAGCACAGGTACTCATTCTGACCAAAGACCCCTGTCCCGTAGCGGGCTGTCTCGTAGCCGTCCAGCAGGGTATCGATGAGGGCCTTGCGCACACCCTTGAAAGGAGTACTAGTGTTTCGCAGATCGAGCAGGTAGGAGCGGAAAATCTTGCCCATTAAGGAACGAGGATGCCGGCCTTCAGCACGAAACGGGATCTCAGAAGCATGGATGGCGTCCAGAGCTTTCATTCTGCACAGGTAGGTATAGCAACTCTGATTCCCCTGGGTCTCCAGCTGTAGCAGTCTCGCATCATCATCTGCAAGGAGCTGGGGTTCATACTTGATGTCCTGAACTCTGGAGAGTCGAATATCAATCTCCTCTTTCAAATCCTTGGGGGCATTGTGTCCCACAGGGACATGAGGTCCCCTTCTAGATTTCATAGCAAAGCGCATGATTTGCCTCTTCACAAAAATAAACAGCAGTACAAACACCAGGCTCCCGTAGGCCATCGCCAGCACGACATTCACCCCAGACAGCCAGGTACTGCTGGACGCCATGGCCTCCCTACCCTGCGCAGACCTGCTCGGGTTTAATCTGCTCCCCCTCCTCGTCAGCCCAGGTTGCGCCAAAGCAACGGCGCCTGGGTTTCCTGGACTTCCTCGGCCATTTCCTTACGGGGGAAGACCAAGCCAGACCCGGCCTGAAAACATGGCAGACAAGGGGCTCTACTAGACAATTTCTAAGGTTCTATATCCTCATCTTAATTTGTTTTCTTATAGTAAATTTTATCTACAAAATGGTGTCTTATGCTAAATATTGATATACAAAATAAAAAAGCTACAACAAAAATTTATGTATATAATTTTATTTATTTGAAAGTTAGAGTTACAGAAGAGAGGGAGATAAATTACAGAGAGAGAGAGAGAGAGAGAGAGAGAGAGAGAGAGAGAGAGAGATTTTCCATTTTCCAGTTCACTTTCCAGATGATCACAACAGCAGGGGCTGAGCCGGGCTGAGGCCAGGAGACAGAATCTTCTTCCAAGTCTCTCACACGGATGCAGGGGCCCGAGCATTTGGGCCATTCTCCGCTGCTTTCTCAGGCACATTAACAGCCAGCTGGATTGGAAGTAGAGCAGCAGGGACTCTGAACTGGTACTCATATGAGATGCTGGTGCTGCAGGCAGCAGCTAACCCATTGTGCCCTTGCCCTGGCTCCTACAACATGTATTCTATACAAGTATCCAAATTTCCCCATAACATAATAAAAACTATATTAGTGTTATACAAAAATATTCAAGATTGGAGGAAAGTAGGGAATGTAAAGGCAGGAATGCTGCTCCAGCAGGGACAACAGGAACTCGGAAGCAGAATAATCGAATCTGCCTACAGGCTCTAAATTGCTATCCTTGGCTTCATTGTTAGTATGACTTCTTGCATCTGTGGGGAAATGAGACTACCAGCAGCACCTAAAACTTAATTTACAATCTCCAACCCCTTTCACCTACCTCCAACCCTGCTGCCCCCTGCAGTCCCCTGTCTTCCGGATTCTTCTTCCTCACTTCCAGTTTGAAGACCCAAAATTACTAGCTTTGGTCATGGCCTCCCTATCAGAATTACAGAGTAAGCTTCTGGAGAAAGCCTGCCTTTTATTGACTGTGATGTTGGAAAAGTTACCGAATCTTTAAATCTCCTTTTTAACATTTGTAGCACAGAAGAAATACCAATTCCCAGTTTATAGAGTTTTTGTGAATGTTAAATGAATTGACTTTCCAAAGTACCAGGTAAAAATAGTCAATAACATTGTGAATAATTATTTTTAAATTGTTCGATCATCATCGTGGGAGCTCCAAAATCACATCATTGGAAAAGAGAAAGATGAGCTCCCCAGAAGAAGAGCAGAAAATGGTATGAGCAAAGAATCTGTCATTTGCATTGCTGCTATCACTTATTTTGAAGGCCATTTTGGAGCGTTTGGAACAAAAACAGAAAAAAAATGTGTCTAAGGTAGAGATGAAAACGAAGGGCAATTAGAACAAGTTTGCAGGTAACTAAAAAGCAAGCACACAAGTCATTTTTTTAGATTCACACCTTTACCGGTGGTACCATCCAAATGTCTTCCCCTGGGGCCGCATCCACTGGTGTAAAGTAAAGGAGGGATGCAAGAAAATACATGAAATGTCCACTTCAATTTAAGGCTCTGTCAGTTCTACAATTCATACATAATGTATAAATTATGAGTTATATAATTTGGTATTGTATAACTGTTAGGTAGAGTTCAGTTTCTCTGAGATAAAAATATTCAGTGGTTTAGATTCCTTTCCTTGTTGCTTTTCCTCAATGTTTTCTGATGGGGGGGGGGGCAGCCATTTGGCCTAGTGGTTAGGCTGCTCACTGGGATGCCATAAGATCATATTGGAGAGCCGGGGTTCAAGTCCCAGGCCCACTCCATAGTCTAGCTTCTTGCTAATGTGCACTCTGGGAGGTAGCAGGTGATGGTTGAAGTGGTTGTCATTCACGTGGTTGACACTCATGTGACATGTGAATAGAGCTCCTGGCTTAGACTCACTAGTTGTGGGCATTTGAGGAGTGGAATGGATGGGGGCTCTCTCTTTCTCTCTCTCTTTGAATTGCAAACAAAAATTTTAAAAAATGTTGTCTGGGTAAGTGGTTGGAGTTAGAGGAGGGAAAGAAACAATGTGGCTTTTACATTGTTGTAAAGTTCTCAAGGATGATAAGGCTTAGTGTTCGCAGGTGGGTCCCACTTGGGACCCTTCCATTAGGGATATACTGATTCAGTTAACATTGTGTCTCAAGTGTCTGACTGCGCTGTCCATGATGTGGTCTCCTTTGCATAGCCAGGGCCCTGACTTCCTCCTTGACTATATTGATCTCGTGTGCCTACCAGGATTGGGAGGCACTTTTTTGGCCTTAAGATTCTTCATTCAGCCTGCATGTGGGTTCTTCTGTAGCCTCTGCCTCTGCTGAAAGTTGTCTCCCTCTGACATGGTTGGTGGATCACTGGCAAGTACGCTGGCCCACAACGTGACGCTCACATCACATAAGAATGCCACTGTTTCAGACACCTCATCCAATATGTAATATGTCCTCATTTTTTCCAGATTTTACTAAAAGGTTACTTTTGAGTGAGGCCTACACAGAAGAGCGTCCTCTGGAATATTTTCTACTTCCCCTCTTGCTTAGCACTTATTGCCACCTAACATAAAATATATTTTATTTATTGTCTGTTTAAAGTGTGCATTTCCGTCACTAGGATGCAAGCTCAATGAGGGTAGGGATTTCAGTCTTGTTTAATGCTAAATATCCCCTGTCTGGAACATATGATCCTAGCACAGAATAATTGATGAATAAATGTTGAGTGAATGAATGATCAAAGAGAAACCACGAAATGCTTCAGAGTCACCTCTTCCCCGCACCTCCTAAATATACTGTTTTATTCTTCTAACCAGTCTGGCACCTGGCACACAGTGCATGAGTGAATGAATGAAAGGATCTACTTTTCATCCTTGATGTGGCTTTGCTGTCATGCAAGCCATTTGGTTGTCCGTTTCCCGTGTTTACTCCCATTCCTCGATTATTGCTTTATGATTCTCCTTCTTGGCTTTTTTCTGACTTCATTAAATTTAGACCATTGTAGCATTGCTCTTTATCATATGCCTTGACAAATTACATATCTTTTATTTGTGCTCCATTTCAATCTCTTTAATTTTGGCTAGACATATCTCTTGCTATCTTTACCAGCTTTCAGGTCTGATTGTGCTTTGTTCCAGAATTTGCTGTCCATCTCATTTGGACCTTCAGAAAACAAGGAACTCGTTGTCTTGAATTTCTTCACATAGTCATACTGTACCTAAAATTGTAAAGTCCTTGCTCCATTTAAAGAGCAACCTATTATGGATCTGATTTCCATAAGTGTACCATGAATATTACAAAGTTCTATAAGCTTGCAACTTTAAAAATAGCAAAGATTTATTGAGTTTTTCTTATGTGCCTGACATTGATAGGCACTTTTTATGTCCTACCTCATTTTATTTTCATGTAACTTTATGAATAGAGTCTGTTGTTTCAGCCCCATTTTGCAGGTAAAGAAACTAAGATTCAGAGGAGTACAGAAATTTGATTGAATTTCAAAGTTGTGTTTGTAACCAAAGCATCTGTTCTGAAGAGCACACTACATACCCTTTATTATGCTTGGCTACTAAAGAGAAATTTATCATAATTCCACAATTCACTTATTAAATAAGTGAACTGTGTAAATTCAGAGCCAAGCACTCTTTTAATTTATAGTATAGAACATAAAAGAGCAGTTTGGTCACTCAGGATTTTGTAAATTCCCAGAAGAACACTGAGGTCACAAACATTTCAATGGAGTTCAATGAGTCAGAAACATCCTTTGTCCTGTGATACAAATACCTTCTTTCCTTGATTCATCTTTCATACTGTATTGTATTCATAGCCCATTGATTAGAAAATACACATAATGCTATTTCTTTAACGTTCCCTCTTACTTCTCTTTACCTATAGACTGTCTCGTAAACTACAAGGTAATCTTTATTTTATTCAGCACTGGTTGCAATTCCAATTAGTAGCTTAAATAAATGCAATGGCAACTGGCCAATCAATAATGTGCTAGACCACATTAGAGCTCCCAACTAACTCACTCTCAAGTTGTTTAGTAGCTCTCATAATATTCTAATTACCAGTATGGCCAGAGACAAAATGCTATTTTGTTGTGTTTTTTCTCCCTTTTTACATGGCTCAGCATGGATAAGCTGTGAAATGTATTAGAAAATGATGTTTCTAATGATTTTATTTCAAAATGTGTTTCAGATTCTTCACGCTGAGAAAGTTACCCTCTGAATCCTTAAACTGCTGAGATGAACCAAATGCTTAGAATTCTCCTGAAATCTCTAAATTGAGGGAAATCTTCAGAATAGGAATCTGTGACCCATATCTATCCTCCACTTTGTATTTACAGGAAGTTTAATTTCTGTAGCTTCATCAGTGAATCTTTTCATCCTAAAATTGGGAAAGGAGATAGCAGAAGATTAAAAAAAATGAGGAATAGAAGAAGACTGCCCAGAGACTACAGCCACTCCAATTTACAGCTAAATTTCCTCCACATCAAATCACTCAGGCATTGTTACTAAGTCTACACACCCTCTCGCTTTCTCTTTCAACAAATAGGGTCCTTCATGCCTCTTTCAGAGAAGCATCTGCTTTTGTCAACAACCAAAACAGCTCACTGCTGTGAAAATAACTTGGAGTAAAACCCAACCAACCAAATAAAAAATATATTTGTTCCTCAAAATTGAAGTGGAAAGGGAGATGCCTGGGGATATGATATTCAAAGAAATATGGTAAAGCCGCTTGCAAAATAGTGCTGTAAGCCTTGTTGGAAATATAGTTCTAGAGTTTGAAATTCTTTCAGGATGGACGCCATTCTGGCATCCTTTGACAATGAATACTTATTGAATGAATCTCCCAGATGCTATTGTATATTGACAATCTAGTCGATTCAAGAAGCAGGTGAGAAGGAGATTAGATAAATTTATTTTATTTTGTAATCCTAAGTATAAATGCTTCTAAGGCTATATGTTTCTTGGAGCTCTCACACACCACTGGTAATTCATTACATGATTTTAATCCTAGTTAGACTATGATTGATTGAAATGATTAAAAGAGCCTGTTACTGAAAGGAGAGGCAGAGCTTAGCAAATCTGTTCCTAGTCTGGGAACAGAAATGCCCCAGAAACCCACAAAATAAGGTGTCTGAAATTTCAACATTAACATTTTAAATGACAAAAATAAGTTGTTTTCATGAATCCTGAGATAAAATTAGGACATTTGTGAAGTGACTGTGAAGCTGAGATAAAAGTTAAGCGACCTCATTTATTTACCATAGTCAGATAAAGTTTTGAAATGGGAGTCTATAGCACATTAACATACCTGTGCAAGGTCTAAACAGTCACGTGACCTTTGTCAGGATATCTCCATATGTCTCAGCCCTTACTGACACTGAAAAATGTAGATAAGTATCTATTGCATTAATGATAATTTGAGATGTACCATCTATCTCATCACAATAATTCTGTATCACAAATTAGGTCATAGCCTTATTGACTCAATGGCAGAAGAAAATCAAAGTGTCTAGGCAGTGGTTTCAACCACCAGTTGAATGGAAATATTGTATTCCCAGCAGAGCCTAAAGCCATGAATATGTGATACAGAAATTTTGCTGGCAGATTATTTAAATTAATTGTTAAAGGAGCTATATTCATTTCTACCCTTTGATACCTGGACTTATGAATTCTAGCTATAGGAAGAAAAGCACCATTGGATGCTGATTTAGGGTATATTCCACATTTGAGAGGACACTGCACTGGCCCTTGTAGGTACTGCCACCAAAATAGTTCTGGTCTTAAATCAAGCCAGCATCTACAAGACTATGGAATCTGTTAAGACCAATGAATTCCATGAGCATGGTGCTTTTGCCATGATTAATTTACTCTGAAATGCACTCCATGCAAAATCATCTGTAGAAGCAGCATAAGATTTTCCTTTATAGCCAATTGGTCATGCAGAACTCCCTAAAAGGCCATGGGATTTTGGTGACAAAGAGAAGGAACTTCAATAGGATTTCAATAGGAGGGCCACTTCTTTACACAACTTACTTCTGCCTTCAAAATCTGCTTGGATGCAATCTTTTGTGTACTTTTTCCATTTGATATTGGGATGTAGCTGCTCACTCCCAATTTTATGGTTTGGCAGGTCAGGTATTACACTCAATTCATAATGAGTGTAATATTACATATTACATGATAACTTTGTGGTCAATGGTCAAATAGTCAGTTTCTACCATAGAAAAAAATCTGCTTTTAAAAGAGAAGTTACCTTTCATTTTTTAAAATTTATTTGACAGATAGATTTAGGCAGTGAGAGAGACAGAGAGAAAGGTCTTCCTTCCATTGGTTCACCCTCAAAATGGCCACCACGGCTGGAGCTCCGCTGATCTGAAGCCAAGAGCCAGGTGCTTCTTCTCGGTCTCCCACGCGGGTGCAGGCGCCCAAGCACTAGGGCCATCCTCCACTGCCTTCCCGGACCACAGCAGAGAGCTTGACTGGAAGAGGAGCAACCAGGACTAGAACCGGTGCCCATATGGGATGCCGGCATCACAGGTAGAGGATTAACCAAGTGAGCTATGGCACCAGCCCCCAAGAAGTTACCTTTTAAAGATAAAACCAACTTGTCCCCAAATTCTAAGGTTATATGCCATGATAGAACTTTGTCAAAATATTTAAATAGCACCTCTATTCATAGTTCAAGAACTGTGGTTTCTGCTGGGCTATGTGGTCCAAGTGGTAAAGAAGTTTCTGTGGCAGTCTAGATCGGTTGTAGCACCATCTCTTGTACTGTGCTTAATTCAAAGCTGGAAGTTTTTTGATCATTCAATAAGAGGGGTAGAAGTAGCATGCTCAAATGAGGTATATGTTGCTCCAAAATCCAAAGTGGAATCTTTTTTCAGTTTTAAGGATGCCATGACAAACTGTTTATCTTAGCAAACTGTTTATCTTAATTTTTTTGCTGAAACTGGGTAATTTACAAATAATGGAAGCATATTTGGTTCATAATTCTGGACAATGGAAAGTCCAAGAATGAGAGAGAGTTGTTGGCAGAAGGCTTTCTTGTACATCATAACATTGCAGAAGGTATAGTATGGAGAGAAAGTGCAAGAGAGAGAGAGGTGAACTCATGCTCTAACTAGAAAACCCCAGTTGTGACAACTAGCCCATTGCTGTGATAGCTCATTGCTATGGTTAACTCATTTATCATGACATATCTCAATCTGTTTCTCCAAAATCCAACCTATAACCAGTGTTACATTATGGATTAAGTTTATAGCTTAGGAACTTTGAGGGACACATTCAAACTGTAGTCCAACCCCTGAAGATCTTTATGAGTCAGGCTATTCTGTTTACAGCATTGGCCCCAAGATTCATTACAATATCCATGATATGTTTTTCTATGTGGTCTTTGGGATGTCATCCTCCCCATTGCATTTCAGATTCCAGTTTTGTGGTAATAGATCTAACTGCAATTTCTGGACTATGGAAAAGAGCCACCTCAAAAAATCTTTGGGGATGCTAGAGATCTTGTCACACATGAATTTCTTACAGCTTGATAAAAAGGACATTCTCTTGATTCTCCTGAGGTGGGAAAAAAGAGCTGATGAGGAGACCACATTACTATTATAGTATCTCTAAGCCTTCAGATGCCTTCCCCTACAGTATTTTTAAAAAGTTCTGACATTTTAACTTTTCATTATGCTACGTTGGGTCCACATTTCAATAACCCTACCAAAAGTATGTAACAGCCATTCTGAGATCTTCTGCTTAAGATACTTCATTCAGAATTTTTTTTATCAGTGTACCTATAGCAATATTCTAGGCTTGATTCAACCTTATTTTCCTTCCACTTTGATCTCACATCTTTGATAGATAAACCCACACATATTCTCCAGGTTTTTATGAAGATAAATGAGCAAATCATGCAATTTGAATGTTGGACCTGTGACAGATCACGATTTGTCCTTTATCCTTTGGGGCTGGCTTGGACTTCACTTTGGCTGCAGATCTAGAAGTGTGGCAGTGATAGGTCCAGATCCAGAGGAGATCAGTTGTGCCTTGCAAGACAAATAGATCAACCAATGCCTTACAAGTCCTTCAGGATAAGGGAAAGCAGCCTTCCCAGATATAGGTGGAAAATCTGCTTTCACTGACAAATCCTTGGAAAATTTTTGGAGACTGGGTCAGCAGCGTCTGTCCATATTGTTCATCCCAGTTTTCAGGATCTCATTTTCTACTCACTACCATAACTTTAAGAAAAGATAACCTATAAGATTGGGAATTCAGTTTACATTATAATTCATCTACCTACAGGATTAGACTTTGGGTTTGATTTTTAGAAATCTTGACCCATATTACAGTAAATAGTTGCCCTCAGTGTAGTCACATAGCTTTCAAGTCCTTTATCTAAACCTAAAGATGGGAATTTAAAATGCTGAGCTCAATATTTTCTTGACTCAGTTTCTCTTACTTAGAAATAATGAATCCCACTATGCTACATATTTTCACTAAAATATTTTATGGCTACAAATACTTGGTCTTGAGGCTGGCATTGTGCAGCCTATTGAGCTGCTGCAAGATACCTGCATCTTGTGTGAGTGCCAGCTGAAGCCCAGCCTGCTCCACTTAGGATGCAGCTCCCTACCATTGTGCTTATGAAAGCAGCAGATGGTAGCCTAAGGACTTGAGTCCCTGCAACCCAAGTGGAAGACCCAGATGGAATTCCAGGAACCTGGCTTCAAACCTGGATCAGCCCCAGCTGGTGTGGCCATTTGGGGAGTGAATCAGCAGATGGGAGATCTCTCTCTCTCTTTCTCTCTCTGAAATTCTGGCTTTCAAGTAAAGAAGATAAATCTTTAAGATAAACACAAATATTTTGTCTCCTACAAACATGTTGTGCTTTTGAAAGGCATTTTTACAGGTACCAATAGGTGATAAATTAAATTACTGTGTTGCCAATGCATACCATGGATTACAGATACCATGGTGCCCTCTTTACCATATGACACAAGATCACTAACAGCTTTGAAAAATTTTCCTATGTCAATTTCATGGCTTACTGATTTAACTGTGCAAAATTTCCAGACTCCCTTTAAGGATTAAGAAGCTTACTCTCCCAAGTGTTGGAAACCTTGCCAGCTGACCAGTTCTTCCAGGAAATGACCTACACCAGGGAGTCATAAAGTACAATCCCTGTGCCATCAGTGTCAGCATCACTTGAGAATTTGTTAGCAACGCAAATTGTCTGGCCCCATTCTAGACCTATTCAGAAACCTTAGCCATAAACAGAGTGCCAAAAAAGTCCAAGTCATTTCTGATGCCTTTGTCCTAAAAAATTGGATTAAATTTCTACCCTTTTAATGCCATTAACATAACATTTTGTGGACAGAGTCTGGAGCACTACCTTTTTGAAGACTGCATTGCAGACCAGCTTCTCCCTTTATCTAATGATAGTCTTTTTGGTCACAGGTGTTTATTCAACATGCTAATCTGCATCTCAGATTGCCCCTCCTTAGGAACTCACTGGGCAAGAGTTGATAATAGGACTGGCTAAGAATGGAGTTGGACCACTGTCTGTCTCTTGGCAATAAGGACCTTATCACTGGTGGTAGATGGATCTCCTGGCAAAGGTAGCAATGAAATTGTTAAAATGTTCTCTGGTGGTTATTGGGGTTGGTGTAACAATAGATGGAAATGTTCTAGTGATGAAATGTATCAGGTATCTGAAAAATATGGGATAATTATAAAGATACTAGAATCATTTGGTTATTGATAGGGACAATTGATACTTTGGAAAATGTAATAAAAGAGTAGTTGGAAACACAGAAATAGACTCAGATCCCAGGGAACTGGTAGTTAATTTCTGAGAAATAGGCCTTGAATTTAAATTTATTTATTTATTTTTATTTATTTAAGTATCAGATCTCCTAAAATGGTTGACAGGTTGACAGGGCTGGTGCTGTGGCATAATGGATAAAGCTGCCACCTGCAGTGCAGGCATCCCATATGGGTGCTGGTTTGAGTCCCAGCTGCTCCACTTCCAATTCAGCTCTCTGCTATGGCCTGGGAAGCAATGGAAGATGGCCCAGGTTCTTGGGCCCCTGCATCCGCATGGGAGACCTGGAAGAAGCTCCTGGCTTCTGGCTCCTGGCTTTGGATCGGGGCAGCTCTGGCCATTGCGGCCATATGAGAAGTGAACCAGCAGATGAAAGACAACTAACTCTCTTTCCCTCTCTCTCTCGCTCTCTCGCTCTCGCTCTCGCTCTCTCTCTCTGCCCCTCTGTAACTCTGCCTTTCAAATAAAACAAATAAAGCTCCTGGCTCTTGGCTTCGTATCTGCTTGGCTCCAGCCATTGCAGCCATTTAGGGAGTGAACCAGTGGATGGAAGACTTCTCTCTCTCTCCCTCTGCCTCTCTGTAACTCTGCCTTTCAAATAAATAATTAAATCTTAGAAAACCACCGAGATATTATGAGACAACTCATGCTACCTAAATATTTGCTTCAGCCTCCAGAACAATAATTATGGCCCAAATCACAACATAACCTGGCTAGGAAAGTGTCAGACCTGATAAGGGAACAACAGGCACCAAAAAAGATATAAAAGGACCAGAAGAAATTAGCAGAGTGTTTGGACATAGATGCTGAGGGTGCTGCATCAAAAGGGACAGAACATGCAGTTAAATAAGAAAGAATATTTTGGCAAGTGACCATTTTTCTTGTGATACAGTATTTAACATCTGAGCAAGAATACTAGGGGAAAATGATATCATGCTTGGAGGAAGTAATAGCCCATGCTAAGTATAAGTATAAAGGTCAGATGGGGCTGGCACTGTGGCGCAGTGTGTTAATGCCCTGGCCTGAAGCAGCGGCATCCCATATGGGAGCCGGTTCGAGACCCAGCTGCTGCTTTTCTGATCCTGCACTCTGTTATGGCCTGGGAAAGCAGTAGAAGATGGCCCAAGTCCCTGGGCCCCTGCACCTGCATGGGAAACCTGGAAAAAGCTCCTGGCTCCTGGCTTCAGATTGGCACAGCTCCAGCGGTTGCGGCCATCTGGGGAGCGAACCAGCAGGAAACCTCTCTCTCTGTCCCTACCTCTCTCTGTAACTCTGTCTTTCAAATAAATAAAATAAATCTTTTTTTTTTTTTAAAGTATAAATGTCAGAATTACCATGGGTGTTAAGAGGACAGAAGTTCTCAGAGTAGTGGACATATAGCAGTGGATATATCGTGCGAAGCCTCAAAACCCACCCACACCCCTGTTCTGAGGTACTTCATACATCAAAGTCATTGGTGGGCAGGCCATCAGCATCATAAGTGCAGTGGGAGCTGTCTCTTAGAAGCCACTGAACTAAGCTCTCAGAGCAAGGCAAAGACAGGATTCTAACATGGTAAATGCACAATGGTGGATTTCCCATGCTGCACATTACCAGTGAATCTAACTTGGAGTTTAGGGTTGCATGCTAATATGTACCAGCACAGATATTTGTTATGTAACATGTTGGAATACTTCTGCACTCATTGATAAATAACCATTGTAGCGAGTACCCTGATACAGTATTAAGCAGGATCCCACGTTGGTTCTGTTTGGTAGGGGGCTGGGCCATAGTGATGTTTAACTCTTTTTTTTTTTTAACATTTATTTTATTTATTTGAAAGGCAGAGTGATAGAGAGGGAGAGAGTCAGAGAGAAAACAAGATCTTGCATCCACTGTTTCACTCCCCCAAACAGTTGCAACAGCCAGGACTGGACCAAGCCAACGCTAGGATCCAGGAGCTCCACCCTGGTCTTCCACATGGGTGGCAGGGGTCCAAATACTTGATCCATCTTCTGCTGCCTATCTAGGTGCATTATCAGAAAGCTGGATTTCTAGCAGAACAGCTGAGACTCGGACCCATGTTACAACATGGGGTGCTGGCATTGCAGGCAGTAGCTTAACCTGCTGTGCCACAACACCAGCTCCTTGTTTAATATTTTGACATTTTGAAGTCTAAAAAGGCCATGATTATTTAAAGAAAATACTTAACAATTCCTAGTGATGACATAGATTATGGATGTTTATATATATTAACTCTGTATTTAGAATCACATAACATCTTTTTTATTATAATATTTATTTGAAGGAACTATGCCAAAATGTTATGGATGCCATAATTATAATGCCACAATTATAGAGAAAAAATGCAGCAGACGATGGAATAAAACAAATACTTGACATGTTTCCCGATTGCAATCTCATAAAGAGTATTGAAGATATATATATATATATATATATATATATGTATATATGTATATATAGTGAACATTTGGCTTAGTAGCTAAGATGCCCACACCCCATAAGAGAGGGCCTAGTGTCTAATTCCTGCTTCTGGATTCTGACTCCAACTTCCTACTAACGCAGACATTGGGAGGCAGGAGTGAGAGCTTGAGTAGTGGGGTTCCTGCCACTCTTATGGGAGATCTGGATTGAGTTCCTGATTCCTGGCTTCAGGCTCAAACAGCCCCTCCTATTGCAGGCATTTTGAAGAGTGAATCAGTGGATTGAACTCCCTCTCTCTTTCCCTCTCTAATAAGAAATGTTGAACATATAAACAATATTTAATTATCTACATTGCTTATGTTAATTCGTAACTGAGAAATTTTGTTTTGCAGAATCTTACAGTTTGATTCTAAAATATTTTTAGGCTTTCAGTAAAACATGTATTTAAATTCCTTCATTTGCTTACCTATTATTGAAAATCATTGTAAGCAATAAAAACACTTTTGAATAATTCTCACAAACCAAACAGACCCCAGCCAATATTCCCCAAGGTAAGAAACAACAAAGGCAGTAGATGAAAATGAATCAGTGATGCTGTCTGTAATTTTAGCTTAATTTTTTGCAGTTGCTCAAATATTAATAACCTGAGATCTGATCTTTTTAAACATGGAGAATCTGCATAAGCCTTTATAAAATAAAAAAAAAAGCTAAACAGAGATTTAGCCTCACACTGTTGGGAACAATTCCAATATGGAAGCAGAAGAAACCACATAGTCACAAGGCATTTATGTTTGTCATTTCTATGCATTCTTTGAGACAGTGCCTTGAGCGAGGGTCACTATGAAGAAACTGGCTCTGCCTTCCATGGACTATGGATGGTACATGCTCTGCTTTGTCATCTCTTCAGATATTAACAGAAGTTGTTTAATGAGTGGATCATAGTGGTGGGTCTCATTGCAGCAATTTAAATAGAAGTAAAATGTACATTAGTTAAAAGCATCTACTGTTTTATTGTCATGATTATGGGAGAATTTTCAAAGATTTATAAATAAATATTGACTCTAATTAAAAATAATGATTGCTTTCTTTTTGCTTTTGTTTGTCTTATTTTGTTTTTATTTTTCAAAATATGAAATAGAGAGCATAGGGCCCAGCATTATGGCATAGCAGGTTAAGCCTCTGCCTGTGTGCGGGTTTGAGACCCAGCTGCTCCCCTTGTGATCCAGCTCCCTGCTAATGCACTTGGGAAAGCAGTGGAAGATGGCCAAGTGCTTGGGTTCTTGTACCCATGTAGGAAACCTGGAAGAAGCTCCAGGCTCCTGGCTTCTTCCTGGCCCAGCTCTAGCCATTGCAACCTTTTGGGGAATAAAATAGCAGTTGGAAGATAGCTCTTTCTTCTCTTTCTCTCTCTCTCACTGGACCTCCCCTGTCTCTGTAACTCTGCCTTTCAAATAAATCTGAATAAATTAAAAAAAAAAGAAATGGGGAACAAAAGATCTTCAGAACCCTGCCTGGCTACTGAAACTTAAGCTGCCGTCCTACTAATGTTCAAAGTGAGAATAGGGGGCATTTGAGCATGATTTTTCTCATAAATTCTATGATCATAGTTTAACTTAGCCTGAAATATTTCTCCTCATTCGAGTCTACTATGTGCCTCATTTTTATTATCTGTACAATAGGGATTACAACAATAACTGCCTCATAAACGTGACGGGAGTAAATATATACCAAATGCTGAAAATGTCACTTGGTATGTTGTAAGTACTAAATAAATATCAGCTATTGTTATTTTGTCAAATATTGTTATTTTTGTCAAGTATTGTTATTCTGTCAAATAGGAAGCTACAGTGCTTTCAGCAGCATAGTTTTGCTAATGTGTAGACAAAATAGGCTTTTACGGTCTTAGAACTTAACTGATTTTTATAACATGGAATCTATGGGAAAATGCAATCTTAGTCTCAACCAGCCAGGGTAGAACAGGTGGAGTGTTTATACACTTGTTAGTTGGGGACAGTCTGTTGTGAATACCAAAGGGGAGATTAGGTTTCATATTTTCTGTAGCAGGCTTATCTTATAAAATGGTTCAGGTGACAAGATGCCTACCTTTGTTGCCTATCTTAACTTACTAAGGAGAGCAAGAGGCAAACTGATGTAAGAACAGTGTGATTTGGCAGGCAGGTAGTGGAATACAACTCTCCTTATGGACCAGGTTAGAAGTTTGTTTGCTTATCACAGCAATAGAAAGCTACTAATGGTGTTAAGCAGCTCATGACAGAGGATGTGATGCGTTTGTAGGACAATCACTCTGAATGTGAATTTGAGGAGGATCGATGGTGGTTATTACAATGAACTCAAAAATGATGATTTTTTGAATTAAGTGTTCTTGTAGTGGGAGTAGAGAGCAGGAGAAAACTATAACAGATTTTCTGTTGATAGACTGAACTCATTCCAGGCTACTGTTCTAAAATCTCTGCCTCTGTTTCCACTTTGGTAAGTGGGGAAATTCCAGGTTCCTTACAAGATAGCTGCGAAGGTCAAAGGAAACCTGGACACATAAATGCAGCAAGGCCACACAGCTAGAAAATCACAGTGCCAGGACAAACCTAAGCAGTCTCAATCTTACAGCTTCCCCCTGTGTGGCCAGCCATGAGAATTAAATGAGAAGATGCCTGTAAAAGGCTTAGAGCCACCCTTGGCGGAGTGCAAGCTCCCAATACATGATGCCAATTGTTGTGGTTGTTACATAGAAAATTCTGTGTACGTTTTGAAGCACCATGACAACCAAGTTATAATGTGATTCATCTGACAGTCACATGCCTGGATGCCAGTCACACTTCTAACAGGATGGCTTTAAAGTTCAGTTTGCAATTATTTGACTGCGGATTTAAAAAGCAAGGGCTATAAAGCATTCATTTGTATTGTAGGGATTTTCCACTGCAGATTGTTGTTAGGTATTCCCCCTTGCTGGTAGCCATGGTGGTTTTGACAGGAGCAGTCAAGAACGATGACCTTGAGTCTCAACCCTTTCTAGGCAAACAAGATGAGGAAGGCAGCAGGCTCCTTCCTCTGACCTATAGAGGAGTCTTCCACCTTCACATCATTGGGATACCCTTGTTCCCTCACTGTGAAAGAGAATGGATTCCAAAACTTAACTCACTGCTTAGCAATATTCTTAAATGTTAACAGAGCTTTTATGCTGCAGAGAATTGAGTGTTAACCAGATGTTAACATTGCTCTGGGACACATTTCACTGGCTCAGACCTAGCTTTGAGACTCAACTTTATCTCTCTTGACCTCACTATAGAAAGAAGGAGGAAGAGGAAGAGGAGAGTGGGGATGAGGAGGAGGAGGACGAAGAAAACCAAATGAATTTGGGAATCCAGTATTGATGCTAGATCCCAGGGAGATTACTGGCCTCACATGATTTGTTTGCCACATACACCTGGGGATGTCTGAATGCCTGAACTGTAAAAATCTCTCATACTGGAATCAGGAAGGGCAGATGACATGAAGAACTCGCTGCCTTTTTGTTCACACATCTTCAAATGAGCCTTCTCTTTTTAAGAGTGCATAATTGGGTCAAAACATGGGGAAGACTAGGAACATTGAATTTAGCTGCAAATAAATCAAGCTACCCCAACAGCTATTTGGTAGTATTTATGATCTTGCAAAAACTGCATGCACAAATACATATGTGGGCTGATTCATTGGGAAATTTGGAAAAGAAGTAAAGGGCCCTGAAATCCTATTTTCAGGGGATAGTTGAGCCATTTGTCCTTGCCCAAAGTTCACAGTGCACATGACCCCAGTGGAAGCCTCATGTGCATGAAAATCATGTATTGTGCCAGGGAGGTTCAGATGACAATAAAACCTGGAATCAAATGGTGAATTTTACATCTGCCAAAAAGTGATCCATAAAGTAAGTCAGCTAGAGTGTGTCATAAACAGTACTGTTAAAGAAACGGCAGGAAAATGGACCAGGTTACCTTTTCACAGAACATCTGCATCAGAAGCTGTGACCTCTGCACCTCTCTCACTTTACCTAAGTGCCCATTCCATTATGAAACTACCTATACAACTTACTGAGTCACTGAAGAAATGTTCTCTGCATCTCTTTGAAATGCCTCTAGCTTCCAATATTACTGTATTATGAGCTAAAGCAAAATGCAAATTCTAATGTTTCAGAAAAGCTCGGGCTTGATGTGAATAAGAATAGAGTAACCTCAACCTATTGTTCAAATAGATACACAAAGAACAATTAGTAGGGATAATAAGATCCCAACCAAATAAGGAATATCTTGTTGACCTAGAAGGGGACATACTGTTTATGACTTGGGGAGACACATCCATTAAATATATAATCTAGCCTGCCATTCCAAGGGTATTATAGTTGAGCTTCAGTATATAACTGGCTTCGCTAATCAAGGGAAAGAAAGGAAGGAAGGAAGGGAGGGAGGGAGGGAGGGAGGGAGGGATGAGAAGAAAACAAAAGGAAAGAAAAAAGAAAAGAAGAAAAAAGAAAAGAAAGCATTATAGTGCTAAGGAAGGCTAGGAAATCTTTTTCTTTTTAAATCAGTGTGAGACTCACATCTTTGAACTTAAAATGTGTGTGACAAATGAAGGAAGCTAAGTGTTAGATATTGCTGTGTTGATTGCCAACCCAGGAAGGCTAAAATGGAGTTAAGCTAATAATCTTTTGTACCCTTGGCTCCTTCAGCTATAACGTGTCTATAACCATGTCTCCTGTGGGGCTCAATTGTACTTGTTGAATCCTTTTCTTCTTTCAACACAGCATGAATTTTCAATTGTTTCATTTGTGTTCTGTTGTATAATCTAAATTTTAAAAAATAAATAATAAGCATATTTAGATTTTAAATAGCCTTTTAAAGAAAAAAGATACCTACAGAAAATGACAAGTACCTAATTCTTTATTTCCTACCCCCAATTATATGTATTTATTTTTTCTACATCTTCCACATTTAAAAGTACCTACTATACTGAGCCAAACATAGTGTGAACATTTACTGGAGGAAGACTTATTAAGTCTTTAAAAAGCTTAGTAAGTTTTATATTCCTACATTTAGAGTAAAGAGGATGGAATTATAGGATTTAAGAGTTTAAGGAACCTTACAGAACATCCATCCTACAGCATTTTGCAGAAGGAACAAAGGCTCAATTAGGTCAAAGAGGCAGCATTAAATGTAGCAAACAAGATAATAGGGATCTTTTTTTTCTTCTATTTTATTTGAAAGGTTGAGCCAAGCCACATCCAGGAAACCCAAACTCAATCTTGGTCTCCTGTGTGGGTGACTGGGACCTAGTTACTTTGGCCCTTACATTCTGTCTCCTAGGGTGCAAATTAGCAGGAAACTGGATGGGAAGCAGAATGGTGACTTGAACCCAGGCACTCCAACATGGGATGTGAACATTCCAAGCAGTGTCTCAACCACTGTGCCAAACACGCATCCCAGGGCACGGCTTTGAACTTAGCCAGTGCATAATTTTTGAACAGATTACTCAGTTCAAAGAAGCCTTAGTTTCTTCACCTGAAAAGGGTGAGGATGAAATTAAATAATGTCACCAAGTATCTAACATGTGACAGAATTTCCAGCAATCACTCAGTTTATTCCTCTTTGCCCCTCCACCCTTTTTGCTTAGGGTCATACAACTAGTCAGTGGCACAGTGGAAATGATAATCAGGCCTCCTAACTCCCATATATACAATGTCTAAGGGAAGTGATATGTGTTTGATGTATTTATACCCATGACAAAACCCCACTTGGCCAAGAGACTTAGTCTGTAGTTCACCAAGAGATAACAAGGTAGGAAAAAGGGTAGGGAGAGGAAGGAAGTTCTCTGCTTGAGTCTAGTACATCTGAGAGTACTCTGAGTTCTTGTCCTCTTCCCATGGATTCTACTGAATAAACTCAAATCATCACTGGGTATCTATGCCTAGAAGTTCGGTTCCAGGACTCCCCACAAACACCAAATCTGCAGATGTTCAAATGCTTTATATAAAATTGCATAGTATTTGTAAATAAGTTGTGCATGTCCTCCTGTATACTTTAAATCATAATTTATAGTAGCTGATATAATGTAAATGCTATGTAATAGTTGTTATTCCATGTTATTTTAAGAATAATAACAAGAAAAACATTTGTAGATTCTCAGCACAAATGAATATATTCTATTTTTAGTTGGTTGAATCCATAATGTGGAATCTATGGATACAGAGAGCCAATTGTAGTTCAAAGGGAGATGACTGCTCCAGTTCCTGTGAGCGAGACTAGCAATGTCCCTTGGTACCAATTCACTGTTTCTGAATAAGTCCTCAGAAACAGTGGTCCAGATTTTCATGGTCCCATATGGTCATTATGTCAGAACACTCTAGTAGGGGGAAGATGTTAACATTAATAGAGTACCGACGCCAGAAAGGACTGTTTTTAACTGACCGATGAAACTGGTGTTATAGCTCCTGTTTTCAGATACGAGTTCAGAGAATTCTAAGATATAAGCCAGGAGGAATAGAGTCATAAGTGTCAATGCCAGAATTTAAAGCCAGGTGTATCTGACTTCGAAGCTCAGACTAGTTTCACTGCACTCACCACCTCCCAGAATTGTTCACGTTAGCACGTACTGGCTAAACCCATTCAAGTGGAGCTTTAAGTATTAGTAGTTGGGATTATAGTAATCTGGTCGTAAATCATTGATGCTGGCCACAGTGGTTAAAGAAATGCTGTATCAACTCTGTTTTGCAGCCCATCTCAGAGGTACAAATCTAGCCAGAAGATATATTTTTAACTAGGGAAGGACAAAATAGTAAGTCAATGGAAAAGACTATACAGCAGCAAGCATTAAATTATTATATTTCATGGGAAAACATGTTATCTTATCAGTTTTTTTAAAACTCAGTGGCCAGAGATTCTAGAATATGTTCACAATGAAAAGATAATAGTTCCCCCTTATTTCTTGATCAAATGAGACTAAATAATTAACTTTTTGAAACATGAGAAGCCCATGATAGAAAAATGTATTGAAGAATTAAAAACAATTTGGAAAGAAAAAAATTAAGTCATGTGTTAGAAAGTCCAAATGATATCATTGATCTAAAATTTTGAAACAAATTATATTTCCAAAACAATTTCTCTATAGTAATTAAGACATGATCTGGTGTAATTCAGTGAGTGACAAGTGTTCTGCTTGGCTGTGATTTATCCAGATTCTGTGAAGGTGGCATAGAATCTACATTTGTTAAGGTATAGCTTGGCATTGCCACAAGACCCAAAACAAATGTTTGTAGTCACCCGAGCAGAGTAGCTAGGAATCATATCTACCTGTGATACAAAGAAGACAAGGCTGTGTGTCTTTTTTGACTCCACAGCCTTCAACATTTGGCTTCTGTGTCTTGGTTCCAGCCCCCATGTTCGCATTTGCCTTTCAAAGGAAAGAGGAAAAAGGAAAGTAAGGCTGACTCATTTAAGGATGTTTCCCAGAAGTCTACCATACTAATATAAGCAAAGCTGGGAGTTGTCCATAGTTAAAATCTTATTACTGGGACAGAAAGGAAAACCAGGTAGTGGAGACAAAGACAATAGAGGTTCAACCCACCATTCATGATGTGGATCCTAATGGGACAATTTGAAAATTACCCTGTCAGAAGCTATTTCAAGTTGTAAAAATTTTGCAAATTTTTAAAGACATGCTCATTTGCTACTAAGCAAGAGATATTCCAGAAGTGCATGGAGAGAAAGAAACATGAGGAAGACAGGACAAAACTAGAGCAGACAGATGACCCTGGTAGGTCCTTGCAAAAGCGCTCCACCTTCATGTCTCTGGAAGCTGTTACAACCAATAAACTACAAAGATCTCCCAATTCATAAGACTGGCATTTACTTTTTTAAGATATTAAATGATGATTTGGGGAAAAAATGGGTGTGCCTCACAGACTTATTTTGATATAACTTAGAAGTAAATGTAATATTTGTGTTACTAAGTATTTAAAATTTATATAGTGTTGGCTGGCGCAACGGCTCACTAAGCTAATCCTCCACCTTGCGGCACTGGCACACCGGGTTCTAGTCCCAGTTGGACCGCCGGATTCTGTCCGGTTGCTCCTCTTCCAGTCCAGCTCTCTGCTGTGGCCCGGGAGTGCAGCAGAGGATGGCCCAAGTCCTTGGGCCCTGCACCTTCTCCTGGGAGACCAGAAGCACCTGGCTCCTGCATTGGATCAGCATGATGTGCCGGTCACAGCGCACCAGCCGCGGTGGCCATTGGAGGGTGAACCAACGGCAAAGGAAGACCTTTCTGTCTCTCTATCTCACTGTCCACTCTGCCTGTCAAAAAAATTAATTAATTAATTAATTTAAAAATTTATATAGTGTCCTATTTGCTCCATATATTTTTAAACAATCTAAAGTGACCAGTTATATCTGTATTTATTTCCCTGATACATTCATTTTAAATAACAATATTTTTACAAGCATTGGCCATTTAACTTAACCCTGTTAGTATGTGATGAGCTATATATATATATAAATTCACATTCTACACATAAAAGATAAATTCAGAGGGAATGAAGTTACTTGGAACAGTGACACAGTTCTTAAATCGAAGAATTAGAGGGGTAGGTGTTTTAGCCTAGCAATAAAAATGCTGGTTAAGGATCTTGCATCCCACTTTCTAGTACCTGGGTTTGATTCCCATCTCCAGCTCCTGACTCTAACTTCCTATTAATGCAGCTCCTGGGCTCAAGTCTGATGGTTCAAGTACTTGTCTTTATGCAGTCCACATAGAGGATCCGAATTGAATTCCAGCTCCCAGATTTGGCCCTGTCTGGGTCCTGGCTGTTGAAGGCATTTGTGAATGAATAATCAGATGGGAACTATCTCTGCTCACGCTCTCTCTCTCTCTCTCTCTCTCTCAAATAAATAAATTAAACATTTAAAAAAAGAATTGGAGATTACATTTAAAAAGTCTGCCTCCAAAGACTTATAGTCCTGTAGGAAAGCCCAAAATGTAGATGTATCTCCTAATAGATATACTAGAATACACACACACACACACACACACACACAGCCATTAAAAGTCATTGTACTATGCTATAAAAAGTGAAAGAATATTGAAGTTATGGCACCAAGCATGGGCAGTTGTCTTTCCCTCTTGTGACCCATTTTAATCACAAAATACCTTCCTTCCCCCTAACCTTTTAACATATTGTGGCGACAAATTAATTTAATCAGCTCTGGCAAAGTCTGGCAATTGTTGCAAGGACTTTGGACTTTCCTCTTTTCTTGTACACATTATTAATTTAGGCCAAAATAACACAAGTTGAGGTCCTAAACTGAAATAATATCTGAAATAAAATGTATTGAGTTTAGAACTATACCAATTGATGTTCCATTGGGCATCATTATTATTTTATTTTCAATTCCAGATCAATAAAATCCGAGAATGCTTATGCTACTCAGAAATACATCCTGGAGATGGCAGACTAGATTGTGAGAAATATTTCATTTGTTAAGTGCTCCCAGAATAGCTGAGGAAAAATCTTAATTTCCACTTTCTGTCTCTGTATACTCTATAAAAGCCAACTGATTTTGAAATGACAAATGGTCAAGCTAATTATAAAATTTTTGTGTCATAAAATGATACAGTTTGAAGCTATATAATTAATTGATGGCAAGTATCTACATTTAACAAAGTCAATCATTTTTATTCACAGTTGAGGCATTATTGTTCTGTTATAAAAGTGTTGGTTGGTGCTGCACTTCACTGGTTTGCTGTGGAACCACAAACCACAACTTGTGGTTAGCTGTCAAAGGTGTGACGATCTCCTGTTGCTATGCATGGTTGTAGATACTGTGCTGGAAAGACCACTCTTCCTCACTGCAGGGCTCACGCAGGTTGGGTGCTGGTTATGTTGTGTTGCCATTTCCCCACCTAAAGACAGGTTCACCTGGATCACCCATTCATTCCTCAGAATTGAATTACATACCTAAGTTTGATAGGAACTGAACTCTGGGAAACTTAAGGCTTTCATCTTGCCCTTGGTCATGCTGCCATGGCTTCTGGGGTCTGTGGCACTTAGGCTCAGCTACTTCTCAACACCCAGGAAAAAATATTACAGTATCTCAGTCTTAAACATTCTCACATCCCTGGTTTGAATTCAGTGTCTTAATATTGGACAAAGGACAGAGATGTAATTTACAGTTTTTAAACATGTGGTTATGTGACATCCTAAGTGATAAAATTAGATCCTTTTTTCTAAAACAAGTATTATTTCATGTATAGTTCATATCTTCCCCAGAGGAGCTCAAGATGCTCAACTTAACTTAAGTCTTGAATCCAAGTGCTTTTCTTACGGACTATTGTTCCTATATGTTCACCTTTATGAAAAGAATATTGTAAAAATGTTACTACATCACGTCATGTCATTTTTTGAGGATCCCCAGGAAAAATATATCTATGATCTAATTACAAAGATTTTTCTATATATCTAGTTTCTTTTTAATGTCCTAGATGTTATCAAATAGCTTATAAGACTTTTTCCTTTTAATATCCACTAGTGAGCTTAGAGACAAATTAGCAGAACATGGACAATATGATGCATATTTTAAGCCCCACTCTGAATTCCACTGTGTCTACTCCTTTATGTGGGGAGTGGGCATTCACTTTTTTTGTTTTAATTCATTAATAAATTTGAGAGAGACAAAGGGAGTTCCCATTTGTTGATTCGCTCCCAAAAATCCTAAGCAGCACCAGACCAGTAGCCAAAACCAGTAGCCTGGAACCCGGTGCAGGTTTCCCATAGAGGTAGTAGAAATCCAAGTATTCGATCCATTACCATTGCTTCCCAGCAGGAGGTTGGAGTCAGAAGCAGAGCCACATATCAAACTCAGGCTCTTTGTGATGTGGACACCTTAACCTCCCTCTTAATGGCTAGAGCTGGGAGTGGCCTAAATTCCCTTTGGGAATATAGTGGTGTGGAACAAATTTTTTAAATTGAAAATGAATAAGAAAAGGAACTTAGAAAATACAGAAATGAAATATCTATATTAAGTCAATGATATTTCTGCTACTACTAATAATGCTAGTTGACAACAGGTATGGAAAAGTGCACTATTTTCCATTCTATTTAATCATTTCTAAAATTTCAACATCACCTTATAGAGGACTATAGAGTATACAGAAACAATGCAAAATGGTTAAGCCTCAAAGTGTCCCAGGAAATATCAAATTTTAAACTTAACTTGCTGTAAGTTTCCATCATATTTTAAAAACAAATTTGTTGGGGCCGGCATTGTAGTGTAGCGGATAAGGCCACCGCCTGCAGTACCAGCATCCCATGTGGGCTCAGGTTCAAGGCCCAGCTGCTCCACTTCTGATCCAGCTCTCTGCTATGGCCTGAGAAAGCAGTGGAAAATGGTTCAAGTCTTTAGACCCCTGCACCTGCATGTGAGGCCCAGAGGAGGGTCCTGGCTCCTGGCTTCAAATTGGCCCAGTTCCAACCATTGTGGCCACTTGGGGAGTCAACCAGTGGGTGGAAGATCTCTCTCTCTCTCTCTCTCTCTCTCTCTCTCTCTGCCTCTGCCTCTCTATAACTCCACCTTTCAAGTAAATAAATAAATCTTTAAAAAGAAACAAAAAAACAAATTTGTGGGGCTGGCACTGTGATGTAGTGGGTTTAAGCCACATCTGCAGCTCTGGAATCCCATATAGGCACTGGTTTAAGACCCAGCTGCTCCATTTCCTATCCAGTTTCCTGCAAATGTGCCTGGAAAAGCAGCAGAGCATGGCCCAAGTTCTCAAGCTCCTGCACCCACTCGGGAGATGTGAAAGAAGCTCCTGGCTCCTGGCTCCTGGCTTTGGCCTGGCCCAGCCCAACCATTGCAGCCATCTGGGGAGTAAACTAGCAGATGGAAGATACCTCTCTCTCTCTGTCCCTCCTTCTTTCTACAGAGAGTTTAAAATAAATACATAAATATTAAAAAAAAAAAACCATGAAGACAAATTCGTAAATTTCTAGCCACATAGTGGACTCTCCCATCATGCTGGGGAAGCTGAGAGCCAGCTCTTTCTTCCTCCAGGCTTTGCTCAATTCTACCTTTTCTATATTGAAATTGTATTTTGCTCTACAGTCTTCCCTCAACATATCACTCCAAATATCTTATACCCTTGTCTTTTTCTTATGTTCCTATACTTTTTTTTCAAACCCAATACTTTTCTAATTAATTACTTTTATTAATTTTATCCCTTTGTCTCCCAACTAGAATGTGATGCTCATGGGTTCAGTCTTCATTTTGTTCAGTACTGAATCTCAAGATCCTAGAACAATGCACATACAATGCATTCAGTAAATATTTGGTTGAATGAAGGAAAGATATGTGCATTGGAACATTTGAATATAAATGAAAACATAAGCACTTTATAGGGCTATTTTCATTCTTCTGTAATTTAAGATAATGGCCTAGCTTAAAATTATTTTTCTAAAGATTCTGTCAGAATTTTCACATATCTATTTCTTTTTCTTTTCTATTTCAAGAGCTACCAGTTTAAATGAAACACGTTGTCTTTCTGGCTTCATACAATAACCTCCTGATTGTTTCTTTTTGATTCTAGAATCTCCCTTTCCTGACTGGTTTTTAACATTATTTCTGAGTAAGTTTACATTTAGAAACCCACATAACTTTATTCATGGGCCTTTCCTACTCAGAACTTCAATTGTTTTATATTATCTCCTGGATGCATTTCAAACTCTTCACTGTGGAGTAGAAGGAGCATTGACTTTGGGCTTATGCAATATTCCAAATGTACATCCACTATTTTCTACATTGAGACCTTGATTCCCATGACTTGTAGTTCCCCACAGTCTTCACCTCCTGGTTCCCCTGACATTGTCCTGATGCCGTCTCCTGCATGCTGAAACTCCCCCCAGGATTTACCCACCAAACTCTGAACGTTCTAGCTCAGTGTCCATCTGCCTCAATGAAACAATCCTTGAAATCAGAAAGAGCAGTTGTCTTTATTTCTGGACAGTTTTTAGACTGTATATTTCAGTTTTTGATCATACACAGTGCAATATTGTTATAAAATCCTCAAGTAAAATTGATCTATTTGCCCTAAGCATGGAAATTACATCTTACACTTGTGGATTTGTTTTCAGGGCATTTTAAAAAAGATTTTATTTATTTGAAAGGTGGAGTGACAAGGAAAGAAAGAGAAAGAGATCTATCCACTGGTTTATTCCCTAAATGATCACAACAGCTGGGGTTAGTCCAAGCCAAAGCCAGGAGCCTGGAGCTTCATCTGGGTCTTCAGTGTGGCTGGCAGGGGTCCAAGCAATTGGATTATATTCTGCATGTGCGTTGTTGAACAGGAAGCTGGATAGGAAGCAGTGTAGCTAGGACCCCAACAGGTGCTCCAAATGGGATTTTGGAGTCCCAAGAGGTGGTTTAACCCAGTGTACCACAATGCCAGAGCCTTTTCTGGAGTATCTGATACAATATGAGCATAATAGATGGTAAAACATGCTTGTTTATTAAGTAAATACATAAATGTCAGAATTTGTGCAGACATATTAATAATGGAAGATTCAACACTATAATATGGAAAGTAAATGATAGTTAACATTTGCAAATGATTTTTCATTTTTGTTTTTTTGTTTTACCAAATAGACATTTGTTCTTCACAGCAGTCTTACAAGGATACACAGTTATTCCCATTCTTCCCATTTTACATTTGAGAAAATAAAGGCTAAGAAAGATTAGGCCAATTCCTTAAGGACATGCAGTTGTTAAACACTGTATCAAGGACTTGAACTATGGTTTTTGGAGACTTGCCAAAAACATCATATTACATTATACAATAACTTTAACTTGAATACACAGAAAATATATTCAGATTTTAATAAAATACACAGACTCATTTGCTTCTATGCAGTTTATTTGGCAAGCTTTTAATTTGAAATGTTTTGGAAGTACTGACCTTTGTCGAAATCTGATTGTAATAATTCACAAGAACATTTTGCATAGCTATATTAGTTCCAGTAAAGACAGTGCAATAATCACCAACTGATTTTGAAGAAACTCAACCAGAATAAAATGTTCAAAAGCTTTTTAACACTTCATGACTAGATCTTATGCTAGTGTTCAAAGGAGTGGTGTTTATCAGTTGAGTAATATACTTCTAAGAGAGATTATGGCAGCTCATAGCTAATACATATGTTCCACAAATTGTGCTTTGGTGAGCATAGTTACAAATTAGCTGTATTACGTGACAAATTCTTGATTTCTTTCTGCCTTCAAAATATGATTTCAAAGTCCTTGGCCTTTATTCTGTCTAATTTTTCAGAGAATCAAATATATATCCCACTTAATTCTAATATATAGAAATTTATGTACAACTTTTAGAAATTGGATATCCTATTCTATTATCCCAGGATGTGAAGGATAGATTTATTTTTATCATAGCCTTTATTTAAATTGATCCCAATCTCAAAGCAAGACTTAAAATGCAAAATCTGGATCAGACCTTAGGCTAGCGACATTAGAACTTTAATGTGCTTCAATAAGAACTGCCTGGGAGGATGCTGATTCAGTGGAATGGGCCCAGGAACCTGATTTTTAGCAAGCCCTCAAAGTCATCCTGAGGTGAAAAGTCTATGAACCCCACATTGACACCTGCTGCTCAACTTCATCAAATCTTTCTTCCTCATTTTATAGACATTAGAGTTAAGATGTGGCGAAGTGAACTCATGCAGCAAAAAGGTATTTTAACAAGAGTTTGGGATCTTGGCTCCTAATCCAGTGTTACGTTCATTATTACACTATTATTATTATTATATATTACATTATTATTCCTTTGCAACATCTAAACATATGTAATGGGTTTTAAGCTAACCACGCACTGATATAAGTCTCTGTGTTTTTGGTGGCTGAATCCTACATTATGCTTCTGAATATTTTACTGAGCTAAGAGCATCTGACTCTTCTTGCTATAAATCAATTCTTAATATAGGGAGAATTGCAACATCTTAACAATAACATATATACCATGATATACGGTAACTGACAGTCTTGCTCTCAACCTTTATTGCAAACTCAGCCCTTAGACTAGTGGGGCAGATATAGTTTCAGGATATTGGCTGAGGAAAGAGGTGATTTCCAAAGTCTCATTTTACTTAGATTATCAAGAAAATTAAGGTTTAAAAATGCAGAATGCAGCTGGAGTATGTGAAAAATGTAGGTTAAAAATGATTAATTGAATTTCCCTTATTGTCAATATATCTCTCCTGACTTGCTGGCCATAAACAACTTAAGAGTTAGGTTAACCATCTCTACAAAAAAGAAAAATAAATAAATTTGAATTTGCTTTGACTTAAAAGAAGTATGCTTTTAAAAAGTACTACTTAAAAGAAGTACTTGTTACTATAATCCTTAATTTATTACCCTTTCCCCATTATGCAAAATGGTTTCTATGCTAAAATCTTGGATTTTAGCATACTTCTTAAAATATTTTGTTTATTTATTTGAAAGGTAGAGTTACAGAAACAGAAGGCCACACATGGTGGGGGGAGAGGGAGAGGGAGATGGAGAGGGAAAGGGAAAGAGAGAGAGAAAGACAGAGACAGAGACAGAGACAGAGACAGAGAGAGATCTTCAATCCACTGGTTTACTTTCCAAATGGCCACAATGGCCTGGGTTGGGCATGGCCAAAATCAGGAGCCAAGAGCTTCATCTAGGTTTCCCACACAAGTGTCAGAGGCCCAAGAACTTGGACCATCCCCTGCTGCTTTCCCAGGCACATCAGCAACCATGTTACAAACTGGAACCCATATGGGATGCTGGTGTCACAGCAAGTGGCTAACCCAATATGCCACAATGCTGGCCCCTTTAGCATCATTCTCTGTGGTATATTATTTTCTTCTTCATTCTTGTTGGCAAATAATTTGGGGGGAATTGTAAGTCTTTATTATTACTAATGTAAGAACACCATAACAGGAGCTTAGCTGCATAATGCATCAAGCCCAATACAATTCTAGTGCTGAGACCAAGAATGCACAGAGCATCTTCCTCTCTTAGTGACCTCTTCTCCAAGCCCAAGGACATCTTCCATAGAGCACCAACATGCTGTCCTATCCAAAAATGTAAAGCTTTCTTGATCCTTCTACATTTTACACCAATGGCATTATCCTCTGAAGCTAGATTCCAGGTCCCCTATGAGATAGGTAGAGTAAACCCTCCTTTCACATTTTAAGCAGAATGGTTTGAGAAGGGAAGTGGAAAACATGACTCTATAGACTTCAGCCATGGGGAGGGGACTGTTTCTTTCTGCCTAAAACTTAATTGTTATCTACAGTTACTAATGATTCAACTCTCTCATATTCACGTGTGGCTTCTCTCTGGTTAGATGTTTGGACCTTCGATTTCCAGTCTCCAGTTTGTTCTACAGCTCTGTCCTCACACTGTCAGTGCTTACTCAGGGAAATCCAACTAATTTTAATACTGATCTAAGCATTAGGAAAGTCTATCTCCTGCCAAAAAAAGGCATATAATGTATTCAAAAACCAAATGTTGAAGTTTTAAAATTATTTGCTATTTTAGATCATTCTATTCTCTGAACAGATTACAAAGAACTGAATGAGAATTACTTTACCCTATTAGGTGGAGACATATGAAGTTGTCTTTTTTTAGTACAACAATGGTAAATTATTGACATGTTCATACGTCTCTGCCTAAATAACACAGGAGACTTTCTTTTCCTTGGTGTTCTCTCCTATTGCCCTCAATTCTTGTTATAGATCTTCAGTGTCAAAATGCGTGTAAGTATTCACCACAAGGGTCAATCTGCAGGGCATTGTGAGCTGCAATCATACCAAACTACTTAGAAGTGCCAAAAGATGACCCATTGTGTTAGTCTTCCTGACCTTGTTCTCTGCTTCCTCCTCGGAATGGCTTTTGTTCCTTTGTCGGCTGGAAGAACACCTACTCTTTTTTTGAGATGTAATTCAGAGATCATCTCATCTACCCAGCTTTTCCCAGAATCTCCAAGGAGGATGGGTTTTATGTTAACCCTGTGTCTCACCTGCTCCTTGTGGAGCTCACTCGCTCCCTATGGCATTTCATCTTAGTTTCTGCATAAATATTACATGGTTTGTTTACAAATTTGCCTTCTCTCATAGAGAGTAAGTTACGGGCAGTGGTGGTGGGGTTGCCTTATTCATTTTGTTATTTCCAGTGTGGTTCTTAACATAGTGATATTAAATTCAAGCCCTATGAAAAGAAAAAAAATGAAGGGAGAGGAGACAAAGAAATGAATCTTATAACAGTGCTATTTTCTATGGGATTTCAAAGTTTGGAGGAGTGACAGTCAAGTTTTTCTGGGCTTATTAAAGTAAGAAGAGGAATCATAATGCCTCTTACTTCATTCCCCTCCCTTACAAAGCAAGGCAGAGTTTAAGAATAATAGTCATTTTGGGGAGCAGAGAGAGCCCTCTTGCTGAAGAGATGGCAGACTTCTGGAAAGTCAAGGTCACTTGGCATGAATCTGTCTTACTCACTATATGCCAACATCCAGCTTATACCCACTACCTCCATTCAACACAGAAGCTAAAGGATGAAAACAATATTGATAAAATCAACAAAGTAATCATTTCAAAGTAAACCTCAAACTAAACTCAGAAGCATGGAGTCAAGAAAGGCAAGATGTATCAGGAAGGTTCATCTGTGTAGACAACACCCCAAAGTAAATGGCACCCTACAATCTTAGATTCCTCCTTTATGTCTGCCATTTTTCTATTCTTGGAGTATCATGTGTCAGAGATATTCTCACTGCAGTGGTTTACTGGGTGGGGGAGGGGCCCACACTTATCTGGCAGTACAAGAACTTCCTATAGAAGCCACTAAATCTGAGAGGCTACACTCTATCATAGTTTCAGTCAGTGGCCTGAGAGAGATTTCTGTGCATATTTTTACCCCCTCTTGAGTACAAAACGAGTCTGTAGATGCAACCATTACAATTGTTATTCTATTAAGCTATCTCTATATAATATTAGAAATGCACATTACAGCTAGATGTCCAACTTTCTAACATGATTGTGAGCCCCTGACTTGAGGCCTTTACACTTCCTTCAGTACCTCAGACAGTTCCCAGCAGTTCCATCAGTATTTATTGAATTGAACCACTGGGATGGAACTGCAGAGAGATCTCCACATTAGGCAAGGGGTTTGATTCAGTCTTTCTCCATATATCTTCCTTCACAATTTGAAAAGGCTGTTGATTTTGTTGTGGAGTAGTTGAAACTATAAAAATTACATTTCACAAAATCTATACAGCTGTTGATTTTTGAGAATGAACTTTTCCATCCAACATGATAATTTAGGGACTGCTTCTTTTCAAGAAACAAGTTAATGATTTTAGGAAGACAAACTCTTCACAATAACATGTAAGTGCATGGAGGCCGGCACTGTGGTGTAGCAGGTAAAGCCACTGCCTGCAGTGCAAGCATCCCATATGGGTGCCAGTTCGAGTCCTGGCTGCTCCACTTCCAATCCGGCTCTCTGCTGTGGCCTGGGAAAGCAGTAGAAGATGGCCCAAGTCCTTAGGCCCCTGCACCCACGTGGGAGAACCTGAAAAATCTCCTGGCTCCTGGCTTTGGATCGGCACAGCTCTGGCTGTTGCAACCAATTAGGAAGTGAACCAGCGGATGGAAGACCTCTCTCTCTCCTTCTACCTGTCTTTCCTTCTCTCTGTGTGTAACTCTGACTTTTAAATAAATAAATACATATTTTTTAAAAAGTGTGTGAAAGTTCACTGAGCTTGTTCGGACCATAGCATTATCCAAATCTGCTGGCGGGATGGCTTTTTTTGCAGCCTTAAAAGGTACTCTGTTAATCAAATATTGACTATGTGTTCTGATTATCAAAGAAAACAAAATGAGCAATATAAGCCTGGGGTGTTGTTATTTTGATAGATTTACTGGTTGGATAAAAATGTCTTGGGTCATGTACTCTGAAAGCACGAAAATAAAAAAAAAAATGACTTTTTATGGATAAGGGAGGATAAACAAAAATAAGAAACTTTTTTCCCCTGTCAAACACTTCCAGAGTACTAAGATAGGAATAAAAATTAGATAAAATTTGGCTAGAAATTTGCTATCTTAAGTTATTAAGTTTTCTCTTAGAAAAAATACCAACACCCACATTTTATGCATTTTAAAAAATACTGTCTAACAAAGCAACTAATCTTATTATTTCCAAAGTACCACACATAAGGAAGCACATGGGTATGAGAGGTCATGTTACCTGCATCAGTGATTAACAGTGAACTACTTAGACCTTTGCTATTCTTTATGTTTCAGTAAGAGCAACCAGTAAATCAGAATCTCTTTTATACCAAATAATATGTCATTTGGTCTTTATCAACCTGGAAAGCAATTAAACATCATTGTTGATATACCTATGGGGGTATAGTTGGTACTTGATGGATTTGAGTTTATAAATCTGATATTTTATTTTTTTGAAAGGTAGAGTAGGAGAGATATCTCCCAGCCACTGGTTTACTCCCCCAAAGCCTGCTACAGCTGGAGCTGGACAAGGACAAAACCAGGTACTGGGGCTCCATCTGAAATCTCCCATATAGCTGTTACTTGAGCCATTGCTGTTGCCTTACAAGGTGCGCATTAGCTGAAACCTGAAATTGAGAGCAGAGTCAGGACCTGAATCCAGCCACTCCAATACAGCAGGTGGGCATTATAAGCAGTGTCTTAACTACTAGTTCAAATCCCCCATCTTCGGGCTTACGAATGTAAAGCAAGAAAAGCATCTTTGGTACACCTACAACAGCAGGAAAATTCCAGTATGATCTGCTGATACAGCCCAGATCAAATGCTTACGGCTTGCCAGAGGTTTAAATGTCAAAATATTTAAGTATTAAATAAGCCTGTCAGGTAAGGAACTTCAAAACCTGTCAAAACGACTCTGCTAATGGCTTTGTAATGAAACATGTCCCACAGCACAAGGAGGAGGCAAGAAAGAGCTAAAGGTTTTTATAACTGCTGGGAAAGATGTTTCTACTGGGACACGGGCAGCAGTTATACAAAGCATCTATCACATAGTACACATTTGGTCAAACAGACTTGCCCTTGGCCTTGGACTAAATGTTTATGTTTTTCCCAAATTCTTCTGCTGGAATCCTAACCCTCAGTGTGGTGGTTTAAAATATGGGGCCCTTGGGTGTTATTTAGGTCATCAAGAAAAAACCCTCATAAATGAGGTTAGTGCTCTTATGAAAGGGACCCTTCCCCTAAAGAGCTCTGTAACCCTCTTTCTGCCATAGGAGAACAGGAGTGTAGTCAGCTACCTTAACCCAGAACCCAATCACTCCAGCACCCTAACCTCAGAGTCCAGCCTCTAGAACTGTGAGAAAGAAATTCCTATTATTCATAAGCCATTCAGTCCACGGTACTTTGTTATAGCAGCCCAGACTGCCTAAGTGTTGGATATTTTGGACATCTATGTCTTAATTTAATGTGGTTGGAGTCAGTTCCTGTTACCAAGGAGGCTATAACTGGTTCTTGGGAATGGGCATAATTATTCACACCTGCAGTGAACATTTATCTTACACCTATTTTATGTCAAGTGCTTTATATTATTTATAAAAAAAGACACATGTCTCTTTGGACCAGATATATTGCAAATATGCCGTCACTACCAGTTTGGCATACTGAAGTTGCAAGTATTTAAACAACCCTGCCAAATCTCTAAAGAGATTTTTAGGCAGCTGAGAACCTAGAAAAATGAACAACAGTTACGGATCTAACAGGATTACAAATAACTGGATATCTAAATTGAGGAGGAATGAGGAATGGATGGGAACCAGCCAGGGATCTGAAGTCAGAAAACTGAAAGATCAAACCATTCTTATCTAAAAGGGAGGAGAGAAAAAGAAAAGTTGAAAGGTTAAATAAAAACAGAAAATCATTCTTTCCAAAGAAGGTTTTATATATATATATAATATATATATATTTTATATATATATATATATATATATATATGGAACAGGTAAAAATGATGAACAAAAGTAACTATGCCCTAAATTATTTCCTCTGTTGCTGGTGAAGTATCTTAAGTGAATTTCTGACTGGTGTATCTCATAGAAACAAACATGCGATGATAAATTCAAAACAGCTGATTGGATATACACACACTAGTTCATGGATTCTCAGTCTGGGAGGTTGTAGCAGGCCCACTCAAAGTGCTTTCTGAAGAACAAGTCCTTCCTCCATTGTCCCCTCTGGAGGAGGAAGTGATTTATGGAGGGAAAGGGGTTTTGTTTGGAAGCATCTCCAGTGATTTGCATTTGCTCCCTATTTAGATCCATGTGTTTAGCTGGTGATGTACTGAGCTTCTGAAACAGCCAGATCATGTGTCTCAGAGGAAAACTCACTTCTGGAAGACTCTCCTGCTCCTGGACAGGGAGGCATCATCCTACTGCAAGGGGGCCCTAGCCCCAGCTGAGTTACATGAGCTGCAGTCTGCTCAGGGAGTCCTGGGAAGGAGGGAGAGTGCAAGAAGACAGTAAGAAGGGTAGGTCCAAGATGTTTGACATTTCTCCAGGTTGGGGTCCTGTATCACAATGATCTCACTATATCTTAGGAATTTTCCTAATCTCTGTATAAATTTCTTTCTTTCTTTTTTTTTTATTGGGAAAGGACCTGAAATGATCAGGTAAGGCTGATCATGAAAACTCAGCAGGGGCTTGAGAGAAAGGAGCAGGAAGAGGAAAGGCTGAGGGCAGTGTCCAGGCCAGGGGAGCCAGGACTGCTGACAAGGCCACAGTGGGCACTGCTTCCAGGTCCCACTGCCAAAGGCTGTCACAGCAGGAAATGGGGTCTGGGGGTCTGTGTAGGAGGGTAGATAGTGACTGCACCTCCAGGTAATCAGCGTGCTTCAGACCTGGTGGGGGAAGCCCAGAGACTGGAGGAAAAGCCAGAATGACCCAGTGTCCTAAGACTTTTAACTCCCCCCACCCTACCCTACCCCACTTTTTTAAAGATTTATTTTTTACTTGAAAAGCAGAGTTACAGAGAGGAGAGAAGGGAGGGAGGGAGGGAGAGAGGAAGGGAGAGAGAGAGAGAGAGAGAGAGAGAGAGAGAGAGAGAATCTTCCATTTGCTAGTGCACTCCCCAAATGGCTGCAGCGGCCAGGGCTAGGTGAGATGGAAGCCAGGAGCCAGGAGCTCCATCCAGATCTCCCACATGAGTGCAGGGGCCCAAGCACTTGGGCCATCCTCTGCTGCTTTCCCAGGTGCATTAGCAGGGAGCTGGATCAGAAGTGGAACATCCAGGTCTCCAACCTGTGCCCATATGGGATGCTGGCATCACAGCCAGAGACTTTACCCACTATGCCACAATGCTGGCCCCTTTTCAAAGTCAAAGTCCAAAGGTGGGAAAGAGGAAAGCACAGAAATCGCAGGTTACTGCACTGCAGGAGTCAAGAGGACTCTGTGGGCTCTGCTAGAGAGGAGGCTGGGGAGTTTGGAATCTCTGCATCCTTCCTAGCTGCTCAAGCCAAGGAGGGCCTGGATGCAAGCACCATTCAAACATTACCCCTCTCCCCTCAGCCACCACCACCACCAGCAACCTCCAGGCATCACAGAAAAATCATCCAACTACTCTTAGGCCCCTGCCTTTACTGTATGTAGGTGACCAAGTGCTCACAGGTACCCAGTGCTTACCCTTTGCTGTGTGTTGAGCCAACTAGAGCCAGGCTCCTGTGCCCTGGAAGCCCCTTGAACTTCAGCTTGCCCCATCTCCGAGCAAGGGCGGAAGAGTGGAATATTCACCCCACAGTTTCTCCCAAAATCCCTGGACAGGAGCTGAACCTCACTCACTCGCCTTTCCCTCGCTGCTGCTCACGGTCCCCACCCTACTGAAACAAACTACATCGCAGGCAATTGTCCGGTTTTGAGAGCCTTGCAGATTTCTGAGATCATCAGAGGGTTTTCCTTCTTATATTCTTCATATGTAATTAAAGTTTGTTCCTATCTTACCTAAGTACCAGCTGTTTTTCTTTGACGTTAGTGGGAAGCTCAGAGTGATCTTAGGTGAGTCCGGGCCCCCATCGGTGGAGAATGAAGCTATGGGGCCCTGTAGCATTTGTCATTCTCTTGGGAAAGTCCAAAGAAGCCTGACATGCACAGCTCTCTCTTTCTCTTGAACTTCACCTTTCTAAAGGGAACTGGGTTTCAAAATGAGCGGGCTCCAGGGATATCGGGCGCTAGGGAATTGCTGATTGAAAAACCCCACTGCGCTCAAGGCTAGGGGCCAGGGGTGTGCTTGGGAACGGTCTGGGGGAAGCAACTGAGGAGTGCGGGGCAGGCCGGGCTGGGCCGAAGGGGAAGGGGCACACGGAGTTAAGGGAGCCCCGGCTTCGGCGAGCCAAGGAGGGTGCGGGTGTGCTGCGAGCGGCGGCGGCGGCTGCGGCGCGGGGCAGAGCAGCAACAGCGACAGCGAGCGGGACGGAGTTAGGACCGCTCGGAGCGCCCAGGTCTCGAGGTAGTAGAAGGTTTGCAGTCCTTCCACTTGCTGGCAGTTGCAGGAGATCCGCTTGTTAAGTGAAACGCTCCCGGCCGCCCGAGCGTGCGAGGGCTGCGGCTGCCCCGGCCCCGGCGCTCACTCTGGTTCCAGCGCGCCCCTAAGTTTGCGCAGAGCCGACCGCGAGCGGGGTCCGAGCCGCGCGCCGCGGGCGGGGCGCGCAGCCCCCGGCACCGCCAGCCGGAGGCGGCGCGGGCCATGTATATTTCATCAAACGGACTTGGGGCGCGCCGCGTCTCGCAGCCGTCAACGCGATGTGCGGCGGTGACATTTCTGACTTGAGTGGAGGAATGCGCGAGGGAAGCCCGGGCGAAACTGCTCCTGGAGGATCTTCTTGGCGCCAAGGCGAATTGCCCTAATTGATGCCCTTTCTGACCAAGCTCGCCGTCTCCACCTGAAAATTTAAAAATGAAAGCGGTGCCAAGCGGGATAGAACCGCCCGGCCGCTGGTTCTGAGCCACCGGGGGATCAGAAAATCGCCCTGCATCTTGGAGGAAAAAAAAAAAAAAAAGCCCAAACAAATAAGAAAAGAAAAGAAAGACACACACACAAAAAGAAGAAGAAAAAATCCGTCCGTAAAAGTTTACGGCGAGAAGTGGCAGCGGCGGCGGCGCCAGGAGGCGCGGGGCGAGCGGGCGAGAGCGCGGCGGGCGGCGGGGCCTCCGAAGGCTGCGATTCCATTATTAATATCGCCGGGTTTTGGAGGGAGAGAGGCACCTTTCTCAGCCTCTCTTCCTCTCCGCCCGCCCCTGCTCCCTCCCCCTCATCTACCTGTCAAAGTCACTGATCTTTGGCATTTCCGAAGAGGACGTCCACGGGAAGGAATTCCCCCCTCTCGACGCGGGCTCCGAGAGGGGGCGAGCGCGCGGGAGGCTCCCCGGGCGCCGGGCGAAGGTAATTCAGCCGGCGGGGCGTGGCGTGCGGGCGCGGGGTCCGGGGCGCAGGGTCCTCTCCCGCAGTCGCCGGGCGCTCTCGGGACCCGGGGCTGCGGCGGCGGCGGCGGCGGCGGCTCGGGTCCACACCCCTCCCCTCCCGCTCCGCCCGCGTCCGGGAGGAGGCTCCGAGGGAGCTGCCGCCGCCCGCCCGAGCGCCGCCCGCGGGCTCCGCTGCTGCGGCCGCCGCCCGAGGCGCACCAGGCTGGCCAGGGCCGCCGCCCCGCGCCAGGGCGAACGGGCCCCCACGGTAAGTGCCACCGGCTGCCCTGTCCGCCGGCGACCCGCGCCTCAGGTCTGCGCCCCGCAGCCCCGGCTCCCTGCCCACCCAACCCGGTGCCAGCCACAGGCGGGAGGGAAGGCTCCGGGTGGGCGAGGAACTTTGTGAAGCGCCTGGAGGAGGCAGCGCGCGGAGCTTCTGCGCGCACACACAGCCCGCACCCCCTCACACCCACACGCGAGTCTTCCTGGATGTGCGCCCGGCTGGCTGCGGGGTCCGGAGCCTGGGCGCTGCAGGCATGGGTCGGTGCCTCCGCGCCCGGCGGCCAGGCACGCCGCCCTCTCGCTCTCGCACACCTGACCCCTCAGCACGCTCGGGAGGGCTTGGGTTCCCTTTTTCTTTTGTCAGTTGTCTTTGCTTTGGGAGAAAGAGACAACTTGCCCTGTTGCCAGCCCCGAGGAGCCGGTGGCCGCACCGGGAGCCTTTGAAGTCGCCCTTTAAAAAAATCTCCTTTATTGGTGCGAGATTAAAGCATTACTATCCCGTGTTGTGCAGCTGGGAAGCAAGGGAGATTGCAAGAGGGAGAGACTTGGTGCGGGAATGCCGGTTGGGATACGTTCTCCGATCTTTTACTGGCGTAACCTTCCTCAGTTGATGGATTCAGATAGGGACATTGAATTGCTCTCCAGTATGGATCCGTGGATATCTATATATAATACAAAGTAATACTGAATATTATTGGGCCCAAAATAACCAATTAAGTGATTCATGTGAGGGGAAACTTAGATAAAAAAAGAAAGTGCGCCCTCTGCTGTTTATTTCGGTAACCTCGCCCAGGGAGCATCCTCTTCCGAAATCCAGTCCAGAGTCGGTTGTCATTTTACAGGGCAAGGGGGGAAGATTCCTCGCGGGGAGTTTGAGGCAGCCTCAGGTTGAGTTCCTGTGGTTCCATCAAGTGTAGCTTTCCGAGAGTAGAGGGTTTTATTCCCACTCCCAGCCCCACCCCCAGCTCCTCCGTTCTTCTCTTTACAGTCTATCAATCTTGAGAGAAAAATTCTGAGTAAGATTCAGAATTCTACTAAACATATGGCGAATCTGGCAGTAGATTTGCTCTAGAAATAAGGCCCTATTTTATGACCGAAAATACTAAAAGTTTTCTTATCTTAAAGAGATAAAAAAAAAAAACCCAGAGACTCTTCCAGCCACATCATTTATTAAAATATGCTAAGTGGTTATGCTTATTAGAAAGTTTTCCAGAAATCCCGTTCTTGGGGGGTGTGGGGCAGGGCCAGGCTTTCCTGGTTTCTGTGGTCCTTGAGGAGTGTCTGTCCATGGGGCATCAGAGCCCCACATTCTATTAAGTGTCTGGAACTGTGTCACTTTGAATGCCTTTCTTGTCTCCTTTTCTCTCTGGCAAAGGGAAAGGAGCTCAATAACTGTCCAAGATTCTTTTGGAAGATAAACAACTTTCAGTTTTTCGTGAAGATAAAATTTAGATTCTGCATGTGGATCAGCATGCAAGGAAAAAAAAATCATCAAAGTATTTCACATAGAATGTTGTTTCAGCCTACATGCACTTGGGATATCTTTTCCCAATTCCATGCAGACCAACAGGAGGGCATTCAGGAGGCCACAGAGTTGGCTATTAATTTGGTGACATTTCCCACTGGGAAATTTCAGAGGGGTACTGTTAAAAATCTTGTGAGAAAACAATTTATTTTATTTGGACATAAAGCCGTTTTCCTTTTAGGATTTTTGTTGTGTCAGCTTCCACTGGGTTTGTGTGTTGAAATGGTTTAGTATGGCTTTTTAGTTAGGAGGGTAATCTGCTTTGCATTTTCCTTTTATATGTTTGCAATTCATATACATTCCTTTCTTTGCTTCCATTACTACTCTGAAAGACATCAGGAAGCAATTTTCAAAAGATCAAACAAGTATTCCATTATTTGTTGGTTATCTAAGTGTCATAAAATTTGGAGAGAGTTTGAGAGTTACAAAAGCACCAAGTTACTTGAAAAGAAATAAAATTTCATGCAACTTAGAAAACCAATTCTTTGTTAATACCAAGAAGTGTGGGTGTATGAATTTTATTGAGTTAGAGGTCAGTAAGAGATTTAGCATACTTTTAAAACTAATTTTATTTTCAGAACCCAGAGTTCTGTTTTAAAACTTCAGGTGGGTGTAGATTTTCTCAGATGTGTAATTGAGGCCTTAGATCTCTGAACTTCCCTGCATAATAATGAAGTATTTTTTGTTCGTATGGTAATTAAACACCAGATTTGTCCCAGGCTTAACTGTTTCTGAAATAATTTTATTACTGTCCTATCCCTAAATGTCTTGCCCCCCCAAAAAAAGTGCTATCGAGTTTCTCTAGTCAATCTTTTCTTGGGGGACAATAGAGATCTTTCAAATACGAAGGTTGATTATTTGCTTTTATTAAGAGTCTCATGATGGGTAGTTGTCCATCATGCCCAATCAAGCATGAATAAGACATGCCAGTGTTGTTGTAGAACATGTTAAATTGCTTGTATTTTGAGAGATGGTTAACAAAGGAATAGGAACACAGGTTTCCCATTAAGATGACTAGAAAATGCTTTCTTCACAACAAATAAATAAAGGCAAAGAGCATTCAATATATGTTAAAATATCTCATGTAATCAAGCTTAGGATAACTGTGTTGGAAGCTGCTAATTTTGAGAGGTTATGGAGTTTGGATATCTTTATCTCTTTACGTTTTCCACTCAATGGAATGTGATTCTAGTCAGCTTTTCTTTTGTTCTTTCTCATTCACAAGCATGCATATTTATAAAATTCTTAATGTCTATGAGGAATGAGTCAATAGCTGTCTATTTCAGGTGCCCCTGAGAGCTGAGTATTTATGGAATAAATAGCCTGCGACCACCACCCCCACCTCCTAGTGAGGTTATGCAATAAAACAAATGCCAAAAGCCAGTTACAGTTGATAGATTTATTGGCAATATTTTCCTCTTAGCCGATGAAATTAGCAATTGCGTTTAGGATATAATTATCTATAATTTTGATCATTATTTTGTTCATGCAATATTTTGTTTGTTTTTACTCTGATGAGACAATGAGCCTGTGAAATACCTTCTGCAAAGTTAAGCCAAGGCGGAAGGGAACTAGGTACACAATCCTAGAAAATCTGTTCCATGGATGCAAAGCCATTTTTAGTTCATTTTGTCCTGATCACCAATATCCATCCACTTGAGAGCCATGACATAATTTTGTATTTTTTTTTACTAGCCCCACAAATTTATGCAGCAGAGGTCTATGGACTACTCACCGGATATTATTGCATGTTTTTATCAAAGAGCACTTCTCAGTCCTTTCATTCACATGTAGAGAGGATTGCATTATTTGATTACAAGTGGGTTCCCAAGGGTTGCAGAGTGAAGTGTGAGAATTGGGGCTGCCCAGAGCTCCTCTGAAGCTGCTCTGCTGTAGGTGATCCAGACACCTGAGACAAATTCAGAGGCCATTTTACCTGGCAATTAGTTCAATTATGGGCCCGAAGGGATGCATTTCATATATTAAATCCAAAAATATGTCATTGACTGTCCTTTTCATAATCACTTTGCCTAGTTATTTGCTGAGATGCCCTAGCTTTGAAGAAGCAATTGATATTTTTAACCTGGTTGAAAGCACAGTCAGATGGCAACCAGCAATGGAGGTAATGGAGGCCAGAGTGTAAATACCATTTTATTTTTCCATCATTTTATTTTCTTTCAAATATACATAATTATACTTTAATAGCAAATTCCTGATTTTCTCAGAAGCTTCTTTCCCATTGTATGACGTGGACATTCGGAGATTTCATTTCTCATTAATTTGAAGTTAAAAGGATTTTCTCTGAAGTGCTGTGGCACTTTTCAGTGAAGGAGCCCCTGAGCTGAAGGATGCCTAGTAGGTGATGCGACAAACATAAAAATGAGGATGAAATCAAATAATTATGTTAAAGAACAGCTTAGTGACCCTCTGCTCCTGATCTGTAATATGCCATGGTCAATATCTCCTTCTGTGTCAATGGGAGCTCATTAAATGTGAATTCTGCAGACTAACTGAGCCATGCCATATTAGTGCTTGCCAAAGCTTGACATTTTTAATACATTAATAATATGTCTGTAATGTAATGGAAAACTATTAATCACAACTGGTTATGTGCCAGAAATTTAAGCTGTAATTGGCTGCTTCTTGTCAAGAATGTCTGTCGCACAGTCCTGCAACTGCCTAATATTCAAATATCTTGCACTCCTCTGCAGTTTTCCTTGTCAGTTCTCTAAATTCGATCAATGGTGTAGTCCATAATTCCGTGTAATGACCATCATTATAACTCTGGTATACTTTAATGAGAATTCGTTATATTGGGATTGCTGTTGTGTCAGGAGATAGTAACAGGTTCACATACATTTTCTTAGTGTCCAAATTTTTCATGTGCAAATGTGTGGTCACCCTTTATTTCATGGTTGCAGTAAAGTAAAACGTGGCTTAGGGCAGAGTACCCAAGACTATATGGATTAGAGGAATAGCGTGGTAGGTTACCAGCAATAGGAAGCCTGATCTCAGGGAGCATTCAAATTTCAGTTTTAATGTTAAAAGTTGACACATAATTTTCATTCAGTTTAAACTCAAAGCAATCTGTTAATTCCAGGTCCTTGAGACTATGTTGTTCTTGATAAATAAACTGCTGTGTATCTGAGACTCTGCAATGAAGTTAATTTCTGACCTAGTGGATTTTACACTGATTCGCGTGTAATACCTGTGTCTTTGCCCATGAGTGTGTGTTTCCTTTTAAGGTCTGAAACAGTTGAAAAACGCAAGTAGAAAAGGTAGATTTGTAGTATTTTGACAACTTTTCAGATTATTAATTGTCAAATTGGTGGAAGTTTCTGAAAGTATTATCTGAATTACTAATGAATCTGAGAAAAAGCAGAAGACTATAGTAGCCACAACATATGCTTCCTCGTGATTTCTTTTCGTTTTAGCTTAAGATTTAAAAATGTGCTGAAGATAGTACAGTCTTTACATTACAAGGAAGAGGCAGATTCAAATCTGTAGTTTATACATGTTTAGACAAACTGCTAATTATTGCTTCATAGGAACTCAAATATTCAACACTTTTCCTAATAGAAAATATCACAAATTGCAGCTGTATGATAACATTTTATGAATTGAATATAATGAAAATTGCACTTGCATGCATAAAGCAATTATTATAAATTACTTTGCTATGGAAACACAATTCAACCATCTGTTGGCATTTCATAGTCTCTGTGGCTTAGTTCATTTTAAGATGGTATATTATTTAAATATAGTGAATTCCTTTTATAAGATTGTTTAAAGATAGTGAACTTCCATATTTAAACTGTTTTATGTGAATTGAAGGGTCTGTAATGGCATTTCCCAAATTTGCAGGCTTTTTTTCCTTTTTGAATTAAGAAGTAGCTCATTATTTGGCCTATGAATAGGAAACAAATGATTAAGCAGATGCACCTTTAGAAATACCTGGATTCCACATCCTGGCATTTGTTTAGGTTTGGCTAGTGATCTGTAAATCAAAAGTTGCCAGTTCGACTCACCAGTGACTTGTACCTGTAGCTGTATAGGCTCCACTATCAGTTAACCAGAGGTACTTTTAAACAGTAATTTTTATTTCCTCTTAGAATTAGTGCCATATTATTCTGCTTCACGGCCTGTTAACTCACCCTCAGCTATTTTTATATGTGCATTTTAAATTGTGCGTTTTACTATGGAGCTTTTAGTTTTAAAGTAGTGTATAATATTCGCCTTTGGGACAAATTCTCTTCTGTTACAGAAAGTAACTGCAAATGCAGATGTAATGGCTATAAAAAGATGTAAGAAAATAGAAAATTCTTATGGAATGAAAATTTGCTCCTTTGGTTGTAATTTTGAATATTTTCCCAGAGAGCCAAGTTATCATTATCACTTAATGCAACTAAACAAAAGATGCTAAATTCTTCTAATATAATGAGCAAATTGAAAAGTACAGGCTCTTGCCAGTAATGCTGGGTTTCCCTCCAGCTAGCGAAAGCTAAGACATGTAGAAGGAATTTGGAGACTTTTAGGGTCTCTTTGCCAAGAGACAAAAGGCATATGGATAATTGTCATTTCCTTGTCATTGTTATAAAAGTGCTCATTTTCCCCATTGTTCTCCTTGCGATTTTTCTAGCACTGCAGTATATGAAAAATGTTTAGATCTAGCTGCTTGCTCTCAGTTTTGTCAAGATGGAAATATATGTTTTGAAGTGAAAACCTGTAACTCACCTGCAATACACATACATCTGCCTTTGTTATGGAAGAGTTAAATCCTTCATACCGAAATCCTCCCCAACATGAGTGATTTTCCTGGTTTGCTGATTGCAGCAACACAGCTGAGTACAGTTATCCATATTATACCAATTTACTGTATATTGTATCACACCCCCAAACATAACATATCATACATTTCATAAAGCATTGATTCTGGGACAATAACTCTTACTCTTATTGTTTCCAAAAGGGTGTTGGTGCCAGAAGAGAAGAATGATTGATGGGAAACAGACACCAGACTAGTGACACTCATCCTTTTGCTTCAGATACTGATATCTCAACACGTCTGAGCATCCCTTGTGAGCCGTGAACACTGAGGATCATTCAGGGTTATTGGATGTACAATGGGAGAGCGATCACTTTGCTAAATTATTATCTGCTACTGGACATATTTTACAAAAACCAAACCAGACCGGAGTCTAACGGATATGTTCTAGGACAAAATAAAAAAAAAAAAAAGGAAGCTGTGAGTTGTTGCTAATGCCTAATCCACAAGTATGTTAGGCTTCTACCAGTGTCCTCAATAAACCTGAACATGCACAGTATTTAACCCAGCACATTTGGTTTTGGAATCTGCTCTGAGACCTCTTCCTCATCTATTTTTTTTAAATATATGGACCTACCTATATAGAGACTTATATATTTATGTAAGACAGAGACAGGTCCAAAATAAACCACGGAGACTGCAAAGAATTTAGAGATGTATTTGTCAAGATTCCTGTCGATCCATGCCCTTTGGGTCACCGTGTCCTCAGTGATGCAGCCCTACCCTTTGGTGTGGGGCCATTACGACGTGTGTAAGACGCAGATTTACACAGAAGAAGGAAAAGTTTGGGATTACATGGCCTGTCAGCCTGAATCCACGGACATGACAAAATACCTGAGGGTGAAACTGGACCCTCCGGATATTACGTGTGGAGATCCTCCTGAGACCTTCTGTGCAATGGTGAGACAGCCCTTTTGTTTAGACCGTTTCAGAGAATGGGGTCACATACTGTATGCGTACAGATGTGAGATGTGGTCAGTGTGAAGACTCAGTTCAAGCCATGTGCTGAATCCGCAGGTGGTAGATTTGGGCTGAGGCCAGCATCATTCTCGATGGAGGTTTGCACCTTCTGGGGTTATTGTTTGCACAGGGTGACAGATGCACTGCTTCCCTGAAAACCAAAAGTTTCGCTGAGGCAAGTGAAGTACATGTATATTAGAAAAAGTCCAACTAAAGGTTACATTTTAGATAAATATGATTAGATCCTGTGTGTTTTGCTGAGGATAAAATCCGTCGGCAAAAGCAGTTTTAAAAACATAAGAGTTTCTTAACACACCTGTGTAAGGTCTCTCCCAAAATCCATAGTTCAGGGTTAGATTAGAATTCATGGTTTTCTTCATCTACAGCTATGGTGATTTGGAATTCCTTGATTAGAAGTCTAGTGAGCAGAAGAGAAAACAACTAAAGTCTTCCAGAAAAGTCTTTTGCCAACTCACATGGCCCCTGATTTTCAAGAATCACTGCTTTCTATGGGTACTTTACTGATGAATGTTGGACTGTTGAAAACATATTTGCTGAAAGGCAGTGGCCTGGGGCATACCCATTCAGATAGGATGCTTCTGTAAGCAAAGTAACACAATTCATTGTTCTCATGCTCCATCAAAATCTTCTGGGTGGAAAGTTAAATATTTAGAAAGATAACAGTGGAGAAACATTGAATTTCCATTATGGCCATAGCTATAACCTATAAGGCACCGGTGAAGAGATTGGTGATTAAAATGCTTCAGATTCATGTGCTAAAGAATTTAGGTAGTGTGTTCATTTGGTATATGTGGTGCTTTTTATTATAGGTGGTCTATAATTGATTCAGGAACTGAGATCCCATTTTTCTTCACATAACAGATATCATCGCATGGCAGATTTTAATAGTATTCTTACCTGATTTTATTATCTTGAACCTGGCCTGGCATTTCCAGGATAGTGAAACTATTAATCAAGGTAGCATCTGTTCCCAGTCCCCAGTGAGTTAAATTAGCATAAGATCATCTTAGCCCTAGCACTAGAGAAAAGGTTTTGTAACAGGAAACAATTTTGAGCAATAAAGAGTGTTTTCACCTAAAAGCTAAGGGCCTGCCATTTTTCAGAAGTGCCTTTGGGGACTGGTTTGAATTATCGTCTAAACCTGATTTTGTGGAGAGTGAGAAAAAGAGCTTGGCTATTAGGTGTCACTATGACTAAAGTGCCAGAAAGACTGAATATTTCAAAGGGAGGCCCGTCTCTCTGGGAAACTGGTATGTGCTTTGCAAAGAAGTTGCATTTCAGGAACCAGAGACTTTCAGAGAAGTTTATTGAAACACATTAGCAAAACTCTAATAAATCTGTAAAAGACCCAGGACATTTGTTGGATTATATAAGATCTTTAATAATTTCTCATAAAACGTCAAATTTAAGCTCTCATTGCAAATCTGGGGTGAAACTGCTGTCCAGGTGATAGGTTGTGCAATCTTCCACTCCTTACAGCAGAGGACAAGCTCTGGGCCAGTTCTTCCTATTATTAAGAACACTCTAGCTCTATATATTGGTTTACATGACACTTGTAACAGTATGCTTTCCTAGGAATTGCTTAATAATTTACAGGTCTAAATAAAATTGCAAGTGTCCTTTTTCAGGATACTGTTTCCACTTGCGTAAGCTCTGGACAATGTGTTCAAGGTGTGATTTGTACAGGCAGCTCCGCTGATCTCATCCTCTGGCCAGAGAATACTTGCTTGGCACTGCTCCTCTCTGTCGTGTGGAGGAGTTGACTTGGTGTTTGCAGCATGCCTCTTGCGCCCATCGCAAGTGGGAAAGGGCACACTACAGAACTTCCTAGCTTGCCTTTCACTGGGACATGGTCTGTCTTACACAAGCCAATTCCCACCCATCCACTGACAAAGTGGTGTCAGGGACCAAATGAGAAAAAAAGCTACCACGATATCCCTCGGCTTTCTCAAGTGCAGCAATGTGTGTGCTTTATGTATTCATCTGAAATGCCACAGGTCAGTCTCAAAAAGCTAAGTCTTGGCATGGTGCAGATATTCAGAAGCCGTGGTGGATTTAAACTTGCAATGAGCAGAATGGTTTCAGAAGGGAGAGTGTGAGGTTTGTGGGATGTTATCTATGCATCCTTAATTTGTATTCCTTTATATCCATATGATTGGCATAGCAGACTTAATAATCTACCTTTATGTGCATACTTTGGGATTGTTTTTGTGCCTATTCTAGGCCAAGTCAATAACAATGGACTAATATAGCAGCACTTCCTTTCTGCAGTTTTGGATTTTCCATAAAACTCGGTGGCGTAAGGGTTCCTGACACAAGACTGTAAAAGCGTCTCAGGATGCTGTCAGAGCAGAGCCGGTTAGGTGCTCCTTAGTGCAAGGTCTAATGGGGATCCATAAATTCATTTGTGTTATGACTTTGGCGTTCTCGCTGCCTTGACACTTGTATCCATACCTGCTCCCTTAGAGTCGTTATGGCCTATTACATCAGGGTAGCTGCCAGATGAGCACGCTCACTACTTAGCCACTATATGTAAATGTTTGCTGCAAAATGGTTTCACTTGCTCAGCTAGTGACACCCTTATTAGCTGTGCCTATAGCTATTCTGAGCACCAAGAGGACATTTGGTCAGAGAAATATCCTATAATTCCCATAGCCGATTAATTTAATGTAGCGATGAAGTTCATTGGCATTGCATTAAGAGTCTGTGTTGCCACTTTTTGACTTTGCTCATTTTTGTATGCCAGTGACTGTCCATGAGTGTTGCATTTATTTTAATATACAGTGAAATTTTAAGGGGAAAATGTGCTTATGATTACCTTCAACAATAGAGCTCTTCCTACTAACCTGGATGACATGCTTAATAAATCTTCAATATCAAGCAATTTTAAGTTGTATATTAATTGTATTGGCATATATAAACATTAGTTTTCTGGGAGAATTATGCCATTTCTATTTATCATCATTTTAGAGGTAAGAATCTGAGGGTACAGGAAGGTTAATTTTTTTTCCAGACTGGGATAATGTAAAAGACACATTAAAAGCTTCAGGTAGCATAACTTAGCCAGAAAACACAGATTATCTAGTGATGACAGTTTGTTTCAACATGCTTAAGAGCAGATAGGAGGTTCAGAACCTGGATGTAAAGTTGAAGTGACAACACAAAGCTATGGTTTGTTCTTTCTGTTTAGACAAACTTAGCTGTCACCTCTTCATGCAACACCCCAGTGGCTTAAAAATGGCAAAATTATCTTCAGCCTGAAGCTTATTTTCTAGATAAGTTAAACAGAAGCTTTGAAAAGAAGCCTACAGATGAAAAAAGTCATGTGGGTTTGTACGATTTATGGTGCAGAAGTGCTGATGGCTGTGGAAATGTGAACCCTTGAGTGCTGCCATAGATTTCAAAGCCAATCAAAACTAAATTAGGAAACAAAGATTATTAAAAAGGCTTCTGTGCATGTAATTTTGGCATAATATTATGAGGTGGACATTAAATGTTTTCCTTGGAGACTTTCAGCATCATTAATGCAGCATGCCTTTAATTACAAGTAGACTCATATTACTAAAAAAATGGAGAAAATAAAGTACTCTAAGGTGTAGTTAGCAATACCCTCATTATGTTTCCTGGAATAATTAAAAGAAAGGGTATAATTTTTCTAAATAAAATGTCAGAATTGGAAATGAAAATTGATTTTCTGTAGGAAATTTACTAATATGTGCCTGCACTCTTGATAGACATTTATTCATGTAGCTTAACAGGTCTATTAATGATCATTCCATGTTGTGCTATTTCTAGATATACTTCTATTAAAAAAAACTTTAATTATTATAAGCTTTGTGGATAGAGCATATTTCATTATTTTCAAATGAAATTTACAAAAATAGTGGAAAGCCTTTGTGTTTTATGATTCCAGAGAAACCTGTGAGATGAGGGAATGGTAATGCATGGTCCCAAGACTAACCATAGCTTAAGTTTCTGATTTGACATCAGCTCAGGTTGCCATCTGGTGGCTATCAGGTGGCCTTTGAGGAATTAATTTGATAAACTCGGTTAGGTTTTTAATGACAAGGAATTAATATCAATTTTCCAAAAACTGGAAATGATACTGACTTACATAATAGTCAAATGATCTTATATCCACATGAAACATAACTCAGTAAATGAATGAAGTTTTAATAACAGTGACATCTTTCATTTGAACTGATTTATTCTTTAATTATGCTAGAATGGAATTTTTAAAAGCCTTCAGTTCTTTCATCATTAACGCTTCATCGTTATTAGTTCATTATTTAGACTTATTTCTTAGAAAAGTTTAATTCATGTTTGTAATAAATTAAGTTCCATGGATATCAGTCTTTCTAATGTATCACTAAATCAAGTATTTCCTTGTTGAGGAGCCTGCAATAGTTCCTTATTATCTACTGCATCAAATCTAAGGAAATCTATTTGTTTTTTAAATCTGGCTGCATATAGCCTGATTTCCCACTACTTCCCATATTGATCCTATGGCATCTCCAGAAAATATAAAGCTACAGTAATTGGAGAGAAATTACTGGATTTATGTTGAAACTATACAGGCACTGTAGCAATCATGGTTTATGGGAGAGGCCTTGGGAGGGAGCTGACAAAGATTATAGCAGGGTTAATAAAACCTAAAACCACCTCATGTCATTCATTATTCCTAGATAGTGTTCTCTATGTGTACAAATGTTCTTATATCTGTTGTGATAAAGTTTCACAGCATGACCCAGAGTACTGTGCCAGAGTGAAGTGAACACTGTTGCTGCTCTCAAAGGAAGTAATAGTGGTATATACCCAAGGGAAGGGAGGATGGAGAAGTAAGACCAGCGCTCCAAATTTAAAGGCGAAATGTGATTTTGCAGCATGTTCAAGGGCTGCTTGGGAAATATCATCTAATAGTCAAGTGCCTAATATTAGAAATTGATGAGTCAAGCAAATGTGCAGCATTAAGTGATAGCCTTGGAGCCTAGTGGATGGTGGAATGGAGAATGACTTCTTTTTTTTTAACATTGCCTATTTTATTTTATTTTTTTAACTTTTATTTAGCAAATATAAATTTCCAAAGTACAGCTTATGGATTACAATGGCTTTCCTCCCCCCCCATAACTTTTCTCCTGCCTGCAACCCTCCCCTTTCCTGCTCCCTCTCCCCTTCCATTCATGAGAATGACTTCTTAAAACCATCAAACCTGATATTGATATTACATGTTTGTAAGATAAAAAAAGGATCAACTATGTGGAGCTCTAGTTTTACATAAAAATAAGGGGAAACATTTAACTGAATGCAAAATGTTAAGACTTCAACATAACGATGGCCTTGTAGTTGACTATTTTGTGTTACTTTCTTTAGTCCTCCAAGAAGTAACCTGGTCTGCTCTTAATCTAGAAAAACATCACTTGAAAAATGTGAGAAGCAGTGTCTTTTTTTTTTAAAGATTTATTTATTTATTTGAAAGTCAGAGTTATACACAGAGAGAAAGAGAAGCAGAGAGAGAGAGAAAATGAGGTCTTCCATACACTGGTTCACTCCCCAGTTGGCCGCAACAGCCAGAGCTGCGCCGACCTGAACCCAAGAGCCAGGAGCTTCTTACAGGTCTCCCAGGTGGGTGCAGGGGCCCAAGGAGTTGGGCCATTTTGTACTGCTTTCTCAGGCCATAGCAGAGAGCTGGGTCAGAAGTGGAGCAGCCAGGACTCGAATTGGCACTCATATGGCACACCGGCCCCGAGAAGCAGTGTCTTAAAATATCAGTCTATCCATGCTGTTTTGGGGTCTCCTTGGCAAATTCAGGCTTCTCTAAGGCTTGCTTGTTTTCTTTGGGTTATTTGTTCACGTGACTTTTAGTCTGGTATATTCCTCTGATTTTCAGGTCTGATGTCATCACACAAGAAGCTCCTCACCTCATACCACCTCCTATGTCTACAAGGATAAGCAAATGATATTTCTTTGATATAGAATAGTCTGGAACATCTCTTTATCCTGACTTCACACTTCCTTCAAGGTTCAGCTCAAACTAGTTTCTCTGTATACTTCTTGCTAATTCTAGCTCAGAGCATTTTCCTGACCTTTTTAGCTTACTCACTCATCTGTCTATCTATCTAGCATCGATCTTTTTAAAAATTTTTAAAAAAGATTTATTTATTTATTTGAAAGTCAGAGTTACACCGAGAGAAGAGAGGCAGAGAGAGAGAAAGAGAGGTCTTCCATCCGATGGTTCACTCCCCAAATTGGCTGCAACAGCCGGAGCTGCACCAATCCAAAGCCAGGAGCCAGGAGCTTGTTCTGGGTCTCCCATGTGAATGCAGGGGCCCAAGATCTTGGGCCATCTTCTACTGCTTTCCCAGGCCATAGCAGAGAGCTGGACAGGAAGTGGAGCAACCAGGTCTCAAACCTGCACCCATATGGGATGATGGCACTTTAGGCCAGTCCGTTAACCCACTGCGCCACAGCGCTGGCCTCTCTAGCATCTATCTTAATATATCCATATACCTAGACAGATATATAGAGAGACAAAGTATTTCAAAAGGTCATGGATCATTGCTATTCAATACAGTCCTGGAAGTTTTAGCCAGAGCCATTAGGCAGGAAAAAGAAATCAAATGGATACAAATTGGGAAGGAGGAAGCCAAATGACATATACCTATTTGCAGATTACATGATTCTGTATAGAGAGGATCCAAAAGAGACTATTGCAACTCATAGAAGAGTTTGATAGACTAGTAGGATAAAATAATCAACGTACAAAAATCAATAACCTTTGTATACACAGACAATGCCACAGCTGGGAAAGAATTTCTAAGATCAACCCCATTCATAATAGCTACCCAAAAAATCAAATACCTTGGAATAAACTTAACTAAAGATGTCAGTCTCTACAATAAGAATTACAAAACATTAAAGATAGAAATAGAAGAAGACACAAAAAATTGGAAAAATCTCCCATGTTCACGGATTGGAAGAATCAATATCATCAAAATGTCCATACTACTAAAAACAATTTATAGATTCAATGCAATACCAATCAAAATACAAAGGACATTCTTCTCAGATATAGAAAAAACATTGCTGAAATTCATATGGAAACACAGGAGACCCCAGGTAACTAAAGCAATCTTATACAACAAAAACAAAGCCAAAGGCATCAGAATACCATATTTCAAGACATACTGTAGGATAGTTATAATCAAAACAACCTGGTACTGATATAAAAACAGATGGATAGACCAATGGAACAGAATTCAAATGCCAGAAATCAACCCACACATCTATAACTGACTTATCTTTGACAAAGGATCTAAAATCAACCCCTGGAGCAAGGAAAGTTTGTTCAAGATTTTAAATGGTGCTGGGAAAACTGTATCTCCACATGCAGATATATGAAGCAAGACCCCTACATTACACCTACACAAAAATCCATTGAGAATGAATCAAAGACCTAAATCTATGACCCAATACCACCAAATTATTAGAGAACATTGGAGAAACCTTGAAAGACATTAGCATAGGCAAAGAGTTCTTGGAAAAGACACAAGATGCACAGGCGATCAAAGCCAAAATTGACAAATGAGATACATCAAATTGAGAAGCTTCTGCACTGCAAAATAAACACTCAGCAATGTGAAGAGGCAACTAAAATAATGGGAGAAATTATTTGCAGAATATGCAACTGATTAATAACCAGAATCTATAAAGAGATCAAGAAACTCAACAACAACAAAACAAGCAATCCAGTTAAGAAATGGGCAAAGGACTTAAACAATTATGTTGCAAAAGAAGAAATTCAAATGGTCAACAGGTACATGAAAAAATGCTCAGGGTCACTTGCCATTAGGGAAATGCAAATCAAAACCACAATGAGGTTTCACCTCACCCCTGTTAGAATGGCATTCACACAGAAATCAGCGAACAACAAATGCTGGCAAGGATGTGGGGGAAAAGGTCCCCTAATCTACTGCTGATACAGTGGTACAGCCACTATGGAAGACAGGATGGAGATATTTCAGAAATCTAAATACGGAGCTACCATATGACCCAGCCATCCCACTCCTGGGAATTTACCCAAGGGAAATGAAATCAGCATATGAAAGAGTTATCTGTACCCTTATATTTATTTCAGCTCAATTCACAATAGCTAAGACTGGATAAAGAAATTACAGGATTTGAACACCATGGAATACTACATAGTGGTAAAAAAAATGAAATCCTATAGTTTGCAACACAATGGATGCAACTGGAAAATATTATACTTAGGGAAATAAGCCAGTACCAAAATGACAGATACCATATATTCTCCCTGATCGCTGAAAACAAATAGAGCACTTTGAGTTGCAATGACTTTGAATAGCCCTTGTCTCAACTCTTGAGGAACAGGTTTTTTTTTTTTCATACTATTTGCTGAACTCTTTACTTAGTATAGAGTTAATCATATGTGTATGAAGTTAATTGAAAATAGGTCTTAGTAAAAAATAAGAAAGGGAATAGAGAGGGATGAGGAAGAGGCTTAAGAGTGTGGGTGGGAGGGCAGGTACTGTGGGAAGAATCACCATGTTCCTAAAGTTGTACTTATGAAATGCATGAAATTTGCATTCTTTAAATAAAAGGTCTCTGGGGGAAAAAAACTGAAAAAAAAAAAGTTGTAAAAAGACAATTAGTAAAATCTAACATTCAATTTCTGCATCATATTTTACACTGAAATAAATCACATATGACTTTAAAAAGTAATCTACCTAAAATATATAAAACTATAAGAATGAAAACTAAATTAAATAAACATAGATGATGTCAGATGAGAAAGAATATCCTAGGAAGAAAAGCTATTAAAGAAACCACAGATGTAATGCAAAACTAAAATAAAAAGTCATAGAAAGTGTGGATTATGAAAAAACTGTACCTATTTCAAAATTCTTTGCACATATATGAACTTACCTTTAAATTATATTTCCATGAACTTTTTGAAGTATCGTTGTATAGTATTTATATCTGCATATACCCCTCTACTGTACCTCATTATATCATTGATTTATATACTCACATACATGTTTGTTTCATGTGTTTACTGTATTCTGGCACTTTAACTGGACCACATTTTATTTTTTCTTTTTCTTTTTAAAAAAATGTTTAAGATGAACACATTTCATGCACTTCATATTTACAGATTTAGGAACATAGTGTTCTTTTCACCCTACCCTCCCTCCCACCAATGCTAGCACTCTCTTTCCTCCTCCCATTCTTATTCTTTTAATTTTTACAATGATCTACTATTAGTTAATTTTGTACCCCTAAGATTAACTCTACAGTAAATAAAGAGCTCAACAAGTAGAAGAAAAAATATTGTTGCTCAAAAGTAGAGATAAGGGCTGTAAACTATCATTGAATCTCAAAATGTCATTTTCATTCATATATATATTACACTTTTTCAGTACTCTATTAGTTACTACAGATCATAGAAATATATGGTATTTGTCTTTTGGGGACTGGCTTATTTCAGCAAGTATAATGGTTTCCAGTTGTATCCATTTTGTTGCAAAAGACAGATTTTCATTTTTTATGACTGAATAATATTCCATATTACATATATATCGCAATTTCTTTATCCGGTCATCAGTTGATGGACATCTGGGTTGATCCCAAATCTTAGCTATTATGAATTGAGCCGCAATAAATATGGGGGTACAGATAACTCTTTCATTAGCTGATTTTATATCCCTGGGTAAATTCTCAGGAGTGGGATAGCTCAGTCATAAATTTAGATCTATTTTCTGATATCTACAGTGTCTCCATACTGTCTTCCACAATGGTTATACTAGTTTAATTCACAATGACAATGGATTGCGGTACTTTTTCCCCATACCCTCTATTAGTATTTGTTGTCTGTTGATTTCTATATGACACCCATTCTAACCACTCATTGTGATTTTGATTTGCATTTCCCTAATGGCTAGTGATCCTGAGCATTTTTTCATGTGTCAAATCCCATAGTTTTTTTTTTTTTTTTTTAACCAGGCAGAGTTAGAGAAGTTGAAGTTAGACAGTGAGAGAGAGAGACAGAGAGAGAGTTCTAGACAGTGAGAGAAAGAGAGAAAGGTCTCTTCCTTCCGTTGGTTCACTCTCCTAATGGCCACTATGGCTGGTGCTGTGCTGATCCGAAGCCAGGAGTCGGGTACTTCTTCCCGGTCTCCCATGTGGGTACAGGGACCCCTGCACTTGGGCCATCCTCCACTGCCCTCCCGGGCTACAGCAGAGAGCTGGGCTGGAAGAAGAGCAACCGGGACAGAATCCAGTGCCCCAACCAGGACTAGAACCTGGGGTACCAGCGCAACAGGCGGAGGATTAGCCAAGTGAGCCATGGTGCCAGCCCCATAGTTTGTTTTGTTGTTGAGTTTATTGAGCTCTTTATAGATTTTGGATATTAATCTTTATCAGTTTCATAGTTTACAAATATTTTTACCATTCTATTGGTTGCCTCTTCACTGAGTGTTTCTTTTGCAATGCAGAAGCTTGTTAGCTTGATGTAATTCCATTTATCTATTTTTACTTTCATTGCCTGTGCTTCTGGGGTATTTTCCACAAAGGCTTTGCCTATGCCAGTATCTTGCAGACTTTCCCCAATGTTCTCCTCTAGTAATTTGATGGAGCAGCTCATAGATTTAAATTCTTGATACATTTTGAGTTGATGTTTGTATAAAGTGTAAGGTAGGCGTATTATTTCACACTTCTGTGGAATGTGGAAATTAATTTTCTCAGCACCATTTGTTGAAGAGACTGTCCTTTCTCAAGGAATTGATTTTAGCTCCCTTGTCAAAGATTAGTTAGCTGTAGATGTGCGGATTGATTTCTGTAGTTTTTATGCTGTTCCATTGGTCTACTTGTCCATTTTTGTGCCATTACCGAGCTGTTTTGATATAACTGCCCCGTAATATGTCTTGAAATCTGATATTTTGATGCTTCTGGCTTTGCGTTTGTTGTTTTATATTTCTTTAGCTATTCATAGTCTCTTGTGTTTTCATATGAATTTTAGCACCTTTTATTATAGATCTGAGAAGAATGTCATTGGTATTTTGATTGAGATCACACTGAATCTAAATTACTTTGGATAGTACAGACATTTGATGATATTAATTCTTCCAATTCTTGAACATGGAAGATTTTTCCACTTTTTGTGTCTTCTACTTCTTTCTTTAATGTCTTGTAATTTTTATGATAGAGATTTATTACCTCCTTGGTGAAATTTATTCCAAGGTATATAACTTTTTTGTGGCTACTTTTAATGGTACTGATCTTACAAATTATTTCTCCACTATGGCATTGTCTGTATATACAAAGTCTATTGATTGATTTTATATCCTGCTACTTTGCCAAACTCTGGTATGAATTCCAATAGTTTCTTAGTAGAGTCTTTTGTTTCTGCTATATATAGAATCATGTCATCTGTAAACAGGGATGATTTGACTTCCTCCCTTCCAATTTGTATCCCTTTGATTTCTTTTTCTTCCCTAATGGACCTCGCTGAAACTTCCAGGACTACAATGAATAGTAGTATTGAGGTGGGCATCCTTGTCTGGTTCTGGATCTTAGTTGAAATGTTTCCAACTTTTCTTCCATTCGATAAGATACTGGCTGTGGGTTTGTCATAAATTGCCTTGATTATTATTATATAAATTGTTTATGTTTCTTCTGTAAGTTAGGAGACAACTAGCAAAAACTAGTTACTCTATTTGGCCAGCTTTTATGATGCTCTCAAAATAGAGATAGTAGGGGAAGACATTATAGCTCAGTGAATTAAGATGCCATTGGGATGCCCACATCCTATATCTGAGTGCCTGAGATCCAGTCCAGTCTCCCCTTCCAATCCAGTTTCCTATTAGTGCGCACTCTGGGAGGCAGCAAATGATGGCTCCAGTACCTGAGTCTGTTTCTGCCACCCACATGAAAGACCTGGATGGTGTTCCTGGTTCCTGGATTTGGCATAGCTTAGCCTTGGCTGTTGTGGGAATTTGGAGTGTGAGCCAGTGTATGGGAGAGCTCTCTGGCTCTCTCGCGCTCTTTCTCCCTCTCTCTCCTACCCTTTCTGTTCCTCTACCTTACAAATTGAAAAAAATAGTAAAGTCAATAAAACAAAAGAGATGGTAGATGCAAAATCTACTGAGCTTTGATAGTAAAAATACCTGTGTAGACAGTACAAGATGATTCTTTTCTGTCCTCATTAAAATTTAACATATTTTTTGAGATAAGGAATTCTTATTTATTTTAAATAATTTGACAGTGATATAAAAGCATATCCATCAACATTGAAAACATTTTGCCTTGTTTTTTACAAATATCTCTCCCTAAATATGATATATATTTTGCTTTACAAAATTAGAATAATATCACATGCAGTTTTTCATCTTTTTATCTCATTTTCTATTACATTTTCCACATTTATTTATTTTATTATGTATCTTTAAAATATTTTAATAATATAAATATTCAATTATGTAGATATATGATATTTTAGTTGTTTTTCCCACTTGATAACTTGATGTTATTTCCATATTTTTCCATTGGTTATAATAATGTAATAAGATCGAAGTTGGAGAACCCTAAAGGCTTCCATAGCCTCGGCAACTCATGACTAGAACCTAGGGAGATTAGTAACGCCATACACAAGAGTGTCAAATTGTTAAATCAACATCAGGAGTCACTATGTACTTACTTCTCATGAGGGATCTGTCCTTAATGTGTTATCCAATGTGAAGGAATGCTATAACTAATACTGAAACAGTATTTTTACACTTTGTATTTCTGTGTGGGTGCAAACTGATGAAATCTTTACTTAGTATATACTGAATCGATCTTCTGTATATAAAGATAATTGAAAATGATTAAAAAATCTTGGTGTTAAATTGGAAATTGCATAGATAATTAATCAATTTTTTTTAAAAAAAATCATGTAGGATCTCTGTCCTTAATGTGCTGTACATTGTGAATTAATACTATAACTAGTACTCCAACAGTATTTTCACTTTGTGTCTCTATGTGAGGGCAAACTGTTGAAATCTTTACATAATATGTACTAAACTGATCTTCTGTGTATAAAGAGAATTGAAAATGAATCCTGATGTGAACAGAAGGGGAGAGGGAGCGGGAAAGGGGAGGGTAGCGGGTGGGAGGGAATTTATGGGGGAGGGGAAGCCATTGTAATCCATAAGCCGTACTTTGGAAATTTATATTCTTTAAATAAAAGCTTTATATATATAAAAAAATCATCCGTGAAAAAAAATACTGTAATGAAATTATATTGGTATAGTCTTCTTTATCCAAACGGAATCTTTAGATTCTCCCAGATAGCAAAGCTTCCACATTAGAAGAATACCCTTTTAGGCTGCTGAGCTCATTATATTGCATTTAGTTGAGGCTGATGGGCAAGGCTCTTTATCTGTATGCTCAGGATAGAATCGCTGCCAAATTCATTGGGTACTCTGTAAGTTGTGGGTGAAAATGCTGTGAGACGAAACACAGGTCCCTCTTTCTGGGCCTTTCTCTCTTCTGTCTGGACTTAAAAATAATTCCAGAGGTAGAATCAAACAACTTTGACCACATGATGGAGAGTAAAGTCAGGAGACCTCTTTGGGAACATTAAGCTGAAGATAAGTAAATTACACCTTGTAAATCAAACAAATGGCTTTTTTCTTCTGTTTTTTAAAATTTTATTTTTTATTTAAAGGAATCTATTAATACATTAGATTCTCAGGGTCATGGCAAATGTGTGGTAATTACTACAACACAATTTTCATCAGTTCTCATGTTAATGTGGTATTAACACAAAGAGAACAGATTCCATGTAGTTCATAGGTGGAATTCTAAGAATATGATTGGAAACTTGCTTTATATTTATCCACTGAGAGCCTGCATTTGACCTAGGATTAAGATGCCTGCATCCCATATAGGACTATCTGAATTCAATAGGCAGCTCCTGCGCCTGACAAGTTTCCTGCTAGCCGGGACTCTGGGAGACAGTGGTTATGGTCCAAATAATTGGATCCTTTGCCCGCCATGTGCAAGACCTGGATTGAAGTTCCTAGCTCTGAGTTTTCACTTCAGCCAAATGTGGCTGTTGCAGGCATTTGGGAAGTGAACCAACCAGAAGATGGGAATGCTCTGTCAGTCAATCTCTCTGTAGTTCTCTTCCCCTCTGTTTCTCTGCCTCTCTGATAAATAAGTAAATATTTTTTTAAACTTGCCAGTGAGAAACATATCTTATATCATAACTCAGCAAACACACAGCGAACAATACTCAAAACGAAAGGTAAGACCTTGCAAAGCAGTACTGATCCTTGCTGTGTGCCACATTTTCTCTTATTCTTTCTCAATGTATAGTTCTTTCTCTTGTTTAACAAGTAGTTGAAAGTTGTATGCTGATTGTGATCTACAAATTTTATGCAGCACTGTTTTTGAAACTTTCATACATGAGAAAATTATGTACATATAACTGTATGGTTCCCTGTTTTTAATTCAATATTATGTTTTTGATATTTACTCTTATATAGTATACAGTATTTTATACTATGGATTTTCCTTCGATGGTCTTCTATTTATGCCAGAATTTAGGTTGTTTGGATTTTATACATTGAAGCACTTCAAGGTATTGCTAAATTGTCCACCAGAAAGATAGCTAACACTTTGCCCCTCTAACAACATGTGATGAAAACCTGCTCATCGTTAGATCCTCATCAGTAATAGACAGTAGATTGTTGAAATTTCTTCTAAATATAGGGCCCTAGCAGATAAATGAGGACAGGTAGTTTGTTAAAAAGGATATTGATAAAATTACCCTTATTCCCATTACATCTTTATGCAAAAGTTGTGATTTTACAAATTTGACATTGTTTAGGGACAATTTGGAAGGTGAAAATGGCATTTCATCTTTTTTAAAATATTTTTTAACTTTAATAAATATAAATTTCCAAAGTACAACTTTTGAATTATAGTGGCTTTTCCCCCCATAATCTCCCTCCCACCCGCAACCATCCCATCTCCCACTCCGTCTCCCATCCCATTCTTCATCACGATTCATTTTCAATTATCTTTATATACAGAAGATCAACTTAGTATATACTAAGTAAAGATTTCAACAGACTGCACCCACAAAGATACACAAAGTATAGAATACTGTTTGGGTAGTAGTTTTACCATTAATTTGCATAGTACAACACATTAAGGACAGAGGTCTTACATGGGGAGCAGGTGCACAGTGACTCCCGTTATTGATTTAACAATTGACACTCTTATTTATGATGCCAGTAATCACCTGAAGCTCTTGTCATTAGCTGCCAAAGCTATGGAAGCCTCTTGAGTTCACCAACTCCGATCTTGTTTAGACAAGGCCATAGTCAAAGTGCAAGTTCTCTCCTCTTTTGATGGCCCATTCTTTCAACTGGGTCTCACTCACAGAGATCTTTCATTTAGGTCATTTTGTTTTGCCACAGTGTCTTGTCTTTCTATGCCTGTGAAACTCTCATGGGCTTTTTAGCCAGATCCAAATGCCTTAAGAGCTGATTCTGAGGCAGGAGTGCTGTTTAGGGTATTTGCCATTCAATGAGTCTGCTGTGTATCCTGCTTCCCATGTAGGATCATTCTCTCCTTTTTAATTCTATCAATTATTATTTGCAGACACTGGTCTTATTTAATCCCTTTGACACTTAATCCTATCTTTTTGATCAATTATGAACTTAAACTGATCACTTTAACAAGTAAGATGGCATTGGTACATGCCACCTTGATGGGATTGAATTGGAATCCCCTGACACATTTCTAGCTCTACCTTTAGGGGTAAGTCTAAGTGAGCATGTGCTGAGGTGCACATCTCTTCCCTCTCTTATTCCCACTCTTGTATTTAACAGAGATCACCTTTCAGTGGCATTTAATCTTTTTAAAGATATGTTTTAAGTTTTTAAAGTTGTCCTTATTATTGAGAAGTTTGGTTTAGTATGTTTCTTGGCCATTTAAATTTATTTCTAACGGTAGTGCTTTTACTCCTTTGTATTTTTGTCCCTTCTCCAACTTTTCTACTCAAAGTACCAGTTATCTACCAAAGGTGCATTATGCACTCACACATAGTTTTTGTATATCTTTAGATTTTGGTATTTTACATGAGCTCCACTTTCTGTCAGTTTAATCCATTCAAAATATGAGTGTTCATTTTGCCTGAAGAGTGGGATCTCATGTCAGACTTTCCATGCCTGTACTCTTGTGCAAATGCTCTGTGTTCCTGCCTGGCTTTGCATGGCAGGGAGCCATCATCCCAGGGCCAGGGAAGATTTATCTGAGTGCCAACTTCTGTGTCTTTTTTCCTAATGTAAGCACCTGTCCTTTTCCCTTAAGCAAAGTGTCTGTTTCCACTGTGAATCAGCTGTTTTGGAAACAGCTGCTTCCTGAAACATATTCTTTGTTTAAAGCTGAGGGTATGAAATCTTCTTTGGTTTTAGTTCACCAGACCAAGGAGCAGACTGATTTTTCAAAAAGGTGCCATTTTCAAATTTCAGAATTCCTTTTCTTATGATAGAAGAAAATGATGAAAGCTGTTTCACAAGTATGATATGGGAAAATAACTTACTGAGATTGGCAGGTTGGAAGTTTCTTCGTGTCTTGCTGGGAATAGATAGATGCACATAGTATCTGTCCCATGAAAATTAAAGATGTGAGCTGAGGAAGAAACCAGAATTGGTTTTCACTCTTTGACCTACTTTGAAGCTGACTTCTGAAATATTAAATGAAGAAGTGAGATGGAGATTGCTCCAGTACAAAGAAATTGCCCTTTTGTTCCAGAGGGTTGATGCCATTGAGAGGTTTGGCTACTGACATCACCATCATGTTATATCTGTGCAGTGATTTTTCACCATCACATGTAACTTTATGTTGTTTTCCTATTGCTCACTTTCCTTCTTGGAAATGATAAAATGAAAAAATCAAATACACTTCCCAGTAACTTTCAAGCATGGTCTAAAGTTTAATCTCAGCAATGTTGTCATGGTTCCTCTAAATTGATTTGTATAGGAGAAGAAGATATAAATTGGTATAAAAGATTGAACAAGTGTGAGGAATATGAAACCTGCCAAGAAGTTAGAAGCTTGTTCTAGAAAGGGGGTTCCATATTTCTTTATTTTTTTAAAGAAGGAGCTTTTCTGGGTCTCCCATGTGGAGAGGGGCCCAAGAACTTGGGATGTCTTCTGCTGCTTTCCCAGGCACATGAGCAGGGAGCTGGATCAGAAGTTGAGCAACCGGCTCAACTGGCACCCATAATGGGATGCCAGCACTGCAGGTGGTGACTTTACCCACTACGCTACAGCACTGGGCCCAGGAATTCGATATTCAAGGAAATATAGTGTGCACATAGGAGTCAGAAAAAAATGGATGTGGGGTATGTAAAACTATAAATTGTCTACCAAATGGAAAGAGCTGAAATTTGTAGGTCATGTGAAGGTTATGCCAGAGGTCCTCAATCCTTTTTTGAAAGTGGCATTCAAACATTATAACTTGTGTCTCTCAATTGGAGTACCTAGGTTTAAAATATCTAGCTCAGGCTCTTGACTGCAGCACCCTGCTGGTCAGACCCTGGAAAGTAGGGGTGATGGCTCAAGTAGCTGGGTCCCTGCCACCCACGTGGGAGGCCTGGATTGAGTTCCCATATCCCAGTTTTGACCTGGTCCAGTCTTGGCAGTTGTGGGCATTTGGAGGAGAGAAATAGTAGATTTTTTCTCTCTGTGTGTGTCTCTTTGTCTCATTATACATATATATACATACATACATACATACAAAGTTTCTTTATGAGTCATAATTTGTTGAGGTTATTCACATTATAGACCATCTATGTACTACTCTCTTAAGAGAGAGAATTCAGCATATATAGTTCACACAAAGTATGGAAGAGGATATGTACATGACATAAAGAAAATGAGCTGGTGGGCAGGTGTTACTATAAGGTTGATTGGGCTGGCACCACGGCTCAACAGGCTAATCCTCCGCCTAGCGGCGCCGGCACACAGGGTTCTAGTCCCAGTTGGGGCACCAGATTCTGTCCTGGTTGCCCCTTTTCAGTCCAGCTCTCTGCTGTGGCCCAGGAGTGCAGTGGAGGATGGCCCAAGTCCTTGGGCCCTGCACCCGCATGGGAGACCAGGATAAGCACCTGGCTCCTGCCTTCGGATCAGCGTGGTGCGCTGGCTGCAGTGCACCAGCCGTGGTGGGCATTGGAGGGTGAACCAACGGCAAAAGGAAGACCTTTCTCTCTCTCTCTCTCTCTCACTGTCCACTCTGCCTGTCTGTCAAAAAAAATATATAAGGTTGATTGTTCATATCTGCACCACTCCAAATGGATTTGATTTCAGAGTTTAGAAAGACTAATCTTACAGGAGGGAGTATTCTAATCAATGTGTCTGCTATTTGGTTTTTTTAGACTCAGCACAGTGTACTAGTATAATAGTACTTACTACACACTTGTTGAATTGATCTTGTGACCTATTTTTGCAAATAATATTTGTAGCTGATGTTTATAAAGAACTTACATGGTACTATACAGTGTACTAAATGTTTGGCCTGTGTTAGTTCTTGTAATTCTCAATCCCATCATTATTTTAATTTCCCAGGTGAAATAACTGAGACATGAGGTTAAGTAATTTTTCTGACTAAGTAGTGGGAGCAGGATATAAACTCAAGCACTCCAGTACCCATATTCCACTCTTAAAGTAATCTATTCCTACTAATTTTATTTGTAGCAGCAGAATACAATCATAGTGAAAACCTTTTTAAAAATCACATTTATGATTTGGACTATAAGCTACCATACTATGATTTTGTTATTTAAGCAGGCTTTTATCTGAAATAACCTCAGAAAATTGGATTCTGTAAACAGTGTATGGACTGTTGGAAATACACATTATATGATGAGTGTCTTCATTCAAGGATAAGAGAACCAATCAACAGTGTTTGTTTCCATCCTGGCTTTCTTTTCCATTAACATGTTCATATAAATGGAAATAAGCTGTTAGAAATCATACAGAGCAGGGTACATATTGCAGTCAGCATCTAAAACCAGAATAAGTCAGTAACTGTTGGCTAGTTAACAAAATCATATTCCTGTGGGTGAGGTGTTGAGAAAAGTAGTTAGCACGATGCTTTTGTTTTGTTATGTTTTTATACAATATCAATAACAACTGTTATCATATGGCCAACTGCCTACATGTTGTCTCTATTTGGACATCTATTAGGCATTTCAAACTTCATCTGTGGGATATAGAACGTGATTTCTTCTAGAGTTGATTCTGCTCTAGTCTTTCCCAATTATATACATAGCAACTTATATTCATCTAGATCCTCAAGACAAAAAAAAGGCTATAAGTGCTTTTTACCTCATTTACATCCCTTACAACACAAACTAGCAAGTCCTGTTAGTGAGACTTTTTTTTTTTTTTTTTTTTTTTTTTTTTTTTTTTTGACAGGCAGAGTGGACAGTGAGAGAGAGAGATACAGAGAGAAAGGTCTTCCTTTGCCGTTGGTTCACCCTCCAATGGCTGCCGCGGACGGCGTGCTGCGGCCGGCGCACCGCGCTCATCCGATGGCAGGAGCCAGGTGCCAGGTGCTTTTCCTGGTCTCCCATGGGGTGCAGGGCCCAAGCACCTGGGCCATCCTCCACTGCACTCCTGGGCCACAGCAGAGGGCTGGCCTGGAAGAGGGGCAACCGGGACAGAATCCGGCGCCCCGACCGGGACTAGAACCCGGTGTGCCGGCGCCGCAAGGCGGAGGATTAGCCTGTTGAGCCACGGCGCCGGCCGTTAGTGAGACTTTTAAAATGTGTTGCAATTCCAACCTCTTTTCCCTTGCTCCACTGACAATGTCAGATCCTAGCCAAACAGCTTCTTCTCTAGGCTGACCTTCTATAGGACTGCCAATTTATCTCTCTGGTTCCCAGTCTTGTTCTATTTATCAAATTCATGTATATTTTGTAATATTATCCTACAAATACATATTTAATGTAATTACATATTTATATAATTTTAAAAATCCTGGTCTTCCAGATCCATTCCTTCTTTAATCTCCTGTAACTTCATGCCCATTAAAAATGAATTCAGAACCCTTAGTATTGCCTGAAAGGTCCTTTCAGATCTGGTCATACCTCCCTCTCAAATCTACTCCAACCTCCCACCTTGCCAGCTGTACTCTTTTGATGTAACTTGTGAAACTAAGTCTGTGTCTGAACCTTGGTCTGCACTCACATTCTCAAATCTTCCCATAGCTTGTTTCACCTTCCATTCAGGTCTCTACTTTAAGGGCTCAATAAATACTTGTTAAATGAATGAAGGAGATGCTAAAATAAGGATATGTTAATTTGACCATCATATTCATGTCAAAGATTATTACTGTAGTACTCACAAGGTCTTTAAGTATGCTGGCAGTGCTGGAGGTCCTTAATTTTGAAGAATATCAGAAAAAATACTTTAAATTTAATTTTTTAAAAAAGTTTTTTAAAAATATTTAAATATTTATTTATTTTCATCTAGTTGAAAGGCAGAGCACCAGAGAAAGAGAGAGAGAGATTGAGATATTCAGGAGGAGATATTGAGAGATCATGTATCTGTTAGTTCACTCTCTAAATGCCACACAGGCAGACCCGGGCCACACTAAAATTAGAAGCCCAGGACTCAATCCAGGTCTCATAGGTGACAGAGGCCCAGGTATTGCAGCTATCATCCTTTGCCTCCCAGGATACATCAGCAGGAAGCTAAATGGGAAGTAGAGTAGCTGGGACTCAAATGGGCCCTGTGATATGGGATATGGGAGTCCCAAATATAACTAAGCCTGCTGTACCACAATGCCTACCCCTAAAAATGTCTTAAAAGTAGCTAAATAATATACACATATGTGAAAAATAAGTGCATACACCACCATTAGTTTTAACAATGGTAACATTATATTGTTAGGATTTTAAAAATTAGATAGCACTGACAAAGTTTAAATCATCTCGTTCACCATCCCTTGATCCATTCCTTATGTTCCTTCTCCCAGAAGAATCCAATGTTTTGAATTTGGTATATTTTCTTCTAGTCCAGGTTTTTATACTTATGAAACCAAGCTTATGTGTTAAAAATAATTCATAGTTTTCCTTTTGAATTTTAAATCATTTACCATTCTAAAAATAAACAATTCTATAACTTGCTTTTTCATTGAACATTATTTTTATAAATTATCCATTTGATGCATATATCTAACTTCATTAATAATAAAATTATTTCTATATTCCTATTTCCATTTGAATAAATACATTCTTCTTTAATGAGAGTTTAGGAAGCTTTGTGGGTTCTTTGGGTATTTTCTTTCCATTTTTTGCAATTATAAACCAATCTTTAAGAAAGGTCCTCATACCAGTCTCTGAATCTCTTGGAGCACAGGAACAGGAAGTTTGCTTTTTTTTTTTTTTTTTTTAAGTGTGTGCCCCAAAGCCAGTCTGTTGGGTTGTAGACTTCAGTCATTTTCAGCAAATGTTATTGCTGTTTAATAGAGTTTTCTTGATCTTATTTATGGACATAGTTTCTCTTCTGATATATAAATATGTTTCAAAAATTGTGTTTTTTAAATTTCTTTACCTGTCAGACATTTATACTTTATTATAGCAACCATAATTAACTCAGGATTTTTAATAAAACTACACCAACTGGCACTTGCTCTATCATCTTTGTTTTAATTATTTAATAGTAAATCATTTGGAAGTTGTATAAGCATTGCTAATAAATATCCAAAATATTGAGTCAATAGGAAGAAGAATGAAATTTGAAGAAATGAACATTGAGCTAAACTATAGGCTGATTTCTTTGATTATACCTTTACACAGGAACAACAAATTTTAACAGTGGCACCTTATACCTGGTCATCTAGATTGGAAGGTATACTCTGAACTATACAATTTATACAAAAATAAGTTTAAAAAAAAACATGTTTTTAATACTTAGCTGTGTGTGTGTGTATGTGTGTGTGTGTGTGTATGCATGCCCCCCAGAATTCACTGTCTTCATTACTGGGCTATTACAGTAGTTTTATAGTTCCTTTAAACTGGAAGTCTCCTTGCTTACTTTGCAAAATGATATATAAATATTGCCTCATCCATCACTGGAATGACTTGACTTGTCTCATAGATGAAAACCTGAGGGTGATGTGTAACTGTAATAAATTTGGACAGCAAGGGAAGGGTTCCATTTCCAATTAAGACTACAGCCAGGAAGTTTCAACTTAACCTGACAGGGAAGGAGGATCAGCCCACATTTTGTGTATTTTCTTACCTGTTTTGGGGGAATTGTGACTATTTTTGAAGTGATAACAATAAGACTTTTCACCTCATACTACTCTTCTAAGAAAGGGCCAATAGTCCCTCCTAAAGAAGTCTTGCAATCATTGGGTTTTGGTCATGTAGAACTGATCAGAAGTGGAATGTTTAACATGGGAAAGTACATGCTTCTGAGTACATTTTGTTTGGATTCAAGAAGACTTAAGTTTCAAGTTCCAACTTTATCATGTTATTTTACTTTTTTGTTCTAAGTGCCTGGCATGTAATAACTACTAATAAATACTAATTATCCTTATCATTGTGATTATTGCTCCTGTTGCTAACAGGTTGAAGTCATTTTGATTCTCATTTTCTGCTTTGAATATTCTGTGCTTTGTCCTGTCAGTTCCTCTTCCTGTGAACTGTCTGGCCTACCCTGATGCTACTAATGGCATCTAATAAACTAAACGTTTATGAGGCTCAGGCTCCAAGCCCGGTATTTAAAATCAAACTAATTTCACGAGTGTGGTTTTAAAGTAAATGAAATGTATTCTAAATAACACGGTATTGAAATAATCATTCATAGATGCAATGGCATTTGCACTGAGATTATAATGGCTCAGTGTTTTAATAATTGCTCTGACATGCCTAAAAACAATATAACTATTTCTGAAAACAAATACAGTTAACAAAATAACTGTGCAAATAAATAAAAGCTAATTTTATGAATAACATATTGGAATGGGCTCTATGTGTTGGCTTACATGGAGGCTTGGTGTAAGTGAGAGAAATTCCTGCATAGGAAATGAAAATGCTAGACTTAGGCCGGCGCCGTGGCTCAACAGGCTAATCCTCCACCTTGCGGCGCTGGCACACCGGGTTCTAGTCCCGGTCGGGGCGCCAGATTCTGTCCCGGTTGCCCCTCTTCCAGGCCAACCCTCTGCTGTGGCCCGGGAGTGCAGTGGAGGATGGCCCAAGCACTTGGGCCCTGCACCCCATGGGAGACCAGGTAAAAGCACCTAGCACCTGGCTCCTGCCATCGGATGAGCGCGGTGCAACGGCCGCAGCGCGCCATCCGCGGCAGCCATTGGAGGGTGAACCAACAGCAAAAGGAAGACCTTTCTCTCTGTCTCTCTCTCTCACTGTCCACTCTGCCTGTCAAAAAAATAAAAAAAAAAATAAAAAAATAAAAAGAAAATGCTAGACTTAAATCAGTTTTGCTGGCTGCTGTATTATCCTTGTCCTCTCCTATCTCAAAAGCATCCAGTGGATTTCCCCTGTACTCTCCACTAATAAGCAAAGCACTGATAGGTGAAATCTTTCCTCCATAATTCCTACTTAGTTTTGGTGAATCTTTTTTGCTCTGTATGATATTTGGAGACAGTGTATTCAATTAGAGACAGAAGTAAGCCACATTATCAAAGTAGCTATAAATGTAGCCTTGTATGATGGCTTGAAAAGGGGAGACCAGGCTTGGTCTTAGTTCCCACCTACAGCTTGGCAGGCTTCCTTGTGGTTGCTGGTTTTACACAGACTTCAAGATTAATATTTGATCTAGTGCGGGACTCATCCTGCATTCTGGAGTGAGCTCCATGCAGGGGAAAGAAGGTGCAGCAGTCATCAAAGCTTCATTTATATGACATTGGGTGATAAAAGTAGCAAGTGTTACTAATTTATTGAACACTTATTTTGTGTAAGGTACTGAACTAGGGATACAAAGATGTGCAAGTCAGACATATATTCTTGGAGCTCACGACCAAGGCAGGGAGAAACACTATAAAGAAGTACATCAGGACCGGCATTGTGGCGTTGCGGGTAAAGCCACTGCCTGTCACAGGGCATCCAAAATGGGCGCCAGTTTGCATCATGGCTACTCCACCTCTGATCCAGCTCCCTACTAATACACCTAGGAAAGCAGCAGAAAATGGCCCAAGTGCTTTGGCCCCTGTACCCATGTGGGAGACCCGTAAGAACCTCCTGGCTCCTGGTTCCTGACAATGGTTTGGCACAGTTCTGGCAGTTGCAGCCATTTGGGGAGTGAACCAGTGGATAGAAAACCTCTCTCCCTCTTTCCCTGTTTCTCCCTCTATCTTTCTTTGTAACTTGGTCTTTCAAATAAATAAAATAAACCTTTAAAAAGTACATTAATAACTACTGTAGTACAAATATTTCAAAGAAGAAAGTTAAGTCATGATGAAAGTGTTAAATTGTGATTTTGGTGGTATTAGGAAAGTAAAGACTCTTCTTGAGGGAAGTCTGAATATTGTCAGATACACAGATTTGCTCAGCTTTGCTTTCAGTCTGTATTCTTAAAGCTATTCAAATTTGCAACTTTGATATTGAAATTTCTACAGTAAAATGGCTTTGCTACTGCAAGACTAGAAATCTAGTCCCTAAAACTTTTTTTGACTGAAACTAGGTTTTTAAGGCAGGCTTTCTTTTTTCTATTTTATTTTTATTTATTTGACAGAGAGACAGACAGACACACACACACACACACACACACACACACACACACAGAGAGAGAGAGAGAGAGAGAGAGAGAGAGAGAGAGAGTCTTTCATCAGATGATTCATTCCCCAAAAGCCTGATGAAACCAGGAGCCTGGAACACATTCCAGGTGTTCACACGTGTGTCTGGCACTTAAGTACTTTAGTCATCACCTGCTCCTCTCAGGGTGCTCATCACCAGGAAGCTGGATCAGAGGTGGAGGAAGGACTTGATCCCAGGCACTCAGACATGGCAAGGGTGTCCCAGACGATATCTTAATCATTGCTCTTGAGCTCCTCGCCCACCCTCACCCCCCAAAAGCTAAGTTTCTTAGCCCTGCTGTTGCTTGTTGTAGATTGCTATCCTTAGCAATGGACCTGCCAGCTCATTTTATGATTATCAGTTATGAGTCTGTCTCCCACACCAGGCTGTGATCTCCTTGGGGAAAGGAACAGAGCCTTGTTCTCTCATGTGTCCCCAGCAATGAGTATAGTTCCTGGCATAAACAGACACTTAGTATCTAACTGTGGAATGGAGAGTCCTTCTACTCATCTGCTTTCTTTTTTTTTTTAAAGATTTATTTTATCATCTGTTTTCTCCATGTTCTCCCTGTTCTCTCCATTTTTACTCTTTCATTTTTAAATTGTGCTTTAATATACTTTTTTTCTGCCATTTCATTTCTTCTTTCCACTGTCTTTACTATCATTTGTGATATCAAAGTAACCTCATACAGACTCTGACAGAGGTCACTTTTAGGAATATTTTGTAGGAATATTTGACAGTTTGTCTCTATAATATATTCCCTAACCTTTTTTTTTTAATATTTACTTATTTGAGAGGCAGACTTACAGAGAGAGAAAGAGAGAGACATCTTCCATTGCTGGTTCACTCTGCAACTGGCCACAATAGCTGGAGATGGACCAGACCTCAGCTAGGAGCCTGGAACTATATCTGCATCTTCCATGTGGTTGGCAGAGACCCAAGGACTTGGGTCTTCTTCCAGTAAGTTCCCAGTCCATTACCAAGTAGCTGTTTCAAAACTGGAGCATCAGCCGGTGCCGCAGCTCACTTGGCTAATCCTCTGCCTGTGGTGCCAGCACACTGGGTTCTAGTCCCGGTCGGGGCGCCGGATTCTGTCCCAGTTGCTCCTCTTCCAGTCCAGCTCTCTGCTGAGGCCTGGGAAAGCAGTGGAGGATGGCTCAGGTCCTTGGGCCCTGCACCTGCATGGGAGACCAGGAGGAAACACCAGGCTCCTGGCTTCGGATTGGCGCAGCGTGCTGGCCATAGTGGCCATTTGGGGGGTGAGCCGACAGAAGGAAGACCTTTCTCTCTGTTTCTCTCTCTCGCTGTCTAACTCTGCCTGTCAAAAAATAAAAGAAAAAAAAAAACAAGCTAGAGCATCAGGAACTTGAACCAGTGCTCACATGAGATGCCATCTTTGCAGGTGACTGCTCAACCTGCTATGCCACAAAGCTAACCCCATGGTACCTTTCTAAAAGTTCAACTCTGCACTGTGGCATTCCTTGCTCTGCTGAATCCAGTGATGGGTGTAGTGGGAGATAACAATGATGGGCCAGCCTCTACTTCAAGAAGCATTATAAACCACGTAATTATGAACAAAACAGAAGAAAATAAATGCTATGCTAGAACTCCATATGAAGCACTATGGGAACAAAGAAAAAAGTAAGTCATTGCAAACTAAGGGCTTGGTGATAAGTTTATAAAAGGAGACAGCCTTTGAACTAAGTTTTAAGGAAAGAGTAGTTTTCTCTGAGATGGAACAAGTAAGAGAAAGACTAGCTCAAGGAGACTGCAAAACCTTGTCTTTTTTTTCTGTTTTAAAATAATTTCTTTTTGGGCCTACATTGTGGTGTTGCTGGTAAAGCCACCGCCTGTAATGGTGGCTTCCCATGTGAATGCGGGTTTGTTTCCTGTCTGCTCTATAATTTGCCTGGGAGAAGCAGTGGAAGATGGCCCAGGTGAATGGGTCCTGCTACCTCATGGGAGACCTGCAAGAAGCTCCTGGCTTCTGGCTTCATCCTGGCCCAGTCCCAGCCATTGCAGCCATTTGGGGGGTGAACCAGTAGATGGAAGATTACTCTCTCTGTCTCTTCTTCTCTATAACTCTGATTTTCAAATAAGACAAACGCAAAACTTCTTTTTGTTGAGTCTATCTCAACATTAACAAATGCTGTGACTATGCCATCTGAGTTACTCTAAATCCTGCTCAGTTGCCCTTATGCTTTCTAATATAGAATACAGCAATATCATTTAACCTATCAATCATTAAATACAATTTTGTAGGTAGAAGTACTTTATAAAATACAAATTCCTATATGTAATAGGGGAAAGTGGTATACAAAGATTAAGTAGATTACCTTAATTATTCTTATGTATTTACTTACAAACTCAGTTGTCATAAGGCATTGGTAACTAACAGATAATGTAAAGTTCAGTTCAATACATATTTATAGAAATGAAACCAAGCAATTTTGGCTACTCTTAATATATACCAAGGAGCTAGTTCTGTGGCGTAGTGGGTAAAGCTGCCTCCTGGAGTGCCGGCATCCCATCTGGGTGCTGGTTTGAGTCCCAGCTGCTCCACTTCTGATCCAGCTCCCTGCTAATGTGTGTAGGAAAGCAAAAGAAGATGGCCCAAGTCCGTGGGCCTCTACACCCATGTGGGAGACCAGGAAGAAGTTTCAGCCTCCTGGCTTCAGATCTGCTCAGCTCCAGCTGTTGTAGCCATTTGGGGAGTGAACCAGTGGATGGAAGACCCCTCTTTCTACCCCTGCCTCTCTGTAACTCTGCCTTTCAAATAAATAAATAAATATATACTTTTTAAGATACATACCAACCTAGGACTTTGCCTTGTAAAAACTTTGCTAGAGAGATGAAATTTAAATCACTGAGACATACAATAATACATAACAATTGATGAGTAAATATTGACATCATTGGTACTATCACTAATTACTATGGGTTCACAGATAGGAATCATCAGAAGGGCTATAATGAGCATAGAATTCAGACAAAAATATTAATTTGATATATATCCATAATCTCTAACATTTTGAGGGTCATAATCCCATAGGAATTATGGAATTCCAAATTCATAATTCTATCCAAAACCTCAGTTTTCCATCTTCTTCCAAAGTACTGATTCATGACTACATGACATTGTCACTGGTACACTAGACTGCTGGTTTTAAGCATTGCTTTCCAAAAAGAAACTTTACAAAATTCCTTAAATGTATTTTTTAAAGAAAATGATTTTAAATATTGATTTGAGATAGTTACAGACAAAGAGAGGGAGAGACAGAGAAAAAGGTCTTCCATCTGCTAGTTCACTCTAAAGCCAGGGGCTTCTTCCAGGTCTTCCACATAGGTGCAGGGGCCCAAGCATTTGACCTTCTTTTACTACTTTCCCAGGCCATAGCAGAGAACTGGATCAGAAGAGGAGCAACCAGCAGCCGGTACCCATATGGGATACCAGTGCTGCAGGCCAACTATACTACAGCGCCCACCCCTAAATGCATTCTTAATTGATTTGTTCCACAATGTTCCAAAATAAATCTCTATAACTCCATGAATCTTCCTACAGTCATCTTTGAAGTGGTACAAATTTATGCATGATAATCAAAACTTTATTTTGGAATAATCTATCCATAAATAAAAAGATGTAAATACTTACTTTTCCCCAACAGTATCAAATAATTGGGGTAATGTATAAAATATACAATTATAACATTTGATCTTAGCCAAAAGGCTGAGGAGCAATTAAAGTATACAGTTTTATTATCAGTGTTGAAATTCCTAAAATGTCTATATTAAGCTCCATATTTATTATATTTGTTATTCATATTTGTATAAAATAACATAAACATGTTTTCATGTGTGTTGACTCATGCTCACCTAACGTATAGGAAAAACCCTATTTTACAAATGAGGAAACAGGTTCAAAAAGATTAAATGGCTAATTGTTAGTTACAAAAATAATAAAGGATGACCATTGTGTTATCAGATGTCTTTAGGATTATAATGAATAATTTTAGAGAGTATATTGCACCAGGAACTGACTAAATGTGTAACGTGTGTTAATTTAATCTTGGGATGAAAGTTTGAGTAAATTTCACAAGGTTGTAAATATATTGTCCTTGAGTTTCCAGGTTTTTTCTAAACCAATCTTTTTTCATGTCCATGTTGCTCGTTAGTTAAGTAAGCACTTGGCAAAAGAACGTTACAGTCATTATTGATGCCTCTTACCTTGGGTTGTCATAAGGCTTATGAAAACCTGCTGCAGAAATAATGCTAGAACACATTCCTCTGGGCACTATAGGATCAGAGGCATTGGGCTATTGACAAATTGATACCAGAAAAGAACTTCGAGATCTCTAGAGGAAAAGTACACTGTAATTTCACAGTATAACTAATGGGAGCTTTACTGTGAAACTAGAAGATTATTCATGTAGTTTTAGTCTGAAATGAGCAAAGCAGTTCTAAATGTTACTCTACTTGCCTTCCTCCCATTCTTTATTTCTTTTTCCCTTCACTTCCTTTTTTTTCCTTTTGTTTTCTTTATGTATGAAACACATAATCAGCATAGGAAATCACTGGTAAAGTCTTCATTTTTATTTTAGAATCATGCCAAGGAAAGTGATTCCAGTAGCACTGCATAGTGCATAGTGGGTAAAACCTATGCCTGTAGAACCAGCATCCCATATGGGCACCTATTCATGTCCTGGCTGCTCCACCTCCTACCCAGCTTCGTGCTAATGGCCTGGGAAAAGCAGCAGAAGATGGCCCAAGTGCTTAGGCCCCTGATGCCGTGTGGGAGACCTGGAGATTCTCCTGGCTCCTGGCATCAGTCTGGCCCAGCACTGGCCGTGACAACCATTTGCAGAGTGAACCAGCAGATGGAGGATCTCTCTTTGTGTCTCTACCTCTTTCTCTGTAACTTTCAAATAAATTAGTAAGCCTTTATAAAGAAGTTACTATTAGGTTCTGATAGAAACGATTTCAGAAAGCTGTAAATTCATGCTTACTTCTTTATTTCCTAATCGATAAAATAAGAAACTACATCGAGTAAGATATTTTCAGGTATGCAAATCCTATTTATTTTTACTATACTGAACAGTTTAAAATATGTCCCTTTCTCTCTCTCATAGAAATTTCTAGTATTTTTAACTTAATAGTGTACTTCAGGCTATGGTGATTCATGAATATTGGTTTCCTTAAGCAAAGTAGAAGTGGAATTACTTGGATGTGATATTTTCCAAGGACAACCAAACAAACCCAGAAGGAAACCTGTTATAAAATAATCATATTTTGAGTTCCATCCTGGATAAATAAGAAATAATGAGTGGTATATAGTTATTCTGGCAGTTAAGATGACGGTTAATGTACCAGTGAAGATGCCACATTCCGCATTGTGGAGGACCCGGATTTGATACCAGCTCTGGCTTCTGGCTCAACTTTCTGCTACTTCAGTCCATAGGAGCTAGCAGTGGTGAGCAGACCATCCACTTGGGAGTCCTGGATCAGATTCCCAGTTCCTTTGCTCCAGCCCAGCTCTGAGCATTTTAGGCATTTGGAGAATGAACTAGCAGATGGACTCTTGCTCTTTCTTCTCTCTCCTTGTAAAATAAATAAAATTTTCCTTAAAAATGATAACCATATTATATTTCTCTTATCTTTCATAATATCTGTGATTTAATTATTATTTGGCTGAATCCTGCAAACTCAGGACAGTTCACCAGTCTCAACCACTGAGGGCTGATTCATAAAAATAACACAGCAACAAAATCTACACAAAACATTGCAATTGCTGAATATTTTTGGTGATCTCGTAACAGTTTGATAAATTAATCAAATCACTATTTTCCAATATACATCATATTTTTGACAGACTGAAATTTGCCAAAGCCATCAGTCGTCATGTTTATGTAGACTAGCCTTCTTTTTCTACCAAATCTGTACCCACATCCATCGGTGTAGTAAAAATGAAACTAATTATTTCAAACAGTTTAATCTGCATATATATTATTTGATTCTATAGTCTTTACATTAAACTCTGCTTCCTTGAGTTTGAACTTTTTTTTTTACAAAGTGGCAAGAGGAACAACTTTGTACATGGTATGAATTACCCTTTTGGTAATGAAATCCTATGGGGTATAATATCTGTAAGGTCTTGTTCACTAGAGAAGAGACAAGCTTGGAGCTTGGAACTGATCAGGAGTCCAAAGAAGTTTGAATGCAAAAACACTAATTCCAAGAATACTGGCTTTAAGCCAAATTACCAGGTGACAGTGGTTCCATTTGATGTTACTTTTCATTGACCTTTAGAGCACTTCTTTGTAGGTTCTATCCTCTTTGCCCCTCAAATGATAAAGGCATAAGTAGGAATACTTTATATTGTTACTCCTGGAAATATTACCCTTTTTATAGGAATTTATAACAAAGTGAATGATCTTCCAATAGTGAAACTTAAAATGGTGAGGTGTATATTTTAAGTAAGAAATACTTTCTGCTTTCTCTAGTCCCTGATGCAACCATCAACATCTGCCATCTACAGCTGGAATTTTACTATTCTTCAAGGAACCTCAGCTCTGAAAGCCTCTAAGCAATTGAATCAGGCCTACTTAAATTGTCTACAATAATCTTCCTTACTGAAAGTCAACTGATTATGTGCTTTAATAACATCTACAAAATGCCTTCCAAAAAAGAGCTGGATTCGTTTTTGATCAACTGGTGATTATAGTCTAGCAGAGCTGAAAACTAAAGAAAACCATCACACCTGCTTTTGGGGACTATGAAGAGCTATTCCCACAGTGAATTGGCTATGCAGGGTTCTTATATAAAAATTTGTTTTATGACTTGCAGGAAATAAAGTTGAAAGGGAAGTGAAGTCTAAGGAAGGTAAATTATTTCAATTTTTCTTGGACCATGTCTAGATCATGCTTGAATATTCAAGTGAAAAATTTTAGCACCCATGCAGTTTTTGTTTATCTTTTTGATTATATTGTGGATGATGAGTTACTAGGTTAAGGATTGGCCATTCTAAATTGATTAGCTGTCTTAATGAATAACAAACCAATTAATTACAAGCAAAAATTGTTTTTTACTGATAATACTGGTAAAAAGTAATTATTTGATAGATTTAATATCATTTAGATTAACAACCAGATAGAAGCTGAATGTAATTATTGACAGTTGAAACCTATTGAAAATGAACTAATTGGATGGTCTGTTTAACCATTTTCTATGTTTTGTTCTAAAAGCAACTTCTAAATCATTACAGCTTAGCTTTAAAAATGCATTATAATTTGTCAAGTTGTTATTGTTGACCCCATAACTAATTATAGGCAGCCATTTTTCACATTAAAGGGTGTATTAAAGCTGTCAGTTCCCTTTCTGTTTTTAGACTTTTTAATAAGATTTAAGAGATTATAGTAAGGAATAAATTATACATATCTTAGTAATGGAACCATCTATACTTGTAGCACCATACAAATATTTAGTGTCCCAAAATATGTTTTCATTAGACAGAATTTCATTGTGTTGAAATCCAGCCCTTATTATGTGCTAAAATCCAATTGGCTAGTCTTATTTCATCAGGTCAAACCATATAGATACATATATATATGCGCACACACACATATTTTAGCATGGCTTTTTCTGTGTTTCAAGCCAATACTATCCATATCAATTTCTGAGTTATTGATGTTTAAAAATGTTCAGTAAATATTTTTCATTTCTTCTCCCTGTGTTTGTATAGTAACACTTGCTAATTTTCTCTATCCGTTCTGTACCAGCACTGGAGTTTTGCAAATAGATTCCTTCCATCTTTCAGGAAACAGCTTTTGCTATTTCCCTTGGCCTTTCAGCCTCTTCTCAGAGCCATAGGCAGAAGGCACCTGGGATTCAGGTTTTTCCTTGCTCACAAGGTCTGGCTGACTCATGACTCTGGGTTCTTTTTTGGGCTGGACAGCAGGCAATGATCTGTCATTGTTCATCCCAGCAGAGGGCATAGAGGCTTCCAGGCTGGGCTGCCCTATGCTAAGCCCCACAGGACAATGGTTCTGGAATTTTATGAGTGTATGAGTCACTGCACATCTGCTACCTTTATCACTCAAATATCCATTTTCCTGACCCTTTTATATACAAGTGCCCCTACACCTGCTAAAAATTCACAGTATTTCTGGAAATTCTCAAGTCACAATTGTTAACTGTATCCTAGTTGCTATGGTTGCTGAAAGCTGAGTGGTAACCAATGATTTCTCACCTCACATTCGTAATGGGACATAGAATAACTTTTATCAACAGCCTAAATTTTTGTTGTTGTTGACAATGCAGATGAGAGATCTAGGAGTCATTAAAACTGGATATTAACTTATTCTCTTTTTTTCCCAGAAACCTTTTATTTAAAGAATACAAACTTTATGCAGTTCATGAATATAACTTTATAGTATAGTGATTATTCCCACTGTACCCACCCTCCCACCCACACTGCCACCTCTTTTCCTTTTCTCTTTACTATTCCAATTCTAATTTTTTACTAAGATCTATTTTCAATTAACTTTATATGCATGCAATTAACTCTGTACTATGTAAAGAGTTCAACAAATTGTATGAAAAAAATTGTCCTTCAACATTCGAGAAAAAGGTTGTTCACTTCTGTAGATTACCTTCTAGGTGATATATTAATTTTCACTGATCAGGGAAAACATGGTATTTGCCCTTTGTGGACTGTCTTATTTCACTAAGTATGATGTTTTCCAGTTTCATCCATTTTGTTGCAAATTACAGGATGTCATTTTTTTTTTACTGCTATGTAGTATTCCATGGTGTTCAAATCCCCTAATTTCTTTATCTACTCTTCAGTTGATGGGTCCATATCTTAGCTATCGTGAATTTTTTTTAGTCTGAGAGTTTTTTTTTTAAGATTTATTTATTTTACTTGAAAGTCAGAGTTACGGAGAGGCAGAGGCAAAGAGTAAGAGAGAGAAAGTCTTCCGTGCACTGGTTCACTCCCCAGATGGCCTCAATTGCCGGAGCTGGGCCGATATGAAGCCAAGAGCCAGGAGCTTCTGCCAGGTCTCCCACATGGGTGCAGGGCCCCAAGAACTTGGGCCATCTTCCACTGCTTTCCCAGGCCATAGCAGAGAGCTAGATCTGAAGTAGAGCAGCCAGGATTTGAACTGTCACCCATATAGGATGCTGCTGTCACCGGTGTAGGCTTTACCTGCATATTACCCGCATAGCACTAACCTCAAGCTATTGTGGATTGAGCTGCAATAAACAGGGGTACAGATAACTCTTTAATATGGTGATTTTGTTTCCTTTGAGTAAATTCCCAGGGGTGAGATAGCTGGGTAATATGGTAGCTCTATATTCAGATTTCTGAGGTATCTCCAAACTGTCTTCCACAGTGGCTGTACCAGTTTACATTCCCATCAATAGAGGATTAGGGTATCTTTTCCCCCACATCTTTGCCAGCATTTGTTGTTTGTAAATTTCTGTATGAAAACCATTCTAACAGGGGTGAGGTGAAACTTCACTGTGGTTTTGATTTACATTTTCCTGATAGCTAGTGATCCTGAGCATTCTGTCATGTGTCTGTTGACCATTTGGATTTCTTTTACAAAATAACTCTTTACGTCCTCTGCCCATTTCTTAAATGGGTTGTTTGTTTTGTTGTTATGTTTCTTCATCTCTGTATAGATTCTGGTTATTAATCTTTTATTAGTTGTATAGTTTGTAAATAATTTCTCCCATTCTGTCTGTTGCCTCTTCACTTTGCTGAGTGTTTCTTTTGCAGTACAGAAGCTTCTCAATTTGATGTAATTCCATTTGTCAGTTTTGGCTTTGACTGCCTGCACCTCTGGGGTCTTTTCAAGAACTCCCTGCCTATGCAAATGTCTTGCAGGATTTCCCCAATGTTTTCTGATAATTTGATGGTACTGGGTCATAGATTTAGGTCTTAACCCATTTTGAGTGGATTTTTGTGAAAGGTGTAAGGTAGGGGTCATACTTCATACTTGCAGCAATCTGGCATCATGTCACTCCAGAGCTGGTGCTGAGGTTCTCAGTTGCTGGGGTTCTGAGTTGTGCATGTCTATACCATCCACAAAGATCACAGTGTTCCTCTAATTTGTGTGTACTTCCTCTGCCATTTTTTTCCTTAACTCTTCCCTTAGACTGCACTCTCTCTGCTTTTCTGAGACTATCTTCTAGACTATGCTTCCTCCCTATTCAGCCATCTTAATCATGACCCCTATATTATATTTTCAAGGGTCTTAATATTTTGAAAATTTCTTCTCCCTGAATAGTTTGTATTTCTTTTGAGAAGCCTTTTTCTCTTTTGTTTCTCAGGTCCCTATTCTTCAAGGAAGAGGTTAGATTCTTCTGAATCATGTGTCTATTGACCATTTGGATTTCTTCTCTTGAAAAATAACTGTTTAAGACCTTTGTCCTGGCGGGCGCCGTGGCTCAACAGGCTAATCCTCTGCCTTGCGGCACCGGCACACTGGGTTCTAGTCCCGGTCGGGGCACCGGATTCTGTCCCGGTTGCCCCTCTTCCAGGCCAGCCCTCTGCTGTGGCCCAGGAGTGCAGTGGAGGATGGCCCAGGTGCTTGGGCCCTGCGCCTCATGGGGAGACAAGGAAAAGCACCTGGCTCCTGGCTCCTGCCATCGGATGAGCGCGGTGCGCCGGCCGCAGCATGCCGACCGCGGCGGCCATTGGAGGGTGAACCAACAGCAAAGGAAGCCCTTTCTCTCTGTCTCTCTCTCTCACTGTCCACTCTGCCTGTAAAAAAAAAAAAAAAAGACCTTTGTCCATTTCTTAACTGGGTTGTTTGTTTTGTTGTTGCTGAGTTTCTTGATCTCTTCATAGACTCTGGTTATTAATCTTTTATCAGCTGTATAGTTTGCAAATAATTTCTCCCATTCTGTTGGCTGCCTCTTAACTTTGCTGAGTGTTTCTTTTGCAGTGCAGAAGCTTCTCAATTTGATATAATCCCATTTGTCAATTTTGGCTTGGATTGCCTTTGCATCTGGTGTCTTTTCTAAGAACTCTTTGCCTATGCTAATGTCTTGCAGGGTTTCCCCAGTGTTCTCTAAAAATTAGATGGTATCAGATCATAGCTTAATATAATTCATTTTGAGTGGATTTTTATGTAAAGTGTAGTGTTGAGGTCTTTCTTCATACATTGGCATGTGTAGATCCAGTTTTCCCAGCACCAGTTATTGAAGAGACTGTCCTCCTTCCAGGGATTGATTTTAGCTCCTTTGTCAAAGATAAGTTGGTTGTAAATGCATGGGTTGATTTTTGGCATTTCTATTCTGTTCCATTGGTCTATCCATCTGTGTTTGTACCAGTACCAGGCTGTTTTGATCATAACTGCCCTGTAATATGTATTAAAACCTGGTATTGTGATAGCTCCAGCTTTGTTTTTGTTGTATAAGATTGCTTTAGCTATTCAGGGTTTTCTGTGCTTCAATATGAATTTCAGCAATGTTTTTTCTATATTTGAGAAGAATGCCCTTTGTATTTTGATTGGTATTGCATTGAATCTGTAAATTGCCTTTTGTAGTATGGGCAATTTGATGATGTTGATTCTTCCAATCCATGAACATGGAAGCTTTTTTCATTTTTTTGTGGCTTCTTTTACTTCTTTCTTTAATGTTTATAATTTTAATCATAGAGATCTTTGACATCCTTGTTTAAATTTATTCCAAAGTATTTGATTTTTTATAGCTGTTGTGAATGGGGTTATCTTAGAAGTTCTTTCTCAATGATGGCATTGTCTGTATATACAAGGGCTATTAATTTTTATGTGTTTATTTTATATCCTGCCACTCTACAAACCTCTTCTATGAGTTCTAATATTCTCTTAGTGGAATCTTTATGGATACCCTACATATAGAATCATGTCATCTGCAAATGGGAATATTATTACTTCCTCCTTCCCAATTTGTATCTCTGGTTTCTTTTTATTGCCTAATGAGATCTGGCTAAAAGTTCCAGGACTATATTGAATAATGATGGTGAGAGTGGGCATCCTTGTCTGGTTCCAGATCTTGGTGGGAATGCTTCCAACTCTTGCCCATTCAATAGATCTCTTGCTGTAGGTTTGTCATAAGTAGTGATGTTCCTTCTTTACCCAATTTGCTTAAAGCTTTCATCATGGATGGGTGTTGTATTTTATCAAAAGTTTTCTCTGCAACTCTTGAGACAATCATATGGTTTTTGTTCTTCAGTTTGTTTACATGATGGATCACATTGATTGATTTGTAATTGTTGAACCATCCCTACTACCAGGGATAAATATTTGGTCCTGGTGATTGATCTTTCTGATAGGTTGTTGGATTTGATTGGATAGTATTTTGTTGAGGATTTTTGCATCTATGTTCATCAGAGAAATTGGTCTATAATTTTCTTTCTCAATTGCATCTTTTTCAGGTTTATCAATTAAGGTGATGCTGGCTTCATGGAATGTGTCTGAGAGGTTTCTTTCCTTTTCAATTATTTTGAGTAGCCTGAGAAGAATTGAAGCTAGTTCTCTTTAAATGTCTGGAAGAATTCAGCAGAGAGGCTATCCAGTCCTGGGCTTTTCTTTATTAGAAGGGTCTTTATTACTGATTCAGTTTCTCTCTTGGTTAAGAGTCTGTTTAGGTTTTATAAGTCTTCATGGATTAATTTAGGTAGAATTTATGTGTCCAGGAATCTACCCATTTCTTCTAGGTTTCCATATTGTTGGCAAATAGATATTTGTAGTAATTATTTATGATTCTTTTTATTTCTGGGGTGTCTGTTGTTACGTTTCCTTTTTCATCTCTGATTTTATTGATTTGGGTCTTCTTCTTTCCTTTTTTGGTTAGTTGGGTCAATGGTATGTCAATTTTGTTTATATTTTTGAAGAGTCAGTTCTTTTTGTGGATTTTTTTGGTTTAAATTTTTCTTTTTTTTTTCTTTTCTTTTTTTTTTTTTTTTTTACAGGCAGAGTGGACAGTGAGAGAGAGAGACAGAGAGAAAGGTCTTCCTTTGCCGTTGGTTCACCCTCCAATGGCCGCCGCGGTCGGTGCGCTGCGGCCTGCGCACCGCGCTTGTCCGATGGCAGGAGCCAGGAGCCAGGTGCTTTTCCTGGTCTCCCCATGGGGTGCAGGGCCCAAGCACCTGGGCCATCCTCCACTGCACTCCTGGGCCACAGCAGAGGGCTGGCCTGGAAGAGGGGCAACCGGGACAGAATCCGGCGCCCCGACCGGGACTAGAACCCGGTGTGCCGGCGCCGCAAGGCGGAGGATTAGCCTGTTGAGCCACGGCGCCGGCCTTGGTTTAAATTTTTCTAATGGTAATTATTTCTTTTCTCCTTCTAGTTTTAAGTTTGGTTTGCTGTTGTTTTTCTAAGTCCTTGGGAAGCACTGATAGCTCATTTATTTGGTACCTTTCAAAATTCTTGATGTAGGCACTCATTGCTATAAACTTTACTCTTAACAGTGCTTTTGCTGTATCCCATAAATTTTGATGTTGTATTGTTCTCATTTCTTTCCAGAAATTTTTCTATTCCTCTTTTGATTTCTTTAATGACCCACTGTTCATTCAGGAGCATGTTGTACAGTCTCCATGTTTTTGCATATGTTCTCGAGATTCTTGATTTGTTCATTTCCAGTTTCATTCCATTGTGGCCAGAGAAGATAAATGGTATGGTTTTGATTTTTCTGAATTTGCTGAGATTTGCATAATGGCCTAGCATGTGGTCAATCCTAGAGAAAGTTCCATGTACTGGTGAGATGAATGTGTATTCTGCATCTGTATGGTAAAAAGTTCTGTATATATGCATTAGGTTGATTTGGTATGTATTGTAGATTAACTCTATTGTTTTTTGCTGATTTTCCGCCTGGTTGATCTGTTCATTGCTGAAACTGGAATATTGAAGTTCTCCATTACTATTGTATTAGAGTCTGTGTCTCCTTTTGGATCCACTAACATTTCTTTTACATAGCCAGGTGACCTGTAATTAGGTGCATATATGTTTATAATAGTCACATCTTCCATTGATCGCTTAATCATTTCATAGTGCCCTTCTTGGTCTCTTTTAACAGTTTTTGTGTAAAAGTCTATCTTGTCTGATATTAGGATAGCCATATCAGCTCTCTTTTTCTTTCTGTTAGCATGGAATATCTTTTTCTAAACTTTCACTTTCAGTCTGCATGCATCTTTGTTGGTGAGAAGTATTTCTTGTAGGCAGCAAATAGGTGGGTTTTATTTTTTAATCCATTCTGCCAGTGTGCATCTTTTAACTGGAGAGTTGAGACCATTTACATTCAAGGTAACTATTGATAAGTAACAACTTTGCCCTGCCATTCTTCCATAAATATTCCCATTGTTTACTTTGTATTTCTTTTGTACTTTATATGGATGATTTTCTGCCTTCACTTTCTTTGATAGCGATGACCATGTTCCTGTGTTTCTGTATATAGCACATCTCTAAGCATCTTTTGTAAGGTTGGATGAGTGGTGACAAAATCTTCAATATCTGTTTGTTATGAAAGGTCTTTATTTCACCTTCATTCATAAATGACAGCTTTGCAGGGTACAGTATTCTTGGTTGACAGTTCTTTTTTTCTTAAGATTTGGAATTTATCTCTTCATTTTCTCATGGCCTATAGGGTTTCTGGTGAGGAGTCAGTTGTGAGTCTAATTGGAGATCCTCTGAAAGTCATCTTTTGTTTCTCATGCACATTTTAGAAACTTTTATTTATGTTTTGCTGTGGAGAGTTTGACTACAGTGTGTCCTAGTGAAGATATTTTCTGGTAATGTCTCTTAGGAGTTCTATGTGCTTCCTGCACTTGGATATCCCTTTCTTTCCCCCAGTTAGGGAAGTTTTTTGTAATTATTTCACTGAAATGGCCTTCTAATTCATTTTCTTTCCGTGTCCTCAGGAACTTCTATGTTGGGTAATTTGATAGTATCCCATGAATCTCCAACATTGTTTTTTAATTTTCTACTTCCTTCTCCTTCTTTTCCTTTCTTGTCTCAATATAAAATTTTCAAAGTTTTGTCTTCTAACTCAAATATTCTTCTTTTGCCTCACTGAGTCTGTTAAGAATTTTCACCATATTTTTAATTTGTTATATTGAATTCTTCATTTCTAATATCATTTCTTTTTTTTTAAATCTAAGTTTTGTGGGAACAATTTTCATTCATGTCATGTATGGATTTCTTTAATTAGTGGATTTGCTTTTGCTTACTTCTAAGTAATCCTACAATCATTTTTTTGAATTCCCTTTCTGGCATTTTGTAAATCTCTTCATCTTCACATTCTAGAATTGAAGTATTGTGTTCTTTTGGGGGGGTGTCATGTTGTTTTCCATCTTCTTGTTTCTTGAATTGCTGTGTTTATTATTAGGCATTTGTAGTGATACTCATTTTTTTTCTGTGATGGCTTTTATCTTTGGACTATGTCTCTGTGGCTTTGTGGAGCATCTGCTTTTTCAGTGAATATACAAAAGTGTTTTCTGGGTGTGGTCAGAGAGCTCTGTTCAGTGCTCCAGGGTGAGGGGAGTGTCCAAGGTGACACCAAAGTTGGGCATGTTATATCTCTTCTTTTTTTTTTTTTTTAAATGAGAGGGGAGGTTTGTTCTGATCTGTTGGTGTATTCTCATGTTCACTTCCTCTCCTTAAAGGAGACCAATGCCTGGGCACTAGCCCCAATGGGTACAGTTTTAATCTGCACTGCCAAATGGACCACTAAAAGGATTCATGCAGCCCTTGGTGTGAACACAGATCCTGCAGCAATGACCCTCACCAGGGAATCTGGGAGCCCCAAGCATGTGAAGCTGCCCACAGTGACTGCCCAAAGTCCTAACCATACCCTGCACCCTCCCACATAGCCAGAGTGCTTTCACAGTCCTGTCACACAAGGCTCCCACAGTCACAAACACCCAGCCCCTTTTCAGTCCTCCCAGCCAGATTCAAGCCTCTAAATGGCTGAATATTAGGCATGCAGACACAAGCTGACACAGCTGTTACTTATGTCCAAAATGGCACCTGCCCTCTCTTGGCTAGTTACAGGAAGCTGGTGCCAGGTAGTTTTGGAGAGAGAAATATGCCCCTTATTATTTCCCTGTAGGTTGGCAGATTCAATGACCCCCTTTAAGGCTCCAAGCTGGGCCCATGTTAGGCTCTTCCTGCAGCTTTAACACTCATGACTTTAGCTGCTGTAGTCTGGTCTCACCTTACTCCAAAACTGGTGCTGAGGCTCTTGGCTGCTGGGATCCTGGGCTGTGCACATCCACACCCTCCACATAGGTCCACAGTGTCCACTCAATTTGCAGGGAGTTTCCTCTGCTGTTTTCTCCTTAACCCTTTCCTGAAATTGCATTATTTTCACTTTTTTTTAAAACTATCCTCCCCTAGGCTAGAACAGTAAGTGCTCTCCCTTGTCCACCATCTTGAAAAACCTCTGTTCTCTTTTGTACATCCCTTCCTTTAGTAGTTCAGCAGTCTAGTACATATGCTTTTTTTTTTGACAGGCAGAGTTAGACAGCGAGAGAAAGAGAGACAGAGAGAAAGATCTTCCTTCTGTTGGTTCACCCCGCAAATGGCTTCCATGGCCGGCACGCTGCGCCGATCCGAAGCCAAGAGCCAGGTGCTTCCTCCTGGTCTCCCATGTGGGCGCAGGACCCAAGCACTTGGGCCATCCTCCACTGCCTTCCTGGGCCACAGCAGAGAGCTGGACTGGAAGAGGAGGAACTGGGACAGAATTTAGCACCCCGACCAGGACTAGAACCCGGGGTGCCAGTGCCACCACAGACAGAGGATTAGCTTAGTGAGCCACGGTGCTGGCCCTAGTACATATGCTGTATATTGCCATTAGTTGCTATGTGATACTCAGGTAAAAACCTAAATAAATGTTTCAAATATTTTGCTTCATGCTTATTAATACCCCATTGTAAGACAGTAGATATGAATGTCCTTGTTTTACACTTGTAAACACAGAGAATCTGAAAAGTGAAACTGTTCTGCCCATAATTACAAAGTTAATGAGTTCTGAGATAAGATTCATGCTCAGTTCCAAACCAGTACTCTCTTCCAAGCAGATTCCTGGGAAACCTACGATAATCTACTAGTAGCTAACCTCTGTTGAGCATCTGCTATGTATGAGGCACAGTTATAAGACTTTTACATGTGTTAATTCTTCGTGCCAATAATTAGGTTCTATTATTGCTTCTACTTTTCAAATGAGGAGGGTCACAGAAACTTTAAATAATCTCTCCAAAGTCACAAAATTCACAAAAATCTTGGCAACCCAGTATCTGACTCCTTATATTTAACCTATATGCCATAATGTGTGAAGTCAAATTGCAGAAGCCAACACTTAAAATTGTCTTTTTTTTAATGCTGTCACTAAAAAAGAAAAAAGAAATACTAGTGTTTTGGTTAAGGCATTCTTGGAATGTGCCAAATACTGGTTTTGCTTTTAGAAAGTATCTTAAAAGGAGATTGTATTTTCATGGTAGGTATCAACCTAATTTAATAAAAGGTTGATCTTAAACTGTAGACTCCTTGACTCACTTGTCAATAGGAACTCCTGTAAATGTAAATTTGCAAATTTATACTGGAAAATATGAAAAAGCTAGCATTTTTCGAGCAGAGAGTACTTGGAATAATTTTTGTGGTATGAGAAGATAAAGGAGTGCCCTTCACAATCTATGTGCTGTGAAGTTGACTCTTGAGAAGAGTTGTCTTTCTAGAGAATTACCTCAGTTAAGAAGAGATGACTTCTCTGTCTCCAGACTGATATGAGATCAGTACAGGAGAGCCTGGTAATAAATTAACCAGTCCACAAGAACATCATAATGGCTCTGAAGTAGGGACTGAAATTATACTTCACTTCCAAGCCATTATGTGATATTTATCAAAGAATCATGTTTCAGTGCTTCAAGGATTTATTTGAGATATACTTACCAGGGTATTTTGTTGTTGTTCAGTGCACCTTAAAGCCTACTCATATTCACTATGCAGCCAGACTTTTCCATTTTATGTTATGGTCCTTTTTTTCCATTATGATCTTTTAAAAAATTATTATTTCTAGGCTTGTATATAGTCTAGTTTAGGATAAAGAATACTGGTGGTTCTTTGGAAATACTTGTAGCAAAGCATTGGTTGAAAATATTGATGTTTCTCTTCTTTAGTAATAAAAAAAACTGAATATCTTGGCACTTTTTTTGGCTTTGGTCAAAGAAGGAGTGAAAGATCGGGCTGAAATTTCTTTGACAACAAAGTATGACCCATAGCACTTTGCTGTGCATGAGAGTCTCTATTTGGAATCCAGCATCCTGGCACACCTGATTCTTTGGGAGTGAAGGTTTTATAACTCTATGTCTTCAGGAAGATCATACTTACCTAGTAAAAGTAGTGTGGTTTGTTTAAGAAGTTCTTATTTGTTTAGTGAAATACACTGGAAAAAAAGGTAGCTATTTTTCCTTACTAACTATTGTAAGATAGATAAGCAAATCTTAAACACTGCAAGATTTCAGGAAGGGGAGACATCTGTGCCACATTGAGAATGTGTTCTTTGTTCTGGAAGTGAGATTTGAGCTTTAGAATTTGTTTGTAAGTAGATTTTTTTAAAAAAGATTTATTCATTTGTTTGAAAGGCAGAGTGACAGAGAGACAAAGAGAAAGGGATTTTCATCAGTTGTTTCACTCTTCAAATGGCTGCAACAGCCAGGGCTGGGCCAAGCTGAGGTCAGGACCCAGGAAATCCATCTACTTCTCCCATGTGGGTGGCAGGAACCAAGTAATTGGGCCATCTTCCACTGCTTTCTCAGGTACATTAACAGGGAGCTGCATCAGAAGCCAAGCAGCTGGGACTCAAACCTATGCAAGATATCAGCATCACAGGTAGCAGCTTAGTCCACTCTGCCACAATGTCAGTCCCGTCTAAGTGGAATTTAAATTGTATTGGAACTGATCTTGATTAATGAGAGTGTTAGAGAGCATTATACTAGTTATACTACTGTTGGAAGAGGAAAGTTGAATTGAGTTCTGTTCAGGATTGATGTAGCCCCACCCCAAAAAAGAGTGTGTACTCTATCTCACAACAGAAGGTATGTTGGTATTGTATTTACTTACTCTTGAGATTTCAGTATTTTTTTTTAAGATTTTTTTATTTATTTGAGAGGTGGAATTACAGACAGAGAGAGGGAGTGAGAGAGAGAGAGGTCTTCAGTCCTCTGGTTCACTTACCAAATGGCCACAATAGCAGGAGCTGGGCCAATCAGAAGCCAGAAGCCAAGAGCTTCTTCCATGTCTCCCACATGAGTGCAGGGTCCCAAGAACTTGGACCATCTTCTGCTTTCCCAGGCACATTAGCAAGGAGGTGGATTGGGAATGGAGCAGCCAGGACTCAAACTGGGACCCATATGGGATGCTGGCACTGCAGGTGGAGGCTTAACCTACTACACCACAACACATGAGATTTCAGCCTTTTAAATAAAGAGAGGCTATCAACTTAATCTACTCCAACACTAAATCAGTGTTTTATTTAAGTAGTTTTGGCTATGAATTTCTGTGTCTACATAATGATGGCTATTTGTTATGTCTGTTTCATGTCACATGCAATTTTTTTTCTTTACATTAGTCCTATGAGGTGCCCTATTATTATCCCCAATTTATAGATGAAGACAAAAGTCAACAAAGATCAGAGATTTTTCAGGGATACACTGCTGATATGTAAGCCTAATTCTCCACTCTTTCTACTATGAACGGATTTTGGCTGGATGTTTACCCATTAGTTTATTATGCTAAAACATGAATGTTTTCTTGCTTTTTAAATTCTTTGCTCTGTCTTTTTCTTTTCTCCTTAAACTTTGATTTTTCCTCGTTAAGCTAAAGGCTTTTTATTGGTAACACTTTCCCTGCCCACCACTGCCATGGTGGAATTCTAAGACGTCGCCAATGCTCCCATACACCTACTGTGGTCTCTTGTTCATTTGTGCAGTTAACCTGTTAGTGTCAGGATCTCATTGCCAGACTCATACTAGAACCTTCCAGGGTATTTTTAAGAAATACTGCACATTGGACAACACATTAAGGGAAAAAAAAACCTTAGTGTTAAATTGGAAATTGCATAGAAAATTAATCAAATTTTTAAAAAATATCATGTAGGATCTCTGTCTTTAATAAGCTGTACATTGTGATTTAATACTATAAATAGTACTCCAACAGTATTTTTCACTTTGTGCTACTATGTGAGGGCAAACTGTTGAAATCTTTACTTAATATATACTAAACTGATCTTCTGTATATAAACAGAATTGAAAATGAATCTTGATGTGAATGGAAAGGGAGAGGGAGCGGGAAAGGGTAGGGTTGCGGGCGGGAGGGAAGTTATGGGGGGGAGCCATTGTAATCCATAAGCTGTACTTTGGAAATTTATATTCATTAAATAAAAGCTTTTAAAAAATGACCTAAATGAAAGATCTCCATGAGTGAGATCCCAGTGGAAAGAACAGGTCATCAAAGAAGGAGGTACCTTTCTCTGAAGGGAGGAGAGAACTTCTATGTTGATTATGGCCTTGTCTAAATAAGCTTTGAGTTTGTGAACTCAAGAGGCTTCCATAGCCTTGGCAGCTCATGACAAGAGCCTCAGGTGATTACTGACATCATAAATAAGAGTGTCAATTGTTAAATCAACAATGAGAGTCACTGTGCACTTACTCATCATGTAGGGTCTCTGTCCTTAATAAGCTGTACATTGTGATTTAAGGCTATAACTAGTACTCAAACAGTATTTTTCACTTTATGTTACTATGTGAGGGCAAACTGTTGAAATCTTTACTTAATATATACTAAACTGATCTTCTGTATATAAGGAGAATTGAAAAGGAATCTTGATGTGAATGGAAGGGGAGAGGGAGCAGGAAAGGTGAGGGTTGCAGGTGGGAGGGAAGATTTGGGGGGGGAGCCATTGTGGTCCATAAGCTGTACTTTGGAAATTTATATTCATTAAATAAAAGTTAAAAAATGGAAAAAAAAAGAAATGCTAATGTTTAAAACTTAGTTTTAGGGGTAAAGTTCACAGATTTTTTTTCAATTGTCTAGGAAATTTAATTAAAATTTAGGGTTGAGAATTTAGCTTATAAATTCTTCAAGGACAAGGAAACTTCACTCATTACAGGAATTCAGTACCATCTTTAGTACATAACAAAACTTGATGAATAATGGTTTGTTGAATGACTTAATCAGCTTTAAAATGCTGATCTACCATGATTTTTTGCAATATAACTATTTATTAACTTTGGTCAATGAGGGCATAAATGGTGTAATATCATCAAGCACTGAACCATAATTATAATACTAACTTCAAATTTAGTGCTTCTTGATTTCCACAACCAACCTGTATTTTCCAAGTGAACCTTAGCACAGTGGTTTTAAACTCAAGACAGAGAAACTTAAAGAGTTGAATAAAATTCAACAATAGAATAATTGGAATATGATATTTCTTTACAAGTTATATGGATTTGAAGGACTTTTACCTACTAGTATGTTGTATCCTGGTCAAATTTTGACTCAAAATGCAAGAAGTATTTGAGAATTCAACAACTTGCTAAAGGATCCTGGCACCAACACACAACAGGCTCTCGCCTGGGGCAACTTTATAGGAGAAATTCATTGTTTCCCTAGGTAGCCATTATGATATTACTAGATTTCTTAGAGTCATAAGAACATTAAGTGGAGTTTTCAAGATTGTAATATATCCTTATGGTCTCATTTCAGTGGCAATCAATGTTCATAGTCCTTTCAAAGCACTGGAAAACATGCTGGTATAATTAATGTCACTGAAGTATTGTTTTTCCCCTTGCTTTCTGTTTTTTTGCCTAAGAAAGTTAGGCAAGTTACAAGACAAATGTCTTACATGAAAAGCTATTAAAATTTGAAACAAAAAGCCAGCCTCTAATAATAGTGGGGTGTTTGGGGCAACAAGTAAATTTACTTGAATGAAATCAATCATGGAAATTCTCCAGGTACCATATTTCAACTTGGCATAAAAATTCCAGATTCATTTAACATATGCATGGTAAGAACCCCAAGTAGTTTTAAGGTCAGTTTGGTAAAGGTTCATAAATTTGTCAGTTGGCTATGTCTGTACATAGGATCATAAGTAATTTTAGTGTTGACAGGTACATATTCTTGCTAAGGGCTGTATGAAATTAAATTCAGCAATTCAATACAAATCAATATCAACTTATTGAGGTCCCACTATTTTCAAGGTTGGATGCTTAGAGGAGAAGGAAGTTTAGTAAGAAAATGTTGCTACCTTCAGGGAACTTACTGTTGGGTTGAAAAACTGCAGCTTTCTATAGGCAAAGAAACTAGGTTTATAGAGTAGCACTGTAGTAGGGGAGACTGGTTTAGGGAAAGTTAAATAGGTTTTCATTCCTTAGAAATATCATTTCTCCTATTCAGCTTCAATCAACAACACATTTCCTAAGACAGCTTTGGAGAAAATATAATATGCACATAGTTTTTAATTAAAATTAAAATTTCTATGCATTTCCATAAACATGAAGAGCATACTTTTATCCTAAACATCTGAATCCAAAATGCTTGGGAGGAAGAATTTCACTGAATTACACCTTACAAATAGCTCAGTTGTGTTGATCCTCAACTAAGGAATTTAAGGTTTGTCTATACCCATTTGTTTAGCAATGTACACATCTCAATCTCATTGTTAAGTGCATTGGCTGACTGCAATGAACTGCATACACACTTAAAGCTTAAAGATGCTGTGGTACTTATCTGAATTTGAGTATGTGGAAAACTTGGGGGTCAAATGCAATGTTGTACTTCAGTAATGATTTTTCATAATGTATATATTCAAAGTTTTTATTTTTATTTGCTACACCCTGGTGGCCTGAAACACTGCCAATTCCTCACAATCATTATCATTTGGTCCTTTCTAGCACTTGGTAGTGTGACACCTTTTTATCTCTCATTTAAGCAAAGGTATATAATCTAAATTTTAGCATATTTTCTCAACATTGGCACAACTGACATTTTGGCCCAGATAATTCCTTGCTGTAGGTAGCTATCTCATGCATTATAGAATGTGAAGCAGCATCCTTTCTCTCTATCCAGTAGGTGCCAGTAGCACATATATCCAGTTGTGATAAGCAAACATCTCCAGATGTTTCCAAATATCCCCATAGAGGTAAAATTGCCCCAGTTGAAAACCATTGGTCTAAGTTAGCTTCCTCAACATTCTTCCTCCCTCCCATTATCCCTCATTCTTTTTTTTTTTTTTTTTTTTTTTTTTTGACAGGCAGAGTAGACAGTGAGAGAGAAAGAGAAAGGTCTTCCTTTTCCATTGGTTCACCCCCCAATGGCCGCTGCGGTGGCACATTGTGCTGATCTGAAGCCAGGAGCCAGGTGCTTCTCCTGGTCTCCCATGCGGGTGCAGGACCCAAGCACTTGGGCCATCCTCCACTGCACTCCTGGGCCACAGCAGAGAGCTGGCCTGGAAGAGGGGCAACTGGTCATCCCTCATTCTTAAGCATTACTTAGTGAGAACCACATGTCACTTATGTGCCCTCCGGATTGCAATGACTCCTCACCCTAATAGTCAAGACCTTGATTCCTCCACCTTGCTTATTTCATGTTTGATTTTTAGCAAGGTACTACATGCACACAGCACATGAAACAGTACAGAAGAGCTGTGAGAAGCAAACCTACTCTCTTCTTCCTCCCTATTCTCTTGTTCAAGAAGAAACTTTTAAATAGCTATTTCTGATTTACTTCTGGCAGTTTCCTCCATGACTTCCTATATATTTAAAGTTTTACTTCTATTTACTTGATTTCTCGACTTTACACATTACAATTGTTTCATTCTGTTTTAAAGATGATGCTATAGCTCAGTTATGTAACTTAGCTTTTCCCATCTTTTTACATTTTTTAATACTTAGGTGGTTATTTGTAGTTACATATAGTAATCTTATAGACATCATCTATTTCTGATAAATCAGTTTGTGGGACCCCAGTGTTGTCCTCTCTAGCTGGAGGAACTAGAGATCCAGTTGTTATCTGTCGACCCTCCCATCTAGTGATTTAAGCACTGAATTGCTTATGAGCCTTCTCTCCTGTCTTTCATATTCCCACCTCTGTCAGCTATACTTTTACTTTTATTTTTGAATGAATTGCATTACTATCATTATATTTCATTTGCTTATTAAGTCAACATGTATTTATTGAGTTCATACTCTCTTCTGGGTTCTTTAAATACAGCCATGAATAAGAATCAGACTATCAATTGTGGTGCACATTGCTGTTTTTAAAATTATTATATATCAGCAAATTATAACAGTGATGTTATGTTTTTTTTTTAATTTACTTTAGCTGGCTTTGTGGCATAGATGGTAAAGATGCTCCCTGGAGTGCTTGCATCCTACATGGGTGCTGGTTTGAGTCCAGCTTCTCCACTTCCGATCCAGCTCTCTGCTATGTCCTGGGAAAGCAGTACAAGATGGCCCAAGTCCTTGGGCCCCTGCACCCATGTGGGAGACCTTGAAAAAGCTCCTGGCCCCTGGCATCAGATTGGTGCAGCCATCACTTCTCCACCTTTGGCTAAGATCAAGTGCAGATTGGTGCAGCCCTGGCCTTTGCAGCCAACTGGGGAATGAACCAGCGGACAGAAGACTTTTCTCTCTCTCTCTGTGCCTCTGCCTCTCTGTAACTCTGCTATTCAAATAAATACTTATTCATTTTTCAATAAATAAAGATTTATTCATTTATTTGCAAGGCAGATTTATAGATGGAGAGAGGAAGAAATAGAGAGATATCTTCCATCCACTGGTTCACTCCCCAGATGGCTGCAATGGTTATGGCTAGGATAGGCTGAAGCCAGGAGCCAGGAGCTTCATCCAGGTCTCCCACATGGGTTCAAGGCCCCAGGATGTGGGCCATCTTCCACTGCTTTCTCAGGCACATTAGTAAAGAGCTGGATTGGAAATGGATATGCCAGGACTTAAATCAGCACCCATATGTGATTTGGACATTGCCAGTGGCAGCTTTGCAGGTTAAGCCACGATGCTGTCCCCGATGTTATGATTTTCAAATACAATGTGGAATGATCTAATCTAACTAACTGACATATCCATCACCTCAAACACTTGACGCTGTTTATAAGGAGAACATTTAAGATCCACTCTCCTAGAGACAATGAAATGCACAGCACTTAACTATTAGCTATACTTGCCACAATGTGCAACAGATCTCAAAAAAAAAAAAAAAAAGAAAGAAAAGAAGAAAGAAAATCAGACTTACTCTTCCTGTCTGAGGCTTTCTATCCTTTGATTATCATCTCACCATTCAGATTCTCCACCCTACCACCATTCTACTCTCTGCTTCTATGCGTTTGTTTTAGAGTTAAGGATTCTTGTTTTAGCTTTAAGGATTTACCTGTTGAGAGCATGTGGCATTTGTCTGTCTGTGTTAAGCTTATTTTACTGACTATAATGTCATCCATCTTAATTCCATCCATCTTATCACAAATTCGAAAATTTCTTCCCTTTTAAAAGCTGAAGATTATCCAGAGTATCCTATTATATATATATATATATATATATATATATATATATATGTGTGTGTGCGTGTGTGTGTGTGTATATATATATATATATATTCCACATTTTCTTTATCTGTTGTTTGTTCATGGACACACAGGTTGATCTCATAACTTGTCTACTGTGAATTGTGCTGTACAGAACTTAAACATGTATACATGTCTTCAACACACTACTTTCAAGTCTTTTAGGTAAACACGCAGAAGTAAGATTGCTGGATTTATATTTCAATTTTCATCACCATTTATATGTCAGATTTTCATTGTACCTTGCATATATAAATAAGCTTTATGTGTTTTATTGTTGTCTCTTTAAGTGGAAAGCCAATAGACTAGATTATGAATATGCAAACATCTTTCAATGTCAAGTCAAATACAGATCTACAATTTTATTTCCTTCTCCATAGGTCCAATGTCACATATAAGAGAATGATCAGTGGCCATGTTGGTTGGAAAAATACTTTTTATTTTTTAAAGATATCTTTATTTATTCAAAGGTCAGATTTACACAGAGAGAGGAGAGGCAGAGAGAGAGAGAGGTCTTCCATCCGATGGCTCACTCCCCAATTGGTCGCAATGGCTGGAGCTGCGCTGATCCGAAGCCAGGAGCCAGGAGCTTCTTCTGAGTCTCCCTTGTGGGTGCAGGGGCCCAAGCACTTGGGCCATCTTCTACTACTTTCCCAGGCCATAGCAGAGAGCTGGATGGGAAGTGAAGCAGCTGGGTCTCGAACCAGTGCCCATATGGGATGCCGGCACTTTAGGCCAGGGCGTTAACCCGCTGTGCCACAATGCTGGCCCCTGGAAAAATATTTTTTCTTCATCTCTCATCAGCTATGGAAAAGCATGTCATATTTCACGCTAGTTAATGAATAGCCCAGACTTTTTTGAGTCTTCAATTGCCTGATTTTTTGCACTATTTGCTTATTTTCATTCAGATAGCCTCATATTTAACGTACAATTTCTTTCCCAGTTCCCAAGCCTTGTACCTGGGACTTCTCATTTTTCTCCTAAGCAGGATCCAAAGTTTCCTGGAGCCTGTGTCTAATTTTTGTTTTAGCTTCACTATTCTAGGGCACAGGTTTGAGAAACTTTCAAAGGAAAAGTATATAGAAAGTAAACATTGCATAGGGTCCTTGCATTATGAAAAATTTCTGAAGTATTCCCTCATCTTGATTGATAGATAGGACATAGAACGCTAAGTTAAAGATGCTTTGGTTCATAATTGACAAGGTGCAGTTGGACACAATACTGCTAACTATACCTTTTATTTATTTTTTTCTAAGGGACATATTTTTGTTTTTTGGTGTTAGATTTCATTAGATTGGGTCATGGTGACATGCAACCCTCAAATCTTAGTGGCTTCAACATGTTAGTCCTGGCATGTCTATCTCTCGGTCCCACACATCTTCATATATCTGGAATCTAGTGGAGGAGCCCCCTAGAGCTGTTCACATTTGGCAATAGAAAGGAGCTATGGTAGGCCAATATGTAGACACTTAAAACCACTTGGACATAGTCTCTGTTATTTCCACTCATGTCCCATCCTTGACACTACTGGCATAGGAAACATTTCCCCCAAAGCTCTTCTTCCTCAAGCCCCACTCTCCTGACAAGGAGAAGACCCAGGGAGGGTCCCAGAAAGATGAGCACTAAGAGATCAACAGTGAAAAGGGCTAATAATACAGTGTACCATGCTCCTGAAAGGTTTTAGGACTTTGTCATTATTCTTGGTGTTCTGAAAAATTGTGATCATGTCCAGATGTTTCTTTTTCTATTCATTATGTTGAGGCTTGGTGGATATTCCCAAACCAAAAGATTCATATCCTTGTGAGAATGTTTTTATTATTGTTATCTTATTAACAACTTCTCCTCACTGTTTTTTACTTACCTGTTCTATGTATCTTTTAATTTTTTATCATTTTTTAAAAATGTTTACCATGCACAGAGAGAGACACACACAAAACCAGATACATCAAAGACAGGGAGAGTGCCCATCTACGGATTCACTTGGTAAATATCCACAGTGTCCAGGGCTGGGCCAGGCTGTCAAGAGTCAGGAACTCAATTCAGACCTCCCATCTGAGGGACAGGGACCCAGCTGTTTGAGCTGCCACCTGCTGCCTCCTTGCGTCTATACTGTCAGAAACAGGAGCCTGAACTGGGAATTAAACCAATGCTGTGGGCATCTTAAACTGTATCTTAATCATTAGACTACTAGTTTTTCATTATTTTTCTTTTTAACTCCATGACACTTTGTTTCACTTATTTCAATAGCATTTTTATTTTTGAATGATTTATTTATTTATTTGAAAGAGTTACAGAGAGAAAGAAAGAGAGAGAGAGAGAGAGAGAGAGAGTTGTCTTCCATCTGCTGATTCACTCCCCAAATGGCCTTAACAGTTAGGGCAGGGCTCATCCAAAGCCAGGAGCCAGGAGCTTCTTCCAGGTGCAAGGGCCCAAGGATTTGGGCCATTGGTCCGCTGCTTTTCCAGGCACATTAGCAAGGAGCTAGATTGGAAATGGAGCTAGACTCGAACCCCTTCCCTTACTATTTGGAATGCCGGCACTGCAGTAGGCAGCTCAACCCACTGTGCCACAGTGCTGGCCCCTCAATAGCATTTTTAAAAATTTGATAATAAAAATTATTATTTCAGTTGTTTTTTCTCAAAGTATATTGTTCTTGTTATAGACAAACATTCTTGAATGTCTCTGAACAAATCAGTTGGATTATTTTAATATTATTCTGTCCCTGCATTAACTCCATTTCTCTCAGAGTAAGCTTTTCCGCTTGTTTATCCTGATTTTCAGGGAATTTCTGACTACAACAAGCAGCGTTGGGAAGTCAGTCTAGTTTCTCTTTAGGAAGTGACATATAATGCAATGACTGTCCAAAATGCAAGTATACAAACACTCTACTTTTTTTTTTTTTTAAGATTTATTTATTTACTTGAAAGGCAGAGTTACAGAGAAAGAGAGAGAGAGAGAGTTGTCTTCCATCTGCTGATTCACTCCCCAGATGGCCGCAACAGCAGGAGCTATGTCGATCCAAAACCAGGAGCCAGGAGCTTCCTCCCATGCAGGTGCAGAGGCCCAAGGACCTGGGCCACCTTGTATTGCTTTCCCAGGCGAAAGCAGAGAGCTGGGATGGAAGTGGAGCAGTCGGGACTCAAACTGGTTCCCATATGGGATACCGGCACTGCAGGCAGCGGTGTTAACCAGTATGCCACCGCCCTGGCCCCCTAATGGCTCCACTTTCAAAGTCCAGTAGCCACACAGGATCCTTACCTTTGCCCAGACCATTAGCTTCAATCACTTTTAACCCCTACCACCTGTGCATCTGAGCGTGCCTTATATGTTCCTGCCTGAAGACATGAGCATGGATTGATAACTACTCATGACAACAGAATAGGAATTGTAATAAAAATCTGCACCTCTCTTTGCAGAACCCATTAAGGAATGAAAATGTATTTGCGTATCTGTGAAGTTGTAAATTTCACAAAACTTGTATTTCACACAGGTGTGGAAGTCTCAGTCAACCCTTTTACTCAATAAGCATAATAATCAAGTTGATCTGGCTTCCTGTTCCTTTCCAAAGTCAATGTAAATGAAAGATTATTTGCTGAAAGATCCAAAACCACAGAGTTGCAAGTTTTTTAAGATTATCAGTAATGTATTTTACATAATAACCCAGTACACACATATAAACATAAATATGCATTTCACTGAAATAAAATTTCACAAAGATACCTTTCAATGTACAAAGCAGTTTTATATTTCCTATTTCAGATATTAAAAATCCTAATCAAAACTTATTAAATTGGCTTTGTGACTTAATAATTTCATAGTCTAAGCAAAGTGTTTTAGAACTTGCTTCTGAGAAGCAAATAGAAATATTCTCTGGGATTTCAAATAAATATCGTGAAATCTCTATCTTAATGATATTACCTCTGGTTTTATTTTTAACTTTTGTTGTTTTAGCTCACAGCATTATTATATATAGTTAACATATTTCCTGGCAAGCTCCCTTATCTGGATATTTCCTCCAAAATTAAAGCTGAGAAGGAAAACACAAAACTAAAATGCAAAAGTGACCCAATAATTGTCTAAAATAATAATGATGAGGCCGGCGTTGTGGCATAGTGGTTCACTCTCCAGATGGCCACAACAGCTGGAGCTATGTTGATCCAAAGCCTGGAGCCAGGAGATTATTCTGTGTCTCCCATGTGGATGCAAGGGTCCAAGGATATGGGCCATATTCCATCTGTGTAACTCTGACTTTCAAATAAATAATAAATATTTTTTAAAAAATAAATAAATAAATGGGCATGTGTAGCTGTTGTCCTAATTATGACCTTGTGTGGTTACTATAACCTGTTTTTTAATGCATACAATTTTTAAAAGGTTTATTTGTTTATATATTGGAAAGGCAGATTACAGCAAGACAAAGGCAGAGAGAGAGAGAAAGAGGGACAGAGAGAGAGAGAGAGAAAGAGATCTTCCATCCTGCTGATTCACTCCCCAGTTGGCCACAATGGCAGAAGCTGAGTCAATCCAAAGCCAGTAGCCAGGAGCTTCTTCCTGCTCTTCCACGCGAGTGCAGGGGCCCAGGGACTTGGGCCATCTTCTACTGCTTTCCCAGGCCATAGCAGAGAGCTGGATCAGAAGTGGAGCATTTGAGACTTGAACCAGCGCCCATGTGGGACACCAGCACTAAAAGCAGTAGCTTTACCTCCTACACCACAGTGCAGGCCCCTAATGCATTTTTTGTTCAAAAAGATTTAACTTTTGTTCTTGCTTGAACTTGGCCCACATCTGTATTTAGAGGTTCCTCTAAGGATGGCTCTAAACAAAGAGTCCAAGGACTGTGATACAAGAAAGCTATCCTAAATATTTTGATGAAACACGATCTATCACACTTAGACAAGATTAATTGAGTACTCTTGCAGATTGATTAAAATCTGGGACTAGAAGAGAAATGTATTCAGCAAAAATCCTAAGGCATGTTCAGTTATGTATTCAGGAAAAGAATTCCATATTCAGAGCTTTTTTTAAAAATATAAAACTAGAGAGACAGGCCGGCGCCGTGGCTCAACAGGCTAATCCTCCGCCTTGCGGCGCCGGCACACCGGGTTCTAGTCCCGGTTGGGGCGCCGGATTCTGTCCCGGTTGCCCCTCTTCCAGGACAGCTCTCTGCTCTGGCCCAGGGAGTGCAGTGGAGGATGGCCCAAGTGCTTGGGCCCTGCACCCCATGGGAGACCAGGAAAAGCACCTGGCACCTGGCTCCTGCCATCGGATGAGCGCGTTGCGCCAGCTGCAGCGCGCCGGCCGTGGCAGCCATTGGAGGTTGAACCAACGGCAAAGGAAGACCTTTCTCTCTGTCTCTCTCACTGTCCACTCTGCCTGTCAAAAATAAAAAAAATTTAAAAAAATTAAAAAAACTAGAGAGACAATGACAGTGAATTCTAAATCAAAATTACATTTCAGAGAAATATTCCTTGACTTTGAAGTAACTATGAGCACACCCGTGGTTAACATCAATTGATTATGTGTTATGTAAATGAGGGTTTGTTTTCAATTGTGATTTCAGGAATTGAGTACCTTTCAAGTAGCCAGAAAGTTGCTGGGAAGTGCAGTCTTAAGTGGATTCCGTCATGCTACTGAGAAACCTTAAGTGTTAGTTAATGTGTGTGAGGGAAAAGCAAAATACTGTTAGGTAATTTTTTTCTTTGCTAGAGGTTAGGAGGAACCCTTCCAAAAAGTGTTGCTGAGGATTCCTTTAACTAAAAATAATAACAAATAATCACAGATTACAGTGTCATACAACTCCATTGACTAGGTGAAGGGAAAACAGCAACATTTTCATTTTAATGAGATGTCAGTTCCCTCCCTTACTGTACTGTGCATCTTAATGTCCTTGCTGTCTATACTGACTTGGGGCTCCAAGGCTCTGTCATTACTTGGCAATTCCTTTCTTTAATTTCTTGTGACACTGGGTGCTTAAATCCACATGAAATGTGAGGTGAGGCAGGGAGAATTCCTGCAGACTGACTTGCTATATGCAGAACACTCATTTGCATTATTCATTAGATAAGAGCACTGATTTGCATCTCATTCTGGTTGTCTCCTTTAGGTGAAAAAATGCCAGAGAATTCTCCATATTCCATCATTTTTAAAAATAGTAATAATAATTATTAGGGAACCTAGACTTAATCGCTGTCCTAGATTTTGTCTTGTACCATTTGCAATTTCTCTTTAAAAAAAAAATCAAAAAACTCTGAGCAGATCCACACTCCCAATCAATGTGCATTTTCCCCTTGTGTTTAAAATATTTGAAGATCTAACATTTGATGAAAGATTTGAATGCATAAATATCTTTTATTGAAATGCAAAATGAGACATTTATGATCCATATCTAACATTAGGGATGTTAGGAGGAGGAAGCAGGAAAAAAAGTCTAGGCACAAGTACAACATTTAAGTCTTCCTACATCTCACTTTATAGAAATATCCTAGCAACAGAAACATGCTACAGTTTAGCAGATAGTGCCACTAGTGCATTCTTCCCCTCTTGGTGGTCAAATCCAAATGCAAGTTTGCTTTGCATTTTATTTTATTGATTATTTTGTGAATTAAGATTATATTTTCTTGTAAGCTTTAGCTCCATCATTGCAAACAAGAAACTCACTGATGTCCTACTAGGTACAAAGTTCCGTGCTGGTTCCTAGAGTCCCTGCATTGTATAGAAGGAAAATAATAAAATATCGTTTCCTTGGCTTATAGTCTCAATTCCCCATGATCCTAGTAAACTTCCAAGCACTCCCCATTTACATGACACAGCCACTGTAGGGACTTCCTCAAGATCTTGTAGTGTTTCTCTGGGACTTGGAGATGTGAACTGCATAGAAGATTCTGATCCAGAACCACATAATTAGTTGGAAACTTTGGTGCATTCACAAGAGGAGAAGTAGGACATTGAATAAATAGAAGCCTCCTTTTTCTCTTTAATTACTTTCTTTTATCTTTTTTAACAATTTAAAAGGCAGAGATGGAGAGAGAGAGGGGGGAGAGACAGAGAGACAGAGAGACAGAGAGAAAGAGGGAGGGAGGGAGGGTGGGAGGGGAAAGATCTTTCATCTGCTGATTCACTCCCTGAATACCCACAACAGTGAGAGTTGTGCCAGGATGAAGCCAGGATCCTTACTATCTGCTGCCTCCCAGGGTACATTGTAGCAGGGATCTGGAATCAGAAGTAGAGCTGGAACTTGAACTTAGAATTCTGATTTGGGATGCATGTATCCTAAGTTGCATCTTAACCTCTGCTTCAATTGCCCACTCCAAGTGGCAGCCTTCCGTATCCTTATCATGGGAGAAGAGGACAGATTGAGTCAGAGACTCATTTTTCTGCCTGCTGATTTGTTGCTGCTCAGTTGCTGCCTGAAAAGATGATGGCATTCTGTTGAAGATGGCAGTGAAAGTAGTGTCATGGATCAATCATAGTACCTGAAAATGAAAAGGAATTCCAATGATATTAATGTGACAGTCTAACCAGAAACATGGTACTTGGAAGGCTGGGATGGTATGTTTGAGTATAGAGGTTTCCTTCAATTTGCACATTTATTCCTCAACATAAGTGATGGATGATTGAACCATTCATTTCCTCTTATTTTTTATGCCTCTTAAAGTTTTAAATTCAGTGGCACAAGAGGTCATCACAAGCATTTACTGTCCTTGCTTTTAGAGCACCTCCTCACCCAGCAGCTGTTTATTCTTGTGTGGTTGCTGTGATTAATGCTCTGATGCAAGGCAATTACTTCTCTCTTTCTGGCTTTGACTGACATACAGCAGTGTTTAAGGTCTTTTGGCATCCCCGCAAGTAGCACCATTTCTGAAATAGGGCTCATTGGCATTGGACTAAAACTGGAATCCTGTCCAAGTTGCAGTCTTTGGCAAGTAAGTGATCAGTTAGATCAACTTCAAATTGTGTTTTTCTTGCAAGGGTGATTATTTAAATGAAATGCTCACTCCAAACATTCAAACATTTTCAAATAAAACAATTTCATTTCACTTATTTAAGTAGGGCCAAATGGTGCCGATTCAAAGTAATAAACATTAGTACTGAAAATTGAGGACAACTTACTCTTGGTTATATTCGTTTGGGATGATTATGACATTTGCAGTACATTAATCTTTTGTTTTTATTCATGTTACAGTGGGTTTACAGTGCCATGTTTCATAAAAATGTCACTAGTGGGCTGGTTCCACTATAGAATCAGATTGGAGTTTCTGATTCCTGGATGAGCTAACTAATGAGGTTGCTTTTGAATGTCTTATCCATCTGCATTTCAAAAATTCATGGCCAAAAACAACATAATTTCCTCCTCTGTCCTCCTCATTTCTCACCCCCAAGACAAACTAATTGCTGATCATCTCAGCAACTGATAGTATCAGTACCCATTTGCCTAATCAAAACCTTGTAGTCTTCCTTGAGATCTACTTTCTTTCATCCTTATGATCTGGTTGCTTTTGCTGTATAACAAGTTACCCCAAACTTTTGTGGTATGAAGTAAATAACAACATGTCAAAAAGAAGATACTGTTTAGCCATCTTCAGTAAATATAATCAACCATGATGCACCTTTTGTCCACAGCTATGCACATCTTTCCCACATTTACCTGTACTTGTGGGGAAGAAAAGTCCTTGTCAAGGTCCCTGCGGGTGCCTAAAGGTCAACCAATGAGGATCAGACCGCCTCAACCTTTAACTCCCATGCCCTGAATCTATAAAAGAAGCTCTCCCAATCTCTGACACGTGACTTCCCTGGTCCCCGCTCTGTTGCTCTGTTGGGACCGGGGAACCTTGCCCAGGAGTGGAACCCCAATAAAAGCCTGTGAATTAATCGATTCGTCTGCCTGGGAAGATCTGTTATGTGCCGGACACCTTACAATAACCACCATAAATCTTCTGATTCAAAAAGAGGGAGATATGGAAGACACACAGTAGTCACTGTCTCTGTTAGGCAGCTTTGCATTACTACAGTGAATATCTGAGGAAATTAAACTTTATAAGAGAAAATGTTTTATTTATCACACAGTTTTGGAAGTTCATGTCTAAGATCAGGTGACCTTTTTGGTTGGTTTGGCCTCTAATGAAAGTGGTCATGGTGGAGCCTGGAGTGTGGGTAAAAGGATGATCAAATAGTAAGCCAATAAACAGAGAGGGATTCCAAGGTGGATGAATAGGGAAAAGACGTGCTGAATTTGACCAGGGGAAGGTAACAGGAGACAACCAGAGGAAGTGCATTCCCAGGGCAGAGTTGGAGAGAAACTTTCAGTGGAAAGTCTGCAGAAAAGAGGGATGCCATGGAACAGCATGGAAAGTGCAGATGAGTGGCAGTGAGCAGGGACACAACCCATAACTCCCGCAACCAAGGGGGCTGCCTCTGACAGTGAGGCAAGAGCAGATAGTAGCAGCCCCTGTCACTGGTAATATTGTTGAGGGAGAACCTTGCAGACCACACTACTTTGAATCCAGCCTAGAGCCCTAGCAGAGGGCAAGGCACTCACCTAATCCAGTGAAAGAAAAGCACATTTCTTTCTCCCATCCCTCCACAAGGGTGCTGGGTGACCAGCAGGGAGAAGGAACCATCTCGATGCCAATAGAGGCTGCTATGGCTCTTGCATGCATGATTAGAGGATTTTATCAGAGTGAAAAGTCTGCATTTCCCTCTGATTTTGAGTCTGGCTGGAAGGGTTGGCAGGGGCTGGGCACCCACTTAGGAGTGTGAGGCACTCTTATCCCTCAATCTATCACAGGTTCTGGTGGTCAAACTGCTAAGGTGGAGCAACCACAAACAGCAGGCTCTAGGAAAATCTCTACTCTTCCTGGACAGGGCAGGCTCATGGCGCTCAGAGTGGACCCTCTGGACCCTATGACTGTGGAAGCCTGGGGTACTGTTAACTGTGAGAATTCTGTGACTGCATGATAGGGTATAGAGTGTAGCTAGGTCTCTAGGCAATCACTGTTGTCTGGTATCAGAAGTTCAGACTTCCCTTACTGCCTAGTGTGGGTCACTGCAGAAGATTCTATGCTCCCACTAAGGACCACACATATCATTTGTGTAGTTCATGTGTCTGCACGGGTGGGGGTTGTACCCACTGTGGGCTAACCCCAGGCATTGATTACCTTGGAAGAGATGAAAATAGGTGGTGGTTTTGCCAAAAGATGTGATCATACTCCCCCACTTCTACCCCACCCCCACCACTGACAGTAGAAGAGATCTACCAGGCCCAAATTGGGTGTCACCCTGGATTCTTGTCCCACCCTTGAGCACTGACCAGAGCTCCCTGGTGCCACCCAGAACACACCTCTGGATATTAACTGAAGGAGCAGACACTTCACTAAGCCACAGAGGGATAGATGAAAGATAAGAACTATCAGAGGAAAAATTCAAGAAGTGTTTCCACAAATGCCTAAAAAATAAACAGAAATATAAAAAACAAGAACAAGGAAGATAACATGAATCCCCAAAAGGAACACAACATTTCACTATTAAAATGGGATGATGGCCGGCGCCGTGGCTCAACAGGCTAATCCTCCGCCTTGCGGCACCGGCACACCGGGTTCTAGTCCTGGTCGGGGCACCGGATTCTGTCCCGGTTGCCCCTCTTCCAGGCCAGCCCTCTGCTGTGGCCCGGGAGTGCAGTGGAGGATTGCCCAGGTGCTTGGGCCCTGCACCCCATGGGGAGACCAGGAAAAGCACCTGGCTCCTGGCTCCTGCCATCGGAGGAGCGCGGTGCGCCAGCCGCAGCGCGCCGGCCGCGGCGGCCATTGGAGGGTGAACCAACGGCAAAAAGGAAGACCTTTCTGTCTGTCTCTCTCTCTCATTGTCCACTCTGCCTGTCAAAAAATAAAAAAAAATAATAATAAAATAAAATAAAATGGGATGATGAAGAGATTGATGAAATACCTGCAAATGAATTCAAAAGAGTGATCATAAAATTACTCAAAAACACAGAGAAACAAATTCATGAGATAAAGAAATCCACTGATCCAATGATATGGGTGAAAATTATTGCTAAGAGATTGAGATATTGAAGAGAAATTGGGGTCAGCGCCATGGCTCACTTGGTTAATCCTCCACCTGCAGCGCTGGCATCCCATATGGGTGCCGGGTTCTAGTCCTGGTTGCTCCTCTTCCAGTCCAGCTCTCTGCTGTGGCCCAGGAAGGCAATGGAGGATAGCCCAAGTGCTTGGGCACCTGCACCCACGTTGGGGACCAGGAAGAAGCACCTGGCTCCCGGCTTCAGATTGGCACAGAGCCGGCTGTGCTGACCATTTGGGGGGTGAACCAACAGAAGGAAGACCTTTCTCTCTGTCTCTCTCTCTTACTGTATAACTCTGTCAAAAAAAAGAGAAATCAAATTGAAATATTATACATGAAGAATTCAATATGTCAAATACTAAATACAGTGGAAAGTCTCAGCAACAGACTTGGTGAGGCAGAAGAAAGAATATCTGAGCTAGAGGACAAATCTTTGGAAATATCTCAGACAAAAACAAAGAAGAAAAAAGAAAAACTGAACATAGTGTTTGAGATTTATGAGATCCTATGAAAGAACCAAACATATGTGTCTTAGGAGTTCCTGAAAGCATCAAAAGAGAGAATGGATTAGAAGGTCTATTCAGCAAAATAATAGCAGAAGATTTCCCTAATTTGGAGAAAGAGAGTCCAATTACAGGAAGAATATAGAACTCCTAATAAACACAATCAGAAAAGATCTTCATCACAACACATTATAGTCAAACTTTCCACCGTAAAACATAAAGAGAAGATTCTAAAGTGTATGCGAGAGAAATGCCAGATTACCTTCAGAAGATCCCCAATTAGACTCACAGGCTAGGAAAGAATGGAGAAACATAGTCCAAGTCCTAAAAGAAAGAAACTAACATCCCAGAATACTGTACCCTGCAAAGCTCTCATTTATAAAAGAAGGTGAATTAAGGACCTTCCAAAGTAAACAGATATTGAAAGAATTTGTCACCATTCTTCCAGCCTTACAAATATGATTCTTAAGCATATGCTACATAAAGAAACAGAGAATGACAGTCATCATTATGAAAGAATGGGGAGGCAGAAAATCTACTAGTAAAAGTGAAGAAGAAATCCAAGGCAAACCATGGGAATATTTGTGCAAAAAAAATGATAGGACCAAATCATTATTTATCAGTAGTAACATTGAATGTAAATGGCCTAAATCCTCCAATTAAAAGATACTGACTGACTTAATAGATTAAAAGAGAAGACCCATGTATGTGCTGCCTGTAACAAATACACCTCACCAACAAAGATACATGCAGATTGAAAATGAAAGAATGGAAATGATATTTCCTGCTAACAGAAAGCAAAGACTAGCAGATGTACTCATCCTAATATCAGACAACATATTTACACAAAAACTGTTAAACATAGAAGAGCATTTTTTAATGCTTAAGGGATTCAAGAGGAAGATGTAACTCTAATAAATGTATAGGCACCAAATACCAGGGTGTCTGGCTATTTGAAACAAATGTTAATGGATCTAAAATGTGTCACAGACTCCAATACAATAGTAATAGGGAACTTCAACACTGCACTTTTATCAATGGACAGACCAACTAGACTCTTGCCTTTCACTGAGAAAATGCTAAGTCCAGGTACAAACACGGTATACAGTGTGATAAGGCTTATTTGCAAAATGGAAGAATACTCAGGTAATGGGGACTTCATTTAGGGAGAGTGGTCCAGGAAAGGTAAAAAGGGGAATTTTGTACCCTGCTCTGCTCATCCTGGGTCCACTAGGTGGAGAGAGAGAAAGAGAACTCAATATAGTTCTGAAAGTTTTAGCCAGAGCCATTAGGCAAGAGAAAACTCAAAGGGATAAAAATTGGAAAGGAGGAAGTCAAATTATGATAACTAATAAAGTACAGAAAAAAAGTAATTTTTATGTGCAAAACTGACATTTGAGATTTGATGTTTTTTACAGCTCTTGTCTCTACTGTTGAGGAACAGCAGCTTTTTGTTTTTTTCTTACTATTTGTTGAATTCTTTACTTATTAGAGGGTTAAGCTTATGATTGTTAAACTTATGATAAACTAAAAGTATATCATTGTAAAAATAAAAAGAATAATAAGAAAGGAAGAAGGAGGCCGGTGCCATGGCTCACTAGGCTAATCCTCCGCCTTGCGGCGCCAGCACACTGGGTTCTAGTCCCGGTCGGGGCACCGGATTCTGTCCCGGTTGCCCCTCTTCCAGGCCAGCTCTCTACTGTGGCCCGGGAGTGCAGTGGAGGATGGCCCAAGTGCTTGGGCTCTGCACCCCATGGGAGACCAGGAGAAGCACCTGGCTCCTGCCTTTGGCAGCGTGCCGGCCACGGCTGCCACTGGAGGGTGAACCAACTGCAAAAAGGAAGACCTTTCTCTCTGTCTCTCTCTCTCACTATCCACTCTGCCTGTCAAAAAAAAAAGAAAAAGAAAAAGAAAAAGAAAGGAAGGAGAGAAGGGGAGGGTGGGAAGTATCACTATGCTCACACAAATCTGTATCTATGAAATTTGTTATCCTTATATATATTTGAAAAATAGAAAAGATGGCCGGCGCCATGGCTCAATAGGCTAATCCTCCACCTGTGGCACCGGCACACTGGATTCTAGTCCTGGCCAGGACACCGGATTCTGTTCTGGTCGCTTCTCTTCCAGTCCAGCTCTCTGCTGTGGCCTGGGAGAGCAGTGGAGGATGGCCCAAGTGCTTGGGCACCTGCACCCGCATGGGAGACCAGGAGAAGCACCTGGCTCCTGGCTTTGGATCAGCGCAGTGTGCTGGCCGCAGTGCGCTGGCCGCAGCAGCCATTGGGGAGTGAACCAATGGAAAAAGGAAGACCTTTCTCCCTGTCTCTCTCTCTCTCACTGTCCACTCTGCCTGTCAAAAAAAAAAAAAAATAGAAAAGCAGAATCACTGTGCCTAAGTCTGCTTTAATCACCAACTCCCTCCAAGAGCTACCCTCTTAAAGTAGCCTCGCCACCACCACCATGACTTAGGTCTTCATTAGGCTCACCCCCTACACACTGTACTTGAATGAAATGTACACCCTCTTAGAACCATTAATGTATGACTTTGGTGTTTAAATGTCTGAAAGAGTTTGCAAATCAAATTTTATTCAAATCATAGCTCTATCCTTTGCAGTTCTGAAATTGTCAGTTCCTTGAGCAGATCTCAAACCTACTCCCTAGGACTTCTTTCTCTAGCTGTTGAATTCACCTCCTTGGCATTTGACTCCTCTCTCTCATGATCCATCTTTTTCCATAAAAATGGCTCATATTTGGAACTGAGTAGTTTTCTCACCGTGCTTCTTACTCAGAGTAGATCATGGTTCCAGAGACAACAACTTTCAGTATATGCTGTCCAAGCTGACGACACAATTCCTTTAAAAGCTTTTGGGTTTCCTGTGTATTAGTTTATAAATCCACGACATTAGACAAAAGACACATACACAGAGCTGTTCAGAATGGGCTTCCTGTGAACCTGCACAACACTGCTCTTAAGACCCTTAGGTACCTATTATTTTAAAAAAGGCAAGTCCTTAAATCCTGAAAGCTCTGTGTGTATTTGAAAGGTTTATGAGGATCTGCCTTAAATCTTTCTGAAGTTTTAATGAAGAGTTTTACAGTCACATTCCTGTCTTCTTTCCAACATGGAGACATTTTCCTAACAGACTCTAGTTTGGTATTCTCCCTGATTTCCTTTCTGTCTTTGAGAATCTTCTGCTGGGAGATACTGAATGAACAATGTTTTGTTTTTGTTTTGCTTTTGCAAATCTAGTAAGGGTTTTAATATGTCCTCCAACATTTTTTTTTTATATTTTCCTTATATCTTTTGATTAAGGTCTTAAAGATGGCTAAAAGAAGCAGGTTGGCACTTTTAATAATCTGCCTGATGAATGTCCTTAGCCAAATCTACCAATTCACTAATGCATGTTTAGTTTTCTTTTTTTAAAGATTTATTTATGTATTTGAAAGCAGAGTTACAGAGAAGCAGAAGCGGGGGTGGGAGGGACTTCCATCCATTGGTTCACTCCTCAGATGGCCACAACAGCTGGATCTGTGCCAATCCAAACCCAGGAGCCAGGAGCTTCCTCCTGGTCTCCCATGCGAGTGCAGGGCACAAGTACTTGGGCCATCTTCTACTGCTTTCCCAGGCCATAGCAGAGAGCTGGATCGGAAATTGGAGCAGATGGGGCCCGAACTGGCACCCATATGGGATGCCGGCACTGCATTCGGTGGTTTTACCCACTACACCACAGCACCGGCTCCCTCATTGCTACTTTCTAGCTACTTATGCCTTCTAACAGTTCTTGGACCAAGAACTGTTTATACCTCAAAGACAAAAGAAAGATTACACTTTCTTTTGCTTGGATATCTCCTTCCTTGATTATTCTTCAGGCTCACATATTACATACTCTAAATTTCACATTAAATGTTACTTCTTCAGATTATAATGATGATAATAATTACAGTTAATGTTATTTTTGGGGAGAGGGAATTAACTCAAGACATATGCCAGGCCCTGGAGCTAGATGTTCTATCTGGATTATGAAGCACTGGAGATGTTAAATGATGTTCCCAAAAATGATCTACTAGCATACATGTGTTCTGCACCATAGCTGTGGACCACAGTCTTTAGGATTAAACCTTGGAGTGCCTGACTCCAAAGGCTACCCTCTAATTGACTCCCCTCTGCTGCCTCTACAGAGAGACCACCCTTTAATCATATTCTTAGTTACAGCATCTTTTCATTTTTCATGTTGTGGGTTGCTCTCTGTGTTTTTTTTTTTTTAGATATTTGTGGTTTTAGTTGTTTATTGCCCATCTTTTCCACTATTATTGAACATTTGTTGTTGTTTTTCATAGTTATATCTTAACCTCTGACATTATACTTGGCAAAATGAGTATTTGATGAATAAATGCAGTGATGTGTTGGTAATGTCTCAAAGCTAGCTTTGGATAAGGGCTGATTTGTAGCTGTTTTTGAATTTTCATACTCCTGTCCCTAGCCAGTTTCAGGCTACAAACACTTTAACAAGTGTCATAGAAGCTTCCTGAAAATTAAGCTTCTGTGTATTTCTGAATGAGAGAATGAATAAATGTTACAAACAGCAGAGTACTTGACTCACAGTAATAGTTTCACAGAGGGGACAGAGTTTCCATTGCTCCATAAGCCTTTATGGTTTTAGTTCACATTGGTATGAGGGTTCAAAGCACAGATGATACAAAAACTACAAAAGGACAAGGAAGAGTTAACCCAATACTAACTATCTATGCAACAATGTTGTAGAAACACAGAGACCAGATATTGTCATTTCTTCATCTTTTTTCAGTGCCTCAGATATCGCCAAGACACATGTGATTTAGAAGCAGGGATAGGGTGACTTCTTTTGACCCTTTTTAGGATGAAAATGGCAGAGATTGCAGGAATAGCTGAAAAGAAAGGAGGAAAAAGCCATTAATATTTCCCATGAAGCTTAAAAATGATCAGTTATATATTTGGCTGGGCAGAGACATTTGCTTGAGAATATTTGTTAGATTTTTATGCTTCATAATAACACAAAAGACTGTAATCTAGTTACTTACTTATATGTGTTACACAGAATGGCATAGGCTTATTTTTAAAAGCACTGTACTGGGGCTAGCGCTGTGGCATAGTGGGTGAAGCCACAGCCTGTAGTGTCAGGATCCCGTATGGGCGCTGGTTCAAGTCCTGGTTGTCCCACCTCTGATCCAGCTCTCTGCTATGGCCTGGGAAAGCAGTGGAAAATGGCCCAAGGACTTGGGCCCCCGATCCAGTGTGGGAGACCTAGAGGAGGCTCCTGACACCTGGCTGCAAATCAGCTCAGCTCTAGCTGTTATAGCCATTCGGGGAGTGAACCAGCAGATGGAAGACCTCTCTCTCTGTTTCTGTTTCTGCCTCTCTGTAACTCTTTCAAATAAATAAAAATGAATCTTTTTGAAACACTATATACTACCCAGCATTGCTGACATCTTATTTCACAGTTCATAATTACAAAAGTATCTGCTGATTTTTCTGCATCAGAAGTCCTATAGTGCTGATTGATGTGAGCCTGGCAAAAAGATCTCAGTGAATTTGTAGCTCTTGGTGGAATTGAACCTACTACACTGGGTATGAAAATCTTGAAACATGTTTGCTGGCTGCAGAATCAGGGTGGTAAGACAAGGGGCAATGCTTGGATGTCTTGTCTAAGTCATGGGCAGGATGTAATGTGTCTCTCATTTAACTGACAGCTCTGTACCTTTGCCCCAGGTGCTGCAACCCTTTCACACTCTGCATCAGTAATGCCTTCTGTTACGCACATTCATCTGGGATTTTGAATGAATCAATCCTTAAATGCTCTCATTCATTGCCAGCTTCAAGACCCAGAGTTTTAAAAAACATGTGTATAATTAATTTTGCTTTAGAATTTTGAATTAATATCAAGAGAGATAAATGCCTTTCTCGTTGTTAATATCTATGTGTGGATCTAACAAAAAAATCCAGCATTTGCTTTTCTTAAATCACACAAATAATATTGGCTCAAGACTATCTAAGTTGGAGACAAAAACATTATATTTGTGTCTCTTGGTAATCTATCCATTGTTTAATGGACCCAGAACCCTCTAGACAGTTCACAAATCCACATAACAGAGCAGATTTTTGCATTAGGATTCCTGACTTGGCTGAAAAATGTGAAAAATCAGATGCAGTCAAAGAGTCCCTATTGATTACAAATGTGAGGATCAAGAGTAAGTTATTCCATCTAAGGCAGTATTCATTTAAATTTAAAATGGTCCTTCCTGGTAATCTCATTTTGGAGAGTGGCATACAAATCAATGGAATTTTTAAGAGCATTAATTCCAAAGGATTTTGAGGGTGTCCAAACCAACAGGAAAGACTAGGCATTGGTTATCCAGTCATATTTGGGCAGTTCACTCTAAGAATTTGTGTTAATTTAGAAATGCAAATACAATTTGAGGACTTAACTCCTAATTTTTAAAAAGCAAAGTAAGCAACCAGAAAAATGAGAGTCAAACTCACCAGTCCTGTCAAATTACCCTCTGTTGCACATTTTTCACAATTTGCTAATTTCGTTTTTTTTTTTTTTGAAAGATTTATTTATTTATTTGAAAGGCAGAGATACAGGAGCAGAAGAGATAGGGAGAGAGTTCTCCCATCTGTTGGTTCACTCCCCAAATGGCTGTAATGGCAGGGGCTGGGCCAGGCTGAAGCCAGGAGCCAGGAGCTTCCTCCAGGTCTCCCACTTGAGTGCAGAGGCCCAAGAACTTGGGTCATCTTCCACTGCTTTCCCAAGCACATTATCAGGGAGCTGGATCAGAAGTAAAGCATCCAAGACACAAACCAGCACCCATATGGGATGCTGGAACTGCAGGAAGAGGCTTAACCTTCAATACCACAGCACTGGCCCCTGTATCTTTGACTCAATTTCTTACTCTAGCTTTTAACCTATTACTGTGATAATATAGACAGGTTCATAAAGTGTTTTAATAATCTACAATCTTTTTTTAAGGATTTGTTTTATTTATTTGAAAGGTTACAGAGAGATAGAACCAAAGAGAGGTCTTTCATCTGCTGGTTCACTCCCCAGATGGCCATGACGGCCAGAGCAGAGCTGATCCGAAGCCAGGATCCAGCAACCAGGAGCTTCCTCCGGGTCTTCCATGTAGGAGCAATGGCCTAAGCACTTGGGCCATCTTCTACTGCTTTCCCAGGCCTTAGCAGAACTGGTTTGGAAGTGGAGAAGCCAGGGTTCGAACCAGCGCCCATATGGGATGCTGGAGCTGCAGGCCAGGGCTTTAACCCGGTTTGCCATAGCACTGGCCCCAATAACTGCAGTCTAACAAAAGATCGTGAATTGACCCACAACCTTTCTGGAGGAAGAATTCCCTGTGTATCATTGAAGGACAAATACATGGTTATGGCATGAACACCTCTGAAGATTAAAAATACTCAATGTTATAAGACAGGGGACTACAGAGGTTTCAGCCTAGCAAGTCAAAGTTCAAAAACAAGATGCCTTACTTAGATAGGTGTTTGTATGCCCAGGTTTGTAGTAGCATTAAGGTGAAAATATCTCAAATGCCCCTTGATGGATGAATGAGTAAACAAAATTCAGTATGAATTTACAACAGAATAATACTTGGCCTTAAAAAAGGAATAAAATTTTGATACATGATACAGCATGAAGAACTTTGAAGATATTATACCAAGTAGAATATGAAATTCACAAAATGATAAATATTGTATGATTCCATTTGTATGAATTCTCTAGAGTAGTCAGATTCATACATATGGACAGTAGCATGGTGATTTCAAGAGAGTAGGGGAAGAAATGAATAAGGAGTTATTGTTTAATGGATGCAGAGTTTCAACTTGGGAAGAAAAAAATTGGAGAGTGATTATGATAATGGTTGCACAGCAGAGCAAATATAATTAATTTCGCTAAACTGTGCCCTTGAAATGGTTTAAATGAGAAATGTTATATTGTGTGTATTTTGCTAAAATCAGATGAAAGCAAAGTAAGATGCTAGGTGTTATGGAAGAAATGGGGAGTCTGTGAGCAACTTTCTGCCCCATCTATGCCCCTGAGTGCCTGACTTCTTTGTGTTCCTGGCCGCTTTCTTGTTACACATCTATTTGGGGTAGATAATCTCTTCCAGAGTATTGCCTATAAGGAAGCTGGGTGTGCTTTGCTCATAGCCTTATCTCAAGGGCTGCCATCAGGTCTAGTAATCCTAACATGGTTGTGCCCAGGAGTCATAACCTTCTGATTCCAGAATCATGGCTGTTCAACTGAGATTCCAGTGCCTGGGGGTTGTATGCCCTGCAGGGTTCTCCCATCATCCTTCCAACTCACAGGGGCGCTGAAAACACATATATTAGCCTGGAAACTTTCCTGTAGTAGGGTACTTTAGAAAGTTCATGGAAGTTGGAATCAAAACATTCATTTATTTTATTGCAAAAAAAATAAGTAGCTTTTTTATAATACACAGTTTCCATGACCTCTTGGAAGACTTTTTGTGCCTAGATTTCAAAATAATTTTACATCAATATAGACTTATCAGGACCGGCACTGTGGCATAGCAAGTAAAGCTGCTACCTGCAATGCTTGTGTTCCATATGGGTGCCAGTTTGAGTCCTGGCTACTCCACTTTCGATCCAGCTCTTCCTATGGCCTGGGAAAGCAGTAGAAGATGGCCCAGATCCTTTCCCTGTTGGAGACTTGGAAAAGGCTCCAGGCTCCTGGCTTTGGATCAGCTCAGCTCTGGGCTTTGCAGCAATTTGGAGAGTGAACCAGCTGATGGAAGACTTTCTCTCTCTCTCTCTCTCACTCTCTCTCTCTCTCTGCCTCTGCTTTTCAAATAAATAAATAAATCTATAAAAGATAAACTTACTTTTTAATTCCATTTTTCCTTGAACTTCTTAAACTACCTTCATATTTGCTGGTTTTGTGTGTGTGTGTGTGTGTGTGTGTGTGTGTGTGGCACATCTTTCCCTGTCTTGTTTCCCCTTTTATTTCCAAATTATAGTTTAAAAAATTAAGATACAAATGCTGTCCCTAGGTAGTGAAATGCGCTTTGTTATAATTACTATTCTATATGTGTAAGGACCTTGTGCATGCTTGAAATTTACCAGAAATACCCTGGGATTTGATTATAATATTCACTTTAATTCAGTTGACTCATATTATGTATTAAAATTTGATTAATTATGAACAATAGAAGTTAGACTACTATGGTTCCCTGAAAAATGAGACTCACTGGTTCATTTTGAGAATAATTCAATTATATTTCTTATAATTGTTTAAGGCTTTATTTATTACCATTTTATTCTGCTCTTTTACTTCCCAAATAACTGCAACATCCAGGGCTGGGCCAGGCCAAACCAGGAGTCAGGAACTCAATCCAGGTTTCCCGTGTGTGTGACAGGGACCTAACTACTTCAGCCACCAGTTACCTCCCAGGGTAGACATTAACAGAAAGCTAGAATAGGAAGTGGAATTAGGATTTGAACCCACACACTCTAATATGGGATGTGGATGTCCCAAGTGGTGACTTAACCACTGTGCCAAACACTCATCTCAGTTGTCTTCCTTTTAAATCCCATGTGTATCATAAACGAAGTAAACAGAGATTGTTAAAATGAAATAATATACAAAAGGATTTTAATTCAAAATATACCAACATAGTAATAAAATAAACACACTTGGATGTATACTGTTTGGTGGTTAGATTTAAAAATTAGAATTACCTTGATAGTTGCCCTCATCCTCTCTCTTGAATGACAAGATAATTTCCTCTTCTGAACAATAGGATAATTTTCTCTCCTGGTGTTCTTCTAACCTCTCTGAGGACCTATCCATAGCCTCTTTGCTGTAACTTCTTAGTACTATATTGTTTTGCTCACTGCTCTTGTCATTTCTCATAGCATTCCTTTCATGATTTCAAGTTGTACCCAGTTGCTGCTGGGTTTTTTTTTTTTTTTTTTTTTTGGTTTCAACCATTTTGTCCTTTCCAATCCTGGATACCCAGCTGTCAGTGCTTCCACATCTTAGAGAGAATTAAACTTTAAAACCCATCCTCTTCCTGCTAATTGCTCACTCTTCTGGTATTCCCTGTTCTTCTCTGGCTAGAAATTCCTTACAATCCTCACAACAGCAATTGCAATACCTAATGCTATTACATGTTTACTATGTATTGGGCACTTTCATAAGTCGCTGTCCTGAAAACTAGACTTGGTTAGAGATGTAGAGATTCAGGCCGAGCAAAGTTAAGTAATTTCCTAAGAGCTCCAAAGGAAGGGACAGGTATTAAGATTATAGGGTTTGTATTTTCAGACTGGGCTTTACCAACCTCCTATCTAGTCATGAAGTCCTACATATCTAACTTTTTAATGTTTCTTCAGTTTATCTCAACTTTGCATTTCCTCCACTATAGCAGTTCAAGCCCTCATAATTTCACCTGGAATATCTCTCATTTTCCTTTAATTTTATCTCACATTCATTCTCTCTACTGCCACCTTGTCCTCCTCCCTCTCTCCCAGTCTCTCCCTCCCTCTTTTCCTCCTTCAGAGTGATTTTAAAAGAAAAAACTAATCGTCTCTCTCTCATGCATAAACTTTGTCATAGACTCCACCTTGCCTCTGCAGTCAAACCCAAACTTCCTAGCTTTTCATAATTGGGTTCTTGAATTTGTGCCCAAGGTTTTGTGTCACCATATTCCTGTTGACTTCTTACACATCACTTTCAACTATTGCAAGCTGTTTGAAGTTGTCCATGGGTTATACCTTCCTATCTTTGTATGTGGCTTTGCATACACATTCTCCTCTGCCTAGAATTCCCTCCTGCTCCAGCTGATACCATCATTGTTCCAGACTCAGCCAGAATGCAACCCTTCTTCAAGGCTGCTTGAGAAATAGGCAAATCTTTGGGGACGGTTGTTTGAGATGGGGACCACTGGAAAGAATTCCCTGATTTGCAGTCTTTTCTCCTGAGGTATTCGCAGCATTTTCCTCACATTTTCTCTATCATTCCTTAGTTAATTACATCTGAAGTCAATACCTACAGAAATACAAACACACCTCAGTCTTTCCTTTTCTCTTATCACTTCCCACTTAGCCATGAAGGTGATTTTTCATTCGTTCTTCCTTTCTCCCATTCCATCATACCTTTTCATCTGAGAGCAACAGGACAATTCCAGTTATGGTCCACATATGCAAGTCAGCATTTGTATTCAAGAAAAGAAACTCTAAATTATTGAAAAGTGACATGGGTACTGTATACCAATAGCATACTTCAGTGATGTGCTTTAAAAATTTGTAGAAGATCCTGTCAGATCTTCACAGTATTTCTCTGATTTGTCTCAATACAATTTTCTCTTCCTCATATACTACCATTAAAAAATAAATGAATATATTTCCTATTAGTTTTTAATTATTACTAATATGAGGTACACTTTGTTTCAACTATATCTTTAATTAAAAGTATTTATAGTGATTCAACTAGAACATGGATTACACAGATTTTTATGATTTGACCTGGAAACTAATGACCATGTGCAAGAGTGTTTTTGTGGGTAAATCCTTCTTCCAAATTTTTAAATATCTGCTTTCCCAACTTACAGATAAAACCTTCCTGGAAACTGTGGCCTTCTTAATTAAAAATTGTTGAAGTTTTATTGCATATTTAAGGAACACTTAAAATGTTTTCCCTAAATGTGCTTGGGGAACAATGAATATGGCATGAAACATGCCTGTGTGTTTTAGAGTCAGGGAGATCTGAGTTTGAATTTCACTGCCACCAATTATTTTTTCTGTGTTAATGAATTCATCATATAAGCTTCCTGAACTTCAGTTACCTCACCTGTAAAATAAAGATTAAATCTTCATACATACATACTGCATCTGCTCCATTAGCAAATCATGTCCACTCTGTCCTCCAAATATATTCAGAATCCTGCAATTTCTCATTACCCATGTGCTAACAATCCGGTCCCAGTCATCATTAATTACCCTTGCTTAGATTATTGCAATTCCCATTCCTATTTGGTTGCCCTCCTCCTGCCTCCAGGAGTTGGCACTCAGAGTATGTATTCTAAAAATCTAGTCAGTCACACCAGTTCCTCAAAAGTCTGTAAAAACCCCCTTTCACTCAGATAAAAGTCAACATCCTTACTATATCCTGTAAGACCTTACAGTTTTAAAAAATATTTATATATTTATTGTTTTGGGGGATGGAGAGGGGAAAGAGAGAACTCAACCCAACAGGACAGGGCCAGGTTGAAGCTGGGAGCCAGGAACTCAACGCAGGTCTCCCACAGGAAGGCAGGAACCCAATTTCTTGAACCATTGCTGTTTCCCACTAACAGCAAGCTGGAGTCAAAGCCAGAGCTGAGAAACAAACCCACGCACTCCCATGTGGGACATAAGCATCCCATCAGACATCTTTTTATTTTATTTTATTTTATTTTCTTATTTAGAATATAAATTTCCAAGGTACAACTTGTGGATTGCAATGGCTTCCTCACCCGTACCTCCCCTCCCCCCTGCTACCCTTCCCCCTTCCCCACTCCCTCTCCCCTTTCATTTCCATTCAGATTCATTTTCAATTCTCTTTGTATACAGGAGTTCAGTTTAGTATGTGTTAAGAAAAGATTTTAAACCATTTGCCCTCACATAGCATCCTAGAGTGAAGTATACTCTTTGAGTACTAGTTGTAGCTTTAAATCACGTTGTTAATGCTGGCCTAAACACCTGTCCTCTGGTGCTACATTTATTTGTTTTTTAAGATTTATTTATTTATTTGAAAGACGGAGTTACAGAGAGGCAGAGGCAGAGAGAGAGGTCTTCCATCTGCTGGTTCACTCCCCAGATGGCAGCAATGACTGGAGCTGGGCCTATCCAAAGCTAGGAGCCAGGAGCTTCCTCTGGGTCTCCCACATGGGTACAGGGGGCCCAAGGACCCAGGGCATCTTCTACTGCCCTCTCAGGCCATAGCAGAGAGCTGGCTTGGAAATGGAGCAGTCAGGACTCCAACTGGCACCCATATGGGACACTAGCACTGCAGGAGGCTTTACTGGCTATTCCACAGCGTCAACCCTGGTTCTACATATTTTGATTCTTGTCTCTAGGTTCAGACCCCCAACCACACACCCTCTCTGATCTTAGTGTTTTCTCTCTCACTCATTTCAGTACTCCAGATATATCCTGAGCCTTTACACTTTCTGTTTGTTATGCCGGGAATGTTTTATGTACATCAAAGTCTTACTCCAGTACTTACCGCAGCTCTGACCCAAATAGTCCCTTCTCAGTAAAGCCTTCCCTATTGCCCATTCTAAAATTTCCAGCAGCATACTTAGAATATACAAAGATGAAATATTTATTCTACCTATGGGTGATCTTTACTTTTCATCACTATATATCTCTTTCTTCCAAAATGTCAGTCTTAGTGTGGGTCACATTTTTCCTAGCTACAGCAAATCAAGGGCATATGAAAACTTGTACTGATTTTGGTGTGCATGGGGATGTGTGTGTGTGTGTATGTGTGTGTGTATTTATGTGTGTTTGCATGTGCATGTGTGTACCTGCATGTCAAGGTGTTAGGGTTGCCAGATAAGATACAGGTCATTCAGTTAAACTTGAATTCTGTACACAGAATGTTAGTGTAAACATTTTTGGTATATAAAATTTTACTATAAACTTATTCGTTGTTTATCTGAATCTCTAATGAGAAGTGTGCTCTATTTTTATTTTGCTAAATCTGACTGCCTTACAAGGGATACTGGTAAATCTCTGTGTGATACTTTGGCCTGTGATGCAGAAACACCAGGGGATGACACCTGCAATTCTTAGTTACAGTGGTCAGCTCCACTGAAAGGAGGTGGGTTTCTGCTTGCTTCCTGTCATTCCCCTGCTGCCCTCTGCAGCAACAAATGACATAGTCACAGAGCCCTCATTGTAGACAAAGCCTAATGGAAAATAACCAGGGTTACCACTCCTGGATTTTGTTCTTCAGAAAATGGGCATATCACTATTTAACTTCATAATGAAATGTTATCTGTGAAGTTCAGTACACTTTATAAGAACGGGTTGACAATATTTGATTATTTGACATAAAAGGGATGTCAAAGGCTGTCTTAGCTACTCTTTTTTTCAAACTGATAACCAGCCTGATGCTAGAGAGAGCGACAGATTTGCCAGGACTACATTCCAGGTGAGCCACAGCTGGAATTTTGGTCCCTTGACTCCAGGCTCAACTGCTTCTCCTACGTAGAGTTTCTCTGACAATGTCACCTGTCTAATCCCTGTCAAAACATATTAGAATGCCCTTTCTTGCAGTGGCAGGGTAGAATCAATTTTATTTTCTATGTGTAGCACCTTGACCAAGATTATTTGAATGTATGGATGTAACGTGATAATTTGGTGCACCATGTCATATAAACATTTCCATCCAACTGATCATTTTATTTTTAATCTTAAATTCATAAATAGTCAGAACTTTATTTCCAATCAATAAACTAGTCTGATTATGCAAAGCTCAAGTAAAAGTATATCATAAGAAATCAAACAATATAATGCTCATGTTTAGGGGATGGAAATGATACTTGTCTTACTCCCATATTTGTTTGCATCTCCCCCTACCTCCATCCCCGCCATATCCTGACACCCTTGTATTAACATTCTTATGCACTGAGTCAATGAGTAATAGAAAGGACTTTGAACTGGAGACTCAGAGAATCCAGATTCTGTTTTCTGCCTTTATAACTTGGTAACCTCTGGCACGAAGTGTGACTTGGCCTCAGTTTTCTCATCATGCAACACAAGAACATTGTACTGTGTGCTTTCATGGCGCTCTCAGAGTTCTAAAGTTGCTTGCCTTGATATCACACACAGGCTTTCCAAATTCATCATAATGCTGGATCGTAGTGTTTAGTTCTTTATTCTGTCCCTATTAATGGAGCAAAAGTCTGTATTCCGAGAACAGCTGATTTTCACTTAAAATACTTGGGAACAAGACACCAAAATATCGTATGCTTCCTATGACTCTCCTGTACATGAATCTATTATTTACTTTCTTCTGAAATGTCCTGATATTTCTTGATACTGCTTAGTTGAATCTGAGTTGTATAAGTTATTTCTCACTTTGAAATTTCTTGGTTTCGTGCTGAAATAACTTCTAAGATTTCAAAAAGTTCATCTTGATTTTAATAGTTTAAAATTTTTTTAAGATTTTCTGAATACTATCCAACTTGCTCTCTGTATATCATTTTATGATTTTATTACCTCAATTATGTCCACAGCATTCTTAATTGTTTTGTATATACTCATGTAGTAGGGCATTATCCACTTCACCAATTTAATGCCCCTTTTTTGGGCTGTCCCTCATTCTGCAGTTTAGCATACATTATGCATGTTGCCTTTATATACTTTTAAAGCAAAGATGAGACTTAAATATGTGAAACACACCTCTAATTCACTCCAGTCCTGTCTTTGTAACTTCTATCAAAGTAATAAATTTCACTGTAGTCCTATAATCATTGAAAAACATTAGCTTATGAAAATATGCATTGGGTAGTACCTTATAGTAATATAAACTTAAAGTATTATCTCAATGTCACATCAAAATTCATCCATTCAGCAGAGGTTTAACGAATGTCTTCTAGGTGTGTTAATTTTGAAAATGGATTTCACAGGAAAGAAGGCTTAGAGGAAATTACCAGAGGACACAGATTTCCAATTTTAAACTGATTTATTCATCAGAAAATGTTACTAAGAGACAATTACTTATTCATACACATAGTCCTCTTCTTGCATAGATACTTCAAAATTACCATAATTAATTCAGAGTCCCAACTCTGGCCCGTGCAAAGTAAAGTGACTATTTCAGTAGAAGTCATAATGGTAATCCTGATGAAATCCATTATCAACTTCATAAAAACCAAATCCTCTCTGCTTGCTCAATATCTTTGTGATGATCTATTTTATCAATCAATAGCTTTCTGGGCCAGGTTTTGTTTGTTTGATCTCTTAAAAAAAAAACAACATAATTTTTTATCCAGAGTTTTCATGCTAGCTTCCATTTGGTGTTTTAGGGTCATCTGCTGACCTGTTAGAACCATCTGATAGGGACTCAGTAGCCATGTCAGTTTCTGGGACACTGTTTTTGTAACCATCCCTTTTTTTTTTTCATTCTTATGTTTGACTGGTACATCAAAATGGGTTCCATTGTTAGGTAACTGTTAACATTAATTTATTTATTTAATTAAATTGTTAGACCATCTACTCTGTGCTAGGGAAGTACAGGAGTGACAAAGATACCCCTAGCAACCTCCATTTCAAAATACCATATTCTCTTGTAGGCATTTGGCCCAGCAGTTAAGATGCCACTTGGAATGCTGGAGTACCACATCCAAGTGTCTGTATTTGAGTTCTGGCTCTGGTCTCCATTCTAGCTTCCTGCTAGTGCACATTTTGAGAGAACTGGATTGGCCCTTGTTCAGGTGTTGATGACATTTGAAAAATGAACCAGCAGATGGGAACTCACTGTTGAGTCTCTGGGAAGACATTTGTATTCCCATCAAGCTACAGGAATACCTTAGGTGAAAATGCATCCAGAGGGGCAGTTTTGACCTAATCATTATCTTTTTTGGTCCACCCTTTGGATATTCTTATTTTATTTTCTTTTTACTACTTTTTGATGATAAATATTTAGAAGCCTTTAAAAGTTAAAAAGTGTTTAGGGATGCTGGTTGCCCCTTGTTAACACAATTATCTAGCTGTTCTATATCTTGTTTGTGTGAAGGAAGCCTTGATTTTCCATTTCAAAAATCAACTACCTTTTCTCCATGAACCATTTTGAATATTACAATGTAAAGTGAATTTTTATTCATCCATGTGACAGATACTTATCAATGCTGTGTGCTAGCATTGCCTGGATGCAAAAGTGAGTCATTCTGAACATTTTTCTTAAGAACTTCATTACTTGGTCCTATTCACTGACCAGCACTGCACTTGTTATTTGTATCCCTCTCTTAATTCATGTGTATTTCTCGTATTGAACATTTACTCTTCTTATTTCTATTTTCTTAGCATTCTATGCAAAGGAACTCAGTTTTGGGTTGTGCAAATCTTTTTTTTTCAAAGCTGAAGCAGATGATTAAAACATCCTTCACATCATATACATTTTATCCTCAAGAACATTTCTATTTATTTGTTTTAACACCATCTAAATATAGATCTTGTTTCTCTTCTCTTATTCCAGAAGATACTGGAGAGATAAACACTTCTTGGACAGCTGACACTTTAAGGCAGGGAAAACTTTTCTTTCATGTGTGTTTGAGTTTGTCTCTAGGACCATCTTGCTAAAGTCCCTGAATTTGTCTATTGACTGCTTTCTGAATTGTCCTGCAATTCCAATTTAGTATCAGCTCAGTCTTCCAGTCTGAATCTATATCTGTCCTTGTGCCAACTTATTAAGTAGCCTTCTAGTTATTTAAATTTTCCATATTGTGTTATCAGAGGTTCTTCTTTATTTCCCCTTTTTCCTGTGAATTCTTGTGTTTGGGTAGAAGTCAGTCACTTCTATGATTAAGGAACGCAGAGACTGCCTTAGGATTTACCTCTTGCCTTTCTTAATCTCTTTGTTCCATGCTCTCTGTTCTATACTCTGGTCACATACAGTGAGTGATTAGGTTAAGAGGAGAAAGATAATTCAGCCCAGATTTTACATGTCCACTTGTTTGGAACATTTCAAACCTGTCAGCATATCTTCCAGTCTGCAGTGTCTTCCTGATGCAGGCATTCCAACAGAAAAAAATTACTGTTAACCTTGTAAAACACAAATATACTTAAACACATATATCTGATCAGACATATTAGATAACACCTGCTTCCATTTCCTTAATGTTTCTCAATCCACATCTAGCTTAATATTCAGCACATTCTTTAAAGGAGATCCCAAATGCTATTTGTTCCATGAAGGGATCCTTAGTATATGTGTATCTCCTCTGTTTTATTTTTTCATTGATTTATTCTTTCTATACTTACATAATGTTCCTTTTTAATCCCTAATAATTCTTTAGGCTTTAGATTTTATTTTGTCTGATATTGGTACTGTTACATTTTCATATTCTTATTTTATTTATTTACTTGTTTGCTTGTCTATTTACAGTTAATATTTCATTAGTAGGTTTTAAAAGGTTCTTTTTATTGCTTGCCTTCCTGTATAATTTTACTTTAGGCATATCTCTTAGCTATTCTTTTTTCTTTTTAATCTAAATGCCAAGGAAAATATAATCCATTTATATTTATTGTTATTTCTGATCTATTTTTACCTTTTTCTACTTTCAAATCCCAATTTTAACCTTTACTATTTGAAATATACACACATACATAAAGTTCTGTAAATGTTAGATTTCTTAGTCTGAGTCTGGAAATGTCTTTTTTGTTATGTTTTCATTCTAGAATAGTAGTATACCCAGAAATATAATTTTAGATTGACAACTACTTTTCATCAATATATAATGTTTGAAATGGTACACAGTGAATGCCTTTGCTACTATCATCACCATAACCATTACTAGAATCTATTTAGAACAACCTTTTTTTAACTTTTATTTAGAATATAAATTTCCAAGGTACATCTTATGGATTACAATGATTCCCCCCCCCATAACTTTCCTCCCACCCGTAACCCTCCCCCTTTACCCACTCCCTCTCCCCTTTCATTTGCATCAAGATTCATTTTCAATTCTCTTTGTATACAGAAGATCAATTTAGTATCTGTTAAGTAAAGATTTCAACAGTTTGCTCCCACATAGAAACACAAAGTGAGAAATACTGTTTGAGTACTAGTTATAGCATTAAGCTACAATGTACAACACATTAAGGACAGAAGTCCTACATGATATTTTTTTTTAAAAAAATGATTAATTTTCTATGCAATTTCCAGTTTAACACCAAGGTTTTTTTTTTTTTTTCATTTTCGATTATCTTTGTATACAGAAGATCGATTCAGTATATATATTCAGTATATATATATATATATATATATATATACACTAAGTAAAGATTTCATCAGTATGCACCCACACAGAAACACAAGGTGTAAAAATACTGTTTCAGTACTAGTTATAGCATTACTGCATATTGGACAACACATTAAGGACAGATTCCACATGAGACGTAAGTACACAGTGACTCCTGTTGTTGATTTAACAATTTGACACTCTTGTTTATGGCGTCACTAATCTCCCTAGGCTCTAGTCATGAGTTGCCGAGGCTATGGAAGCCTTTAGGGTTCGCCACCTTTGATCTTATTCTGACAGGGTCATAGTCAAAGTGGAAGTTCTCTCCTCCCTTCAGAGAAAGGTACCTCCTTCTTTGATGGCCCCGTTCTTTCCACTGGGATCTCACTCACAGAGATCTTTCATTTTGGTCTTCTTTTTTTTTTTTCCCCAGAGTACCTTGGCTTTTCATGCCTAAAATACTCTCATGTGCTCTTGAGCCAGATCCAAATGCTTTAAGGGCTGATTCTGAGGCCAGAGTGTTATTTAGGACATCTGCCATTCTATGAGTCTGCTGTGTTTCCCACTTCCCATGTTGGATCGTTCTCTCCCTTTTTCATTCTATCAGTTAGTATTAGCAGACACTCGTCTTGTTTGTGTGATCAACTTGACCCTTAGACCTATCAGTATGATCAATTGTGAGCTGAAATTGATCACTTGAACTAGTGAGATGGCATTGATACCTGCCACCTTGATGGGCTTGTATTGGAGTCCCCTGGCACGTTTCTAACTCCATCGTTTGGGGCAAGTCCGAATAAGCATGCCCCAAATTGTACATCTCCTCCCTCTCTTATTCCCACTCTTATATTTAACAGGGATCACTTAGAACAACTTTTATTTGCTTCCTTTTTGATCATCTCCAATCTTACCTTAGGTAAACTTTGTTCTCTCTACTGGACTGAAACTATAAAACTTATTGCTATTACTTTATTAGTTACCAACATTTTTGTTCATTTAATATTTTTCATTTACATATAGTAGCATTAACTTATCTCAGTACAATTCTCTGAGTTTTAACCCATGCAGACATTTTTGTAACAGCAGCACAGTCAGGATTCTGAACAATTCCAAATGCTCACAGAATTTGCTCATGCTGATCCTTGTTCTTACTCCTAAATAATGGCAATTACCAATCACTTTAAATTTTCTTTTCATCTATATAAATCAGCTTCTTTGATATGGTGTAAGGCTTTTGAGATCAATCCATGTGAAGAGCTATCTTTTTTGTCTTAATAATATAAATTTCTATCTTAACTGAAGTTATTTATTAAGTCTATGCTCTTTTTTACAAAGATTTGTTTATTTATTTGAATGGCAGAGTTACAGAACATCAGAGGCAGAGAGAGAGAGAGAGAGAGAGAGAGAGAGAGAGAGAGGTCTTCCATCTTCTGGTTCACTCCCCAAATGGCTGCAATTGCCAGAGCTGGGCTGATCCAGAACCAGTCCAGGAGCTTCTTCTCAGTCTCCCATGCAGGTGTGTTGGCCCAAGTCCTTGGGCCATCTTCTTCTGCTTTCCCAGGCCATTGAGAGAGCTGGATTGGAAGTGGAACAGCCGGGACTTGAACCGATGCCTATATGGGATTCTGGTGCTGCAGGCAGTGGCTTTACCCACTACACAATAGTGCTGGCCCCAAATCTGCACTCCTTTAAAACAAAAAAGATTTTAGCTATCTGCAACTGGGGTGAGGTGAAACCTCATTGTGGTTTTGATTTGCATTTCCCTGATTGCTAGTGATCTTGAACATTTTTTCATGTGCCTGTTGGCCATTTGGATTTCCTCTTTGGAAAAATGTCTATTGAGGTCCTTGGCCCATCTCTTAAGTGGGTTGTTTGTTTTGATGTTTTGGAGTTTCTTGATCTCATTGTAGATTCTGGTTATTAATCCTTTATCTGTAGCATAGGTTGCAAATATTTTTTCCCATTCTGTTGGTTGCCTCTTCACTTTCCTGACTGTTTCTTTTGCAGTACAGAAGCTTCTCAATTTGATGCAATCCCAAATGTTAATTTTGGCTTTGACTGCCTGTGCCTCCAGGGTCTTTTCCAAGAAGTCTTTGCTGGTGCCAATATCTTGCAGGGTTTCTCCAATGTTCTCTAATAATTTGATGGTGTCGGGTATTAGATTTAGGTCTTTAATCCATGTTAAGTGGATTTTTGTGCAAGGTGTAAGGTAGGGGTCTTGCTTCATGCTTCTGCACATGGAAATCCAGTTTTTCCAGCACCATTTATTGAATAGACTGTCCTTGCTCCAAAAATTGGTTTTAGATCCTTGATCAAATATAAGTTGGCTGTAGATGTTTGGGTTGATTTCTGATGTTTCTATTCTGTTCCATTGGTCTATCCATCTGTTTCTGTACCAGTTCCATGCTGTTTTGATTACAATTGCCCTGTAGTATGTCCTGAAATCTGGTATTGTGATGCCTCTGGCTTTGTTTTGTTGTACAAGATTGCTTTAGCTATTTGAGGTCTCTTGCATCTCCATATGAATTTCAGCATCATTTTTTCTAGATCTGTGAAGAATGTCTTTGGTATCTTGATTGCTATTGCATTGAATCTATAAATTGCTTTTGGGAGAATGGACATTTTGATGATGTTGATTCTTCCAATCCATGAGCATGGAAGATTTTTCCATTTTTTGTTATCCTCTTCTATTTCTTTCTTTAAGATTTTGTAATTTTCATTGTAGAGATGCTAATACCTGCTTATGTAAAAGTAGCCATTCTAATTAGGATGAGGTATTTGTTTGGCCATTTGTATTTCATTCCTTAAAAAATATCTGCTCAGGGCCGGCGCCGTGGCTCACTTGCTTAATCCTCCTCCTTGTGGCACTTGCATCTCATATGGGCACTGGGTTCTAGTCCCAGTTGCTCCTCTTCCAATCCAGCTCTCTGCTGTGGCCCGGGAAGGCAGTGGATGAGGGCCCAAGTGCTTGGGCCCCTGCACCCACATGGGAGAACAGGAGGAGGCACCTGGCTCCTGGCTTTGGATTGGCATGGTTCTGGCTGTGGTGGCCATTTGGGGGGTGAACCAACGGAAGGAAGACCTTTTTCTCTGTCTCTCTCTTTCACTGTTTAACTTTATCTGTCAAATAAATTAAAAAAAGAGAGAGAGATGATTTGATTGTGAGCCCCCATGTGTTCATCTGTTGGAAGTTTGGTCCTCAGTGTGGAGATTTGGGGGTTGGTGAAACCTTTACGAGATATGGCTTGGTGCAAAACAATTAGTTCATTGAGGTTTCTACCCTTATTAGTAATTAACAAAGTTCTCATGAGATCTCATTTCCTTCAAGAAGGGAAGTTAAAAAAAAGACTTGCCCTCTCCCCTGTCTGACCTCTGTGTGACCTCTCCTTGCATGTGTTCTTTCCAATGATGCTGTGTGATGCTGCTGCCATGTTCTTGAATCTTCAAAACTGTGAGCTAATAGACTTCTGGTAAATCACTCAGCCTCTAGTACTTTGTTATAGCAACAGAAAATAGACTACCATGTGAATGACCTTGTAGAACAGGGCCCAGCTCATTCCACCATTCCATCAATTCCTTTCCAGGAATCAGATCTTTAAATGGAGCTATCGTTCACCCTCTGTATCGCCCAGGCCACCATCTACCTACCACCTAGTACCCATGATTGACACCAGCTGAAGCTGAAGAATCCTTCAGCTGAGTTCTGCCCAAATCCCTGAACCACAAAATTATAGATTATGATGAAATTGTAATTGATTTAAGCCACTGAAGTGCTAGATATTATACTACCTAGCAATAGGTAACAGAAATATGGCCTTATCTTGCATGTGGTCTCCTGTCCCATTCCTCCACATTCCCTGTTTATGTACATTTTATGATAATTGGTTTTGGACTGCTTTGCTAAATTTCTCCATTCTCTAGTCAAAAACTAGACATTATAAGTGCTCTCTGCTGGTGATACTCAAAAGTAATGCACAAAGGAGTCACTGAGCCATAATCAGGTTGGGTCGGGTCTTGACTTTTGTGCAATGTCTCCAGCGTCTCCCTTCTCTCTGCAGAGCCACAGGAAATCTTTAGAATGAAAACACAATGGGATCCCTGAAAGTAGAGCCTATGAAAGTATGGGGCCCCACTAAGACTTGACCCCCAGGAGTGTCTCATTCTCATACTAGTCCTTCTCGACCTCCAGCAATTCTTTGACAGTCCCGTAAGTGTGCCTGCCAGCTTAAGGCTTCAGAGGCTTTTATTCTAGGCAGGAAGCTCTAGGCTGTGTTTCATTGGATGTTCCTGTTTTCCTACATTTCATGGTCTTGCTTTCCCATGCAACTTTAGTTATTTGATAGGTCCAAGAAAAGTTAGTTATTTTTAATTTACCCAAATTTTCCTTGTAAGGATGGTAGCGTTGGCTTGCAAACATTTTGCATATCGGAACTCAAACCAAAAGTTGGTCATAGCTTTTTTATTTTAAATTTGTTAGTATTAAAAGTTTGGATAAGTGGCTGGCACTGCGGCTCAATAGGCTAGTCCTCTGCCTGCGGCGCTGGCACACCAGGTTCTAGTTCCGGTCGGAGTGCCAGATTCTGTCCTGGTTGCTTCTCTTCCAGTCCAGCTCTCTTCTGTGGCCCGGGAGTGCAGTGGAGGATGGCCCAAGTGCTTGGGCACCTGCACCCACATGGGAGACCAGGAGAAGCACCTGGCTCCTGGCTTTGGATCAGCACGGTGTGCTGGTCGCAGGACACCAGCCCCAGCAGCCATTGGGGGGTGAACCAATGGAAAAGGAAGACCTTTCTCTCTGTCTTTCTCTCTCACTGTCCACTCTGCCTGTCAAAAAAAAAAAAAAAGTTTGGACAAGGATACAGAGCCTCAAAATGTGAAATTACAATGTTCCCTTGATCCCAAATGCTACTTTCTTTATAATTCCTTTACAATATGCAAAGTAGGATTTTTGTTAGATTTTTTTAAGATTTATTTTATTTATTTGAAAGGCAGAGTTACAAAGAGAGAGAGAGAGAGAGAGGGAGAAAGAGAGAGAGATCTTCCATCCACTAGTTCACTCCCCAAATGGTTACAACAGCCAAGTTGGGCTAAGCCTAAGCCAAGAGCCTAGAATTCTATCCAGGTTTCCTACATGGGTGTCATGGGCCCCAAAACTTGGGACATCTCCTGCTGCTTTCCCAGGTGCATTAGCAGGGAGGTGGATCACAAATGGTGGAGCCAGAACTCGAGCCAGTGCTCATATGGGATGCCAGCATTCTAGGAGGCCTGCTGTGCCACCAAACTGACCCCTTATTATGTTTCATTGGTCTAATATACCTACATAGACCCATTCTGAGGTGTAGCAGGTGAAGTCATCATCTATGATGCTGGCATCCTTATGGGTGCAGGTGATGTCCTGGCTGCTCCACTTCCAAACCAGCTCCCTTCTAATGGTCTGGTAAAGGCAATGAAAGATGGCCTAAGGTCTTGGGCCCCTGCAATCCATATGGGAAACCCAGATGAAGCTCCTGGCTCCTGGCTTTGGCCTGGCCCAGTGCTGGCTATTCTGGCCATCTGGGGTGTGAATAGAGGATGGAAGATTCTCTCTCTCTCTCTCTCTCTCCCTCCCTCTCTCTCTCTCTCTCTCTTTCTTTTTCTCTCAATCTCTCCCCTCCTCTGTCTCTCCCCCTCTTCTGTTACTCTTTCGAATAAATAAATAAATATTTAAAAAAATATAAACATAGAAGTGTCGGCACTGCAGTGCAGCAGGTTAATGCCCTGGCCTGATGCGCCAGCATCCCATATGGATGCCAGTTCGAGACCGGGCTGCTTCACTTCTGATCCAGCTCTCTGCAATGCCCTGGGAAAGCAGAAGAAGATGGCCCAAGTCCTTGGGCCCCTGTACCTGTGTGGGAGACCTGGAAGAAGCTCCTGGCTCCTGGCTTCAGATCGGCACAGCTCCAGCCGTTGCGGCCAACTGGGGAGTGGACCATCAGATGGAAGACCTCTTTCTCTTTCTCTCTCTCTTTCTCTGCCTCTCCTCTCTCTGTGTAACTTTGACTTTTAAATATATAAATAAATTAAAAAATACGTACACACAGAAACATACCAGAATTATGTGTACAAAAGAATGGATAGAATGGAACTGAGAGTCACCTGTGCAACAAGCACCCAGATTAACAAACGGAACATCAACATCTTCCCAACATTTCTCACTCTTTCAACTTTACTAATTACTGCTGATTCCCAAAAGATAACTGCTATTCTGACTTTTTATAGCATAAACTAGTTTGGCTTGTTTTAGAATTTTATATAAATGGAATCATACCATATGTGCTCTTTCACATATGACTTTTTTGGTTGAATGTTGTGTTTTTTTAGATTCATCTACAATATTATGTGTCACTGTAGATCGTTTATTCTCATTGCCTATTGTGACAATTTATTTGTCCATTCTACAATGGATGAAGGTTTATGTAGTTTCCAGGGCTACTACAATATTCTAATGCATGATTTTTAGTGAACATATAGGAATATGTTTTTCTAAGCTATATGTGTAGCAGGTGTCTAGACTCTCATAGACGGAAACACATTTTCTGAAGTGGCTATACCTGGTCTCCCTTTAACTCCCACTTGCCTACCCTCTCTCACATCATGCCCTCATGAGCATTCAATATTTTGCATCTTTCCCCTTCCACTGTTCTGGGTATACAGTGGTATTTTGTTGTAGTTTTAATTTTCATTTCCCTTCTGAGTAATAAAATTCAACATCTTTTTATGTTTACTGGCCAGTTGGATGTGCCATTCATCATGATGAATATTTAATCAAGTAGATCTCCCTAAGTAGATGGGAAGTTCTTTCTAGGAAGGGCTCACACCAGTCAGTTTTGCATCTCTCAAACTTTGTCAGCATATCTTTCATCTGTTGTACTCATTGCCCAGTGTTACATAGGTACTTGCTTGACCAAATGAATGTATAGAACATACAGGGTTTTTAACTTCTGTATCCTAAGCTGCACCCACTAACTACCCTAAGTATTACTCCTAGAAAATTAGATATGCAAATTTTGGATTGTAAGAATTGTTTAAAATGGTAATAAGTATTTAGTGCCTGGTATATACTGCCATAAATTGGGTTCTGTATGAGACTGTTGGCAGAGGGTTTATGGGTGGATCAAAGATAATTCCTTCACTCAGACAGCATCTGGACCAGGTGCCAGCCTTTATATAAAGTGCTGGTTTTGAATAAAAAGACCTTGATGCCTGTTTCTCCCACCTTTCTGGTGCAATTGGATGGGGGTGGGGTCAGCAGAAAGCTGATATGTAGCTCTTTAATCATAATGAACATGGAAAACACTTTGAAATTTGGTCTTGAGAGATTTCTGCCTAGTAATTTTCTAGGGAGAGATAAAAAGAATTTTCACTGGCATTTTTTCAAAAGTCATATGCAGTGTGTTTTGAAACTGAAAACATCCAATTACTTGGTACCTAATTTCACACATATCCTGGCCACTCTCAAGTGTCAGTGTGGGTTTTATTGAAGGAGTCCTCTTCTCCACCTGACACAGCTTTATTATCCCCAGTGATAGCAGAACTGAGGCCCTGCCCTAAGAAGACACTCTTCCTGGCACTAACTATGACACCTGGACATTTCATTTTGCTTCAGACAGCTTCCTGTTTCCCCTCCCACATCTGTGAAAAACTCCTCTCTGGAATCACATAGTTTATGCAGCAGGCATTTACATAAAAAAAAAAGACTTTCATGCTTCGAACGGCCAGTTCCCCAAGGAAGAATATTGTAACTGTGAAGGTGATGGCACAAAGCCAATTTTTTTCATGGCACTTAGTGAGCAATCCTATTGTCCACTTCTTTATTATTTTAAACCAGTTCTTCATTCTGCTTTTCTCTTTTGATCAACATCTGCCTCTGCCCTAGAAAATGAGGTGAAAAATAAACTTTTCCATGGAGAAACTATATATGTTTAATATTTAGGGTCTAAATGTTAGCTGAGGTTTTTTTCTAATATTAGAAATGATTAAAAACATTTTACCCTAGTGAAAATGAGTTGCCATGTGTATTCGGTTTTATTAATTCTTGTGCTAGTTCCTTCCCTCTATACCCTGTAAAGTTATAAATATTTCCACGACCCCTGTTTCACTGAATCTTGTACCTGTTGACTCTTTTAAGATTCTTGGCTTCATGCACTTTCCCTGTTATAGTTAGGGGTCCCTGGGAAGGTTTCTACCACACCGTGAACTTGAACCTGTGCTAACAGCAACAGCATGGCAGTGTGATTTTCTTCCTCTTTCATCCTGGCTCTGGCTCCAGGGACTCTGCTGCTGTTGCCTCTGGTATCCACAGAAGAACGGTTTCTGTGGGGAGCCCCTACCTGCCCAGTGACTGTGAAGGCAGCCAAGGCTGAAACACTTAAGGCACCAAAGGGGATGTGTATTCTCCTCCAGAGGTGCCAGGGCACTAAAGTCATGCCCTGAGTCATGCCGAAGTAGGGAGAGGGCTTCTTTGTTCAGTTTAGTGTCAGCTGTTATCAAATAAGGCTGTAAGCAATGTATGCCCCAGTGTCTCCCTATGTTTACAATGAAGAAACTCTTTCATTTCCAGAGGTATGGTTGGCAGACATATGCCCCAACCCCACTCTGCAGTGAGAATCATTTACCCTTTCCAGGGACCAAGGCATTGCTCTTAGGGTAGGTTGTCTCTATAATCTTTTGCCTTGGTCCCCCTGCAGTGGTCACTGAGGGACTTACCCTCCAGTTCATCTGACATACATGTCTCTTGTCAGCCAGTCTTGCAGCTTCTGCAGGCTTTCTCTGGGACTCCGCCACCACTGTGGTGATGCCCCTGTCCACATGGCCATGCATTTGTAAGTTACCTATTCTTGCCAATAAATAGGACCATTTAGGAAAAATAGAGAACATTCCCAGTTATACAGTACACAAACAAATGAAGCTCAAATGTTGTATTTTGCGTTTGTAAGCCATTTTCTTGGTGTCTGAGATTCCAAATTCTTTTGTTATTTTCAAACTGGCTGCATCTGCTTTGTCTCGCTCCGTTTAAGTGCAAATACTCATATGGCATTGAGAATGAATCTTTGCTCCTCTACTCTGACCTGCCCTCCTTTGAAACCATATCTGTTACCCTATTTTCTTTGTGTCAGTGACAAGTTTTAATTTGGGGAGCATATTGAATGAGTGTTTTTCAAGAGACTGCCATGTGCAAGTACTGTAGTCAGATTTGCCTCAAAGTATATCCTTGAGTACAGCAGCAAAGGAAGCAGATGGTGAAATAGTGGTGGGTTAAGGTAGTGATATATAAAAAGTATGAAAGGAGCAGCTGTGAGGGGTAACAGGACTTATAGGTACAAAAAGTCTTCTTGCATTGGCTATTGGCAGAGGGAGCTGCCCACACATGAAGAAAGTCTATCTTTAGGAGGAAAAAATAGAGCCTTTATATTTTGGGGGTGTGTGGGGAGTTCCAGAGAGAGATCTAACAAGGATGTGTCAATAGTTCAGACAGTGCCTGAAGTTGGCATTGTTATCATTCCCTCTTGTCAATCAATATTCTGCTACCTTCTGTTTAGTGGTTCAGTTTGTTTCAGTTGGGTGGTTCAAGATTTCAATCAACTGCAACTAAGAGATATGATTTAAATACGTGTAATTACCAAGGATGATAATGCCAGAGTTGAGTGTTGATGAAGGAAAAGAGCATTACAGAAAGGGTAACCACTTTGAGCAAAGATTGGAAGGATATGTAAAAGATATGCAAATTATATTTAAATATGATGGTGAGGACATTCTTGGAGGGGACAGGGAAACTGCTGTAAGGATGACAGAGAATCATTTTCCCAAGAGATCAGGCAGAGAAATTTCAGGTTTTACACTGAAGACAATAATAAAATAATTCACGTTAGGAAGATAGCTTTTGTACTATAATCTTTCTTCCAAATAACCTGGAATGGAACAAAAATGAAAATAAGGAGAGAAGTTAGATAAGTAGTGGGTTACTGCAGTAAGACATGATGAAGAACTAAATTAAGGTAGTGGTCCTAAAGGGACAACTTGAAGAGAGAATAAAGAGGCAAAACCTCCAGGGGAGGTCCTGGCCTGCTCCATTGAGATGGAGAACTCAGGAGACAGCCAGTCTAGAGGGAAGATGAGGTGTACACCCACAGAGCCAGGGGACTCAGCAATCTTAAGTGACTGCCAGATGAACCTTAAAAAATAGTATTTTCCGTATATTTATCTATCTGTGGAAGAGATTTTACAGGGAGGATAGGTTTAGATTAGTTGATCTTTCAAATGTTTTCAAGTGATTTTTTTAAAAAAGGATTGATTATATGTCACTGCCAAGAAATCTACACAAATGTTCAAATTTCAGCCTTACTTCCTAGCTTTTCGAGTCTTCCATTTTAATTTGTCCTCCCTATACCTCTCTAATCTTGTTTTTAGCTGCTTTTCCATGCCACACTGTGGGACCCAGAGACCAGCTCCCTCCATGGTCCTTTGAATGCTCCCTTATGTAGAATCCCCTCTCCCATTCTTTCTTTATCCATCAGCTTAGCTCAGCTACTCCTTTATTCCTTTGGGATGCCTTCTCCATGTTGTACTCTGTAATGTAGCCTTAGTATATCTTCTGAACATCAACCTATACTCAATCCCTATGAACCTCAACTTGAACTCAATCAGTGTTCCATATTTGCTGTGATTTAGAGCTCTAATGGCTACAAACACGTTAGTTTGCTTTCTCAACTACACCTAGTGCACTTTAGGAGTCTCTGGGTTCATAATAGTGCTAAGTGAATTATAGAAGCGTCATATCAATAAATTGTATGTGGTCTTTACTAGAATCTTTCCCAACCCCTATTTTGTCTGGCAGAATTTTATTTATACATCTATTAAGATACAGTTCAAATTTTATCTTATCTGTGAACATAAGCCTCAGATTGAACTGAATACTTTACTCTCTTCATACGTATAATATACATTTGAATATTTGAGAAAATCTGCCATAATATTTATCAAAAAATATAAAGTGGCATCTCCAATAATACATAAAAGAGGCAAACAGAGTTGTTTCAATATCTCTAAGCCACTATGCCTAGTGCAATTATTACTTGACCCTTGGAAAGATCTTTGCAGGGAAAAAATCTCCTATTTGTATCCATAGAGTATGAGAAGGTTGAACTCATCCAGGGAAAAGCCCATCAGCTGACAGCAAGCAGATGATGAGATCTCTCACCAGATTAAAAAGGGAAGGGCAGCAACTCATTAGGTAACACAGAGATGTCTGCTTAATTACTTGAAAAATGTCTGAGCCAGTACATTTTATGACACCTGGAGGGTATAAACATGCCCATAAATTTAATTAATTTTCTTTCTTCTTTCATTGCACCTGTATGGCCTAAAGGAAAAGAACTCTAATGAAAGTACAATCAAGCACTTCTGCTGGACTTCCACAATTCATTTGGGCAATATTCAGAAAATGAAATACTGAATTTCGCATCAGTTTATGGGGAGAAATGTATTTGGAAAAATGCAGCCCAGCAGTGAAATTATTCCCACGTCAAACTCTGATCAATGGCTCCTTCAGATTTATTTCCAAAAAGAGCTTAAATCTCTTTCTAGAAATATTAAAATATATTTAATGCTCATAAATCTCTAAGGAGAAAATAAGAACTAGATATTATTGTTTTCCTGGATGAAAACATCATATAGGAACTAAAAAGCTTAGGGGATTTGGTCAAATCCATAGAGCAAGAACCTCCTTTGCTCTCTAGTGTAGTAACACAACCCATACATTTTATTTATAAAAAATCTGTAAATCTATGATATTACTGATTTTATCAAATGTAATCTTAATATTAATGAGTATGCTTGAATAATCATTTTAATAATATTATATCATTTAATGAATTCTTACTATTCTCCAGAGACTTTCCCCATTCTCTACAAATCTTATCTTGAATCCTTGTAAGAGCACTGCAACAAAAGTAATACCCCATTTAAGATGACTCCCAGTAAGATTAAAGGACTTTTCCAAGGACACATAGTTAATAAAAAAAATAGGATTCAAGTTCAGGTCTTTTTGGCTTCAAAATTGGTGCTCATTTAATTTTGCTATGTGAACAGTAATATCAAGACATTTTTCTACTTGCTAATTTAGTTTTACTGAACACATGCAAAGACTGTAGACATATCTTGTTTTTTTAAGAGAATCTTCACATTATTGAGCTTTGAAGAGTGAATTATTCACTGGAGCATCTGGACATAGCCCAACTAATTTGCCTTCCCAAGAACTTACAGAGGAAAACTCCAGCTGTATTGATTCCATTTAACCTGAAATATATTTGCCTCTGTCCATTTGTTCCTATAGCAGTGATGAAAGGATTTCTTTATTCCTGTAATATAGGAGAAGGGAGGCATGAAAAGAGCACATATTGAGCACCTGCTCTGTACCCATTATCCACCTATGCCTTGTTCATGTTGACTTACTTGGAGCAAGTTAGGTAGATAATGGCAGTAACCATTCAGAAGCCAGACGTGTTTTCAAGGAAGAGCTCTTGGGAACACCCCAGGGTGATGCTGTCTCGTACTTGGAATTCTGCTTTTAAAAACATGGTAGTGAATGCCAAGATTCACAGTCAAACATATTCCAGGGTGATTGGAAAATTGTGCTACATAAAAGTGAAGTGAAATATTTTCATTTTAGTTGTTAAATTCCTCATACTGCCATGATATACCATAGTTAGTGCTGTGTTCAGTTTTAATCTCTTGTAAACTCATTGACTGTTAATGTTTAGTGGGCTCATAAGCTAATTTGAATTGATCTGATTTTGCACAATCAAGCCCATTACACTTGTTTCAATTTTTTGCATCATGGCTCTAACATCTGGAAGCTATGAAATGCACAACAGCTTGCCTAAAGAGACATCACAAGAAATCATGTTAAAGGACATATTATGAAGACTTGGCTAACTGTTGGCACTAAAGCTTGAGCCACAGTGTTTCCATTTCTGTATTGCACATCACAGAGGGGAGTAGACATGGGGATGGAGTATGTATGGAAAGCTGCACCCGAAATCCTCCTTAAGACTTGCTTTTCCCAAAATAGATTCTTCTCTAAGTACCTACTGAGCCGCACTCCTGTTCCCTTCCCTGCTTGTTTTATGCCAGGCCAGTTATTAATTGAACTATGACTAGTTCCTCAGAGATACTTTGGACTTAATTAGGTCTAGCTGACAAATTCCTGTGGCAGAATCAGAAATACCTTTTCTATTCCAGACTGTGAACCATCATATGTGCTGTATGCCTCTGTGCTTTTCCAATCATTATTCTTTGAAGAAGCTAGTAAACAAGTAATTCTGCCTTTGAAAGTGCAACATTTTAAAAAGAGCCTGCCTGTGGTTTTATGCCAGCCAGAGCAAGGGTGAATTAAGGTACCAAATTCATTCACATTTTGAATGTGTTCCTAACCTCTTGATTTAGATTAACATATGTTTGTGAGTCTTACTTTTAAAATACATCCGTTGTATTATACTTGTATTTTTATTTATTTATTTATTTGATGTTCATGCATGGCACAGAGGCTGAGAGAATATTCTCTAAAGCCAGACTGATTGCCAAGTCCTGGCTCCCCTGCTCATTGGCCATGTGACCTTGGGCAAAGATTCGATCCTCTCGTAGCCTCAGTTTCCTAACTTGTCAAGATGATATCTCCTAGGATTATTGTGAACATTAAATGATTTAAAGGGGTTGGAACAGTGTTTGGCGAGGCAAAAGGAATGTGCTGAATAGATCATCATTATTATAATTAATGTTATGCATCTTTAGTTACTGTAATGAGATTCTTATTCACGGTCACTGTGGAAAAATGAAAAATATAGACTATAATTTAAAATGGCATGTATGGGGGCCGGCATTGTGGTGTAGTGGGTTAAGCTGCCACCTGCAGTGCTGGCATCCCATGTGGGCGCCAATTCAAGTCCTGGCTGCTCCACTTTGAATACAGCTCTCTGCTATGCCCTGGGAAAGCAGGGCCCCTGAACCTTCGTGGGAGACTCAGAAGAAGCTCCTGGATCCTAGCTTCAGGTCGGCGCAGCTCCAGTCATTGCGGCCAATTGGGAAGTGAACAAGTGATGGAAGACCCCCCCCCCCCCCGCCCTGTGTAAATCTGGCTTGCAAATAAATAAATCTTTAAAAAAAATGACATGTATTTCCCTTCTTCCCATCACTGAAAAACAATTTTTGTCACCATTTGAAATGTTCATTCCAATAATTTTTACCTCATTTTAACTCTTCCACTTATTATCAGTGTAACCTTGACCAAATTGTTTACCTTCTCTAAGCCTTTGTTACACTGTATAATGCAAGCCTTCATCATAGGGCTTCATGAGGATTAATTAAGATATCTCATGTAAAGTTCTTAGTTCAGTATTTGGCCTATGTTTAGGTTAAAACATGCAATGTTTTCAATATTCACTATTTATGACCTGCGAAAAAGACAATCTCATACAGCTCACTCTAATGAAAGAGCTCCGTGTGTATGAGCTTTTATGATAACGCTATACAGGACTGTGATGGTACAAGGACAATTATGCTGGGACCTCACCCCACAGCGAGGTTGTATTCCTAAAGCTAGAAAAATCATTTGCTTAAAAACAAACACACACACACCCATGAGAAAAAAATTGATCCATGTTCTAACAAAGCATGGACTAAGTATTGGAGGATTCCAAGGAATACAAGTTACCATTGTCTTCAAGGATTCATGGTGGCCATGGGTTGGAGGTGACATCTCAGCTGGCCTCTGAGGTATAGCTACCAACATGCAAGGAAAGACCTCTCTTGGTGGAAAGAAAATCCCAAGGTACAGTAGCAATATGCAGAGCAAATAATTCATTTGTTAGACCTTTATGTGCATGAGGACTGGAAGCAGAAGGCAATGCCCATGTGTGTCATCACTCGGCAGAGGGCCTGGCCCAAGACTGGGTCCTGGCATGTATAGGAACCAATGTATACTAAGGGAAGTGGGCTCTATATTTAACAAGCAAGGAGAATGGGACATTTTTGTGCAAAGGAGTGCAATTGTCAGTGTCATCCTTTGGAAAGCTGAGCTGGGGAAATGTGTCCCTTGAAGTTTGAAGAGCAGCTCCTAGAGGCAAAGACACTTCTGCATGTTCAGGGCCCTGCTGAGCTCCAAAGCCTTATCTCTAACCTTTCCTCCTCCTCCTTCCCTGCCTCTCCCACATTCTGAGATGTCTCCCCCTAACCGATTTAAGCACCTTTAACTTGCTGAATTTTTTCCTGGTCCACCTGCCTTGAGTCTGCTTCTCCTCACCACTAGGCTAACTCCTGCTCATCTTTCATCGCAATAGATGAAGCGCTCCTTGCAGGAGGCCATCTCTGACTCGCTATCACCCAGTAAGTCTGGATGGCATCTCTCCTGGGAACTTCTTTGCACCCTGTACTTTCCACATATTGGAACTTCCTACACTTCATCATGGCTGTCAGTTCCTCTGCACCTGCCTCCTAAGCACTACAGAGCAAAAGCTCTGGCCAGCTGAGGACTCTGTGACTTACTGGGTAAGAGCAGGGGTTGAGATAGATGAAGTATAAACCTGGCTCTGTGTCCATTTTGTATTTTGGTGACTGAGTTACTTTATATAGCTGACTGTCATGGTCATCATCTGTACAATAAAGATAATAGCAGCCTAAAATTTAGGGTGGGTATAACAGTTAGATGTGGTAGCATAGATAAACTCCTTAGCACAGTCCCTGAAATGTCATTGAAATAGCCTAAGTACTTATTAAAACTTTGCTGCTAGGAATCGCAATCCTATTCCTAGAATGCTCCTCAGCTATATATCACCTATATGCGCAACACATATGCCAAATATTGTAGGATGATTGAAACAATGCTTGTGCAAATGAAGATGTGGATGTGAAGAACATTTTAGAGATGGAAATCGGCAGTTTATCAGAGATGGGTGGGGGTTGGGAAGGCAGGCTCTGTCTCCTGTCTTGGACCTGAGGCTGGGGGATAGGAAGACCAGTAGTGCCTTTCCAGATAGGAGAAGTGTTCAGTGAGAAAAGAGAATCAATTCAGTTTTCATTCGGGGACATACTGAGTTCTGAGATCCATATGTGTCCTGGAGCTAAGGAAAGAACTTTTGCCTGTAATATATGCTTGGATTTCATTTCAAGAAGGACTGTTTCCAGCCAGTGCTTTCCTACCTGTAGTGTGCACAGAAATAACTTGGGGAGAGTGTTTAGCAAGCTTCTTGATCTCATCTCTATAGATTTTGATCAGTAGTGTAGGATTGTGGTGGAGCCCAGAAATATGCATTTTGACAAATAGCTTAGACATATGCTGTGACTTTAAACAAATTACTTCATTTGAGTTTTAGTTTCTGTCTTTGTTCAATGGGAATAATGCCAACCTTTTTATGGTAGAAAGGAGGAGAGAACATGTATGGACAGTAGCTTATGGAGTAGGGAATCTACACAGAGGCTATCAATTGGCTGGAAGTATGTGTGTGTGTGTGTATAAAGATTGTGTCACATGATGATGTAGAGAGTTCTTGCAAGAAACATGGTATCCCATGTAATATCTGAAATTGATAAAGGGAGAGAAATGAGAATAGGCTAATGAACTTGATAAACAAAAGTCATGGGTGAAAGAATTGTATCTATGGCCAAGAGCCTAGGACATGAGGGGAATGAAAGGGGATTAGTGGATGTCTCTTGCTGTTTCGCGAATAAAAGAATATTTAACAAATTGGTAAAGCATTAACAGTGTGTTCTAAGTAAAATATAGTATCAATCAGAATGATTATATTTTTCATTATTTCTAAGTGTTTGTATTATGGACAGTTTTGAATTCTATGCTTTTCTTCAGCTGTATTTGCTAATTTTCTATACTTAACCTACCTGTTTTATAATGAAAATGAAATAAACATCATTCTTAAATTTTCTGTGTGGAACAAGTATGAAAAAGTGATAACTCTGGGGACAATCGGTCTAAGAAAAAGACCTATTTTTTTTAAGGTTAGAGAACATTATTCTTTTCTGTTTGCCTGTTAGATAAGGTGGAGGAGGAGGTGAGGATAAAATCCTAGAAGAATCAATTTAGAATTGTGTCAGATTGAACAGTGATCTGAGAATGGAGAAAAGAGGCATTTTATGTAGGAATAAGAAGAGAATTCTCAAAAATAATAATGAAACTCTGAGGAATAGAGGTGGCGCCATGGCTCACTTGGCTAATCCTCTGCCTGCGGCGCAGGCACCCTGGGTTCTAGTCCCAGTTGGGGCGCCAGATTCTGTCCCAGTTGCTCCTCTTCCAGTCCAGCTCTCTGCTGTGGCCTGAGAAGGCAGTGGAGGATTGGCCCAAGTGCTTGGGCCCTGCACCCGTGTGGGAGACCAGGAGAAAGCACCTGGCTCCTGGCTTAGGATCAGCGCAGCGCGCTAGGCTCAGTGCACCAGCCATAGCAGCCATTTGGGGGGTGAACCAATGGAAAAATAAGACCTTTCTCTCTGTCTCTTTCTCTCTCTCACTAACTCTGCCTGTCAAAAAAAAAAAAGACTCACATGGAAATTTTGAAAATGTTAGTGCATTTGTTTTAAGATGTTTTTGTTAGAGTAAAAGGTCATGGATTTGATACTCTAATGGGCTGGTTAAATTCTTCTCATTCCTATAGACTAGATAATTTACCCTAACATCACACACCTGCTTTATAGAGAGATGCCAAGGGTCACCAAGAACACCACACAATAGAAGATGAGTGGATCCCTGCAAATTTATGAGCATAATGCAAAGAAATCTCAGGTGTATCTGTTAGGAGGGTGCCCCAGTCTGACACAGGATCTTGACTTGCCTGAAGATTTGATATATATGGTTATGAAGATATAAAACCAGAAACCAAAGCCCACATTCTTGGGGTTCCTCTTCCCTGAAGAAGATTGCCATAAAATGTTTGCCCATGGAGATCTACGAAACACATTTTCAAGAAAATTGATGTTTGTCTGGAGACTGCAGTGCTTCAGTCACTGATTTCTAAGCCTGGTGACTTATGGCATCATCTCCCATGTAGTACATCTCCATTTTCCTGGATCTTCAGACTGTTTCACCCTCTCTGAACCCTCACCACATAGAGACAAAATCAAGAGGGGGTATGGAGCACAGTCCCCTGGGAAGCAACTATCTGAGTACTTTATGTGGTCAGACATTTGTCGTTCCCTAAAGATTTTACTAAATGGGATTTGATTCAGTTTTCCTGCCTGGAATACTGCGGTTTTAAGTGTTCCCCACTGGCCTACTGTCTGCTTTTTGTTCTGAAGTATTGCATGGTATTTAACAGAAGCTGCAGGATTGCAGTGTACTCATTTAATTATGCAGGAATAATGAGAAATGAAATTGCATCCCAGCTCACATTGTACAACTGAAGCAGAATTTGTAGCACTTAAGAATATAGATGTCAGTGTCAAACAGCATGCAGTTTGAAACTCACCTCTGCATATTTTAAGTCCTGAAATCCTAAGACTTAGTTTCTTATCTATGCATTATCTGTCACTTCTTTTATGAGATTATAGTCAGTAATAAATGAGATAATTCATGTTTGTCAATTAGTATACTATCTAGCATAAAGAAGGTGTTTAATAAATGTTTGTGATTACTACTTCTGCTGCTACTATCACTCTTAGTCCCTATACTCAGAATAACTATAGGAAAATAAGTTTATATTACAGGAAAACATTAATATAGTATTTACCAGAACATAAAACTTGGATGCATGAAACTAGAAAAATTAGTAGTTCCCTTTAATAATCCAAGGCTCTGGCAAGCAACTTAACTTTGGAAAGATGCTGAGTCAGATTTGTGATTAGAAGACATCACAGTCAGGGATATTTACATCTATCTCATAAGTCAAGATGGCTGAGAAGCACCTGTTCATAGACAAAGGAAAATAGAGTGAGATTTTTAAAAAAGATTTCATTTATTTATTTGAGAGGTAGAGTTACAAACAGAGAGGGAGAGACAGAGAAAGGTCTTCCATCTACTGGTTCGCTCCCCAAATGACTGCAATGGCCAGGGATGAGCTAATTTGAAGCCAGGACCCAGGAGCTTCTTCCAGGTCTCCCACATGGGTGCAGGATGCTTGCCCAGGCCATAGCAGAGAGCAGGATCAGAAGTGGAACAGCCGGGACTAGAACTGGCACCCATATGGGATGCCAATGACACAAGCAGAGACTTAAACCACTATGCCACAGCACTGGCCTCTAGAATACAAATTAAAAGAAAAAAATCTGGAATGACAGTTTGGTCCAGTTAAAATGGCACTTGAGAGGCTCACATCCTATATTGGAGTGCTGGGTATGAGTTTTGACTCCACTCCCTATTTCAACTTCCTGCTAGTGCATACCCTAAGAGGCAGTGGGTTGTGGCTCAATTGATTGGGTCCCTGTTACCCATACAGGAGATTCAGATTGAGTTCCTGGTTCCTGGCTTCCGCCTAGCCCAGCCCTGGCTATTGCAGGTATTTGGGGAGTGAACCAGCAAATGAATCTCTCTCTGTCTCTCTCTGCCTTTCAAATAAAAAGAAAATCTTGTTTGTTTTCAGCGGCAGGTTCTGTGAGATAATATATAAATATGTGCAGACTTTCTGGAGAGTTCAATCAATATGGATTAGGGGTTCAAACATTGCTTTGGAATTAGATATGGGTTTGAATCTCAGCAAAAATCACTTTACTAACTGGTAGTACCTAAGCAAGGTACGTATTCTCTGTAAACTATACTTTTCTCCTTTTTGTGGAAGTTAACTTAAATGCTGAAAGCAAATTAGCAGAAAGTGTGCTATGAGATAAGTAATCAGTAGAAGTTATGTTTTTCTAAATATGACATTAGTGTATATCAAGGCAGACAAAACTTTGTTATCTCAAGACAGTTCTCAGGCCCAGAGCTGTGGCATGGCAGGTAAAGCCACTACCTGCAGTGCCAGCATCCCATAAGGGTGCTGGTTCAAGTCCTGGTGGCTCCACTTCCAATCCGCTCTCTGCTATGTCCTGGGAAAGCAGTGGAAGATGGTCCAAGTCTTTGGGCCCCTGCACCTGTTTGGGAGACCCGGAAGAAGCTCCTGGCTTTTTTTAAAAAGAGTTCTCATATGTGTCAAGATAAGATTAAGAATTTGTTTTTTGAATCCTTATTCTAATGATGTAAAAATTCGAATAGTCTAATGGTAATAGTATAATATACATATATATTATACATATACATGTATGTATAAATATTATACATAATGTACACTATACATATATGTGTAATACATATAGGTATATATTATACATACATATATCTGTGTGTCATGCCTGTTTCTTTTTGATAGCTCTCTTTCCAAGTGATTAACATTTGAATTGCTCAAATCACCCCTAGGGACAATCACACAGACTGTGGAAGTATATGTGCAAAGTCTGTGGTCTCACAAGCTCTCTGTTCCCAACCCTGTTCCAGGCACATGGAAAGTAATGTCTTATGAAAACCTTGCCGTACTGCTGTGAGATAGACAAATATCATCTGCGTTTGTGGAAAGATATAATAAGATGCAGAGATATTGACTGTCTTGCCCAAAGTTGTACAGCTTGTGAGAAGAGGCAGGACTTGAACCTAGGTCTGTTGTCTTTGAAGCCACTTTTTACCCAGTGTCAGTTTTATAGCTTACACAAAGGTAACACTGTTATGAGTGTATTAGAGAATAATGGCAACAGAACCCCCATGATGTCCCCCTGTATCTTGTGAGTCTTAATTTGATGAAATTGATCCCAGATGTTAAATGTGAAATGTGATACACTATTTTAGGTCTTTTTCTTCTCCCTGCTATTCAAATACAACCATTAACACAGTCAGGAAGTAAAATGTTGTATCTGAGATAAATGCCAAGTTAATATTTTTTCCATCTCTCCTTGTGTAAGATAAGAATTTTGTTATTAATATGATGAAAGTTTTATTTCTCAAGAATAAAATGCATGCAGATTTCCAAGCCTCCAGGGCAATCACATGCAAGCGTGGAGCTCAGCTCCCAGTAGGCACAGGAATGGCAGCTTCCAACCCAACTGTCATCTCTGGTCCTCTTACTTTCCTTAGCACCTGAAGTGGTTTCCCCTGGTCACATCAGCCTGCAAATGAAATTCAGTGGTAAAGTATTTGTCACCAACAATGTTTCTTTGATTATTTCCCTATTCAACACTGTGTGAACACCATTCCTATGTGAAGATTGCCTTAGGCCAGTGCTGCGGGCCTGTGGGCTAAGCCACTGTCCACGGTGCTGGCATTCCATTTGGGTGCCAGTTTGAGTCCTGGCTGTTCTATTTCTGATCCAGCTCCCTGCTAACGTGCCTGGGAAAGCAGTGGAAGATGGCTCGATTCCTTGGGCACCCACACAGCAGACCCAGAATTTCCTGGTTTTGGCCTGGCCCAGCCCTGGCTATTGTGGCTATTTGGAGCGTGAACTAAAAGATGGAAGATACTCCCCCCCCCATTCCCTCTCTCTAATTCTTTCAAATAAAGTAAATAAATATTTAAAAAAGATTGCTCCAGTTATTCTAAGGAGATTTGCACATGAACACAGTCTTCCCAGATACCAAAGCTTGTCAGCTGCTTTCTTGCTTGGGTTTTCTAACTTCTTGAAATGGTGGTGCCACTCAGGCCTTTGCTGTCTCTGCAGTTGCCTCCACTCTTGATGTCTCCAAGTGGAGGCTGTAGGTCTGAGGATGTTGCCAGAGCAACACCAATGGCTTGCTGCATTCTCCTGGAATTCCTGAAGCCTCAAATCCATTTCTGCATGTTTCAAGTATGAGTGATAACCCAATTCTCTACTTGAGCATTTCTGTAGCTCTATAACTTGTAGTGGATCAGATTGGGGTGTGGAATCCAACTCCTTCCTCCCTGGTTCTGCATTTTAGCCTTGCTCTTGGGTTGCAGTGTGACTGTGAGAAATTACCTAATCTCTGTTTATCCACATTTCCTCATCTGTCAGCTGTGGTTAATGTTATTATTTACCTCATAGGGCTGTACCCAGCCCAGAGCAAGGATCAGTATATGTTGGTCACTGTTACTATTTTACAGGTACCCAAATCAGACTGGCTCAGCCTCCCAGGGCAATGCAGAGATGTTAATTTTCTATCCTTTTAGTTTGTATTTTAGCCTCTCTCCAGCCACTAGCTGGAGAACACTGTGAGTAGTAAACAACTGGCTTTATTCAGAAGTATCCTGCTCTCCAATTCTGGCACTAACCTGAAATTACGTTCCTGTGCCTTCATTATTCCTTAGGATTTGCTGTTACCTAATTTGTCCCCCAGTTACTTGAGCATAGAAGTCCTATGGAACTGTTCTAGCATGCATCCAAAAGATCAAGATATGTCTGATGTTTGAATTCTTGGCTGAATTTACTCTTGGCTCAAGCTGGAAACAAATATGCACATTCTCTCTTTCTCTTTCACTCTCTCTCTCTCTCTCTCTCTCTCTCTTCCACATACATACACACACATACATACATACACAAACAAAACAAGATCTATATATTTTTTAGTACCTTTTAAAACCTTCCACTATGTTTTGGAACATAAACAGAATATTTATTAGCTTTCCTTCAAAAATACTTTGACGTGGGCACCGGCTTCTAGTCCTGGTTACTCCTCTTCTGGTCCAGCTCTCTGCTGTAGCCCAGGAGGGCAGTGGAGGATGGCCCAATTGCTTGGGTCCCTGCACCCACATGGGAGACCAGGAGGAAGCACCTGGCTCCTGGCTTCGGATTGGTGCAGCACCAGCTGTGGTGGCCTTTTGGGGAGTGACCCAACGGAGGGAGGACCTTTCTCTCTGTCTCTCTCTCTCTCTCTCTCTCTCTCTCACTGTCTATAATTCTTCCTGTCAAATAAATAAAAAAATACTTTAACATTGAAGCATCAACAGAACATTGCTGTGAGATGATGGTATTTTACATGAAATCTCCTAAATTTTCCTTCAAAGATGCCAATAAGTGCTTTTTTGATTGCTTGAAACAAAAATTCAAGAATTATTGATAGGAAAACACTTACTATAGTTGTTGACAAACACCCATTTATATGACTTCTAGATAATACATCATCTCTGCTTCTTTTGTTGTTCTGATTCAAGTGCTATGTAAGTATTAAGAATCCACAAAAGCTTGTTTGCATAAATTTCCAAATACTTAAGTTAATTTCCTAGATTAAATCTGAGTTGAAAAATTCTCTCCCAAAGGCAAAATTGAAATAATACCTCCAAGGGGGCGGAGCCAAGATGGCGGAATAGTGAGGACGCGCACTAGCAGTCCGCAAAAAGATAGTTTAATAAAAACAGAGTTACTGTAGCCTCAGGAAAAATCTCACGGAAAAAAATGCAGTGGAAATTCTTCCGGACCCAGTGAATGAGACGCAGAGGACCTAGGGGAAAGTAAGTTTGCGAACGGCAAATCGTGCCTTAGTGGCACGGGAGCTGCCGGGAGGGACGGGAACCGGACGGAACACAGTCGCCATTGGATTCGAGCGCTTAAACGGGAGCCGATACAGGGATCCCGAGACACTGGCGGGGGGAAGCAGACGCCACGGGGGAAACAGCACAATTGAGGCGAGCCCACACGGACACTAGCCTCTTTCGTTGCCCACCCTGCTCACTCGAGCTAGACTGAACACAGTGGGACGGCGCGCGCCCGCCGGCTGAACCGGAAGCCGGGCGGAACACAGTCGCCATTGGAACTGAGCGCTTGAACGGGGGCCGATACAGGGATCCCGAGACACTGGCGGGGGGAAGCAGACCCCCCACGGGGGAAACAGCACAATTGAGGCGAGCCTGCACAGACACTAGTCTCTCTCGTCACCCACCCTGCTAATTCGAGCTAGATTAAACGCAGTGGGACAAGGCGCGCCCGCCCATCACTGAGGCAGACGGAACCAAAAACCCGAGGCTGTAGAAACCTGAAGGGGATCCAAAAACTGGGAACACACCGCGCACACAAACTCCGTTACCTTGACAACCCAGAGAAAGAGTGTGGGGAAAAAAAAAAAAATGCCAAATAAAAACAGATTCCGAGGGAGCAAGATCAAGGAAGACGCTATGATGACCCCAAACGGAAAAGACACCCCAAGTCAGGATTATGAAGATAATGAGATAGAAGAAATGCAAGAAGCAGATCTCAAAGAATTGATAAGAACATTAAGAAGTTCTCAAAAACAAATTCTTGAACTACAGAAATCCTTAATGGATAAGATAGAAAACCTCTCTCGCGAGAATGAAGTACTACGGAGAAATCAAAACGAAATGAAACAACTAGTAGAACAAGAAGCTACGATAGTGACAAAAAATCTTAATGAATTGAAGAATTCAATAGATCAAGTGACAAGCAATCTTGAGGGCCTTAAAACCAGAATGGGTGAAGCAGAAGAGAGAATATCGGACCTAGAAGACAGAGAACAGGAGAGGAAACAGTCAAACCAAAGACAAGAAGAGGAAATTAGAAAACTAAAAGATATCGTCGGGAATTTACAGGATACTATTAAAAAACCCAACATTCGGGTTCTAGGTGTTCCTGAAGGTATGGAGAGGGAGAAAGGATTAGAAGGCCTTTTTAGGGAGATACTAGCAGAAAACTTTCCAGGCTTGGAGAAAGACAGAGAAATCCTAATCCAGGAAGCTCATAGAACCCCTAATAAACATGACCAAAAGAGATCCTCTGCACGACATATTGTAATTAAACTCACCACAGTGAAGCAAAAAGAAAAGATCCTAAAATGTGCAAGAGAGAAACGTCAGATTACTCTCAGAGGATCTCCAATTAGACTTACAGCTGACTTCTCAACAGAAACCCTACAAGCTAGAAGGGAATGGCGAGACATAGCCCAGGTACTTAGAGAGAAAAACTGCCAGCCCAGAATATTATACCCTGCAAAGCTCTCATTTGTGAATGAAGGTGAAATAAAGACCTTTCATAACAAACAAAAATTGAAAGAATTTGTTGCCACTCGTCCAGCCCTGCAAAAGATACTTAAAGACGTGTTACACACAGAAACACAGAAACATGACCATCAACATGAAAGAAGGTAAACGAAGGGAACCTCACGGCAAAAGATCACAGGGAATTCAAAGCATACATTAGAAAATATCTGGCAAATGGCAGGGCAAACTTACCACTTATCAATAGTCACATTGAACGTTAAAGGTCTAAACTGTCCTGTTAAAAGACAGAGATTGGCTGATTGGGTTAAGGAACAAAAACCATCTATTTGCTGCCTACAAGAAACACATCTTTCCAACGAAGATCCATACAGACTGAAAATAAAAGGATGGAACAAGATATACCACGCCAACAGAAATGAAAAAAGAGCGGGTGTAACCATCTTAATATCGGACTACATAAACTTTAACACAAAAACTGTTAAGAGAGACAAAGAGGGGCACTATATAATGATTAAGGGATCAATACTACAGGAAGATATAACAATTCTCAATGTATATGCACCTAATTACAGGCCACAGGTTTATTTAAAAAATTTGTTAAGAAACTTAAAGGGAGACTTAGACCCCAACACAATAGTACTGGGGGACTTCAATACTTCACTCACAGATATTGACAGATCGACAGGACAGAAGATCAACAAGGAGACAGTAGATTTAAACAACACTATAGCCCAAATGGATCTAACAGATATCTACAGAACTTTTCATCCTACAAGTAATGCATTCACATTCTTCTCAGCAGTACATGGAACCTACTCTAGGATTGATCACATATTAGGCCATAAAGCAAGTCTCAGCAAATTCAAAAGAATTAGAATCATACCATGCAACTTCTCAGACCATGAGGGAGTGAAGTTGGAAATTAGCAACTCAGGAATCTCTAGAGCATATGCAAACACATGGAGATTGAACAACATGCTCCTGAATGAACAATGGGTCACTGAAGAAATCAAAAGAGAAATCAAAAATTTTCTGGAAGTAAATGAGGATAACAGCACAACATACCAAAACTTATGGGATACAGCAAAAGCAGTGTTAAGAGGAAAGTTTATATCAATAGGTGCCTACATCAAGAAACTGGAAAGGCACCAAATAGATGAGCTTTCAATGCATCTCAAGGATCTAGAAAATTTGCAGCAAACTAGACCCAAATCTAGTAGAAAAAGAGAAATAATCAAAATCAGAGAAGAAATCAACAGGATTGAATCCAAAAAAACATTACAAAAAATCAGCCAAACGAGGAGCTGGTTTTTTGAAAAAATAAACAAGATTGACACCCCATTGGCCCAACTAACTAAAAAAAGAAGAGAAAAGACCCAAATCAGTAAAATCAGAGATGAAAAAGGAAATATAACAACAGACACCACAGAAATCAAAAGAATCATCAGAAATTACTACAAGGACTTGTATGCCAGCAAACAGGGAAACCTATCAGAAATGGATAGATTCCTGGACACATGCAACCTACCTAAATTGAACCAGGAAGACATAGAAAACCTAAACAGACCCATAAGTGAGTCAGAAATTGAATCAGTAATAAAGGCCCTCCCAACAAAGAAAAGCCCAGGACCAGATGGATTCACTGCTGAATTCTACCAGACATTTAAAGAAGAACTAACCCCAATTCTTCTCAAACTATTCAGAACAATCGAAAAAGAGGGAATTCTCCCAAATTCCTTCTATGAAGCCAGCATCACCTTAATTCCTAAGCCAGAAAAAGATGTAGCATTGAAAGAGAATTACAGACCAATATCCCTCATGAACATAGATGCAAAAATCCTCAACAAAATTCTGGCCAATAGACTGCAACAACACATCAGAAAGATCATCCACCCAGACCAAGTGGGATTCATCCCTGGTATGCAGGGATGGTTCAATATTTGCAAAACAATCAACGTGATACACCACATTAACAGACTGCAGAAGAAAAACCATATGATTATCTCACTAGACGCAGAGAAAGCATTCGATAAAATTCAACACCCTTTCATGATGAAAACCCTAAGCAAACTGGGTATAGAAGGCACATTCCTCAATACAATCAAAGCAATTTATGAAAAACCCACGGCCAATATCCTTTTGAATGGGGAAAAGTTGGAAGCATTTCCACTGAGATCTGGTACCAGACAGGGATGCCCACTCTCACCACTGCTATTCAATATAGTGCTGGAAGTCTTAGCCAGAGCTATTAGGCAAGAAAAAGAAATTAAAGGGATACAAGTTGGGAAGGAAGAACTCAAACTATCCCTCTTTGCAGACGACATGATTCTTTATTTAGGGGACCCAAAGAACTCTACTAAGAGACTATTGGAACTCATAGAAGAGTTTGGCAAAGTAGCAGGATATAAAATCAATGCACAAAAATCAACAGCCTTTGTATACACAGACAATGCCACGGCTGAGGAAGAACTGCTAAGATCAATCCCATTCACAATAGCTACAAAAACAATCAAATACCTTGGAATAAATTTAACTAAGGACATTAAAGATCTCTACAATGAAATTTACAAAACCTTAAAGAAAGAAATAGAAGAGGATACCAAAAAATGGAGAAATCTCCCATGCTCATGGATTGGAAGAATCAATATCATCAAAATGTCCATTCTCCCAAAAGCAATTTACAGATTCAATGCAATACCAATCAAGATACCGAGGACATTCTTCTCAGATCTGGAAAAAATGATGGTGAAATTCATATGGAGACACAGGAGACCTCGAATAGCTAAAGCAATCTTGTACAACAAAAACAAAGCCGGAGGCATCACAATACCAGATTTCAGGACATACTACAGGGCGGTTGTTATCAAAACAGCATGGTACTGGTACAGAAACAGATGGATAGACCAATGGAACAGAATAGAAACTCCAGAAATCAATCCAAACACCTACAGCCAACTTATATTTGATCAACGATCCAAAACCAGTCCCTGGAGTAAGGTCAGTCTGTTTAATAAATGGTGCTGGGAAAACTGGATTTCCACGTGCAGAACCATGAAGCAAGACCCCTACCTTTCACCTTACACAAAAATTCATTCAACATGGATTAAAAATTTAAACCTACGACCCGACACCATCAAATTACTGGAGAGCATAGGAGAAACCCTGCAAGACATAGGTACTGGCAAAGACTTCTTGGAAAAGACCCCAGAAGCACAGGCACTGAAAACCAAAATTAACTACTGGGATTGCATCAAATTGAAAAGTTTCTGTACTGCAAAAGAAACAGTCAGGAAAGTGAATAGGAAACCGACAGAATGGGAAAATATATTTGCAAACTATGCAACAGATAAAGGGTTGATAACCAGAATCTACAAAGAAATTAAGAAACTCCACAACATCAAAACAAACAACCCACTTAAGAGATGGGCCAAGGACCTCAACAGACATTTTTCCAAAGAGGAAATCCAAATGGCCAACAGACACATGAAAAAATGTTCAAGATCCCTAGCAATCAGGGAAATGCAAATCAAAACCACAATGAGGTTTCACCTCACCCCGGTGAGAATGGCTCACATTCAGAAATCCACCAACAATAGATGCTGGAGAGGATGTGGGGAAAAAGGGACACTAATCCACTGTTGGTGGGAATGCAAACTGGTGAAGCCACTATGGAAGTCAGTCTGGAGATTCCTCAGAAACATGAATATAACCCTACCATTCAACCCAGCCATCCCACTCCTTGGAATTTACCCAAAGGAAATTAAATTGGCAAACAAAAAAGCCGTCTGCACAGCAATGTTTATTGCGGCTCAATTCACAATAGCTAAGATTTGGAACCAACCCAAATGCCCTTCAACAGTAGACTGGATTAGGAAATTATGGGACATGTACTCTACAGAATACTATACAGCAGTCAAAAACAATGAAATCCGGTCACTTGCAACAAAATGGAGGAATCTGGAAAACATCATGCTGAGTGAATTAAGTCAGTCCCAAAGAGACAAATATCATTTGTTTCCCTTGATTGGCGATGACTAACTGAGCACCAAAGGGGAAACCTGTAGAAGTGAAATGGACACTATGAGAAACAGTGACTCGATCAGCTCTTGTGCTGACTGTTGTTGTACAATGTAATACTTTATCCATGGTAGTATTTTTTTTTTCTTTATCCTAGTACTATTGGTTGAACTCTGTAATTAACACACAATTATTCTTAGGTGTTTAAATTTTAACTGAAAAGTGATCTCTGTGAAATATAAGAGTGGGAATAAGAGAGGGAGGAGATGTAAAATTTGGGACATGCTCAATCGGAACGGCCCCAAATGATGGAGTTAGAATTGTGCCAGGGGTTTCCAATACAATCCCATCAAGGTGGCATGTACCAAGGCCATCTCATTAGTCCAAGTGATCAATTTCAGCTCACAATTGATCACACCGATAGGTCTAAGAGTCAAAGGGATCACACAAACAAGACTAGTGTCTGCTAATACTAACTGATAGAATGAAAAAGGGAGAGAATGATCCAACATGGGAAGCAGGATACACAGCAGACTCATAGAATGGCAGATGTCCTAAATAGCACTCTGGCCTCAGAATCAGCCTTTAAGGCATTCGGATCTGGCTCAAGAGCCCATGAGAATATTTTAGGCATATTTAAGACACTCTGGAAAAAACAGAAGACCTAAATGAAAGATCTCTGCGAGTGAGATCCCAGTGGAAAGAACGGGGCCATCAAAGAAGGAGGTACCTTTCTCTGAAGGGAGGAGGGAACTTCCACTTTGACTATGGCCCTGTGGGAATAAGATCGAAGTCGGCGAACCCTAAAGGCTTCCATAGCCTCGGCAACTCATGACCAGAGCCTAGGGAGATTACTGACGCCATAAACAAGAGTGTCAAATTGTTAAATCAACATCAGGAGTCACTGTGTACTTACGTCTCATGAGGGATCTGTCCTTAATGTGTTATCCAATGTGAAGTGATGCTATTACTAGTACTGAAACAGTATTTTTACACTTTGTGTTTCTGAGTGGGTGCAAACTGATTAAATCCTTACATAGTATATATTGAATCGATCTTCTTTATATAAAGATAATTGCAAATGATTAAAAAATCTTGGTGTTAAACTGGAAATTGCATAGACAATTAATCAATTTTTTAAAAAAAAAATCATGTAGGATCTCTGTCCTTAATGTGCTGTACATTGTGAATTAATACTATAACTAGTACTCCAACAGTATTATCATTTTGTGTCTCTATGCGAGGGCAAACCGTTGAAATCTTTACGTAATATGTACTAAATTGATCTTCTGTGTATAAAGAGAATTGAAAATGAATCTTGATGTGAACAGAAGGGGAGAGGGAGCGGGAAAGGGGAGGGTGGGGGGAGGGAGGGAAGTTGTTGGGGGGGGGAGCCATTGTGGTCCATGAGCTGTTCTTTGGAAATTTATATTCTTTAAATAAAAGCTTTATAAAAAAAAATAATACCTCCAAGGGAAAAACATTATCATTTTTATCAATAACACATTTGAACCTAGATACCAGTCTCTTCTAGTTTACTCTCTCAGTCTTTCTAACATTGAAATACTCAGGATTCACTTGTTACATGCCAGGAAGTTTTAAATCTATGAGGTCAGACTGGACTGTTAATTTGTGAACTACAAAATTTACTTATATAATCTGTTACAACACGGCATCCAGAATTCTGCTCTAGGTTGTTGTAAATTCCTTACATGTTTAAAGAAAAGTAAAATGATCATTCCTAAAAATGTATAAGGGTACTCTCAAGAGGTCATGGAAAAAATAGAATCATAAGATAAGTTTGGGATGGACATTTAACCTAGTAGTTAAGCCAACAGTTCCTGAATCTCCTATCAAGATGGCTGCATTTAATGCCTTCCATGGATTCAATGCATTCAATGCCCACGTGTCTGGCTCTTGACTCCAACTTCCTGCTAATTCAGATACTGGGGGTCAGTGGTGATGGCTCAGGTGGTTAGGTTCCTGTCACACATGTGGAACACTCAGATTAAGTTCTTGGCTCCTGTTTTTGCCTCCCACCTCTCAGTCATTGTGCATGTTTGGGATAGGAGTTTGTTCCGCCCTGCCCCATATTATTCTTTTAAATCCAATGAATAATTTTTAAGCAAAAAATTTATTTTGGTACAAAAAGTTTTTGAAATGCATCATTTTTTGTAATATGCATTTCCCATGAACTTTTTGAAGACCCCCTCAAATGCATATCACTTTTTTGGTGGGTTATAATATACATGCGAAGTCAGCACATCTTCCAGAAAGCTGAGGAACAATAATAAGAATAGTTAATATTGACAGTTTGACTGCTACATGCCACCCACTGTGTAAAATATTTTATAGTAGGCTCACAATAAAATCATGAGGCAGATAGTGTTATTATTCCAATTTATAGATGGGGAAACTGAATCTCAAGGGAAGTTAAAGATGAAACTGATGTGGCTTCCTTTCCAAATATGAATAGTGTTATCTAGTTCTGATGAGGCCATAACAGCTGGATGACATCACTGTCAACCAATGGAGAGTCACAGTTGGTGTCATGCATGAGGTGGACATGTGAGTGTAAATCACAAGACAAGATTGCAATGACTACTGTGCTCATTCTTCTGGGGGTGGTAGAATTGCTCCCTACAAGGCATCTCTGAGATGATCATGATTAAATACATTAGAGTATAATCTTATCAGCAGGAAACAGGTAAAAAAATGCCTTGAGGATGCATGAAACAAGACTCAGACTGGCTTCATACTAGAAGCCTTTTAAGGAAGGTCAGCTGAGTGGTCAACCCAGCAGGTTATGGAACCCACTAGAACTGCTTGTACTCAGCCAAGTTGGCACTGGGGGCAGCCTAGGAGAGCAGAAATGTCGTAAAAGGACTCTTTGGGTGGCAGTCCCACTTACTAATTGATTGACAATCAATTCTCCACTCAATACATGCATGCCCTCAGTTGATCAGTGTTGGCCTTTTTAGCTACATCTGTACGCACTTGATGCCATTTCCTCATCACGTGCGTCCTCTCTGATAGTAAAACACAATGAGCAATACAAATGCCAAAACAAGAGGGCTCCTTTGCTGTCCTCTCAGGCTCTTCCCCCATCTGTCCGGAGCAACTTAATAAACTGCCAGAATTTAGCATGTGTTTAGCACATTGCAAAGGTGTTTTTGTTTATTTTTAAAATAAGAATTCTAAAAGGATTCTTATCTGAAAAAAAAAAAAAGAGGCTGAGAAAGGGCTTGACAGTGGAGGAACCAGTGTGTGAGGTTTCTCTGTGGGGACTTGGGAAGCCAATCCTTATAATATCTTATTTTCCTTTTTCACTCCTAAAAAGTTTACTAAGCCATGACAGTTCAGAAACTTTTTGGGTTTTGGGGGGGTTTAAAATATTCTTTTTAGAGTCCCAGGTGATTCCTTTACTTAAGTCATATCGTCGAGTATTTCTGCATTTACTGTGAATTCTGTTGGAAATGATGATAAGTCTCTGAGATGCGGCTGGAAAAAAATGTGGTGGTTTCTCTTCAGCAGAAGGAAATGCATTTTCCCTCACAGTTGCTGTGCTCTGTAGACCCAGGGGAGTATGTTAATGACCCTGAAAACGGAATTTGTTTCTTTAGAAACACTGTTCTGTGGTCCCTGGGAATTTGGTTTATTTGTAAAGATGGGAAAGACTGGCCCTAGAATTTTTCAGGAAGGCGAAATGTGGAGTACAAATTGAGGAAACTAAGTGTGATACATATAAATGATAATACTGGTACTCACCCTAAAATGCATAATTTCTTATTATTTGCTAGATTAATGTTCCTGTTTATTAGATTAGTTTTATAAGCATTAAAATAACCATGGACGATCATGAACCAAAGACCTTTTTACTTCTGAATGTCCCTGAACAGAACCGTGATAGAAGGTACTTCCCTGCAGGTTCCAGTCCATCTCACGCTGAGATGTCTGTATCATGCAGACCCTCAAAAGTCTGCAGTCCCTGCAAGATTGGTTCCATAAAGAGTTCCAGAGAGGGCTCCAAGAGAAAATTAAGTGACGAGTAGCTACGAGCCATCTGGGAGCTGGACTTGGAGAGGAATTTTTAGGATTCTGGAAAGATTAAGCCAATAGAGTAGGATTTGAATACTGATTCTGTATGGGTCAGCCAAACAAGTTCTCTAAATCTCTGTTTTTTTTTTTTTTTATCTTGATTTCCTTCCTTCTTTCCTTCCTTCCTTCTTTCCTTTCTTCCTTCCTTCCTTCCTTCCTTCCTTCCTTCCTTCCTTCCTTCCTCCCTTCCTGTCTTTCGTTCTTTCATTTGTTTTCTTTCTTGCTTGTGTTCTTTCAGTTATTTTTTGAAAGGCAAAATTACAGACAGAAGGAGAGAGAGACAAAGAGAGATCTTTCATCTGCTGCTTCACTTCCCAAATAGTCACAAGAGCGTTGGCTGACCCAGGCCAAAGCCAATAGCCAGAGCTTCATCTGGGTCTCCCACATCAGTGGCGTGGGTCCACATACTTGGGGCGTCCTCTGCTGCTTTCCCATGTGCATTAGCAGGGAGCCGGTTCGGGAGTAGAGCAGCTAGCACTCAGATTGGATGCCAATGGCATAGATGGAGGCAGCTTAACCCACTCTGCCAAAAACTCTGGCCCCTCCTTTTTCTTTTTGATCTCAGTTATGTTTTCTTCTATTTAAAATTGGAATATTATAATATTTAGCACAATGAATTTTTCTGTTTGTATTATCCCATTTTCCATTGTTATAATGAAATACTTGGACTGGTATTTTATAAGGAAAAATAGACTCATCCATCCAGCTATTTTGGAGACTGACAACCCAAGATTACACAGCCTCACTTCAGCCTCTGGTGAGAGCTTGAAGGCGTATGGCATCCTTGTGGGAGTGTGGGTGAGAAGGATCTCATGGCAAGACAGGAAGCCACAGAGGAATCCAGAGTTCAGGCTCTTGCTGTTTTCAAGCAACTTACACTATTGGGAACCAGCCATACTCCCCCAGAAACCAAGAATCCTCAGTGACCCAACCACCTCCCTCTAGACCACACATCTCAAAGATTCCACCACCTCAACACTGCCACCCTGAAAAACCAAATCTCCAAAACATGAATGCCTGGGGGACAAGTAATACTGAAACCATAGCAGTGATCAGCAAATTATTTGTCACATAGAAGGTATTTTTAAAACTCTCACAGAAACGTGACTTATTTGTAATTAACATACTAATTCAATGCTGAGAGACTGCAGCTGTACAGAAGATGACTCAGGCCAGCATGTGGCACAGTAGGTAAAGCTGCTACTTGCAACACTGGCCTCCCATATGGTTACCAGTTCCAGTTCTAGCTGCTCCACTTCTGATCCAGCTCCCTGCTAGTGGGTTGGGTAAAGCAGCAGAAGACGGTCCAAGTGCTTGTACCCCTGCTATCCATTAGGAAACCTGGATGATTCCTGGCTCCTGGCTTCAGCTTGGCCCAGCCCTGGCTATTGCAGACATTTGGGGAATGAACCAGCAGATGGAAGGTTTCTCTCTCTCTCTCTGTCTCTCTCTTCCCCTGTATAGCTCTGACTTTCATATAAATAAAATAAAATTTTCAAGTCATATTAAAAACTATCCTTTTATGCTTTTAAAATCTATTTTTTATAAAAAGATTTTACAAAAGGAGTTGAAAGAGTTTTATCACAACATTTGCCCCAGCGATGACTTTCTGACTCACTAGTCAGTCTTAGTAGGAACAATGCCATGGTATAATTACTAACTAATTACAAATATGGATGCATTTAGCTTTCCTTGTGTCACATAGAGTGCTTCCTAGAAGGTTAATTTCTAAAATGTTAGCCATATTTTGAATTCTATAGAATAAAAGAGATATGGTAGAATAAGAAAACCATGGATTTGGGGAACATAAAAAGATGATGTTGATGCCAGATTCTGGTAATAATTAAACTTAACACAAGGTACTTGACTTTCAGAGCAGCAATTTCTATACCTGTATAACACAAAAATATATCTGTATTGTAGTTTTTAAAAATAGAAGTGACCCACATAAATTAGCTGCAATAAGAGAATCAATGCCCATGATGGACATAGTGATGATCATAAAAGTCATTTCTAATTTTTTTTTTTTTGACAGTCAGAGTGGACAGTGAGAAAGAGAGAGACAGAGAGAAAGGTCTTCCTTTGCCGTTGGTTCACCCTCCAATGGCCGCCACAGCCCGCGCGCTGCGGCCGGTGCACCATGCTGATCCAAAGCCAGGAGCCAGGTAATTCTCCTGGTCTCCCATGGGGTGCAGAGCCCAAGCACTTGGGCCATCCTCCACTGCACTCCTGGGCCACAACAGAGAGCTGGCCTGGTAGAGGAGCAACCGGACAGAATCCGGCGCCCCGACTGGGACTAGAACCCAGTGTGACGGCGCCGCAGGCAGAGGATTAGCCTATTGAGCCACAGAACCAGCCAAAAATCATTTCTAATTAGCAAGTTCAGATATGGTGTAAACAGCCAGAACTGCCTACCACTGCATCCACCGATGGCTTCTTAGGACAGGAAGTGGCCTTCTGGGCTGTCTTGAAGCACAGGGTCTGGTAAACAGACTTTTTTTTTTTTTTTTTGGACAACAGACAGTGAGGGAGAGACAGAGAAAGGTCTTCCTTCCATTGGTACACCCCCCAAATGGCCACTATGGCTGGAGCTATGCCTATCTGAAGCCAGGATCCAGGTAATTCTTCCTGGTTGCCCACATGGGTGCAGGCGCCCAGGCACTTGGGCCATCCTTCACTGCCTTACCAAGCCACAGCAGAGAGCTGGACTGGAAGAGGAGCAAATGGGACTAGAATCCAGTGCCCAAATGGGATGCCGGTGCTGCAGGCGGAGGATTAACCAAGTGAGCCACAGTGCCGGCCCCTGGTAAAGACTTTGACTCTGCTGTATGTGGCTGGTAAATGGTGGCTAGTCCAGGTAAGTAATTTATGTCAAGTACAATTCTGTGTGTCTTTTAAAAAGACCGTATCCTTTTTCTAAAGCTATTTATTACATCTTGGGGATAATTCAATTCAGGTGGGTAGTCTTTGGCTCATTGTGATGTTAGTACATTAGATTATCACACATTACTAAAATAATTAAGGTTCTGAGAACTTCACCCTTTGTAAAAAGACATCGCCCCACATAGAAGGGAAGACAAATAGTAACCCCTGGATGGTACTCATCCAGTCCAGACTAATGAGATGTACAGATTGAAGGGGGCAAATCCTAGCACTTGTGAGTTGATCCTCAAGGGTGTCTGCTCCATCTTCAGCTTGGATATTGCTAGGCTGAAGGAGTCATCTTGGTGCCAAAGAAGAGGATGTGTGATTAATCTATGGGCACATTGAGAAAAGCAAATTTAGCTGATGCATTGATACCCTTTTCTCTTCCCCCCATTTAGGAAACCATGAATAGAATGAGTGTGGAGACTTATCAGGCACCTCCCATATGTCTGAGCATAATTTGTATATTGGATGGTTTTCCTATAGAGAGAAAAAATAGTGAATCCCTCTTCATTCAGAAATTCTGGATAGCAGCCTGGTATTGAGTGAATATTTAAAACTAAACTTCAGTGTTGGTCTTCTCTGGTCATTATTGGCTTAAAATCAAGGTGAATGGAATAAAGGGATACAATGTGTAACCTTCTTTCCTAGCTACTAGAGTGGTTCAAGATTAGATCCATTTTGCTCTAAAAGTCTCTTTTCATGTGAAGTCAAGTATAGATCCAGAATAACAATGTATTAAGGATGCTTAAGTAGAATGGAGTTCTTTATAAGTTAAAAAAATCCAACAAAATGTTGGTTGTATCTCATGCTAGAGAAACTGCAGAATGACCCCATTTGAACCAGTTCTTTTCTGTATATCATTCCCTTCTACCATGGGAGCCAAGAGCTGTAGGTCTCCTGTCTTCTATGATTTCTCTCTTATCTTTAAATTACTATTTTTTGTTCTTTACCCAATAGTCATGGCATCATATGTTTACATTGACTAGCAATTTGTATAGCAGTTCCTTTGAAACTATAATCTCCTTTTAGATGCTTCATCATTTTAAAGTGTTCTCATAATTTTGTTGCTGATTTGGGTCTTAAAGGGTATATGTATTTATATTAAAGCCTGCCTGCTGTTCATCTTGAAGATGTTGTATTGTATAGTTAAGAGAAAGGATGGGTCCAATTAATTTTCTCGCTTCTCTGGAATGCTTTGCATCTTGTAATCACCATTGATTGCCTACTTACTAGTCAGAATCAATAAAAGGAGTAGATATAAAATTGTCCAATCTCATGTTTTATAGTTTAATAGTCTACTCAAAATGGAGGATACTAATAGCACTCAGCTGCATAGACATTATCTGACAATAACAGTTGTGTATAGCTCAGACTATAGAAAAAACAGTTTAAAGCTGTAAGCTCTCATATTGGACTTTATTTTATTTAAGATGAAGTTTATGCACAAATCTCTTCAAAATATGTTCTTACTATTTTATAGATAACAATATAATTTTTATTAACCTTTATTCATTTTAATTGCATTTCCCACCAGAGGCAACTAACATTGTTTTACCGTTGTTTGTTTCAAGGTTGTCTGTGATGGGGCTGGTGTATTTTGCCCAGATTCCATCAATATGAGATTATGGAAACATTAAAGCATATAGACCTGTACTGAGAATAACGGCTTTCAATTTCAAGTCTAAATAAATCAAGGATTTTCACCTTGGAGATAAAAGATGAGAGAGATTATTATACAGAGACTTAGTCAACTAGTTTTAAGTATTTGTACTTCTCTATTGTGTTTTGTGATCTCAAAAAATAAATTCATTGAGCTTAGATATTTCTGAAATGATCGTTGTTTTATATGAAGTCTGTTGAACTCTGACATCCCACTGGGAGTAGCCTTTAGATTATTCAATGGCATTCAAACTTTTAGGTCCTTATGTAAGCATGCTTGATTATAGTTTTTAAAAAAGAAATGCAATGTGTACAATTTCAAAGCCTATCCAGAAAGTAAAGGAACTTTACTTAGAAAATCAATCTTAACAATTGATGAATTACATCCTCTATTGGAAAAGAAATGTGCTGCTGGCATTTTGGAAAACATTCAGCATAGTAGTCAAGTTCTTTTAGTGAGTTCTCTGACAATCACGGTCCTTTACTATTCCCTGCACCTAAAGCTAGAATCCCTTCCCAGACAGCTTTCAAATACAGTGATTAGGGAGTGTACATGGAAAAGAAACCTCATTTGTAGATTTTGGTTATGGATTCATTATTTAATTGGCTGTTGCCTGTTCAGGATGTTTAATGACCATCTGGCTTTTGACATTTTTCCCATATTTTTTGCTCTTTCCTGTATTAAATTTTTCTCATGGAAGCCATGTAAGTGGAACCACATTTCTCATCTCATGTACCTCTCTCCATGACATCTGCTCTAAAGCAGTCCAGGATTGTTTCAGAGCAAGAGGTACATTAGATCAAAGGGCAGATTACTTCCTGCACTAATTTTGCCTGCGTTGTTCTGTCACTTTATATATACGCTGGAGATAGACTTTTTGGCCATTGATTTTTTTACCTTGATAAGGGATAAAATTTTGTAATACAGAAGGAATAACTTATAAATCTAATAATATAATCAAATAAGGGCCTAGAGCTATTAAGAGATGGTCAAGAAAGCTTTTTTACCTCTTTTCCCCCAGACATATCTGGTCAATACTAATTGCATTTCATGCTTATTGAGTGCCTATTCTGTGCCAATCATTGTTTTAAGTGCTGGGTGTGTTCTGTCTTTTGATCTGCACAGCTATTCCACATGATAGACACTATTCTTCTCTATTGCATTAGTCAAACAATAGGCTTATAAGGCTGTTGCATAGAGAGGGTAAATAATATGTGTATAGTGGTACAGCTGAAAAACAGCATAGAGGATATCTGAAATTCTCCTCTATCCACTTCTAACAACACAACTGTAATTGCCATACAATCCCGCTATCAGCTGGTTCCCCTGGACAAAACACTGAGGGTCAAGAATTGCTGTCTTTTATTGAGTAAAGTCCCAGTCAATCATTAAAATGGGGAGGCTGTTACTGAACCCTTGACTTCCAAAGTTGTCAACACTGGAACTGCTCATGCAGTGTCAAGCCTCACATTTGGGACACGGAGGCAGGATCCAGAAATACAAAGCAAGGCCTTCAGCAGAGGATCATGCATAAGCACAAGTGAAAATGACCCCTGGGAAATAACAGCAGCCAACATTTATTGAGCCCTTTCTGTGTGCTAGATTCAATGTACAGCAAGGCCTTATTTAATTTAAGCTTCTCATAATTATTTGGGTTTTATCAATGCAGCTATTTTAAAAGGTTCAGTAATTTCCCAGGGTTACATAGCTACTAAATGACAACAGCAGAGCTTCTGCTCCATTTGTTTGAATTCAAAACCCCCACATGTAGGCCTTCTGGTTTCACTTCTGGCACATAAAAGGATTGGAGGTCCTTACTCTTGTCCTTACAGCAAGGAAAACCCATATAACTGAAAGCCAGTGACTTTTCTTGGATTCATCAGAGAGGAAGTTACATGGTAAATTGCCACTCCAAATTTTGGAGGGACAGGCACGTTCAGAGTCATCTTTATTTGTGTACCTAGAGCCCAAGCCAGAGCAGTCTTTATTCTGGTTAGAGCATTTCAATAATCATTTTGATGAATTACTAGTTGCTAAATGTAGACTGTCTTGGAATAGAGAATTTCCCATAAAGCTCAGCTTTAGAATTTTCTCTTCTGTCTCACCAGGTTCTTATAGTAAAGATTCTGTTATTGCTCTGGCTTGGAAGGAATTACTGTGAAATATGTCCAGAGTAACTGTCTAGGGTAATGGAGTATCGTCATAAGGAAAAGACATTCCATCCACGTCAAATCCCACCAGCCTGCCAATATCATTTTATGCTGGGAATAAAGGACATGAGAATCAGGTCTTTAATAAAATATATTTGGATCACTGCAACCAGGAAAGAATATAAGGAGATGAGAGAAAATTGACAGGCTTCAAGACAGACCCTCTAAGTTACCAGAGAATACAGAAATAAGGACATCTATATACAAGAGTCCTTTATGGAAAAATAGAATAAAAAATAAGTTTATTTTCTGACAAAAAAGAAAAAAAACACCTTGAAATCCATGCCCAGTGTCCCTGCCAACATTGTCATTTTGTTGTAGTGGAAGAAGAAACAGGAAGAATATCCTTAAGTGTTTGACTGGAACTGAAGCTAAAGTAACCTATTAAACCAACACCCAAGGAAACATCTTCAAGTAAAAGCTGTTAATCTGTGAAAGCCACATTTTAAAAGTGTTGGGGACTGGCGCTGTGTCATAGTAGATTAAGCCTCCACCTGTGGCACCAGCATCTGCTATGGGTGCTGATTCTGATCCAGCTGCTGCTAACAGCCTGGGAAAGCAGCAGAGGACAGCCCAAGTGCTTATCCCCCTGCACTCACGTGGGAGATTCAGAAGAAGCTCCAGCTCTGGCCGTTTTGTCATTTTGGGAGTGAACCAGCAGATGGAAGACCTCTCTGTCTGTTTCTCCCTTTCTCTCTCTCTATAGCTATGCCTCATAAATAAATAAATAAATAAATAAATAAATAAATCTTTTTTAAAAAGTGTTAGGCAGGCTTTTAGCCTACCAGGTAAAACACCTTTCAATCTACCTGCATACTTAGGTCCATTTCCTAGTGTCAACTCCTGATTGCAACTTCTTGTCTAAGCAGACTCTGGGAGGCAGCAGAGATGGCTGAAGTAATTGAATTCTTGCCACCTACCAGGATTGAGTTACTGGCTATCAGCTCTTTCTGTCTGTCATTCTCTGTCTTTCTGCCTCTCAAATAAATAAATGAGTAAATAAATAAGTTAAAATTAACTAGAGACAACTAAACTATAAGATGCAACATTATCAACATACGGACACAAAGAATATGAAAAAGCAAGATAATGTGATACTCCAAAAGGAGCACTATAACACATCAGATTCCAAAGAAAAGGAAATTGATGCGTTGTCTGATAGAGAATTCAAAAGAATGATCATGAGGATGCTCAGAGATACTAAATACAGATAGAAGATTAAGAAGATTAGGAAGTCAATGTATGATATTAATGAGAAATTCAGCAAAGATATAGAGATCTTATAAACAAACAAAAATCTTAGAAATGAATAACTCAATAAGTCAAATAAGAAATACAATTCACAGCTTTAACAACAGACTAGATCAAGCAGAACAAAGAATGTCTGAACTTGAAGATAGGTCTTTTGAAAAATCCCAGTCAGACAAAAAGAGGGAAGAAAGAAAAAAGAATGAAGATAGCCTCCAAGACCTTTTGGAAACCAGTAAATAACAAATAAGTGAATCTTGGGATTTTCTGAAGAATGTTGGTTTAAAGGCATAGAAAACCTATTCAATGAAGTGGTAACCTAAAACTTCCTCACTCCTGGGAATGATATGCACATCCAGATGCAGGAGGACCATAGAGCACAAGCTATTCATGACCAGAAAAAATCCTCACTGCAGCATACAGTTTTTTCAAAGCATGCATTTCTCACAAAATTTTCGAAGACTCCCAAAGATGTATGGATTTAGATTTTTTTCACCAAAATAAATATATAGCATTAAATTTTAAATTAAATAATTCAATAAATTTAATTCTAATTAATTTTTGAAGTGTCTTTGTACATTTTACACCACACACACACACACACACACATATATATATATAACATATCTAAGCATATCATATTTATGCAGAAAATCATAAAAGAGAACCTTGAAAGAATCCAGAGGAGGAAAAATACCTTACATACAAAGGAACAACTATTGTAATTATAGTAGACTTCTGCTCTGAAATCATGCAAACAATAGAAGCATAGAGTGAGATATTTAAAGTGCTGAATGTGGCCGGTGCCGCGGTTCAATAGGCTAATCCTCTGCCTGAGGCGCCAGCACCCCGGGTTCTAGTCCCAGTTGCGGCACCGGATTCTGTCCCTGTTGCCCCTCTTCCAGGCCGGCTCTCTGCTGTGGCCCGGGAGTGCAGTGGAAGATGGCCCAAGTGCTTGGGCCATGCACCCGCATGGGAGACCAGGAGAAGCACCTGGCTCCTGGCTTCGGATCAGCGAAGTACGCCAGCCACAGTGGCCATTGGATGGTGAACCAACAGTAAAGGAAGACCTTTCTCCCTGTCTCTCTCTCTCACTGTCCACTCTGCCTGTCAAAAAAAAAATTAAAAAAAATTAAAGTGCTGAATGTAAAAAATACCATTTCTAGACTCATTGAAATTGTTTTTCAAAAGTGAAGATCTAAGTTATTCAGGCAAAAAGAAAGAGGATATAAATCAGAAATTTGGACCCACATAAAGAAAGGAAGAGCATTGAAAAGGGAAAAAAATAAAGGCTTTTATTTTTCTTGTTCCTATTTGCTTTGAAAGATGACTGTCTGAAGTAATAATAGCAACAGTATATTGGGTGATTATAGCATGTTGATTAGTGAAATGAATGCCAGCACTGTCAGAAGGCATGGGAGGGAGGAATGGGGAATAATCTGAAAAGGTATCTGCCTTGCAAGTGAAGCTATTAAGTGTTACTTGAAGACAGACTGAAATTAATTAAAAATGTATATTGTAAACTCTAGGGAAACTACTAAATTTTTTTTAAATGCAAATAATTGATACTGAGAGGATGGAACATGGAACTCATAAACAGTGAAAGACAGAGAAGGCCAAAAAAAGATAAGAAAAATTACATGTGGTTGAGTCAAGAAACAAAGGGCATACACTAATCTCAGTTGTACTTGGTTTCTATTTTGCTTTGCCTAGAAATTCAGAAATAATACAGAGCCAGGATGCATGTTTATATTTCCTAATCATGGTTACTTAAAAATATATATGTGCAAAGTTGATTGGTCCAGTTAGTAAGTTGAAGTCCAAGCATATTCCCTGTTGGGAAAGTAGATGCTTAATAAACATGTGTTAAAAGAGGTCAAACAATGGGCAAGAAATGAGACAAACTTAAAAAATGAAAGTTACTAAATATTCAAGCAAAGAGTTAAAAATCAGGAGAACTGAAAGACAGAAAGGCAAAGTGTACAGATGATAATCTGGTTCCCTGCATTTGGGAAAGCTATTCAGGGTGTGGTCAGAACAACAAAAGATTGTTGCATGTCATCTGGCCCCGATGGTTATTTCTCATGCTCCCTGTTTTCCAGGCACTATTTGATCTTAGGAATAAAAATATAAATAAGCTGTGGTCTTATTTATATTTTTAACACTTCAGAAGCTATGTTCAAGACAAAGGCATAACCAAATAAACTACTAACATCCAGCTATTATTCACTTTTGCAATTCATATTAATTGAGCACCTTCTTTATACCAGACAATGTAATAGTTACCAAAATAAAGAATCATAGAAAGTACTATGAAATCACAAGCAAGCAAGCAAATAATAATGTCTGTGGATATGAGGAAAAAAAAAAAAACTACAAGTGTTGGATAACATAAGAGTTAGGGCTTAAAGGAGTAGAACATTTCAGATTAGATTGACAGAAGGAAACAATACGAATGGCAATCATGAAGCACCAGCAATTTCTGCCTTAGAGAATTTTATGAATGTTTCATGTGTTGTCTCAAATCAATCTCATGCATTATGTAGCTCAGGTTCAAGAGCAAGGTTAGAAAGCAAAAAACTCCAGATTCAAGTAGAAATAAAAGGGTGGGACAAGACTTAACAGTTCATTGTAAGATTAGGTATCAGGAATGTTGTACTCCGCATTATTCTACCAACTTTTTGAAATGCCTCAAATTGCACCTACTTGGCATTCTTTTTTTTTTTTAAGGTTTTATTTATTTACTTGAGAGGTAGAGCCACAGACAGAGAGAGGTAGAGACAGAGACAAAGGTTTTCCAACCACTGATTCACTCACCAAATGGCTGCAATGGCTGGATCTGGACTGATCTGAAGCCAGGAGCCAGGAGCTTCCTCTGGGTCTCCCACATCGGTGTAGGGGCCAAGCACTTGGGCCATCTTCCACTGCTTTCCCAGGCTATAGCAGAGAGTTAGATCGGAAGAGGAGCTTCCGATCAGTGCCCATATAGGATGCCCAGTGCTGCAGGTGGAGACTTAACCTACTATGCAACTGGGCCCGCCCTTAGTTGACATTCTTGATTCAAGAGTAAGAAGTGTGTTTTCTAGAGGAAGATTAAATGCTGAGTGTGACTCCTACCATTCTAGAAACCACAGGGATGATAGATAATAGTTCCTACTTTGTATAGACTGAAATCTAACCCCTGAGAGCCTGTTATATGTTATTAAGTACATCATATCAGAGAATGGCATGGACTATGTGTGCACATTGTAGCTGTGTTGTATAGTGGGACTACACAGAGAGCAGGAGATCCCAGTGACATGCTGGGCAGGTGGGGTTGGAGTCAAGAAAAAACAACAATCCTTGAGAGTTGAGGTGGAGCTCAGTATGAGATGAATCATGAGGGAAACTGAGTCTAGCGCATGTGTTAATAGCTCTCAAGAACTGTGCTGTCCAATAACATGGTCACTAACTACTTAAATTTAAATTTGAGTCAATTAAATTACATAAGTCCTCAGGTCTTCAGTTGTGCTAGTTAGATTGCAAGTGCTCACTAACCACGTGTAGCTAGTGGCTACCATATTGACTATCACATAAATAGAGTATTTCTATTGATGTAAAAATCCTATCAAGTAGTAATTATCTAAAGAATATGTGGTATGATTATAGAACAGAGAAACTTTTGAAGCGGATTTATCTACCCCTTTTGAGTGGAATGAAATGTCCTCATTCACAGATTAGAAAATTTAGTTTTGGTGAAGTTAAATCAGTTCACACTAGCAGTAAATTGTGGTGGAGTCGGAAGTTGAAGTCAAGTAGCTTATGCTGAAGCTTGTTCACCTGAACTCTGCAGTCCAGGATATCACAGAAGGCCTCATTCTGGACTGAGAGGCTGCCCATGGGCACAGTGGCCAGCACACATGGGTATTACAGCCAGCATCTGAGCTAATTGTTGAAAGTATCCACTGTGCCTGGGCAGTGCCCCTCTGCTGCAACTGCTAGGTATTTTGTAATATTCCTTTGGCCAAAAATGTGCATATTCTTTTGCAAATCTTTCTTGATGTTTCCAACACACTATATGCAGTAAATGTTTTTCATGAATACCTAGCTATCCATTTGGTTTCCATGATTCCAATTTTATTTTCATTGTTCAGTTAGCGAAAAATGGTGAACAAACTATGTACAATTTAAATATTCCATTTTTCTATCATGGAAATTGATGTACATTTAACTAATTAAAGTATTTTTATGAATCTTGACGTGAAAGGAAGGGGAGAGGGAGCGGGAAAGGGGAGGGTTGCAGGTGGGAGGGAAGTTATGAGGGTGGGGAAGCCATTGTAATCAATAAGCTGTACTTTGGAAATTTATATTCATTAAATAAAAGCTTTAAAAAAAGAAAATAAAAAACAAAGTATTTTTAAATGCATTTGCTATCATAAACTAAAAAAAAATCCCAATTATTGTTAGAAATTAGAGAAGTCTTCTGTTTTACTTAAACTCTGTGTTCTCAGTTTAGGAAATGACAGGTCTATAATAAATATCTTAAAATAATTTTGGATTTAACTTTTTAAAGTGATAATTATGTTACATGATTTTTTATAACTCTTTCTACCTTTGCTTTTAATTTACTTCAAGGAATTTGGAAATAACTTGAAATTTCTCCATTTTAAATAATTTCTTTTTTAGTAGTAATAAGACACCTCCTTATTGAATCTTTTAGGGCCAGGACATTTCAGGTAAAGTTTAGTTTTAAGACTGTGCAATGAACTTTCTGCTCTCATATGCTCAAAAATTTTGGAAAGCCTTGGATCATTTGTGATTGACAGTTCAAAAATAACAATGATCTGTTGTGTCTAGCTCATGTCATACCAGAGAATACTAAATCAATAGTAATGCTATCAGAACCAGAAATCAAATGCAAAATAGTTCCCTTGGCCTCCTGCATAATGACATTTGCTCTTTTGATAAATTACTAATGGGTTCTTGAATAAGAGAACTCCTGGAATAGCCAAATATGGAAATAAATGGAAAGGAGGAAGCAAAAACGTGTATTGTGCAGCAAAAAATTGTCTTTGGTTAGTGTTCTACTAAAAAAGAAATGCAAATATGACTGAATTTCGCATTGTGAATGTATTGTGATCACATGGTGATTATCATTAATAAACCAAGAACAACCAACCTGTAAACTACCTCCTTTTAGCCCTACTACAAGTTGCATAGAAGGTCTCATTCTAACTTATTCCTATCACTAGAACAACCCAAACAGGGCACAGCACTCAGTGACCAAGGCAACAGAGTGTTAAAGTTGCACCCCAGTCGTCCTGGTGACCAATAGAACAGAATGTTAACAGCTGCACCCCAGTCTCCCTGCAATACCTACCCCAGTCCTCCAGAACCTGTGGTCTTTGCCTCAAAGGCGTCTCTTCAATACCACTTTCCAATAGATTTGGCTGATGGCTTGACTCTATTTGGGAGTTTAAACTGATGCCAAGAACAAATTTTAGGGCAAGGAAATAACTGGGGGGTGGGATTCATAATTGTGTTGAAAATCCTGAACTGACTTTAAAAAGAAGTGACATCTTGTACTACTGTGTTGTTAATGCTTAGTTAACTTTTCATTGTGAAATATATCATCCATACATTAGGATAGATTTGGTTCTTATATTTATATGCATACATGGCATTAAGAAAAGTTCAGTGAAAAATATACAATACAGCCTAACTCAGTGGCTTTAGGAATATGTGGAGGGGTAAGTCTTCCTACCACCCAGCTGTGCTAAATAGTATGACTCATGCAAATCAGCCTCTGAGCTCTACAGAGGGTCAGACAGTATGGTGTCCTGAGAGAGATCTTAAGTGGACTATAAACCGGTGCATGTGTGCTGCTTTCAGGTCTGCGGAGACTCACCCCAATCCTTACCTTTATACTTATGAGGTAGTTGCTTCCTGCAGCAAACAAAAGATCTTTTCCCTCTAGCCTGTTGATCACCTCACCTCGGCTCTTAATGTTGGCTGGATCTCATTGAGCAGCTAAAGTGAGAATATTTGTGCTTCAAATATAACTTTGTTTTGGTGGATTTCCAAATTATAAAGGAAAAAAAATGTAATACTGGAGGATTAGATGCAACCAGGGAACAAAATAATGAAAAGCCTTGTTTGAGAAGAAATAACTCTTTGGAGTAAGAGGTTACCATATGTCAATATGTCACATACAGGGAAAGTGAGCTTTTGATGACTAAGAGGTAAGGTTGCCAGAGGGCTTCTGATTTAAATTTCTAAGGCTTGCTCAGAGCATCAAGGGGTTTGTTGAAAATCCTCATAACTTGTGAACTTGACTTTTATTCCTTTGAAAAATTATACAAAATATTTTTCCTGCATTTATATTCCATGTGTTAAATTTCTCCTTGTAGCTCTGCAGCTATTCCTGTTCAGGCTTTACACTTGTTGGAACATCAGGGACTGAATTGAGTATTTCTAGAAGAAGAAATAGGTTTGGATGAGGAAGAGTGACCCCAGAAATGTATTCTAAAATGTTTTAAGCTTGAAAACTACCAGGAATAACCTACATATATGGAAACTATTTACATAAATCATGGTACATTCTTAAAATTAAATTCTATTTACCAGTTTAAAAGATCAGAACAAGGTATTTTTTAAAAGATTTTGTTAATTTATTTGAGAGGTAGAGTTACAGAAAGTGAGAGGGAGAAACAGAAAGGTTTTCCATCCATTGGTTCACTCCCCAAATGGTCGCAATGGCTGGAGTTGCACAGATCTGAAGTCAGGAGCCAGGTGCCTCCTCCTGGTCTCCTGTGTGGGTGCAGGGGTCCAAGGTCTTGGGCCATCTTCCACTACTATCCCAGGCCACAGCAGAGAGCTGGACTGGAAGAGGAGCAGCTGGGACTAGAACCAGCGCCCATATGGGATGCCGGCGCAGCAGGAGGATGATTAACCTACTGCACCACAGTGCCGGCCCCAGAACAAGGTATAATGAAAGAAAAAACAAATGAAAACAAATAAAGTGCACTCACTGTTAAATATCTTGATTTTCCTCATTTAGTATTTTCATGCATGTATGTAAACAATGTGTTTGGAAGAATTGCATATTAAGTTGGTAGTACTGCATTTTAAGCAGAGACAAGGAGCCACAGTTCAAGAAATTGACCAATAGGTTCTTCGCTATGATCCCTTTTGCTTAAATTATTTTAATGTAAAGATATTCAGATAGATAGAAAAAATGATTCAGTTTACTCCTCTACTCCTTAAATATCTTATAGTTTAAATTTCAACAAAATTAGGCACTTTAATCAATAATATAAAAGTAGCTTTATAACAAGTTAGAAAGCTTTATTTTGAAATGAAAAATTAAACTACTAATAAACTTGAGGGTAAATTAAAGTATCTTAACTTACTGGTGTATTTTCTGAGATAACATATTTTCGATTTATAATACAGTCAAAGGTTTAATGGCTGTACTAAATAGAGTTCAACAGATAAAAAGTAAAAAGACCATAGTCCAGCAGGAAAATAGGCAAGGGCTACAAATAGTAATTAAATGAAAAGATGTTGCTCATTTAAAAATATTTGCTTTTCATAGACACAAATCAATAAATAAGAGAACTATTGTTATCTACATTTAGTTATCCTAGAGACAAAATACTGGTGAAATGGAGTAAAATTAAACATTTGAACTATTTCTTTTTTCTTTATGTTGCCTGTAACTTTGGAAACTCATGATTCTGAATAATTAAAAAGTGTTGACAATTTGGTTTCCCATCCCGATCCCCTTCATTTCACTTGTTCTGAAATGTGCCATGTGAGATATCGTATTATGTCCCTGCATCTGCTGCTCCATACAAACCAAGGCTGCTGTCTTAGAAATAATAGGCCGCTTTTATTCTCTAAAACAGACCTTGCCATTATGTGAGATTTTGTTAGAGCTTTAAATTCTTCCACTTACATTTCTGCTTTCAGATTCCATTATGGAGTGAATGATCCCTTATTTCAGTAATTTTGTATACTGTTTTGTTTTTGAGGTTCCTTTCTGCATCTTTTGTCCCTCCCTCCATCACTTTCCTGTCGGATCAAGGTGTTCTGTCTCTCTCTATCCATCTCTGTCTCTCTCACTCTTTCCCTCTTGCATGTCACTCATAGGTCCTCTGAATCAGGTGAAAAGTGTGGAGAGGACAGCGAGACCTTTAGTTAAGCGGCACATGCTGGGCAGTACATCTCGTGCTGGAGAATTTAGCTGTCATTTGGAGGCTGATAGAACTGGTGTGCAGTCCACGTACCCCAAGTCCTGAAAGGGAAACTGCAGCTGGTGTCAGCGCAGCTCACTGATAAGGTTTTATCTTTTCTCCTGCTGATACTGATAGAGCCATAGCCAGGTGGGCAGTAAATAAAGAAGATTTATTGCGGGCTGCAATTGTGAGCTAGCAGTGCTTTCTCATATATATATATATATATATATATATATATATATATATATATGTATGTACATCTTTCACATTGGTGGAGCCCAATAATGAATCATATGGTGGGGAGGGTCATCTACAGAAATTTATCCATGTAACTCCTTTTAGAGAATGTTCTGTGCACAATCAGCCTAATCTGAATAGATGACTAAAAATCCAGGGGTTGATAAATTATCATCATGGCACCTGCATCTTATGCTTCAGGAACCTTAAGCAAACCCAAGGCTGTACTTGTGGATTAATTGAGCATGCATAATTTACCACTGCAGTTTACATAAGTGTAAGTATTTTTCTCATTCTGGTAAATAGGCATTTCCAGCTTTAGGAGAAAAATCAGAATATTGCTGCACAATGAAATGAGCCATCAGCCTATTTGGCTATTATAAGAAAAAAAATCTACTCTTACCACCACTGTTTAGTTTTTAAATTGAAGTGATTTTTCAAGTTTAATTTGCTGTTCACCACTTATATGTATTTTTTTGTTGTTCACATTTATTGTGTTGATTTTTACCATTGCTTGTAATCAATACTATTTCCTTGCTCTAATTTGATGCGACTGTATTTGAATGATTTTCAGAATATCAATCTAGAAAAATACTTTCATTGTGGTTATTTTAGGGTGACAAGAGAAAGGAGCAAATGAATAGGGAGAGAGAGAATGACAGTCACAGAAGCACATAAGGGTCTGAATGGCTTATCACATGCCATCTCCCATTTGCTCTTGGGTAAACTAGCTATTAATACCAAGTTACTCTTTTCTTTCCTGTAAAATAGAAATAGTAATACCTCTCCCACCAGGGATCATATTGTTATAATGTATGTTTAAGAGCCTACTTTAGAGCTGGTCACATGCTAGATGCTTCATAAATGATACACATTTTCTAATGTTCTTATTAAAACAATTTTATTTCATATATCTAAACAATTAAATTCTTAATCTCTAAATTGGTACTTTAAAACACGTATTGCTGGGGAAGCCACTTAGCTTAGCGCTCGGGACACTGATTGGGCCACCATGCCCCTTATCAGAATAACCTAGCTTGATAACCAGCTCTGATTCCTTACTCCAGCTTCCTGTTAGTGCAGACCCTGGGAAACAGTGGCATGTGGTGATAGTTCAGAAATTGGATCCCTTCTGCCACGTGGGAACTGGATTGAGTTTTCAGCTCTCAGCTCTGTCTCACCTAGTCCTGGCCTTTGCAGGTGTTTGAGAAGTGAACCAGCTGATGGAAATGCACCTTCACTCTCTGTGACTCTCTCTCTCCCTCTCCCTCTCCCTCTCCATCTCCCTCTCTCTCTCTCTCACAGCCTCAAACAAAAAATACATGGATATTGCTGTATCGAGTTCATTTATTTTTTTATAGTAGGCTATAAAGTATCTAGAAATATTATTTATATAATGGTTAGTTGTCTAATTATGGCTTTAGGGCAAATTTATGCAGAATTTAATGTGTAAGCTGTTAAACTGGGGCAGTATTAGGTGTATTCAACTTGAGCATATCATAAAGTCTTACAGTTTTATTCTCTTTGTCCTCCCCCCCACCAAAAAAAAACCCTTGTGGGAAATTAGAGCTCACGTGCAATTATTCATAAAGGAATACTATTATAAATTTATTAATCTCTGTTTTGCGTGGGAAAATGCATATAAAGCTCAATTCTTATAGTAGGCATGATCCTGAGTGGTTGAGTTTAAAATTGATTTTCCTCATCCAGCACATTTCCTGTAATATATACATAATAATTTAAAGGGTACTTTTATTTATGATAAAAATTTTATTGCAGTAGCTACTAGTACTGAAATCTCAAAATTTGCTGTCTTAGAGCTCTTGTGTAATGTTATATAAAATTTAAATATAATAAATTGGCTACTTTCAGTGAATCTCATAAAATCTAAGATCCCTCAAATGCAAGTTGTATAAGTATTTGTATAGCTAAGTTTAATTTTTCATATTACTCAACATCCACATGTAAATTGTAAAATCCATTGTGTGCCTCCTTTCTTGGTGAGAATTACAGCTTTCAGCCAGGCACTGGGTTATTCCTAGAAAGGCATGTCACATTTTCTGCCACTTCATTGTGGTTTTATTGATGTGGCTGTCACCCTAGAAACCCAGGGAATTCGGAAATGAGGCTGCCTTTCTGCTTGATTTTTCACTAAGGTACATTTCAGGAGCCCACTGTGAGGCTCTGGTGGAAGGAGCCGAAAGGGCAATTCTCCATAAGAGTAATCTTATCCTTCCGAGGCATTCCATCTGCACACAAGAGACCGGTTGTTTCCCGAATACTAAATGGGAATTGCTGTGCCATTTGTCACACCACAATACCACCCTCAATGCCACCTAGAAAAGAAATCATTACTTAATTAGCTGGTCTCTTTGTCTCTGGCTCTTTTTCTTTCAGTCCTATGTTAAAATGAAGTCAAAGAGCCATGAAGCAGGGACTGATGCTGTGGCGTAGGGGTAAAGCAGCCACCTGCAGTGCTGGCATCCCATATGGGGTGTGGTTCAAGTCTCCGCTGCTCAACTCCGGATGGAGACCCCTGCTATGGCCTGGGAAAGTAGCAGAGATAGCCCAAGTCCTTCGGCCTGGGAAAACAGTAGAAGATGGCCAAAGTCCTTGGGCCCCTGCCCCCATGTGGGAGACCTGGAAGAAGTTCTCTCTCTCTCTCTGTCTCTGTCTCTCTGCCTCTGCCTCTGCATCTCTCTAACTCTGCTTTTCCAATAAATAATTCTTTTTTTTTTTAAAGAGCCATGCAGGGGAGAGAGCCAAATAAGAGGACTAAATGAAAGTGAGCACAGGACTTAGGGTCAGAGAGGCCAGGATTTTTGCCACTTGTAACCTGTATGACCTTGGAAAAGTCACTTGAAATACCAAAGACTCAGTTTCTTCTTCTGTAAAGTGAGTATAATGATGATATGCAGCTTCTCTGGCAATTGGAATGATTAAGTGAGATAATACATATAGTGGTAAGCATAGAACCTTCTCATGTGTGTTGGTGGCTTTCAAGCAGATCCAGATCTAATCTGGGAAACATGGAGCTTCTTGGCTGATTTCTGCCTGGATTCCATGGAACTGGGTCCCATTCATAGCACTGGATCTTTCCCTTTGCCCTTAGTGTTTCTTTGTTGAGGGCCTGAATAGCAAAGTTAATGCTAACTCTCTGCCACATAAACAAGAGGCGCTCACAGCTGACACAGGACTCCTGTTGTCAGAGAAGCAAGACCAGTGTCCAGTGAGGCAAAGGTCTCAGCTGTGTGTTCTATCAACAGCTATGGCCTTAGCTGCTCTGTTACTCTTGGGTCAGCTAATATGTATCCGACACCCAACTTTGGAAGCACAGCCCAAACAAGGAAATCAGAGGCTGGTGGTGCACATGTGAGGTGGTGTATGGATATAGACAACCTCATCAGCTGCTAATAGTTATTTAAATCAGGTTTATAGTTCTTGCAGAACTAAGGGTCGTCACTCCAAATGATCTCTTGTTACTGTCATGGACTTGTCTTTTTTAGGTATCCTATTGCTAATGCACTATTCTGTTTAAAGGGAAAAATCACATTATCACATTGTATATAGTATGATAGGAATGATACCTTGTCTCCAAGTAAGAAAGTCATAAAAGAGAAATAAAACTTGGCAGCTGGGCTCAGTTCTGTAGCCTTGGCTTGGTGGTCAGATGCTTTTGTTTGGAGTCTTGACTCCAGAATAAGAATGATGAGGATTCACTCATGATCATCGCTTTAGTGCCAGACAGCGTCCCAGGCACATTCGTACTGAGAAGTTCACTGATGTAACACAATGTCTTATCCAGGTGCTGAGAGGAGAGCAACAGGTATAGAAACCAATTATGGGCCTAAGAAAGTTTGAGATTCTCAGTGACGCTTGTACCTTTGGCACTACAGAAGCTACAGGAGGCAGCAAGGAGTTAATCTTATCAAGGAACTAAGATCACATATGCACACTTTCACTACCCACTTGTCCTCAAGTCTTCTGTGATTTAAGACAACAATTTTTTATTGCTTTTGGCTATCAAGTTGAATTCAATGAATTTATAATGACAATCACAATGTAGGCAATTTTTATTAACCTGTCAATTATTATTCAGCTTTCTTATTGTGGTCACATTGTAAGTTCAGAAGGGCATAAAAGATGAAAGACAATGTTTCTTCATTTCCAAAGTGCTGAATTTTGCATTTTCATTTCATGAATGGAGATAGTTACTTGTACAGATACCTTGTCTCTCATAAAATCTTTTAAAAAATATCTTTTATTTAAGTTGTACAAGTTTCATATATTTCCTTTATAACATTATAGGAACATAGTGGCACTTCTCCCCAATCCTCCTTCCCAATTAAGAATGCTTCTGGCTTATTTCATCAGATTTTTAAAAATTACATTGATTGAAATTTCAAAGGTAGTTTGGGGAGCTATGTAAGTATTTGGGCAATATCTTTTAGGACATTGCTACTTGCATTATTTCCTAAGATAAATGTTCTCCAAATGTGTTATTTTTATGATATCACTCCTAAAAAAGTGTTCTGTGTTCAAAGCAGTTTGGAAAGAACTTCATCAAATAGATTCCTCTTGAAAATCCACACTGTCTATTAGTACATTAAGGGGATTTTCACATTCCTGAGTAAATTGAGCTTATTTTACATGTCTGGCCAGAGTTTTACAAATTTGTCTAACTAAGATCTTTCTGTAAAATAAAAGCTGTGCAGGTCTCCTGGAACCAACAGGTCATGTGAGACTCTGGAAAATGTTGCCATGTGCATTCCTATATTGTGGCAGTGGGACAACAGCAGGTTCTCAAAGATGTTTATATATACTTTAGTTCATTCCAGCAGGCCTTCCTCGTGGTGACAGTTTCTGATGGGAGGTGAGAGCATGCAAAGTGCTTTCATTGTTATATGTAAACTCCAGAAACTTATTTCTCCATCTAAATTTGCCTACAATCTTTGAATCAGTCTTTATTAACACAAATTTATACTTTGAGCCATAGATCCAGATTGTCGCTCTCTTCAGGTTTAATTGTGGCTATTTTAACTACAGAAGTCTCCAACTTGACAAGAAAATGAGAAAGGTGGCCTTAAAAAGAATGCAGGACATGGAAACTTCTTGTGATAAAACTAAATCATTTTACAGAGGGCAGATGTTTGGCTCAGTGGTTAATAATGGTGTTTGGAACTCTTTTATCCCACGTTGGCCATTGAGTCTCATCTTTGCTTCCAATTCTAGCTTCCAGCCAATGTGTACCCTGGGAGGCAGCAGGTGATGGCTCAAATACTTGGGTCCCTGCCACCCATGTGGGAAACCCAGACTGAGTTCCAGGCTCTTGGCTTGAGGCTGGTCCACTCCTAACCATTGTGGGCATTAGATAAGTGAACCAGCAGATGGAAGATCTTTCTATGTCTTTCCGTCTCTTTCTATTTCTCTGCTTTTAAAATAAATAAATAAAAATTAAGAAAATAAAATAAAAAGAATTACATGGGAATGATTAATACCCTACTTAGAATGGTGGTGAATGCTGGCAGGAAAAGAGGCAGGGATGATCTGGAAGTGAAACACAAAGGAACACGTGACACATGTGTTTCTGAGGAGTAAGCTGAGAAACCAGTTTGCACACGGGAAGCCCGTGAGGAATACTCTCAAGAAGGATTCCTATGAAGGAGAAGGAAGCAGTTTTGGAGAGAGGGACAAGTTGAGCTGTAATGTTTTCACAAAACTGATTTCAAGTTAACCCATGTTTCTTCAGGCATGTTCAGAATCTAGGCAAGATGGCTTAGCATTTGCACTTCTGCATCAACCAGTCACTAGGTGTGAGCTGCTCCAGGGGAGGTAGAGTGACTTTGATCAAGACAAATTCAGCTGAAAGCAGTCACCCTACTGAGCTGCAGAAAGGGATGTCTTGCTTCTGAAGTGGGATCTTGATTGAGTCACCTTATCCCCTTAGAGAGATTAACTCTATTGACAAGTTTTATTTATCAAAATTCAGTATGTATTTACATTTTATCAAAATTTTTCTTAATACATGATAATCTTTATTATACACATCTTAATGTCTTCAATGTTGCAAAATGCATTTTAAAGAAAAACATTAAAATAATACAATGCATGTATACATGCGGTAGTGCTTCGGATCATCCAGAATCTCTGTGAAAAGGATATGTTCTGGGTGACTGATTTTTGAGTTGGCAGCTTTATCTCTCTGAATGCCAAAACTTTTTTTCCTTTGTAGTCCTTTATTATCTATCTTCACAGTAACCCTTATATTTAAGTAAGGCAAACTTATCCTCAGTTTATAGTAGAAATTCAAAGTCAGAGCTTACACAAATCTACCCAAGATTTACAGGTAGTAACATATAGTACACGTTCATGTGTTCATGTGTGCTCTCAAGTTTGTAACTAGGTAAAGACATTTTCCAGATTCCTTTCAATGATCCTATTTTGTTTCCACCTGCTATTTTTATTCTCTCAACTGGCATTAGGGTCAGATTATATTTGATCAACCAATTCTTTTAATATGGCTCCTTGGCTTAATTATTCTTGAAAATCTTTTTTTAATTCTGTATTAAAGAGGAAAGTTTTTTTTTTCAAATAATTCCTACTGTTGCCTTTCAGAAAGCTTTTAACTTATCTATTTGTCAATGGGTGCCAAAACTATTTTTTTAAGAATGATTTATCTATTTGAAAGGCAGAATTACAGAGAAGAAGAGGCAGAGAAAGAGAGAGAGATGTCTTCTATCTAGAACCAGAAGCTTCCTCCAGGTCTCCCACAAGGGTGCAGGGGCCCACGAACCTGGGCCATTCTCCCCTGCTTTCCCAGGCACATTAACAGGGAGCTGGATCAGAAATGGAGCAGCCAGGACTCAAACAGGCACCCACATGCACTTTAAGCATAGGTTTTTACTCACTATGCCACAGCGCTGGCCCGTCTCTCTATCCTTAACTTTCTTTTTCTTCCACTTCTATTATAGCTTAATCAGTTCCTCTTTTTGGTTTTTAGACTTCTCTATTTGAATCACTGTTCTCAAAGTCCCTCAGTCTTATAATCGTAGAATAAACTTTATTTCCCAGACTACTCCTTCACCTTAGCATCCAGTTAAAAAATTAGTTAGCAAATTCCAGGATTCTGCACCTTCACTATCTCTAGGATCTGCTTTCCCTTCCCACCTCCTGGTCATAGCCTTAGGTCAAGGCCCTAAAAACTCAAACTTGCCCAGTATGGTGATGAATGTAAATTTTAGCACTCACAGTTGAACCACCCTCTGGTAAGCCAGTTTCCTAGAACTCAGCTCTGATCAACTCACTCTGCTGCTCAGATTCTTCAGAGCCAGACTCAGCCTGGTGTTAAGGGCCCTTTATCCTCACTGACCAAAGTAATTGATTTGCAACTGGCTAATTCAATGCGTGGTCCTAGATATTTCAAATAGAAAAGTGCCAAATAGTGATTCTTTTCAGTTCTAATTGAAAATGTGCTGTATTATTGAAAACCATAGAAACCAATACATGTAGACCAGTGCTAGGCTAATCCTCCGCCTGCGGCGCCGGCACCCCAGATTCAAGTCCCAGTTGGGGCGCTGGATTCTGTACTGGTTGCTCCTCTTCCAGTCCAGCTCTCTGCTATGGCTTGGGAGGACAGTGGAGGATGGCCCAAATGCTTGGGTCCCTGCACCCACATGGAAGACCGGGAGGAAGCACCTGGCTCCTGACTTTGGATTGGTGCAGTGTGCCGGCCACAGTGCACCAGCTGTGGCGGCCATTTGGGGGGTGAACCAACCGAAGGAAGACCTTTCTCTCTGTCTCTCTCTCACTGTCTAACTCTGCCTGTCAAAAAAAAAAAAAAAAGAAAGAAAGAAAGAAAGAAAGAAAGAAAGAAAGAAAGAAAGAAAGAAACCAATACATGTAAACGTGGCTGACAGGAAATCCTGTCAGCATCTAGAAATAGGAAATGGCAGGCAGTTAGGCAACACAGGGTTAGACTGAGACTTCTCTGTCCAGTTCTAGACCATTTCACACTTCCATACCCTCATCTAGTTCTCTTAATAGATCAACTATCTCTGTTTAGTTTCACTGTTCCCCCTCTACTTCTTATACATGGGTGATTTGGCTTTTGCTTGGTTCTGCATCAGGGAATCCTACAACTAGCAAATTTAGTCTCTTAATGTCTTAAATATCTTGGTGTCTAGGCTATGGTTTTGTTCCCTGGCTCTTGTCCACTCCTGCATTACCTGTAAAGTGAAAGCCATTACAGCCCACTGCCATCAAAGCTATAGCTTTCTCTGGATATGACCGCTTAAAACAGACTACTGTAGAGCCAATCAGTGGGAAATATCAACAGCATTAAGATGGACACAGGTTCTACTTGGGCTCCAACAAATGAGTGCATCTGCCATCACCATCTTTGCTGTAGGGGGACACACCTTAGTGTTTCCTGCTAGAATGCTTGCTTTCTTCACACCATTTTCCCACTCACAAAGAATTAAAGGATGCCAGAGAAAACTTTTTATTTTTTAAATTTTTTAAAGATTTATTTTATTTATTTGAAAGACTTATAGAAAGAGGTAGAGAGAGAGAGTTCTTGCATCCACTGGTTTACTCCCCAAATGATTGCAATGGCCAGCGCTGAGCTGATCCAAAGCCAGGAGCCAGGAGCTTCTTCCAGGTCTCCCATGTGGGTACAGGGGCCAAGGACTTGGGCCATATTCTACTGCTTCCCCAGGCCTTAGCAGAGAACTGGATCAGAAGTGGAGCAGCCGGGACTTGAACCGGCACTCATATAAGATGCCAGCAATGCAGGCCGGGGCTTTAACCTGCTGTGTCATAGCGCCAGCCTTGGAAACTTTTTATAACCAAGAATTGAAACCTACAATCTTAATTTCAGGGGTATTTCTTTAAATAGGCCAAAATATCTATGTAGTTTTGTTCAGCTCCCATGAGCTAAAAAGACAGTTTTGAGAAAGCACTTGTTACTCAGTGGGATCTAAATTGAGCCTGAATACCGCTGCATATCACACTTCTGCACCACATTTCAGCTATAAATGCAATCTGGTGACTCTTTTTTATTCTTGGCTGCAGTCACCCTGCATTAAAGGTTTGATCTTGTGACATAAAACAATATTCAGTGATAAGAGTTAGCTGATAATATTTGCAAGTATTGAATTCAAGATCCAAAACAGAAACAGCTAATGAGGGACTTAACTTCCCTTTGTAGTCTAAGTTATCAGAATTACCTCCCTTAACACCCATTTTACTCCTAGAAATTCTATCAACTCTTTTTCCCAATTTGTGAATCGTGGATCTTAGAAACAGGTACTCTTTTGGCTCTCTCTATTCATCATTTCAGTTTTCATTCATGGGGACATTTGTAATTAAGTTTGCCTGCCCTTCCCCAAATGGCAGTTGGTCCATATCACGTTATCATTGGCTCAGCTCTGATGGCTTGCCTGAGTGTTACTCCTGTTTCCTCTTTTATTTTACCGCATTTGTCCTTTGTGTTTTCCTCTGACATTGATATGTGTTATTCTTCTCTGCAAACAAAGGAACACCCCACACTGCATAAACATTTGTGTCACACTTTCCTCCTGAAATTAGTATTCTTTTGAGCTGGTTAACACATTTGTACTGTCTCCGACACCTTTAACTATGACAACTATGAAGCAAAATAGTGTACAGTGAACAAACACATCGCTCAGAGCCAATTAGATTAATTACTATTTGGGACAGTGCTTAGATTAATTATTTTGTTTGTGTAGAGTGTTCGTTAAGTGGTTGCCTGATTGCCGCTTGGAAGATTGATTACTTGTTACATTTACCTTGTGGTTTCTGTGGGGAAAACATCTTTTAGGATTCATCACTTGGAAAAGCCCAGGGGGTTTGGTTGACATGAGAATACTCTAGTAAGGCTGTACAGCACAGAACAGGCTGTGGAAAATGTGTTCTTTAAATAAACACCTACAGTGACGGCTGGAGTAGCCTTCAGATCTGTTTAACATCAAGAGCAGCAATCAATGTTAAAATTGAGTTAATACAAACTATACAATCTGAAAACCCAACAAACCAGTTGGATTGTAAAACTGAGGTAAATAAGCACTTCTTATGCCTTTTTTCTGTCAAGCAAGTCAAAATAAGCTCTCAGTGACTTCATGCCACCTTAGCTCTTGGTGGTCCTGCACCGTACTTCCCAGTGGCTGCAGCTGTTTGTGTCCACTTTCCCAGCAGTGCTGGAGAACTCCCCAGGTTCCCTCCGCAAAACCCACACCACAACCCTTGGAGGTGCCTGCCCTGCTGTGGGGAGCTGCACCAGATGATGGGGTGCATCAGAACAAGCATTATCAGTGTGTTCAGTGGGGACTGCCAACTCCAAGAAAGCAATGATGTTTGGATTTTCTTGTAGGGAATGGTAACAGATTTAAATAGAAGGGTACTTTTGAAAGAGATAAATGATTTGAAAATTAAAAATAGAATGGCCTTTTGTTGAGTGAAAGGCCAGACTAATCTGTCCATTTGGGGATGTAAAAAATACGTTGCTTAAACCTGATTGTGTATTATACCTAATCTGTGACTTTGGATGCTTATGACCGTTTATAGGAACAGCTGCAAGACTCAAAAACAAAAAAGCTTCATACATCCCTGCCAAAAATACTTTACCTTTGCCTGGAAAAGAAAGTCCAAGGACTATTTCTATGTTTCCTAGCTTTTTGACCTGATTATTTAAGCCCATTAATCATAATCATGAACAACTACAACAATAACAATACCAAAAAATACTTACAATTAGGGGCATTGAAAATGCTTAGGACTGTTAATATTAAGATGTAAAACAAAGTGATCCTTTTAACTTCTTTACATGCCTACAAAGGAGAAGACAATAGACAAAAGAGTAAAATAATGAAAATGAAGTCAAACTTCTCATTTTCTGCATAGCCTCATTTTGATAGCTTGAGATTTCAGATGTCACTTAAGATTACTTAACATCACTTAAAATTATTATTAAACATCCTAAACATCATGCCATGATAGCAAAGGGGGTTTTCTTTCACAAAGACACAGTCATTGCCTAGTGTAGAGGCAGCCCAGATCCTGGGTATTGCAACCCTGGGGGAGTGAGACATTGAGAGGTGGGGCTGTTGGTTTTGAGTTGGTCAGTTTTACTACCTTGTTTCAAAGAACAGAAATAAAAGGAAATACATTAACTCAGCTGAAAATATATTTAGGGCCTTTCTGATTAAATTCTTCTTTTCCTGTGTGATTTGAAAGCTATAGCTAGACGGGAATTCATTCTTGAAATACCCTCCTTTCTCATTAACTGCCCTATTGCCTCTTTGAGGGTACCTGTCTAAATGCAGGTCCAATTGAAAATTCCAATAATTCAGGTTTTTCAACAAAGGGCCACACCCTTCCCTTCTGACACATTATTGTTTTAGGGAGGTGTTTTTGGAGATGACTAGGGGAATAAAGTTACCTGTAAAACAGGGTTTCTGTGGTTTGAAAACTCAAGTTCACGTTTAGAAATAATCTGAAATCCTGAGAAATGAGCCCAGTTTGTCACAGCATCATCTGATGCCTCTGACTAAGCCTCAATTATTTTTACAAGCTTACAATTATTTTATAAGATTATAATTATTTTTACACTCTTAAAAAATAACTGTGTTTTGAGAAAATTAAACATTTTTGCTGGGAACCCCAATGAATGTTTATAAGCTACAGCCTTAATTGTCATACAAGCAGCTTCTAAATGTATCTGTCAGAATCTGACTTTTTAAGTTAATGAAACTGGTTTTCATGTGTTGTTTATTAAAGTCATTTCATTCCTTTATGGTCACATCTCAAGCATTCAAGATTCTCTATAGCTATTTGATATCAAAATGTGGCTGTTATTTTAAAAGGAAAATGTCATTATTGATCCTTTGTTACACCCAAAGCACAGTTCAGTTTAATGGCCTTTGCCCTTTATGGACAATGATCTTCTACTGGCCTCCCATCAATTTCCTTGTGTAACCAGAGATACAACCAGATGATGACAACCAATGTGCAAGGACTTTTTAGAGTTTCTTGGAACTGCCAGCTGTTAACTAGACCCATTCATTTATTCAATGATTAAACATATTTATTCAGTGTATTAAAGACTGACTCAATTCCAGACCCCACGCTTTTATTTTCTATATAAATGAAAGGCATAATCTGATTTTAAAGAGCTTAGGGTTATGTGTGGGGACTTGCAAAGGAGTAAGAATTAATGTAAAGAATTTGTAAAGCTAGCCTAATATTAGCCCATAAAAGTTGCAGGCTCTGTTCCAAGGGAAATCAGAGCAAGACTGTCATAAAGGAGGGGTTCAGACAGAGGGAGCTGTGCTCCCAGGCAGCTGGAGAGGGAACTCTGCTCCAGTATGTGCTTACCCTTAGAGGAGAAGGAGAAGGAGGAGGGAAGATGGTACAGGGGGAAAAAGAGGAGGAGAAAAAGGGAAGGAAGAACAGGAGGCTGCAGAGGAAGGCAGGGCGGGAAGTCACCCGGGAGAGCTTTGGAAGCCATTTATTTGGCTTTTACCCTGCAGAAACTGGAGAGTAAATGAGGAATTTAATCCAGAGAATGGCTTCTGTCCAATTAGTATCATATTCTAACAGAATTAATCAGCCATACTTTATGCCTTTTCTATACCTGTCAAAATGTCCAAACTGTTATTTTTTTTTATTGTCCAAACTGAGCTGACTTCCATTTCTGACAGATTTGATTTTGAAATGTTTTTGCTTATCTGAAAGATATGGAGATTTTTCTTTCTAGTCTGAATTTCTAACTTCTATTTTCCTTTTTCAGCTACCTGCTGAAGAACTTCAACCATGCTAAATTAGAAAAGTAAATCCGCTCCCAAAATAATCATGTATGACGTTATAAAAGATTATATACCATTTATTTGATAATGACTACCCGCCTTTATAATTATTTGGATTCAATGAACTAGTTCAGAAACCAGTTTAGATCATAATTCACAGCCTTAATAACACAAAAATCTTTGGAGTCACCATGAGAACATCACTGAAACTCATTTCTGTTAAAATTATCCTGACTGGAGAAAAACTAGGTCTAGAGAAATATTTGAGAAAAGATGACCTTGGGATGTTTATCCATCACAAGTATGTATTTCACAGTTTAAATGTAGATAAGGAAATAGAAAATCCCTCCTATTTCTTTAATATCTTGTCTCAATTTCCCAATCAGTTATTTGGAAATAAAAGATTTGTCCTCTTTATATTTAAAACAGTGAAAGGGTCAAAACCTGTCAATACAGTCATTTTGGATATCTTCATGAATAAATTGAATTGCCACTCTGATTGTGAATGTATCCAACAATATCATCTTGACTATGAACTGCCAATTTGTTCCCTGCATGTAGAAATAGGCTGAGGATGGGCACCATGTGGAGAGGATTGGAGTCTCCTTTGCATGGACCCTGGCTAAGAAAACTTCCCACATGCTGTCCATGGAGACGCATGGCTGGTGGGGAAGAAAATGTCTTGCAGAAGCAGCATAAAATGCAAAATGATATATGCAGTTGTGTAGAATTTCCCAAACCAAAATATCTTATTCTCCCAATGGCTCGGCAGTAAGAGTACCCTACATTCAGAGTAATAATCCAGCATCCTTTCTCATGCTTCCTTTTTTGTTTCAGTAGCCTCAGATCTAGAATAACCCAGACAGCCTTCTTTCTCAAGATCATTTCATTATTTAGGATATTATCTGTGATAGTAGGATCTCTTTTCCCATTTTTTGCTGCCCACTTAGTTTTTAAAGATTTATTTATTTGCTTATTTGAAAGATGGAGTTACAGAGAAAGAGAGATGGAGAGAGATCTTCCATTCACTGGTTCATTCCACAAATGTCTGCAACAGCTGAGATTGGGCCAGGCTGAAGCCAGGTCTCCCACATGAATGCAGGGGCTCAAGAATTTAGTCCATCATCTGCTACTTTGCCAGGCACATTAGCAGGGATCGATATCAGAAGTGGAGCATATGGGACTAGAACTGGCATACCCATATGGATGCCAGCGTCACAGGCAGCAGGTTAATCTGCTACACCACAACGTTGGCCCCTGACCTCCACTTATTTATTTTCATTTACTCGAAAATGTATGTATGTGTATCTGAGAGAGAGAGAGAGAGAGAGAGAGAGAGTTTCCATCTGCTGGTACACTCCCCTAAAGCCCACAGCAGCCAGGACCGGGTCAGGCTAAAGCCAGGAACCTGGAACACTCTCTCATGGGTGGCACTTGAAATACTATTTACTACTTCTTGGGATATATCAGCAGGAAGCTGGATCAGAACCAGGGTAGCCAGAACTCAAACAGGCACTTCAACCTGAAACATAGGCATCCCAAGTAGTGGCTTAACCTGATGCACCACAACATTTTGGACAAGTGGTATTAAAACATTATGTAAAAGATATTCACAGGTTAATCCTATCCTACAGTAGGTAGCCTTGCCCAATGTAGGATGATTATGCTTTAATGTTCCTGAAGGGGGTTCTTTTCTGCCCCTAATAGCATCATGTTTTGATCACCACCATTAGGGAGCTGATTGATTTTTAGTACTCTTTCCAATAATGTAGAACTCCTTCCATAAATGTAGGATCATCTACATTTGCTTTTATGAAATGCATTTTATTAAATTGAATGCTTTTGAAGGATTACATTTCTTTTCTTTTGTTCAGAGCTATTCTTAGTAAGTGTTTAATAGCTCTATTCTTTTTAAATTTGAACTATTGAAGAATAAAATATAAATGATATTGCTGCAAACATTGTTACTATATAAAAGCAATGCAGGGTCATCTCTAACTTAAAGCAATTTTTTCATATGTTCAGACAAAATGACCAAAAAAAGAAAAGATCAAACAAAAGCAAAAACATGAATACCTTCATAGTAGGCTGTGTGCTGCATTTTATTGAAAATATATTTTTTTTAATTTAGTTCCTTTTTAGAGAAATACATGAGACACAGTTTATAGTAACAGCAAACACAAAACCTCATGGGAGCATTTTAGTGTGTCAAGTACTCTTCCACGTACTTATATCCTCACAAAACACTCATTGAAACTGGCTACTGTTATATGCTCATTTTCCAAAAAAAGAAACTAAAGATAGGAAATAACTCACTTGGATTGATAAGGAAGTTGCTCATCGCAGGGTACCATGCCCACAAGTAAATGGCTATGTCACTAAATACCTCTTGGCCAGATCTAGAGAGAATTCAGATTCCATGCACTGAGTACACTTTGGCATGCCTAACCCAAGGAGACTTTAATCTGAGAGTGTGACTCTTTTCATACAAAGAAAATAAAGCCATTTGCTTTTTATGTTGTTATTATTATTTATTTGTTTTAATCACTGAGGCAGACAAAAATGGGGATTCTAAAGAATATAATCTGTCTCATCAAATCCAAAGGGAAAATGGAAAATAAGTAAGATAATTCTTGGAAGGAGTACTAGAAATCAATCAGCTCCCTAAAGTGGTGATCAAAACATGATTGCTATTATAGACAGAAAAGAACCCCTTTATGAACATTAAAATATAAAAACTTCACTATAAAAAGTTGGGTTTAAAAATCATAAAATCATGAAAATTATAAGAAACAGTTCCCAAGGATGCTGATAATTTTTGTTCTAGTCTTATTTTCTCTTTCCTTCTTTTTCTTTGTTTCCTTCTTGCCATGTTTTCCTGGTATATTTTTATTCAAAGCACATGGTAATTGAAAACATGTTACCCTTTCACACTAAAGTGCCAGCTAGATCAAGGTAGCAAATATGTTCATTTGGTAAAGTTCAGTGTTGTTAATGGTACGAGTAAATTGACAAGGTTAGCCGAAAGCATCATCAGTATTAGAAAGCTTATTGTGTAAGGCGTGTGCAATGTAAGACAGCTTTGATTTGCTTGGCCATACACTCATCTAAATTAGAAACAGAAAATACCTTTAAAGTCATTTCATTTAACTCTGAACTTGTTTCAGATAATATTCAAAGATACAAAACCTATTAGAACTCATTTCTAGATTGTTTCCCTCAAGCTCTATTCTATTTTTCCTCCCTAAAATATTATTCTGCTGGTAATGAATAATTTACATTTGGTACTTCTGCTCTTTCCTCATTATACGTTCTCCCCCACAAGCTAAAACTTCAGTCTCGCTATTTACTTCATTCCAATCAACTGCTTCTCTCTAGTGTGTCAGATATATGTGCAGTGGTTACCATAGATCTTTGGCAACTGATTTCTTTTTATTAGATCTCTGTTTTCTTCTTTAAATGATTCTTACAACCTTTAAAGTTTTATTTATACCTTGATTCAGAAATATAATTCAATATTCTGATATTTTAATTATAATCCTGTTGATTCCAAATCCAGAATAATAGCAATTGACTATTAAGGTCAGACAGTTGCTATAAACCTTGAGCTAGGTGAGAGGGGTTCCGCGGGACTATGATTGTTAGAACATTTTATTTGAGGGCTGGCACTGTGGCGCAGTGGGTTAATGCCCTGGCCTGAAGCACCAGCATCCCATATGGGCACTGGTTCAAGTCCCGGCTGCTCCACTTCCAATCCAGCTCTTTTCTGTGGCCTGAGAAAGCAGTGGAAGATGGCCCAGATCCTTGGGCCCCTGCACCCACGTGGGAAATCTGGAGGAAGCTCTTGGCTCTTGGCTTCAGATCAACGTAGCTCCTGCCATCCCAGCCAATTGGGGAGTGAACATTGGATGGAAGATTCTCTCTGCCTCTCCTCTCTCTCTGTGTAACTCTGACTTTCAAATAAATAAATAAATCTTTTTTTAAAAAAAAGAACATTTTATTCTTTCCATTTGAATGCTCATTATGTGTTAGCTTTAAAAAGGACTCCAAAATGAACAAGAAGACGCACACAAAATTAAAATGCTGGTCAAGTTGTTATGATAGTAAGTAGTGATTGAAAACTGAAAACAATTGTTTGATCCTCTCCCCAAAGTAGTCTTCCGTGACAACATCATATAAAAATGCATGAGTTTTTTTTTTTTAATTCTTCCCAGCTTTCCAGATATCCTTGCACTGCCTCTGAAAAGAGCAATTGCTGGCAACACAACCCATAAAGAGAATTTGTAGCGTGATGAGAAGATGGTCTTCTCATTGACAACTTTCTGGGTTGTTTGGTTCTTTTGAGACTTGTCTCAAAAGCTAAGTGTGTGGACAATAGGATCTCTCTTTCAAGCTGATATTTTTCAGCAGGGAGAGTCTCTTCTGCCTCTAGTAGTACCTATGTTCATAGTAGCCAGAAGCTAGATAAGAGGAAGTCAAAGCAGAGATATTTAGCACTGACATTCTCAGAGGTAACATGTTCTAGAAACAAATGGATTGTTATGATGGTGTGACTACTTCAGAAGACTCTGGTCAAAAGCCTGAAGCAGATGCTTCCATGGGCACAGGATAGTACTACTACTTTTATCTTACAGCTGATGCCACAATTGAACTTCATGCTACAAAGCCTATTGTTTAGGCTCTGAACAAGCAGTATTGCCATCATTGCTACCAGGCAATACTGTTGTCAAGACTGTAATGTTTACAGATCCCAAGAAACAATCAGGGAAGTATTCCCTTCCATGCCACACACACATATGGCTCTGGTTTCTTCTGTTGGCATTTCTTTTGTTCCTTTTGCCTGACAAACCTAATACATGGATACCACTGATTAAAAGCCAATATTTTCCATGGATAAAGGGGATCTCAGCTAGGACTACTCATCAAGTTTAACTCGTGGGGAAGGGAAGAGCAAGTGAAAGGATCTAGAGAACCCCACTACAGCTTCACTGCAGGAAACTGCATCTGAAGAGCTATATGGTTACAATAGATCAGAGCCCAAAATATCAGAGCCAGGGACAGTAGTTATTATCTGATTTACAAATTTATAAAAAAATATATTAATTCTTTATTGTTCAAATATATTTTTACCAAGCTCCCTCCATATACCAAGCATTAGTTTAAGTATTGGATATGTGAAAATAAGCAAGGTAGATACAGTCCCTGCTCTTATGGAATGGGCAATCTTGAAGAAAATTAAGACATTTGTCTATTGTAAATTGATTGTTTAATTGCAAGTGTGATAAATACTATGTAGGTAACTAAAAGTTTCTTAAAATACCAAGCAACTTTCAGTAGCCAATTTGATAAGAATTATTAACATCAGATAGAAAATACTGGCAGTTAAAGATTTTTCTTTCATATTTTGTAATATTAAAAAACCATTTGATGAATTCAACAACATAAAATAAAAATAAATTAAAATTTTCAAATAAGGGGCAGGTTTTTTTTTTTAAGGTTTATTTATTTGAAAGTCAGAGTTACACAGAGAGAGGAGAAGTAGAGAGAGAAAGATCTTCCATCTGATGGTTCACTCCCCAATTGGCCACAACAGCAGGAGCTGTGCCAATCAAAAGCCAGGAGCCAGGAGCTTCTTCTAGGTCTCTCACACGGATGCAGGGGCCCAAGGTGTTAGGCCATCTTCCACTGCTTTCCCAGGCAATAGCAGAGAGCTGGATTGGAAGTGGAGCAGCCGGGACTAGAACAGGTGCCTATATGGGATGCCAGCACTTCAGGCCAGCACTTCAGGCCACAACACAGGCCCCATGGGGAAGGTGTTTGATAAAGCAGTTAAGACACCACATAGCATGCTTACTTTCCTTATTGGAGTGCTTAGGCTCCAGTCCCAGCTCTGCTTCTAAATCCAGCTTCCTTCTAATGCACACCCTGGGTGGCAAGTTAAGTGGTCGAGTTCCTGACATTCATGTAGGAGACCTGGATTGAATTCTGGTTTGTGGCACAGGCTCAGTTGCTACGGGAATTTGGGTAGTGAACTAGAAATAGCAAATGTGTCTGCCTCTCTCTGTGTCTATCTCTATGTGTGTATGTGTGTATCTCTCTACTTTTCAAATAAATAAATTTTAAAATTCTAATTCAAATAAATGTAACACTTTATTTCCAAATCTGTTGTTGATTTTAGATGATAATTCTATTATTCTAAATGATAACTATATTGTAATAGTTTATTTATGGGCTGTTCCACATTCACATATATCGGGTAAACTCAAGCCTTATATAATGTACTCAGCCTGAGCACTGTGAGATACACATAAATTGCATTGAGGAATATATCCTTATGAAGGAGAAATACACTGCATAGTGAAATAATTCCAAAATAAGAATATGTCTAAGACCTGTGGGAGTTAAGTACCCAGGAAATAAATACATGAATGAGAATATCTTTAAAGTCACTTATGTTGACTTACTACCACCATGTCCATGTTCCCAGAAGCAGATTTGTCTTCTGCTTAAAATAAATATAAAATAGATTAAAGCAGTCTCTCCCTTTGCCCCAAAAAAGAAAAGGGGAGACAAATAAAGGTCTATTATTAGGCTGTTGTTTACCATTTGTTGGTAATGGGCAGAACGGGAATCCTCTTTTCTCTGGTACATGACTATTCATAGCTATAAATATTTTTAATTACAGGAAATGTTTTAGTGATGACCAATTGAGAAATTAGCTCATTGGAAGATGTGATGGCAAAGGAAGGGAAGCATTATGTGCAAGGTTGACCTTTTACTCATGCCTGAGTTACTGTGCAAATATTTCTGATAAATGGGCAGTGGGGAGGGGACCATGGAATCCACATTGTCTCTATTATGTGGTGGAGTAGGGTTGCACACCCCCCAGAGCCTTGGAATGTGCAAACCCAATATGCGAACTCCAAGTGTGGGCTGTATCACCACTGTTCTGTGGAGAAAAGATGTGTACAGGGGAGTGAGTGTGTGTGGGTGGAAAGCTGATAACATGTTATTTCTTCTAAATTTTCCTGAAGCCTTTAAGATAGGCAGTCTTACACCTTTGAGGCCTGTGCTAATTTTTGAGACACATTTTATACTCTTTCTATTTAGGCATTAATCAGGAAGTTGGTCTTTTCGAAGTGTGAATCATGAATAGTGAATATGAAACGTTTTAAGAATGTAGTAGGAAAGATATTAGCACTTTGGGGACAGCTGCTTAGTGGAGTGAGAGAGCTAATGAATACTCTAAGTTATCTAGCGCTTTTCATCTATGGTAATTAGCCTTAACAAGGCAAGTTAAAAAAAAATTTCCTTCCAAGTCTTGTATGGTATAACTTCCCACTTAGCATTTCTTGTCTCCTTATAAGCCTTATAACCTGAGGCAATCCCAGATATTCCCTATGGGGAAAATGTATTCAAGAGTTATGCTGATGGCACCTGCCTTTATTAATTTTATGAAAAAAATACATTTTAGCATTCATTTTCATGTTTGAGCACTCCAGAATCTGAAGTTTGAATTTAAGTATTGTTTTAGGGATTTTGTAAAATAAATGAATAAAAATAACACAATACATCATGACCTAAACACTTCTTAATGAAATATTTTTAAATTCCAAGTCTTCTTTATTAAATGTGTGTAATGTTTCTCCTACAGTCTTCTCATCTTAAGTTGTTGAAACATTCAAGGAATTACAGACTAAACTGTCTTGTACGTGATAGATGTCAGTAGATGACAGGAAATTATAGTGCTAGCTCTCACTTGTTATATGATTAAGCAGATCGAAGCCACTGTCTCTTCCTCCATAGACTGTACACACAAACACTCTTCTCTGTTTTCAACTGCACCCTGCCCCCACCCCTCCACCAGCACCACCCCCATTTTCTCACCTTTTTACACATCTCTGTAGCTGGTTACTCCTTAAGGTGACAGTAAGAGAGATTTCTGATCAATCATCTTATCTGCCACACAATTTATTAAAAGTTGACACTCTCCCTCCCACATTTTTTTTGGTGGAGGCTGAAGGATTCATTCATTACAAAAATGGCTTCATTAAAGAAGCAACTCCCAAAGTTCTAGTGGATTTTGCCATTTAACTACAGGGCAAAATCCTTGGAGTCTTGTGACAATTAATGTCCCATCGCTCCCTAGAGAGTTAAAAGAATCTATATGGATTTTCCTTTCATTTTTTATCAGTGCTCCTCAGATTTTCATTTCACTCTATACTCTCTGAAGAGAATCCCTCGGTATAATTCTATGATCTCATTTCTTTATACATTGCAGTTTTAAAAAATAGAAATCATTTTGCATCTATGCACCTGATCTGAACATTTTCTATGTTTACGTTAGGCTAAGATAGGGTATCATGGGGTCATTTCCTTTTCCTTTCCTTTCTGTTCAACCTGTATCTATGATTAGCAAGACAAAGGTGAGTCCAGCCTTCAGTCACTGCATATAGCTGTGAGAGTTCTTTGAAAATCTCTCTCTTGAGGAAATATTCACATATAGTTTGTCTCCACTGAAATAAGGCTTTCAATGGAATATGTGGCCAGAACTTTTTCTAGGACTTGGGTAATATGCAAAATCTTGCCAATTTGCCTCTGCCACCCACATTGAGTGCTTTGTCTGCGTCCTCACTCACCTTTCTGTCTTCCAGTGTTTTTGCAGCAGGCATCAACAAATATTTGTGGAATGAATGAATGTTGCATGAAGGGCTAATCCTGCTGTGGTGATTGTATCTTATTTTCATATTGTTCCAATAGTCTGTCTCACTGTCCTTTCTCAAGAGGATGCCTTCTTGAGTTCTCTGGAGAATTACAGAACAATAGAAAGCTGATAAATAAAATTTGTAATAAATCAATGAGGAGGGAGGTACAGATGTCTAGTCTAGAAATCTGTACCTCTGGAACTCACTCCTCCAGACTCCATAGAATACTTTTTCCAGAAAATGGAGTATTTTCACTCATGAGAATTTGAATACGGCACTTCTTCCTTGATTTATCAAGTTGGCAATCGATTTAAATGGTGAGAGACTGAAAGTGAGATGACTTACTGAAAGGCAGTCAACTGTGATTAACTATTTTAACAGAATGATCTTGGGCATTGAAAATTCTCTCCACATGAGTTGAGATTTACAGGGCTATAAGGCAGTGAGACAAATGTCACATGGAGATTTCAGAAAAGCAATGAGTTTTTTTCTGTTACCTAATTTGGTTATACTGGCCATTAGTTATTTTGAAATCAAATTTTTACAAAATAATAAATATGTTAAATTTTTAAGTTTAAAATTAATAATTATGAGCTCAAAATGTATGTTATTTTAAAACATTTAGTCATATTCCTCTTTTGTTAAAATTATTAATAAATTACTTATTTAATACATATACAAGAAAATAAAACCATGAATGCATGCCAAAAACTTGAGCACTTTACTAATGTTCTGATTGGCCTCCTACCAGTATATGCTTCTCTTTGATTCGATGTCTAGCTTCATTAAACTTCTGTAAGAAACATATCATGGACTTAATGTGCAAATTGAAACTTCCTCCAGAACATTTTTCCAAACTCTGTGCATTATTTAATATTTTCTATACAATTCTAATTGCATGCTGGTCACATTTTACAGTAACTTTTTAAAAAAAATTACTTGGGAGGGGAGAGGGAATTCAGTGCTCTCATTTGCTGATTCAATCTTCAATTTTCAACCTTTAATCTTCAATCAGAGAAGACCTTTCTCTCTGTTTCTCCCTCTCACTGTCTGTAACTCTACCTCTCAAATAAATAAATAAATAAATAAAATCTTTTTAAAAAATGATTTATTTTATTTATTTGAAAGACAGAGTTACAGAGAGAGGTAGAGACACAGAGAGAGGTCTTTCCTCTGCTGGTTCACTCCCCAGTGGCCGCAACGCCAGAGCTGTGCCAATCCGAAGCCAGGAGCCAGATGCTTCTTCCCAGTCTCCCATGCGAGTGCAGAGGCCCAACAACTTGGGCCATCTTCTACTGCTTTCCCAGGCCACAGTAGAGAGCTGGATTAGAAGAAAAATAGCCAGGACTAGAACCGGTGCCCATATGGGATGCCAGTGTAGCAGGCGGAGGATTAACATGCTGCGCCACAGCGCTGGCCCCAAAATAAATCTTTAAAAAAAAACAAAACCTAAGTGACTTTCATAAAGTCATTTAACCCTTTGACTTCAGCTTTCTATTTATAAGATGAGAAGAATCACAATGGGGACTCATCCATCAGGTCTTTAAGGTGCTATTAAATTGATGCTATTTTATAAACATTTCAGCCAGTGGGAGTGCTCTTTGGCTGTTCCTCCTCTCCCTGAACATGTTTAGTGAAAATTATGAAACTTTGCAGTTATGGGTATCATCTGAAGATTTCTTTTGTTTCATGTCAATGGAATGACTTCCTCATATATTTGAGGCTTTAAATGGCTAAGGAGTTAAAGGCTTTGATTGCCTGCTCTGAAGCCAGAGTCTAGTTATAGTTATGACACATTATGTTACAATGTACAAAAAAGTATGGAGAGTAGAAGTTCAGAAATCACTTCTGGTGCAGTAGGTCCACTCTGGGATGCCACATCCCATATTGGAGTGCCTACTGTGCACTTGTGATCCAACACCCCGTGAATACACTTGGGAAGCAGCAGACAATGGTTCAAGGACCTGAGTCCCTGCCTCCTATGTGGCAGACCCAGATGATGCTCCTGGCTCCTGGCTTTGGCCTGATTCAGCCCTGGGTTCTTATGGCCTCTGGGTAGCGAACCAACATATGGAAGATTTCTTTCTCTTTCTCTTTGTGTTTCTCTCTCTCTCTCTCTCTCTCTCTCTCTCTCTCTCTCTCTCTCTCTTTGCCACTCTGACTTTCTAATACTAATTAAATATATCTTTTTAAAAAAGAAATTGCTTTTCAGCTACTTTTATTCTATTAATAGACCAACAGGACACACGCTGAAGTGTCTGCACTGAACTTTCATTTTTTTATCATCTCTAAAAGGAATAACAAGACCTACCTTTTAATTTCTATTGTTAGAGATAATGCATGTACAACTCCTGATTGTCAAAAGATTTCCAATGAGCAGTAATGATTTTGATCATTACTCAAGGAAGACAGAGATCAGTGTGCGCTGGGAGAATACTACAGGACTCTGTAGGGAGACAGGACATGTGTGCGATTTGAATGCAGAAGGTTAACACACACAGAGGTAAACCATGCATAAAGGGTCAGGAGGGACTGAGCTGATGCAAACACAACATAAACTCAGTTGTTCAAACTAGAATCCTGGTTATCAACTGAAGCTTGTCCCTTACCCTCATATTCATCTTTAAATTCAAGCCACTCCCCAATCCTATCAATTCTAACTTCCAAATGTTTCTCAAACCTATAGCACTCACTAAATTCTCACTATGCTTCTCAATCCCCAGCACTTGTCTCCTGCGGTGACTGCAGGTACTTCCAGTCCCTAGAATGTCCTTCTCTGGTTTGCCCAAAGGTCTCCTGGCTCCTCAGAATGTGTGAACTCTGCTGCTTTCCTTCCTCACATAGTAACACCCCTAGCCTCCTACCCTCCAGTAAGTCTTCATCATAGCATTGCATCCCCTAATTATTTATTTCTGCCTTTCACAAGAATGTAAATTCGAAAGGTACTCTGCTAACCATTGAATAGGAACCCAATTTCCACTGGTTCTCAGCATATACCTAACAGTTTTCCTGTGTCCAGCTCCAAAACTATGCTATTTCCCTGATTATGAATACATTGTTCTTCATACTATGTATTCAATAACCTTTCTCTTTGTACATTGGATTCCATCCCATCTCATCAAGTGTATTATTGCACATATTTTCCTCATTTTCTTTTACATTATCATGCCCTCTCTTAGCATAGAGTTTATATGTTACACTCAATTTTGTCCCATCTTCAAAAAACAACAAAAAAACCTCTTGACTTCATATCCTGTTATTAGCCACCACCCTAAATCTCAGCTTCTCTTTACCTACAAGTCTGCACAAAAGAGCTCTCTGTACTGGCTGTCTGTTCTTCCATCACTTTCATTTTCTCTACAACAATTATAAAAGTGCCTTTGTCTCCTCTATTCTCTCTCTCTCTCTTTTTTTTTTTTGACAGGCAGAGTGGACAGTGAGAGAGAGAGAGAGACAGAGAGAAAGGTCTTCCTTTGCCGTTGGTTCACCCTCCAATGGCTGCCGCGGCCGGTGCGCTGTGGCCGGCGCACAGCGCTGATCCGATGGCAGGAGCCAGGTGCTTCTCCTGGTCTCCCATGGGGTGCAGGGCCCAAGCACTTGGGCCATCCTCCACTGCACTCCCTGGCCACAGCAGAGAGCTGGCCTGGAAGAGGGGCAACTGGGACAGAATCTGGCGCCCCGACCGGCACTAGAACCCTGGGTGCTGGTGCCGCAAGGCGGAGGATTAGCCTATTGAGCCATGGCGCCAGCCTGTCTCCTCTATTCTAACAAAACAATTCATCGTCAAAATCATCTCTGATCTCCGCTTTACCAAATCCATTGAGGGAGATCTCAGACTTCACTTTCGTTCATTTTTTGGATATGTGGGACTTGGCTGATCATCCCCACTTCCTTACTTGGTATTTTGGACTGCTCTATCCCGGTTCTCTGTAAACATTCTTTTCTTTGCTGGCTTCTCCTTATCTCCCAACAATTTAAGATACACTGTTTCCTCTTCTTCATACTTTGTAACAAATTTATTTCATAGCTTAAAATGTGTATGATTGATTGATAAACCCCAAATACCTCATTCTCATACCTCACAACTCCTCTGAGTGCTTAAACATCTCTCTTCATCACAGCCCACATGTTGGCATCTTCTCTTTAATGTGCCCACTTCCTCCACAAATTGATCTAGAAAACAACCATTCAAGCCACTATCATCTCTCAAGTAGATAACCACAGTAACCTCCTAGCTGGTTCACCATGTCTACACTTGCTTCCTATAGTCTCTTATCAAGGTGATATTCTTTTACCAAGCCATGCTCCTCTGTTAAAACATTTCCCAGTGACTTACTATCTTTAATAAACAATAGACCAATCTTTGTAGTATCCTCACTACCTCCCTGGCTGTATCTCCCATTCCCATCTCATTGTTTTGTTTGTAAATCCCATAGGCTCAACCATGGCTCAACAGGCTAATCCTCCGCCTTGCGGCGCCGGCACACCGGGTTCTAGTCCCGGTCGGGGAGCCGGATTCTGTCCCGGTTGCCCCTCTTCCAGGCCAGCCCTCTGCTGTGGCCCTGGAGTGCAGTGGAGGATGGCCCAGGTGCTTGGGCCCTGCACCCCATGGGGAGACCAGGAAAAGCACCTGGCTCCTGGCTCCTGCCATCGGACGAGCGCGGTGCGCCGGCCGCAGTGCGCTGTCTGCGGCGGCCATTGGAGGGTGAATCAACGGCAAAAGACCTTTCTCTCTATATCTTTCTCTCTCACTGTCCACTCTGCCTGTCAAAAAAAAAAAAAATCCCATAGGCTTCTTTTTTGACTTCTGCCACCTGTCCAAGCACATTCTTGCCTTTGCATTCACAGCCTGGAATTTTCTTTTCTCCAGCTCTACATACCTCAACCTCATTTCCGAGTTCTCCACTCATTTGTTACCTGTTCAGTGACTTTTTCCTCTGGTGAAGTTTGATCACCCAAGGGAAACAATATCCCCATCACCTCCCTTGGAATTTGCAATGCAGCTTGTCCTGCTTTATTTTCTCTGCATAGCACTTACTGCCCTGGTTTATGGTACATGCTTATTTGCTTTATTCATTGGCCTTCATTACCTACGTGAAGGCAGCTTCATGATGGCAGGTGCTTTATAGGCCACCATCCCTCCATTTGTCATGATTGACAACATCTAGAGGAAGAATCTGTCACACCGGATGTGCTTAGGGAAAGGCTTGTAAATGAATGACTGTGTTCCTTAATTGATAATGGGAGACTAGGATGGGAGCCATTCCTTCTGACTCTTGCAGCTCAAACATTCTAGTGTGGAGTAAGACTCCAGGAATGATATACTTGTTAGAATTTTTGTCTTTAGGCTACTTAACAGTTTCCTTGACTGGGTTGCTTTTAGAGATTTTCTTTCCATCTGTGTTCTGATTGTCTTTAAATATCATAAACTTAACTGAACACATAGACAGCAGCAGCTTTAAAGCTGTTCTGTACTATTGTCCTCACAATGGTAGTCTAAGCAATTGTTCTGCTTTTAGGATAGCTGGCTCAGTGTTTTCTATTTACATTCCAAATGCCATTGAAAAGCCACTGAATATTACACAAAGTATGCCAGTGTGAAAAATACCATCAACTGCCATTTTATTTCAAGCTGGGCTTCTGCACAGCAAATTGTTCCAAATTTGGTGAAAACCAAATGGAAGTAACGTTAAGCAGAAAGACAGATATAAAACAGTGAGAGTAACTATTTAAAACAGAAAACAAATTCTCTGTGTTCACACAATTAGGACCATATATTACTTTTTGAGCATTTTCTGACCTGCAGTTTGTATTGAGTTTATCCTGTGATAGTCAAAATTATTTTATTATTTCTATAAATAGTTTTATAAATTATGGAAATCCCATTGTAGATTACCATGGTCAGATTATGTCTTCATTTTACTCTTGTGAAATGGGAACTTTGTAAACAGCTGAGTGACTGTAATGCAGCTGGTCTCAGTTTGAATCCAAGCCCTTGGAGTCTCATCTCAGTAACCTCAGACAAATTACTCAACATTTCTAAGACTCAGTTTTTCATTTATAAAATGGGAATAAGGATGTTATGACTAAAATAAGCAAATCATATATAGAACTCTTAATCTGTTTATTAGTATTTCTGCTTGTTTTAATGGGTTCTGTTATAATAGGAAGAGCTCTTTGTTTCATAAAAGCTCATAATTTGGAGATGGATTCATCTCCAAGACATGAACTTCTTGTTTTCTAAACAAAACTTACATTTACCTCCCTAAAGTGTATTGTATGTTACTTTCTCCTAGTCAAGGTCTCACATATTTCTTTAAGTTCAAAAACTGAGGTTTTCATTGGCAGTGCATGTCCTAGAAGAAAACAATTTAGTGGGGTTTGTGCTGTGGCATAGTGAATTAGGCCCCCATCTGCTGGGCCAGCATCCCATAGGGGTGCCCAGTTTGTTTCTTGGCTGCTCCTCTTCTGATCCAGCTCTCTGCTAATGGCCTGGGAAGGCACTGGAAGATGGCCCAAGTGCTTGAGCCCCAGCATCCACATGGGATTTCTAGAAGACGCTCCTGGCTCCTGGCTTTGGATCAGCCCAGCTCTAGCCATTGCAACCATTTGTGAGTGAACCAGTAGTTGAAAGATCTCTCTCTCTGTCTCCCTCTCTCTGTCTGTAACTCTGCCTCTTAAATAAATAAATCTTAAAAAAATAAAAACAATTTAGCATGACACAGAATTTGTTTAACTTAAATAATATATTTATTTTAAGAGAAGATGATCATCTTGCTAAAGCAGCATTTATCTACCAACATTAATTTGACTTTTAAAAGATTGATTTATTTATTTGAAAGAGCCACAGAGAGAGGGAGAGGGAGAGGAAAGAGGGAGGGAGGAAGAGAGAGAGAGTGAGAGAGTGAGAGAGTGAGAGAGAGAGAGAGAGAGAGAGAGCGAGCTTATATCCCCTGATTCATTCCCCTGATTGCCACAATGGCCAGGACTGTGCCAGGCCAAAGCCAGGAGCCAGAAGCTTCATCTAGGTCTACCATGTAGGTGGCAGGAGCCCAAGTACTTGCACCATCTTCCACTGCTTTTCTCAGGCCACTAGTTGGGAGCTGAGTCAGAAGTGGAGCAGCCAGGACACTTACCGCACCCAAATGTGATGGTAGAATCGCAGGTAGTGGCATTACCCACTATGCTACAAAGCCAGCCCCTAGAAAGATTCTAATGGTAAGGGAATGAGTGATCTTGTCAAGAACTGAAGAGCTTATTAAATAAAACAGGTGTTCTACATATTCAGCCAAAAAAGAGTTGAAAGGCAAATAGCTTATCACCAAAAGTGGGCAACGATATTTAAATATGAATCTAAAACTTAATTTAATAGTTAAACTAAATTTAATAGTTACTATAATTTTGTCTACAAATATAAACACTGAGTTTAGGAATCTAGGTACTATAAATCAATTCAAAATAATCTTTAATAGAGATTGTACCCATCATTATCTGACAAAATCACTTGGAAGTCATCAAGTCCAACCTAAACAAATCTATCCTCTTTGAGCTTTTATTATTGTTGTTGTTACTATTATCACTGTGTTTTCCTTTACTGTTTCATTCCAGATTCAGCCTATGAAAAAATAATGCCATATCCTCAGAAGTTCTATTTAAAACAATGACAGTAAAATATGTTAGTAACTGGCAGACCTCAGACACTTGAGTAAACACAACCAGAAGATGAATAAGAATCCCAAATAACTTAATTACTGCACCAAAATGATACATTTCAATGTAAACCTTATTTTTGGTATAGATTGAATTGATATTTAATTAAAATGGATAAAGCATGTAAAGTTATCACAAATGAGCCTTTGACACAGAGAAAAGTAATTGACACAGCTCTGGTTAATAGATATTTCCCTATCTTTAGGTAAAAAAAAATGCTACTAATCTGAGACAAGAATATGATAAGGTATAGAGTTTGCAGAGTAGCACTCCAGTCGTGTTTGCCTCATGAATATATATTAGTGACTTTAGAATCTAGGGCATGCACTGTCTTTTAAATGCATTGAAAAAAAGGTGATGTTAATGAAAAGAGGGAATTATGGGGAGGTAAGACCTTGTTCTGTCAAGTTTAGTACCTGTTCTAAAAACAATGATTCAGAGTTTTAAGCTAAAACCGTCTCTTCTAGTTAAAATTCCCTTCTGACCAAATAGTGATGCAGAGAACTTTTAAAAGTCAAATGGAAATCAGCTTCAGTACAATATCCTTGGTGGCTTACGTGACTTTCCAACAAATACTTACTGAGCACCTCCTTGTGTTGATGGCGTGTCTTTACAAGTGACCCAGTTGTCATCAATAATAGGTTTGTCTAGCTTTTTGAATAATAACAGTATTATTAATACTACCACTAATAATATTCTTAAAGGGACTAAGAGATTCTTTTTTCCATTTGGCAGATTGTTTCCTTCCCTAAGGTTCTTTTCAGAACACAGAATATTTGTCATTGTTCCTTTCCTTTGTTTATATCCTAAACTGATGAGTCCCTGCATTTGCTCCACCACTTTTAGTTCTCTGCTGGGCTCATGTAAACTTCAGAGTTTTTGGTGGTTAATAAATAAGCATTTTGGAAAGAATTCCACTGGGAAAATGATATTCACATCAGCCCGCCAGGTCTTTTTGTTCCAGTGACTTCCCACAGTATGTGGAACAAGATAAGGAAGAACTCCCTGTGGGAACATCCCTCGAGACAGTTAGTTATGTGCACCTGTCTGGCTGTATGGACTACCTGAAAACCCTCTGAGGCAGCCATTGCTGCAGGAAGGAACCATTTCCCCATATGTTCAGAGTTGAGTAAGTGAAAGTTAATCTGTATTTAAACAGAAGTTGTAGAGGGGTGAAGTTGAGGTTCAAGTGCTCACCAAGTGACTGGAGAAGCATCATCTTTAAAAGTGGTATGTGCTGTACAAATTAGCTTTTGGTGACATTGTACTGAGACAGTGGGCATTACCATGGGGTAGCTATTAAGTATAAATGCTCATGCAGCTTAAAGCACTGAAGTCAGAAGCACTTACAAGCTCAGCTAAATTTGTCTATAATATGAACTAATCTAAAGCATCATAAATACTTAAAGCTTGCATAGAATATTCCTAACAATCATTGTTTTTCAAGCAGCTTGCTTTTTGTAAGAAAGATCAATCGTTGCCCATTTCTTAGTAAACAAATCAAATGCAAATCTAGCCTCTATCCCACATGAAGGATTTTTTTTTTTAATCATATCAGCTCTTGTTAAATGGTGTAGGTAACTCAGATGTGGGGAGGTGTCAAGGTAGTTATGATGAGGTGTAGCTAAGAAGTGAGAGAAATAGAAGCAGTGGGCAACAGAAAAGCAGTGGCAATGTAAAGAACTAGAAGCAAACACTTGGAGTTGGATATTAGGGTGTTTCAATCCTGGTAGAAGAATGTATTGGCTTATGAATTAGGAAAAATTATTATAAATTATCTGAAGTTATTGCGCCGGCACACCAGGTTCTAGTCCTGGTCGGGGCGCTGGAATCTGTCTCGGTTGCCCCTCTTCCAGGCCAGCTCTCTGCTGTGGCCCAGGAAGGCAGTGGAGGATTGGCCCAAGTGCTTGGGCCCTGCACCCCATGGGAGACCAGGAGAAGCACCTGGTTCCTGCCTTCGGCAGCACGCCAGCCGCGGCAGCCATTGGAGGGTGAACCAATGGCAAAGGAAGACATTTCTCTCTGTCTCTCTCTCTCTCTCACTGTCCACTCTGCCTGTCAAAAAAAAAAAAAAAGAAAATATGAGATATGAAGCTGCACAGTTATTTTTATTATTGTGTCATTTTATGATTAGAGGGATAACTTGGTTTGGTTTTTTTAACATACCAGGAACAAGGAACAGCTGCCCTCTATCCTCTGCTTGTTTTCAAGTCTCCTGAGGAAGTGCCTCATGCAGAGACTTACACCTTACTGGTGTGGAGTGAATATTTGAGATATGTGGCAGGCATTTGGTACCACAGTTAAAATGGCCCTTGGGAACACACATATCCCACACTGGTGAGCCAACTTCAAGTCTCAGCTCCATTCCGTAATCCAACTTCCTACCCGTGGCACATCCTAGGAAGCAGCCAGTGATGACTCAAATAGTTGGGCTTCCCGCCACCCACTGGAGAGGGCTGAATTGGGTTCAAGCTCCCAGCTTTGACCTGGCCCAGGCCCAGCTAATGAGGTCCTTTGGAGTGAAACAGCAGGTGGATCTCTCTCTCTCTGTATCTATGCCTTTCAATAAATAAATCAATACTTTTAAAATATTAAAAAATAGTTTAGAGTTGGATTTTTCTCTCAAATTCTAATCTTTGCAATATGAATTATATATATATCCTTATGCTATTTTACTTTCATATATATGAAAATTATAAATCTGTTAACTACTGCCTATTATTTATAATCATGCTGCCTGAATACATGTGTATTAGATGAACTGAATACATGCAATATAAATCCACTGAGCTTTGTAGTTTAATTTTCAATGCTTTTTTTTTCCTAACAATATTTTTTCCCTCTTTTCTGCGTTTCCACAGTGATTTGTCATTGTTTTCCAGTAACTACTTAAGTGCTAAGAATTGGAAAATTCAGGCAAAGCTCTATGCCAAGGGAGTTTATAATTCATTAATACCAAACATTTAGCAAGCTCTTAATTTGTGTGAGACACTAATAGAGGCTGTATTTTGTTGTGGAGTTTGTAAAGAACCCATTTAGGGGGGTATTACCATTCTTCAAAATGTACAAATGAGGGACTTGGAAATTGGAGAATAACTTCCCCAAGTCCACAATATAGTAGCACTGATATTCTAATCCAGGGACCATTCTTGGAAAACAAGTAACATGGCAAAGTACCATGTGCTGTGTTCACAGAGAATTTAAAATGTACTGTCAGATTTCAGGAAAATGGAAAATGAAATATCCATTGAGGTATGCTATCTTTAAGACTTGTTGGAATAGGTGGACTGAGCTTGAACTGCTAAGAAAGAGTAAATTTGACAATTGGAATCACTTATGTAGTGCTTAGTAAGCACTAGGGCCCATTTGTTTATAATTAATTCATTTATGCCTTACAATAACCCTAAGAATTGGATACTATTATCCCTCCATGTTCCAATGAGGACATTAAAGCACAGGCAGTTAAATAATTTGCTCCAGGTCACCTTGCCACTGAAAGAAAGGTTTAGAGGAGCAGCAGAAAGTGAGGGCAGGTTATCCAGATGAAGAGAATAATGTTCCTAGGGATTTTGGAAGGAGTCAAACTTATTCTGTCATGGGATTTTTTTTGCTGCATCTTGAGCAGGAAAGCACTGGAGACAAATTAGTTCCCATTTTGACATGTTATACAGGGCTTTAGATATGTTGACTAAGGAATTTACACTTGATTATATGTGCATTTTGGAATATTGGTAGAATTACTTTAAGCATTGATTATTTAGCATTTGATTATCTACAAAGGTTGCTGAACTAAGTCTCAGCTTAGACACTTCCTCTAGGAATCCTTCTGACTACCTCTCTACCATCTACTCCAATTCTGGAATAAATAACCTATTTCCCAGAGGTCCCAGAAATCCTTATTCTCATTGCTCTTACTACATTTTTGTGCTTCTCTTTTGTGTTAGTCAGGCTTCTCCAGAGAAACAAAACCAATAAGATATGTGTGTGTGAAGAGATTTATTATAAGGAAATGACTTCTGTAGTTATGGAAGCTGACAAGCCCCAAGTTTGCAGGCAGTAAGCTAAAGACCCAAGAGAGCCAATGTGTAGCTCCAGCCTGAAGGTCAGTAGGCTCAAGATCCAGTAGAAGATGATATTTCAACTAGAGAATAAATGCAGGAATAAAGCTTGAAGGCAGTCAAACAGAAGGATTTCCCTCTTACTCAAGAGAGAGGCAGACTTCTTGTTCTATTTGTTCATTTAGAAATTTTACTTATTGGATCAGGTTAACTCACATTAAGGAGAGAAATTTGCTTTACTAAATCTTCTTCAAATATTTATCTCATCCACCAGTAACCTTGCAGACATGCCTAGGATAACTTTTAACCAAATGTCTGGACACCCTATGTCCCAGTCAGGTCGACATATAAAAGTAGCTATGACACTTACATCATTCCCCACCAAAATATGAGCTCTGATAACAGAGGAGGGAAATTTCTTATTTTCTCTTGACTCACCCCCAACCCCAGCACTTATTACAGAGCTCAGAATACAGAAGGTGTTAAATTTAATTATGTTAGCCACATGAAATATTTTTTGGAGAAAATAAGATATAATCAATTTAACTAATTTTTTTTATACTTTGTTATTTCGAGGGTATCCATTTTGTGCCTCGCTACCAAGTCTCTAAGCATATCACAGAGATTAAGCCTCTGCTTTTGTGTCTCAAACAGCTTCTGCTCTAAACATGACTCCATACTGAGGAGATTCCACAAATACTTGTTGATCACATCCTTCCTTGGGTGTAGAAGTATCAATTGGGTCTTCAACTGGGTTTTTGTAACACTGGGTGTCTACTTCCATTAGAGTGCACTCATGAAATCCACTTGCCATCAATGAAATCGTACAGGTTGAAGATGACCAGGTGATAGCTGATCTCTGATAGCTGATCTTCGCATTCCAGGCACCTAGTACTCTACCTGACATATATTTAGTAAGCAAAGTAATTGTTGGATACATAAGCTAATATGCATAATAAATCTGTTACTAATGATACTCATTGGCCAATATCCCTTCACCTTCCCTGAGTCACTTACATTTCCTTTTGGATCTTATTAAAGAGACAGGAAAATTAACCATTCTTAAGATGTGATCTTTAATGGTTTATTAGTTAAGGTCCTCCAGGAAGAAGGTGTGATGCCAGTATTAGATGTGCGAGAAATTAATTGAAGAGAATTCCCATAAGGATAAAGGGAAAGGAAGTATAGAGAGGCTGGGAAAGTTGGCAGATCACTGTGCATGTTTAATTTTGTGGAGGAGAGAGAAAGGATGAGAGTTGTTTATGAAAAGCTTCAGACAAGGATGCAATTCTAAGAAAGCTGCAGCAAAGCCAATGATGAATCTCCAAACCCAAAATCACCCACGAAAGGAGCGTTGTATCTCTCAGGAACTGGATGCCTCCTTGTCATTGCTGCATTCATTGTTTTCCAGGAGCAGCTCTTGTAAGTGTAGACTCTCTGGTCAAACTTAGAGATGGAAAATTAGAGCTCAAAAACCAAGGCACTTCATCAGTTACAATCCCTATGGTTGGAAATTGAAAGTTGGCGTTTTCAAGGTGGCCACAATAGCTTGAAACCTTTGAGGCAGTGGAGACAGTCCTGTATCACCTCTATAGGGCCAAATCTAAACATATTTTACACGTGAAACACACTTTAAATGATGGAACGATAGTGCATGAGGATATTATATCCACTTAAAGTTACTTAGAGTCCTAGGTAAGCTTCATTTGTTAGCTAATGCTGACATTTTAGAAGAAAATAAAATTCTCAAATGAATAAAATTAAAATACTACAGAAATTTGAGAACAAATATGTTTCAGAGAAAAATCAAAGGTGCCTTTTACGTGCAGTTTCTAATGAGCAGACATTTGATGAAGGTCAACAGTTTACTTGGATCTTAGAGGTTAAATTCAAATGACTTCCTCAAAAGAATCACATTTAACAAATTGTTGATGCCGCATATCTTGTGAGAAAGAACATGTAAAAGTTTGTTATATAGAATAAGGCATATCTAATTTATAGGGGTTTCAAATGACAGCCTTTTCTAAATTCCAGAAGGCTTTTTAAATTTGCATTCTTATAAATAATCCAGTGTCTCTTAGAAGCAACCTTAAGTCTAATAAATAAATGAAAGCCAGCCATTATTTCATATAACATTTTTCATGCCAGAAAAAAATGATTCAAGATAAAATATGGTATAACTTTTAGGAGGTAGTGCTATTAAAAACTACATGATATGGTTTCTCTGTTCAAGATCCACTTTACTTACCACCTCCTGCACTTGGCCACATGTTGACTGTTTCTTCTCTCTGGATATTTTCCTATGAGCTTTGCCTTTTTAAAATAGTTTTCCATTTTCTCACTAGCCCTATGAGTCCATCAGTTCCTTGAGGACACCTTGAGCTAGTAAAGACTACTGTCTTCCAGGTAATCTTTCCTAAGGAACTATTCCCCCAGTTTTCTTTTACAGACTGCAAAAAATAAGTTGAAATGTTGTCATTCAGCATCTGTGTTCCTTTAGCTCCTATACAAGTACATTTACAGTGTTCTTAGTACTTGTTTAACATTACTTTTTTTCTTGAGTTGTTTCATGTCTTGTCTCCCTTTTTAGGTAGGAAATAACTCAGAGAAATTAAGATTACTCTTTTGTTCCTTTAGTATTATATGCTTGATGCAGAGCCACTACAAATATTTTTATTTTGTGCTTATTGTGTTACTTTTTCAAATCCGAGTAAGTGCTTAAGATAAGAAATCCCAAGATCGAAGATCTTATTCATTCAATCTCACTGGCCAGAAACAATCATTTTTCATCATTTCTGGCTTTGTCCCTAATATGTGTTCACCTCTCTTTCTTTATTAGAAGATTCCCTATCATGAATTAAAAGTCTAATCATAATATAGATTAGATTCCCTATCATGAATTAAAAGGTCTAATCATAATATAGCATTACTTTCATCAAATGCTCACTTCTTTTTTTTTCATTGTTTGAAGATCATTGAATTAATTTAAGTCTTCTATTGATTATTTTTTTGTAATTTTATACATGTATTTCTTTTTCCATCAACTTCAGCGAACCTCTGGATTTCCACTATATGAGAATTTTAAATTTGCCCCACTTTTATTTATCCTATTCCACTAATCACCTTCTCGCTCTTATTTTTATGATATTGATACTCTCAATATTCACATTTTGTGCTATAATCATAACCATGGTTATTGTGCTTGACCCATAGCTTGATTCTAAAAGTTAAAATCAATTATAGTGGGTTACTATGACTGTGCTTATGTTGATCATGGGTGAATTGAGTACTAAGATTACATTTTCTCTCTACAGCACTAATGTCATGACCTTTTTTTTTTTTTAAAAAAAAGATTTATTTATTTATTTGAAAGGCAAAGTTACAGAGAGGCAGAGGCAGAGAGAGAGATCGTCCATCCACTGGTTCACCCCTAAATGGCCACAACATCCCGGAGCTGAGCAGATCCAAAACCTGGAGCCAGGAGCATCTTCCAGTTCTCCCACACGGTGCAGGGGTCCAAGGACTTGGGCTATCATCCTGTGCTTTCCTAGACCATATCAGAGAGCTGGATTGGATGTGAAGCAGCCAGGACTCGAACCAGCGCCCACATAGGATGTCAGCTCTACAGGAATTGGCTTAACCTGCTATGCCACAACACCGGCCTCATCATAACATTTTCATTACTCTGGGGAAAGATTTGTTTTAGCACCAAGGTCAAATATATTATTTTTAAAGACCTAAAATAGCTTAAAATTATGTTGCATTATTTTGGGGTCATATATACTTCATACCAACATCTATACCTTTTTGTACAACTTTATTCTTTTTCAAATTTTTACTTACTTATTTTCATTATATTTGAAAGGCAGAGGGAGATAACCAGAGAGAGATTATCCATCAAGTAGATCATTGTCCAAACTCATACAAGCACTAGGTCTGGGCCAGGCTGAAGTCCAGAGCATAGAACTTAACCCATGTCTCCCACATGGGTGATAGAGATCCAGGTACTTGTCCATCTGCTGTTTCCTAGGGTGCACATCAGCAGAAATATGGATCAGAAGCAATCAGCTCATGACTTCTACTAGGTCCTCTGATATGTGATGCAAGAGTCCCAGCTCTGCAGCAAATGTCTGCCACTATGTAGTTTTTTCTATATTTTCCTTATTGGCAATGTGATTTTATGTCTATCATAAACTGAAGTATTTTATCTTCTCACTCATAAAATCTATTGCATGTTATCACGGGTTTTCCTGTGGACTTCCCTCTTCAAGTCAATTGTTTAGCAAATAGGATAACATCATCACTGATGAATTAGGGTAGAAGTCAGTTACAAAGACTTAACTGGGGCATTCCTGAGTATACAGACTAACAGCCCTGCTTACCATTCTCAATGAGAATGATTAGAACTCTAAGCCAGCAACACAAATATAATACGAGGATTCCTCCTTTCTGCTCACCTGTGCTGACTTGTTTCTTGATTCTCCTGACTTCTATTTTCTCCTATATTTTTCAAGAATACCATCTTTAACTTCCCATTAGGTTGAGTTGAGGGGGACCCAAAGATTAGATTGCAAGCCACAATCCATGGGACCACAAATGCCAAAGTAAGGAAAGATTGACTGTTGTCAATCTCTAACATTCGTGTTAGAAACCTAGACTACCCATAGACAGTTTATTTAATTTACTGTTTTTTCATTTTACTTTATCGTGGTTAGGAACAAATGCCAGAATGCCAGTCTCTATGAGTAATGGAAGTGGGACGACTGGTTCTATACACAATATCCACTTTCTCTTCCTCTTTCAAGCCACATCATTTCTCAATATTATTGATCCATTTTGGTTTCTCATCTTCTCACTTCTGCAGTAGTCCTCTTGTAGCACATTCTGTGCTGTGGTATTTCTTCTTCTTCTTCTTTTTTTTTTTTTTAACAGTATTTGCCCACCAACCCTCTGGTTTGTTTTCTTCTATAAATGTATTGAAATCTTTTATTTATTCTTAAATAGCTGTTCATTTTTTGCACTTCCATATAATTATATAGATATAAGATGGTATTATTTTAGGATACCCAGTGGAACTAAGGCATGTATCATGTCCTTAGTTTGCCATCTCATCCCACAAACTCCTTCAACACTTTTGGGATTTATATTGAGTGAGGCTGTTTTTTAAGAGAAAGAAATGTGTCTAGTCTCTACCTAAACACATATATATGTGTTGCTGTTATTTGCTTTTTGTGAAACTCAATGTTTATGTTCAGGAGTTTTCAAGATAATTGAGGATTTTGAGGCATTTCACAAATGTCTTAAGAGTTGTAGAATTGACATATTTTACCATTTTTTGGCACAAGACCCTAAAGAAATGAACCAATTCTAAATTAAATGTCTTTGCCCTACATTTTCCTCAATGAGATACCATGTTTGACTTGTGTACTTGAATAAATCTAAATCAGTTTTCCTGCAGTATCATATGTGAAGCCAATAAGCTATTTGTTAATTTTGCATGATCAGGTAAGAAACTTGTTTCAGAATATAAATGAACTATGTTATTAAGCACCCTTTTTAGTTAGAAGACTCTTTTTTTTTGAGTGAGATCTTCCCGCTGAAGGAGATAATGCACTGATTCATATTTTGTCAAAAACAACCTATCCTATCACACACAGGTAACAGTTTACGGTACAGCATTGGTCCATGGACCACACTTTGAGAATCACTTAGAAAAGAATCACTTTGAAAACTACCTGGTAGAGAAGGCATTGAACAAAGTGTTAGTTGAGTATGACACACATTTTCCTTAGATTATATATCTTTTTTCTAGAAACCTTTTAGTTAAGATATACAAACTTCATACCTTTCATATATACAAAACTACTATGGTAGTTCACAGAGAGGATGCTTAGTTGTGCATCTCTTTATTAAAATAATCCAGAATGGGGTGGGCATTTGGTATAGCAGATAAACCACCACCTGGGACGTCTGCATCCCAAATTGAAGTGACTGAAATTGAGTTTCGGCTTGGCTTCCAATTCTAGCTCCCTGTAGATGGGCACCCTGGAAGGCAGCAGTGATGGCTCAAGTAGTGGATCCCTGCCAGCTATGTGGAAGACCCAGACTTAGTCCAAGTTCCTGGCTTTGACTAAACTGAGCCCCAGATACTTAAGGCATTTAGGGAATGAATCATCAGATGTAAGATGGATTTCTTCCTGTGTGTATGTGTTCACATGCACACAAACTCATGTGTATCTGTGTTTCAAATAAAAAGTAACTAAAATTTTAAATAAATAAATAATAAAGGGAGCTTTGCTCATTTTTCATAGTGGAAGGTTCTTTTTCTCTTTATTTTTCAGTGTGATAAATGCCATAAGTCACTTTGGTATATTCACGCAGTAGAAAACATTTCAGTTGCTAGCGAAACAATGGCCAAAACTGGTTCAGATTTATGCTTGTAGCCAACCTTGCCTGTTTATTGCAGTTTTCTTCCTGGGATCCCTCATCCTGAGACTTCATGCCAGCTGATCCTAATTAATACTGTTGAGCCTTCCAGCCATTGTGTTTATTTGTGTTCATGAGGTAGGTGGTAAGTTAATATACCCCCACTCCTGCCTTTCATCATTAGTGCCTCCAGTGTTTGAAAATGAGCCCTTCATCTCTACCTGCTGCTGAAAGGTAAGGCATTTCTGTAATGCTGCCAACAAATACTGCCCTCTAAATATGTACTACAGCATAATCAGGCAATGGTCAGGCCCTTTCTGTAGGCACTCAAAGTTCCTTGATTCTCTTCCTGAGCACTTTTGCCTGAGCGGAAGGCCCACTCAAATACGATCTCACCATCTGGTACAAATCCACCTTAGTTTCCAGCTGGACCTAGATCCTAAAGGTCATGTTCTGGCACTTCCCTTAAGTCTCATTTCAATCAAATTCCGGGAATGGTGCTATTTCTAAATAGGGTTTGTCTTAGTCATTCTCAATGTTGTAACAAAATAACATAAACTGGGCTTTTAAAGAAATTTATTTTCACTGTTATGGAGGCTGTAGAATCTAAGCTCAAAGCACCAGCGTATTTGTTGTCTACAAAGAGCCCTCTTTCTAGTTCATAGATGGATTTCTTCCCACTATAATCTCACAAAGTGGAAAAAGCAAGGCCACTTCCTGGGGCTTCTTTTATAAGGCCGAAATCCTAATCATCTCCCAAAGAGCCCACCTCCTGAACACCATTATCCTGGGGTATATTTGAGCCTGTGGCTTTGTGGAGGGTGGGGCACAAACACCCAGACCATAGCAGGGCTCTCATCAACTTTGAACTCTACTCTCAGAACAGTACCCCTTCCATTTCTACAGAGACACTCTTCCCTCTGACTTCTACCAGCCCGTTCAGTCAGTGCTGAAAGGGCTGTGCCTTACCTAGTCCAGCTCGGCTTGCAGTGAACTTCCTCAAGCAAAACAGTTCTGTCCCGTCAGAACACACTTGTTTTGCTTCCCCGGGAAGCCCTGTTGATGCAGGGCATTGCTTGGAGAAGCTCATAATAGAAAAAACCACCACAACAAAAAAGAAACCTTCTCCCTTTTCTTCTGTTTAATCCCTAAGAAGCACCAAGCACACATAGGTTATGTCAGTGCAAGTAACTCTTTTAATTTACTACTTGATTCAGTTTCAATTTCCCAAATATCTGTAGCAGCATTATTCTTTTTAATGATTACCTTTGAATGAGCAAGTCAGTTCAATTGCTGTGTTGTCATTTCCAATGACTAAGCCTTGTTGGGAGTAGATCATTTCAATAGGTCTGACCTAGATATCGTGTTTCTTTCTCTGTTCAATCCTGTTTTCACACCATTGCCATATTAACTCTTTTAATTTGCTGTATGAATCCTTACATCTATACTAAAGAACCCACAGTGGCTCCGTATAGCAGAACAGATGGTGTCCAAGAACTACTGCCTGATGATGAAGTCGAATCATTAACTCAGCCACTAACTTAACTCCTAAGCTCTACGCTGTCTCTCAGTTATTCAGTCATATGCCCTTGTTTCCTGTAACTTGCTTTTATTGTTAGCCTGTCTTCTTGCTTCCCACTAATTCAACTTTTTAGGCACCCTCTAAAGCCCAGTTCAAATGCTCCATCTTCATGACACCCTTATTACCTCAGCCAATTCTGATCAATGTTTTAATTTACTCTGGATTTACCTTATTTCCATTCATTTCTGAGTATATAAGTGTACTTCCAAAAGTGTGCAAAAAATGAAATTAAAAGGTAAGTTCATTTTGTTGCAAAACAGTTTGAAATCCATGCATACAAAGGGTCATCAAAACATTCATTAAAATGTATACTATGAAAAAACTATGCAGCTGGTACTGCAGCTCACTTGGCTAATCCTCCGCCTGTGGCACCGGCACCCGGGGTTCTAGTCCCGGTTGGGGCGCTGGATTCTGTCCCGGTTGCTCCTCTTCCGGTCTAGCTCTCTGCTGTAGCCGTGGAGGATGGCTCAAGTGCTTGGGCCCTGCACCCGCATGGGAGACCAGGAGGAAGCACCTGAGTCCTGGCTTTGGATCCGCACAGCGCACCAGCCGTAGCCATTTGAGGGGTGAACCAAAGGATAGGAAGACCTTTCTCTCTCTCTCTCTCTCTCTCTCTCTCTCTCTCTCTCTGTCTAAATCTGTCTGTCAAAAAAAAAAAAAAAAACTATGCATAGATTTCAAAATGTTTGCACCAAAATAAACCTATATTTGAATTTGTTTTTCCACAAACCTTTGGAGGTACTCTTTATCCTCTTTATTAATATTAGCTCCTTGAAGGCAGGTGCTTGCTGTTCCTTCATGCATCAGAGCTGACTTAGAGTGACTAACAAGATTTTTCATGCAGAAGACACTCAATAAAAATGAGAGAATAAACTCTTGAGTGTTGTATACTAAAAGAGGGCCCAGAAATTACCTTTTAAACTGATTACTTTATCAAGCTGATCTGTGAAAATTTGAAGACAATCAAGGCAAGGAAAAATGGGGCCACTCTTAATGAGTAGAACCTAATTCTGAGGATACTTGTCAGAGGCTTGAATATGCCCCTACCCAATAGTTTGAGTATTGATCAGTTTACAGGTACTTGAAGAAACCTTCAATGTACATACACAAATAAAGGAGGTAAAATCTTCAGTAAATCTGGGCTTAAGAAAATTGACTTAATAATTGATTGACTTAATAGACAATTATGTAGCCATTCAAATTAAAATTTGTAGTTTGCAATAAAATGAAAAATATTTACATAAGTGAAAAAGGCAGATAATAATTATATAATTTAATTTCACTGTATTTTAAGCATTTGCTCCCCCCTCCCACCTTCCTTCTACCTTTCTTTTTTTGTAGCTTTTGAGATAGCATATTTTAAATTTAAATTTCAGTATAAGAGCTTAATACTTAACCAAATAAGAAGTTTAACAAGTAAAAAGCAGAAAGATCTTATTTTTAAAAAATGGATAAGATTTGAGAGATAAAATAAGATCACTTTCACAATATTAGAGGATAGTAATTCTGGCATAACTACCAGGGCTTTTCTCTGTTGCAGCACTTTGAATATTCCAAGTTTCCTTAATGAGTATGGTAGATCTATATTAAAAAGGAATCGATTTAAAAGGAAAAGAAAACTAAATGAGCATTATTTCCTTGATAGCTATTGATACGTTGATCAGTCTGCTGACTTGAAATAGACAACAGGGAGTGGTTTGCCTCAGGAAGGAATACGGGCTTTTTATGAAATCTAATTTTAATTGGATAAATCATGGATATATGTCAATGAGTAAATTATTTGTCATTGATTGCACTCACATATATTAAAATATTTTGATATACATTGTTGTGTGGGTTGTGTGAGAAATATTAGTTCTCCCAAAAATTGAGTTTACAGTACTTGATGCTGTGCAAAAATATAGATTAAACTTCAGATATAATTTCTCATAACTATTCAGAATAATATGTAGTAGAATGGATAAAGAACATCACTCCCTTCCAGAAAATTATTATGTATAACTTGACAATATAAGAAAGCCTAACTCTATATTAAGGACAGGCACTTGACTCTGCTGGGGTCCAGCTTTCAAATTTGCTCTTTTACAGATTTGGGGTTATTTGGCTGTTGATGATGAATCATAGGAAAAATGAACAGCTGAACTGCCTAGTGCACCTTTTTATAAAAGTAAAAGAAATTAAGTTCCATTTACAATTGTCATTTTTATTTATGTTAACTTTCTCCTTTTCAAAGGCTTGTATTCATGAAAGGATTATTGAGAGCTAAAAAGCGCATGAAAGAATGATCAAATGCAACAGAATTGAGTACTGAATTTTATGGCAAGAATAAGGCAGTTTTTTAATATATTAAACTAGTGTTTCTGCATGTGATCAGCAATTCTAATTGTGGTGCTTGACATTCAGTGTTAATCCACCAACTCTAAAGCTTATTAAATATGGCAGCAGACACATTGGCAGCATAGAAGCAGGTCAGAAATTGTTGAAAACAATGAGAGCTTTATGACTAAGCATGAAATTGTGATTATTTAGACATCTGACTTTTGCATGGAATCCACAGGTGAAGAATCAACAGCCCATGAGTAATAACACAATTGCAGACAATCCCAGCACTGGATTTTAAAGATCCTGAAAGCCTCCATTTGCGGATTTGTCTTTGTTCTGTTTCTCATCTGGAAGTATAGTATGCCTCACCCCTACTCCATGGGATTAACAATAGAATTAACAACAAAGAATAAATGTCAGCTTGCTCTCCTAAAAGAAGGAAACACATCAAAGAGACTATGAAGTAGCGGCTGGAGATGAGAAGTCACTTTGTCATTTGTGAGGGTGGTTGCGACAAATTCTCTTAAGCAGATGTGTGAGACCCAGGGAACTATTTATATTTTAGCTTCTATATCTAGATTCATCTAACAGACAGTCCTAAATCCTAATTCCTTAATTGTTCAGGAGCCATGGGAAAATGAGGACTAATTAATGGTATTGGAGGCTGAGGGTGTAGGGGAACATAAAATTGGACAGTGGTTTTCTTGTACTCACTAAATGAGTAAGACCTGAAGACCCCCCATGTTTTATGTAACCGGCCTTATGCTTTGCAATACATCTGACGAGCAAATCATTTCTCTCCTGCCACCAGTGATGACTTATCCTAATGATGCCTGAGCACTGTGTTGACGAAATGGGAACCATTCAAGGAATGATTAGTAAACTGAAGCTGACAGTATCTTGTCACAAGCACCCATTAACGAACACTACGGAGGATTGCATGCTCCCAACTCATTGTCTTCCCATAATTTATATCTGATTTGCTACAGAGTATGCAGTAGCAAATATTTTTTGAATATTTGTTGTAGAAACACATTTAGAGAATTAAATAGGATCATATATAAATGAATGGAAGTAAGAAGTGTGAATACCGAAGTCAGTGCCTTGTAAATAAACCAGGTGGTTTCTCTTCATGTAGAAGGGCTTACAGTAAATATTAATTACAGAGATTTTTTAAAACAGAAATGAACTATTATTTATTTGAAAGACAGAGCTAGAGAGAAAAAGATACTCCATCTGCTGCTTCACTCCTCAACACTTGCAACAGTCAGGGCCAGCTCAGACCAAAGGCAGGAGCATGGGACTCTATCTAGTTCTCCTGTGCAGGTGTCAGAGACCCAAGTAGTTGAGCCATCTTCTGCTTCCTCTCAGGGTACACACCAGTAGGAAGCTGGAATTGGAAGTGGAGCTGGGAAGCCAAAGCACTGTGAAAATAGAATGCAGGGATCCCAGCTGGTGTCTCCATAGTTCTGACAAATGATCATCCCGATTCCTGGTTTCTGATGTGATTTGATTTTTAAGATTTATCTATCCATTTATTTCTTTATTTGAAAGGTAGAGCCTCAGAGAGGGGGGTTGAGGGGAGAGAGAGGGAGAGAGAATCCAGGATCTCCCATCTGCTGATTCACTCCCCAAATGCCTCAAAAGCCAGGGCTGGGCCATGTTGAAGCCAGGAGCCAGGAACTCCATCCAGGTCTCCCATGTGGGTTGCAGGGGCCCAAGAACTTAAACCATTATTCACTGCCTTCCAAGGTGCATTAGCAGGAAGCTGAATCACAAGTGGAGCATCGAGGACTTGAACCAGCACTCCAATTTGGGATGCTGGTATCATAAGCAACTTAACCCTCTGTGCCACAGTGCTGGTCCAGATGTGATTCATTTGGACATCAAGAATATAATGTCCTTTATCCCTATTCCAAAGTTTTTGCCAAGAAAAGTGTAAATCTAATCATTCAAATTTATGAAAAATGTTAACATACTTTTCATTCCAACAGTGATTTGGGGTATTTAAATAACTGAACTATATATCTTTCTCACATGGTACAGTTATAAAACTTTTAAATATGTGTGCAAAATTATGTAGATATTTCCAGCTGTATTTGGTTTCCTGAGGTATTTTGAAGACTTCTTCCTCTTGTACATATAGAATATTTATTGATAGTAAGGATTAATAGATGTATTAATTCATAAGCTATGGAGCTAAAAACCCAGTAAATCTCATACAGCATATAGTTGGCTTTAGAGAAAGTATGAGTAATAAATTATTTATCATCCTTTAAAATACCTTCTCTTCAACCAAAAAATGGTAGAGACAATACACTATTTTTAAAAAAATTGGTCTAAAGTGCAAGGAGTCATTTCTTTGTTATTCAGATGCAATGCAGAATAGCAAAGTTACAGGACCCTTGGTTAAGGACTGTGTATTCACATAGAATGGCAGATGTCCTAAATAGCACTCTGGCCTCAGAATCAGCCCTTAAAGCATTCAGATCTGGCTCAAGAGCCCATGAGAATATTCTAGGCATGGAAAGCCAAGACACTCTGGAAAAAAAAGAAGACCTAAATGAAAGATCTCTGTGAGTGAGATCCCAGTGGAACGAATGGGGCCATCAAAGAAGGAGGTACCTTTCTCTGAAGGGAGGAGAGAACCTCCACTTTGACTATGACCCTGTCGGAATAAGATTGAAGTCAGCGAACCCTAAAGGCTTCCATAGCCTTGGCAACTCATGACTAGAGCCCAGGGAGATTACTGAGGCCATAAACAAGAGTGTCAAATTGTTAAATCAACTTCAGGAGTCACTGTGTACTTACGTCTCATGTGGGATCTGTCCTTAATGTGTTGTCCAATGTGAAGTAATGCTATAACTAGCACTGAAACAGTATTTTACACTTTGTGTTTCTGTGTGGGTGCAAACTGATGAAATCTTTACTTAGTATATACTGAATCAATCTTCTGTATATAGATAATTAAAAATGAAAAAAAATCTTGGTGTTAAATTGGAAATTGCCTAGAAAATTAATCAATTTTTTAAAAAAAATATATCATGTAGGATCTCTGTCCTTAATGTGCTATACATTGTGAATTAATACTATAACTAGTACTCCAACAGTATTTTTCACTTTGTGTTGCTATGTGAGGGCAAACTGTTGAAATCTTTACTTAATATATAGTAAACTGATCTTCTGTATATAAAGAGAATTGAAAATGAATCTTGATGTGAAGCAAGGGGAGAGGGAGTGGGAAAGGGGAGGGTTGCGGGTGGGGGGGAACTTATGGGGGGGAAGCCATTGTAATCTATAAGCTGTATTTTGGAAATTTATATTCTTTAAATAAAAGCGTTATAAAAAAAAAAAAGGACTGTGTATTCTTTGGAGCACTGTCACCTCAAAGACTGAACTGGTTGGTGCACCTGCAGGAAATGAAGTAGAACTTCTTTAAACTTGGAGAAGTGATAGAAGGGCAAAGGATTATAGATGCATATTTGCAATATGCCTTGAAGAACTTGAATGAGAAGCCAAGGATTTTAACTTTCATTGTCCAGGTAGAAAGGTAACTGTTAGGAGCAGAAGTTAATAGTTAGCCAGACACTTGTTTGAATTCTGACTGTACCATTAGTTGAGCTCTGTGACCTCTGACACTCTCAGTTGTAATGTGAGGCCAATTCCTCTCTCAGGTATGATGATGAAAAGGAGGAAAAATAAAATTTGTTGTCCTCCTCCTAAAGTATAAGGTAAAAAAAGATAAGCTTTGCACTTATGAAAAGCTTAACAAATGACAGCTCTCATGAATGGAGGATATAAGAGACAGTTGAGCATGGGAAGAGCATAATCATACATATGATTTAGTAAGATTGTCTTTGATAATAGTATGTAGGGTTAGGGGAGAAAACCTGAAGGAAGAAGCTGCAGTAGAGTTATCAAGATTGTGACAACTACCCAAGCAAGTGCTATTCAAAGTCAGAAACGGGAAACAGAGGGGTAAAAAGTGATGTTATATAAAAAAGAACAGCCTGGTTTTTCCTTTTATAATGGGGGAAGCTTATCCCTTTATCGGCCATGGTATATTTCTCTCCTCCCTCCTTCTCAAGAATTTTCTGCTATTAATCATCCCCTCATTCCCATTTATCTGCAGTTTCATCTTGACTTCTTCATTTCAGTGATCCAATTGGCTCAAGTCCAACCAAACTTGTAAAGCCCCCTACACACACTACCTGTCTTCTAGATCCTTTTATAAAGAAGCTTATGTGAATCCCAAAGCTTCATAAAGTTTGATCAGTCTTTAGCATACAGAGCCTCTCCTTGCCTCCTGCCTATACAAGTGTCCCTAGTTGGAATGTTTCTTCTCACCCCCAACTTCCCTCTTCAGCCGAAGCTTCTGCAGACTCATCTTTTCAGTCTCAAGTTAAATTTCACTTCTTTTGAACAGTCTTTCCTCGATTCTAGCCCAGGATCTCTTCTTTATTAAACTTACTGTAATTCCAGTCTTTTCTCATGTTTGTTTCCTAAGAGATTTGTAAATTCTGCAAGTGAAGGATGACATGTCTTACTCATTCTTATATTATGAATTTTATATACAACTTGACATGCAGTAACCCCTCAAAAAATTTTTGTTGAATGCTCATTGAAATTCTCATTATTATTCCCTGTTATATACAAGGAATTTTCAAGTAGTTGGAAAATGCATTCCATGGAAAAGTTACATATGGATTTCCAGTTTTTTTGCATCAAAATAAATGTATCTATTAATTCCACTTTCCATGAACTTTTTCAAGTGCCCTAATATATTATAATGTAATTTACCAATAGATTTATGCTCAATTGATTTTTACATTAATTGATTTTTACATTGGTTGAGCAGTAAAGGCAAGGAATATTTTTGTATGCAATCATATTTTTCTATGAAGAACAATTATAATTTCAAATCTTTCCATTGAAAAAGTATTGACCTCAACATATATAAAGCCATCCTTAACATTTCTATTTTGGCTTCAACAGGCATTATGTCTTTGCCATGTTTCTAATTTTTCAGTTTGTATATTTAGTTCTCCTATACCAATAATAACTTAGCTAACCAGACACAAAATGCTTAAATCTGTGCATGTTGGAATACAGAACAGATATATTTCATAATCCTTGGCATGGTAACCAATGATTTGATAACACTGTCACTTGTGGCTTGAGAGCCTAAAGGATTCTGCCTTTGTGCCAAGTATTTTCAGCAGAGTAGGCCAGCAAGAGGAGCCAAAGGAAATGGTAGGGAAAAAGAATGTGATGATGGAGTCTGGTGAGGAGACAGTGTGACAAAAAGTGACACCTAAAAAACCTGGGCCCTTGGGGGCTGGCATTTGGACACAGCAAGTTGAACCATGGCTTGTGAGGCCCACAGTCCATATTAAAGTGCCTGTTTGGGTCTCAGCTACTCTGCTTCCCACTCAGCTTCCTGCTAATGCATCCTGGGAGGCAGCAGGTGCTTGGACCTCTGCCACCCATGTAAAAGACCTGGATAGGGTCTAGGATCCTGGCTCCAGGCTGGCCCAGCCATGGCTGTCGCAAGCATTTGCAGCAGAGAAGAGCAGATGGAAGATCTTTCTTTCTCCTTCTCTCTCTCTCTCTTTCTCTCTCTCCTTTGCCTTTCAAGAAGATAAAAAATAAAAATAGGGGCCAGCATTGTGACACAATAGGTTAAGCTGCTGCCTGCAACACTGGCATCCCATATGAGCTGTGGTTCTAGACCCTCGATCCAGGTCCCTGCTAACATGCCTGGGAGACTAGTAGAAATGCCACTAGTGCTTGGGTCCTTGCCACCTGTGTTGGAGAACTGGATGGAGTCCTTGGTTTCTTGTTTCTGCCTGGACCATTCCAGGCTGCTGGGGCTATCTGGGGAGTGAACCAGTGGATGAAAGGTTTCTCTGTTTCTGTATCCCCCACTCTCTCCATGATTTTGCCTTTTCAACAAACAAATAAATAAGTAAATATTTTTTAAAACACTAAACAGTTTTTTTTTTTAATTGGGAGAGCTTTTCCCTGATTTTAACACAGTCACTAATTAACTTTGTGGCCTTGGGTAAGTCACTTATCCTCTTTGAATCTGGTGCCTTTACAAAATCAATGTGTGAGTGATTTCCACTTTTCAGATGATGAATTTGTCTCAACAGTGTGTTGTGTTAAGCATTGTAAGGGGTACTTGTTAGATGGGCTATACATAGGTGACTTATCTTTTCATGTGAACACCAACTAAAAAGATCTAAAATTCGGTGTTGTTATATTTGGGTAGTTAAGTGCCCAATGAACAGCAGGGACCATACGTGTTCTAGACATTACAGCAAACTAGATTTTCTCATTAAATAGTAGGACCTCTTCCTTGTCAATATAATACAAGGGGGCCATTGCTGTGGCACAGTGACTTAACCTTCTGCCTGCAGCACCAGCATCTCATATAGGCACCAGTTCTAGTCCCATCTGCTCCTCTTTCAATCTGGCTCTCTGTTATGGCCTGGGAAGGCAGTGGAAGATGGCCCAAGTCCCTGGGTCCCTGCACCTGCATGAGAGACCTGGAAGAAGCTCCTGGCTCCTGGCTTTGGATCTGCCTGGCTCCAGCCTTTGCAGCCATTTTGTGAGTGACCCAGCAGATGGAAGACCTTTCTCTCTGTCTCTCTCTCTCACTGTCTGTAACTCTATTTGTCAAATAAGACAGATAAATTAAAAATAAATTGATAAAAATTTATTAAAATTTTTGTAAAAAATTAATAAAATTGAGAAAACTGATAAAATTGAGAAAAACCTCATAATTATGTCCTTGCATGTAGAACTTATGTATTAATATACAGTGAAGAAATTAATGAAAAACCAAATAGATTATCATTGAACTATATTGCTTAAATGTTGCTTATACCTGCAGGAGCATTTTAAAGTATTTCACATGTATATGTACATATTGAAATGTTTATGCATATGTATATGCATAATACCTGTACATGTGTATATCTATATACATGCAATGCATAGTGTATGGATGCTTGTGTCGTTTTCAAAAGTTCATAAAGGCAACATTTCACATAGGGGAAATTAATTATTAAATATATTAATTACCTGCAATGTCAGACATGTAGAATTTTTGTTTAAATAAATTAAAAATTAAATAATGCCATATATAAAATTAAGAAGAAAATGTAAGTGAATATTTAGTTGGTTCAGAATGCATTTTTTCTAAATTTTGTCTAAAAACAAAGGTAGAAGCTAGAAAGAAAATACTTATAGACATGACTGTATTAAAATTTAAACTCTAATACATCAAAAACATTCCTAAGAAATATGCAGATGACAAACTGGAGACATTTTGCAATTTATATGACAGAGCTAATAATCTTTTTTTTTCTTTTTTTCTTTTAACTTTTATTTAATAAATATAAATTTCCAAAGTAGAGCTTTTGGATTACAGTGGCTTTCTCCCCCCCCCCCCCAATAACTTCCCTCCCACCCACAACCATCCCATCTCCCACTCCCTCTCCCATGCCATTTACATCAAGATGCATTTTCAATTATCTTTATATACAGAAGAAAAGATGCAGAGACAAACAAGATGTTTCTTGTTGACAAAGATGTGAACAAATGACCACTTACATCCCCAGCTGGTGGGAGTATAAATGTGACCTTTTCTAGCAGACAATTTAGAAATATTGAAACTATTAATAGCTTTTAAAATGTGTGTATCTGTTGATTCAGTCATTCCATCATTAACAACTTAACGAAAAAATCAGAAACACAACCAAAGATCAATGCTTAAATGTGGCCACCTATGTTATAATCAGGAAAAATGAGAAATGGCTATTGTAGCATTTTAGCCAGGATAGATTTAAAAATATAGACATTTTTATAATCTTTTGTAAAGAACAATTTGGCAATGTGCATCAAGAATTACTTTTTTAAAAAGCATTTATACTCTGAAATATTGAATCATTTTCTAAGAAGTTGCCCTAAGGAAATTAATTGGGAACAGAGCTAAAGATAAACTCACACAGATATTCACTGCATCATTATAGCAATTTAAAATCCCTTGTGGGATTATGAACAATGAATAAGCAAGTGACAGAGTCCTAAATAGAGGAGCTAGTTGGCTAATATAAGGAATATTTATAAAATATTTTATACCTTGGAAATATGGATATATTGAATATTTGAATGAGAAAAGAAACTGTGTTCCTGGGTTCCAACCATTACTCTGCCACTACCTATTACAGCTTGTGTAACTCTCACTTTCTTTTAAAGTGGATGCATAATGGTATATTCCTTATAAGATTGTAGTGAGAATTAAAATAAGATAACGAACTTAGCAGAAGTACATTGTGTTCAATAAAAATAGCTACTTTTTAATAGGTACATGATTCTGTAAAAGAATGGTACAATTATAAGTGATCTTTATTCTTTTGTGTATTTTCCAGATTTCTCTAATTCATGATTTTTTTTAAGCATATAAGTTTCGATTTTGGTTTTGGTTTGATTTGGTTTGGTTTGGTTTCCAGGTGAAAAATAGGCAAGAAATAATTTTTAGAGAGATAGAATCAGACAGGAGTAGCAGCAGCCAGGACCTGGGCAATAGGGCAGAGCCTCCATCAGCAGATGCCATCTGCTAAGCAGCAAGTCATCAGAGTTCTGGCGGAAGAGGCGTACCCTGGTGGCCAGAGCAGTGGTTCTGCAGTTGTGGTTTGTATCCAAATCAACAAGAGAGCCTAAGGACAGCAGGGATGCCAGGGATCTACTTCCAGAGATTTTTATTTGGTAGGACTGAAGTAGGAATCTAAGTATTTGAATTTTTAATAATGACTCCACCTGTGATTCTAACTCACCCCAAAATTTTGGAACCTCTGGGCTAGAGCATTTTATGAATGCAGTCAAAGTTCCATGTTTCAGCCTGAGGGACTTCCATAGGTATCTGTTTGTGTGCCTGCAGGCTGCATGCCTATTCGTTGCCATATGTCTCTCCAAGGCAGGGCCAGTTCAGAGCTTGAAAGGAAAGGCACAAGTCATCTACCTCCCTCTTTCTGCTTCATCTCCTCTCCACACACTACTAAACAATAACCCAAAATATATATCCAGCTATCAGTCAATCAGGAACTGCACCTTCATCTGTCAGTAAAGGGATGTGTTTTTAAAAGAAATGAAACTGACTGCAAAGCATCATGGTTGATGAAGATCAAGTGAAGCTAATGGTCTCAAAAAGTAACAGTTTTGTGGGATTCATGTTTAAGGGGAAAGGGTAATTTTGCTTTTCCAGTAGACACAGAAATGAGAGTTTACAGTTATCTGGTGTCCCCAAGCATTTTCTTCATGCTTGTTATTTATTTATCTACCATTTTGTGACATTACCTTAAAATGAAATGTGCTATGGGTCTGAGTTCATCTGAAGTGCAAGGTTTTCAATATATTAAATGAGCTGATCCACTGGGTATTTGCCATGTTTTCATCCAAAAAGGTGTCAAACTAAGTGTATTCAGTAAGTGAAATCTTCTCAACACTCAACAACTGGATTTAATATGCCTTTTTGCAAGTTTCTTTCATGTTTCACTTGGAAAATACCTTTTAATTAAAATCATCCCAAGGATTTTACACTGTGTTCAGTTCTTGATGTCAGAAAGTGGTTGTGTAATTGCACCAGGGTTGTAGGGATGTGCAGGAAGAATCAATTGTGCTTTTGCCTTTGTGAAGTGGAGCCCCACAAAGCAGTCTTGTCACTTTGGTTTGCCTATGGGTCTCACCTGACTTTGCTTCTTTTGTTATGATTCTCTGTTGATGTGATTGTCTTAAGCTTTCTTACTTATACCTTTGAATCAGTCTTTTAGTTCATTTGTTGTGGGTATTTCCATCATCACTTTGGTTTGTATTAACAGTTCCTCTGGTTTCCGTGATGGATTAAATAATCCAGCTTCTTTCATGGGCTAGAAACATCAGATAACTTCTCTGTCACTAGTTTTCCTGTGCCATATTGAAGCTGCATTTGATGGCATTTGGCTTGTACAATTGAAACCTGAAGAGAGCTATGGGTTTATAGTGTTAAAGATAACAGGTCATGATATCTGCCAATTTAGTTTTAATTTCTTCTTCTTTGAATTATGGTTATGGGAACACTTTGTTTCTTCATCTTTAAAATGCAGATGATAATAGGGATTTTGCAAGATGTTTTGTGAATTAACAATAATGTATGTGAATAACCAAGGACATGGTATGTATCTAATAAATTATAGCTGTTACTACAAGTGCACATATAAGAACTGTATAAATGTGCGGCGCCGGCACACCGGGTTCTAGTCCCGGTCAGGGCACCAGATTCTGTCCCAGTTGCCCCTCTTCCAGGCCAGCCCTCTGCTGTGGCCAGGGAGTGCAGTGGAGGATGGCCCAAGTGCTTGGGCCCTGCACCCCATGGGAGACCAGGAAAAAGCACCTAGCACCTGGCTCCTGCCATCGGATGAGCGCGGTGCGCCGGCCGCAGTGCGCCAGCCGCAGCAGCCATTGGAGGGTGAACCAACGGCAAAGGAAGACCTTTCTCTCTGTCTCTCTCTCTCACTGTCCATTCTGCCTGTCAAAAAAAAAAAAAAACTGTATAAATGATACAAAGCTCATGTAAGAGATGAGAGAATCAAAGCTTAAAATTGTTTTAACTGTTATATGTAACACATAGTTAATTTAATTTTCAAAGGTGGGCTATTAGTTGCTAAATCAGTAGGTATTCTCACATCTTTATTTCACTGTACTCTGGTGCAATATTTGTCCCTGTTGACCACTTTTACTCTTTTTGAAACTGCCTACTCTCTTGATGCATTCTTTATTTTCTTTTTACCTCTTTGTGTCATCCATCTTTGCCTCTTATCTTCCATAGTTCATCCTCCTAATGGTATTCTTACCCAGACTCCATCTCGGCCATCTGACTTTTCCACTTCATACAGCCTTCCATGGATTTGACTAAGAGCCACTGATTCACATTTATTACCCAGAAATCCAGCAATGAACTTCTAACAGATCTCATGGAATTTATGTAAAATGTATATTTTCAACTACTTGTCCATCTTGATGGCTGAGATCACCATTTATGTAGATAACATAGACCAGAAATATCAGCCCCTTATGCATACTTAATGCCCCTACCACTAATTTAGGTCAATCAACAAGACCTGTGATTTTTGTTATTCTTTTCTCTATGGCATTCCCATTTCTGTCTTGATCACCCTGTCCCCTTCTTCTATCTTTAGTTCCCTTCATAATTCCCTCCTGGCTTTCAGTAGCCACTTCATTGCATTCCCTGCCTCATTATCTGTTCCTTGCAGAAATGTCATTGACTCTGCTACATGGTATTATATAGAGGTCTTGAATCAGGTACACATGGGCTTAAGTTCCAGTTCCATTCTTATGGTCAACTTACTTAACTCATTTCAGATGATTATAAGATAAAGCTAACAATTTGCATATCATTAGGTTGTTGGGATCATTAACTTTGAAAATATATAACAGAAAGGAACCTCAACAAAATGTATTCACTGCTATTTTCTCTGTCCATTTGACTATCACTTTCCTGCCTAAAATCTCTTAGAGACACGAAATAATTTTTAAGACATATCAGCCTTGTTTAGCTTGCTGATCAACTCTCTCATGGCCTTAATTCCAGATTCTTCTTTCAGGATTTGTCCCTGAAATGTGCTTTTGAGATTTTCATATATTCAATATTTAACAGATGATGCTCCCAGCTACCCCACTCCAGTTATAAGGGGAGTGGAACACTAGAATCTGCATTCTTAAAAAAGTTTCCTCAGGTGTGTTTCTTATTCTGAATTTTTATTTGTTTATTTGAGAGGCTGAGAGACATACAGAGAGCTCCTGTACAGTGGCTTGTTGCTCAAATGCCTACAATGACCGGGGTTATAAAAGGAGAAAGCTGGGAGCCAAGAGCATATTTCAGGTTTCCCACATGGGTGGCAGGGATCCAGCTACCTAAACCATCACCAGCTGTCTCCCAGGGTAAGCATTAGCACAAACTTGAATTGGGAATGGAGCCAAGCTTTGAATACAGGCGATTTGATATGGGGCACAGGTGTCTTGACCCCTAGGTCAAGTGCCCTTCCTTAGCAATTCTTATGCACTCTGACCTTTGATAATCACTGGTTGAGATTTAAGATGGTTGGGTCATTTCTCTGATAAACTTGTCTTTCCCCAAATTAACAATTGCTGCTGCTCTAGATGTCCAAGAAAAATCTTAGCTGCCAGGATGAAAATATCAACAAATCGTTCTCAAAGATGTAAAACAGTAGCAGCAATGCAGACATTCAACAGAACCAAATTACAAGTGTTTAGAAATAAATCTGATCTATTTCATGAAGTAGACAACATGTTTTTAGAAATTATCTACTTCTTATTCCTAATAAAATAAAGGAGGACATTGTCTCTTTGAGCAAAAGCAGACATGGAAAAGAAGAGCACGCTACCTAATGAAAATGACGATAACTGAAATAAAAGTCATATTTGAAAGTAGTAAAAAGCAGGCCTGACATTGCAGATAATCAAATCAGCCATACTCAGAATACCGAGAAAATGAAATCATGGATTTAAAAAATGATGCAGAATATAATGGGCATAGAGGTCAGTTGTCACGAAGATAAAACCTATGAACTCAACAAATGGATTGAAATTTATCACTAGAGATATAATAAAATGTATTTCATATTTGGGGGTTTAAAAAGCCCAAAAAAATAGCAGTTGAGTTTTTCATGTCCCAGGTATCATTAGTCATTAGGACAGTGATACAAACTATATCTTGTTAATAATTTTTAAGTTACAGAAAATTGTAATGATGAATTCCATTGGTTTCAGAGCACAAAAGTCAAGTCACTTCAACACCAGGGAATGTTGACTTCTTTGTTAGTTCTCATCTACATTGTCATAGGCCTAGAGCCAATGGAGAAACTATTCAATTTCTGGGGAAAATCATGATTTGATTATTCAATAGAAGGCATTTTTTCAGGCATGTGCTACAATGGAGGATGTCACCCAAGAACCTGTTTTGTCAAAGTTGTTAACAAATATAGTTAAAGTTAGTGAAGGAGAAATCAAGAAAAGGGAGTCATATTTTATAAGAACTTTTATTGCATCGATCCTAAATCACACTTTTCTCCCTTCATTTTCACATCACTGAAATCGGGATGCACCTTCCAATCAGTGATATCATAAAATTACTGTTGGACAGGAGGCAGTGGTGACAGTTCTTGTTTCTTGCACTTGCACAAGCCTGGCTGTGGTTCCTGTGCACATGACTAAACCAGGATAGCCCCTTGATGTTTCCAGAAACAAACAGTATAGGGGCAATAGGAGAAAGGAATGTGAGTCTCAATTCTCACCTGAAAACCTTTTGACATTTTTCAGTAAGGCAAGGAAACTGTGAACCTCAAAACTTGGGATAATATATTGCAGATGGTCAAAAGCATTTTGTTAAAGAGTGTTGCCTTGGACTTCTTGGTACATATGGGTTGTGTTGTATTGGGTTATGGACACATTTTACTCATCCTTCTATGAATAGGAATCTTGGAAAAATTTTTGAAATGCAAAGTCTTTCACAAAACTCCAAGAAAAAGAAGAAACAGAAAAAGAGGAAAAGGATGTAATATATTCCCAATGTTCCAGATTGCCCAGATGATTTTGGGACAAAAACACTGATATAGAAAATTCAAAGTTGTAAAGCAATTCAGCAAGATCAGTCTAAGCAATTAAGTATATATCTGTATATACACAAGAGTGGTGTCTGATGCAAATCTATACACAATTCTAAATAAATTCTTTTAGTGTAAATTTAAAGTTCTGACAGCAAATGACTATGTCACAATTCAGTTGGAAGCATTTGTTTTCTTGCATGGTGGTACCTTTGGAACTTCTTACCATCACTGGCACATTAAATTCTATGAACTATAGAAGCAGCTATTTTTATTAGGCACTTGAGGTGTTCTGAGCATGGTTTAAGTGCTTTAGATGTCCTACATATTGGTTAACAAGACCCTTCAAGATAGGTTCTGTTATCCCCACATTACAGATGAGGAAGCCAAATGTGGGGAAGTAGCATGCCCAATCCAGAAAGTAACTACACTGCCCAGGTTATAACCACCATGTGAGTGTCTCAGAATGACTGGGAAGACGAACATCATTGTTCTCACTTTTCTTATGTAAGATTAGGAACTGAGGGAAGTGAGGCCCAGCAAAGTTAAGTAACTTAAGAAGAAGCATGTGCTAAGTTAGTGATGTAATAGGGTCTGATGTTATTCTGTGTTGTTTCTACTTCCTATGTGGCCTCAACAAAGAAACAAAAATCAAAACATTAAAACCATCGTGAATATCCAAACCCTTAAACACACACACACACACACACACACGCACTTCCCATTTTTGTTACCTGTGGCAGCAAAACTGAAGAAAACAGATTCGGTGCCTTTTAGAGAGGAGCTACACTATTTGGTTTTTAGACATCACAACAATGCTTCAAGATTATTACTGTTTTCTTCTGTGTAACAGCTGAAAAAAATGAATTCTTGGGGTGGACAGGTAACTTGTCCCAAGTACCGGAACTTTACTGAGCCAAACAAGAATACCAATGGAGGCTTCTTTGCCTGGAAATCCCAGGACCTTTGACTTTCCAAAGAGAGTAAAGCACAATTCCAGGTCACCGAAGGGAAGCCCACAGCTGCAGCCCAGGGTGCACACAGCAGTTGGCAGTTTGAACCTAGCCTATGTTTATGCTTGGTTTGTCACATGCATTGCTTGCCTTAAAATTGGCTGATCTTGTAAATATTCAACAATCACCTAAAATCTGGATTTTGGCAGCCTTTTGTGAAAACTGAGAGAATTTAGCAGTGCTGGATCTGAATTCCTACAGTCACCGCATGGAACCACACAGCACTGCTTCCTGATGCTGTGCCTGAGTTCCCAGCTCACCAGACACCAACACGATTCTTCTTCCACATACATTGATGCTTTAAGTCTGCACTCTTAATTCTCCATGATTGTTATAACTAAGTCAGTTATTGACTTGAACACAGTAAGCAATGACAATTTCAGACAACTCCAGGAATTTTTAAGGCAGAAGGAAAAATTGCATGTGTTTTAGTTGTGATGATCCTTAAAAAGGGTTTCCCAAACAAACAGTGCCTCATCTTTGTTTTTTTCTTATAATTTTGAAAGACTATCTGTGTCTCAAAATCAACCAATTTACACTTTACTGTCACATTTCAAGATCTTGCAGTCAAATTCAATGTTAAAATTTTAGGACTTAGTAACAAAGCACAATTTGATATGGAAAGGTTAGTAATATTTTTGTGAATCCAGATTTTATTTTTAAAATGTACGTCAGCAAACTTATTTAGAGAGAATTTTAAGGGCGTCAGGGAAAAAGGATTTATTTTATAAGTCCAAATACCTGCAGTGACTGAATGGATTTTCTCTTCTTTTTCCTTTTTTTTCTACTGTGCAGCTAAGGACTTTTTGAGACCAGTGCTTTTCTTTTAACTTATTTTTCTTATAAAGATCTTAAAATAAACTCTGAGTAGCTATCAATATTGCAAAGAAAAATATTTTTATTTCTATATGCAGACCTATATAGGAATGAATTGTTAGCATATTTTTTATTTTACTAATCAATAGTAATAAAATACTATTTATTGTTTTGATTTCTTTTCATATTTACTCTTAAGGGGAAAGTATTTGTATCATTTTTGAAAGTATTTAGATGCCATTGATCAAGCTGATATTGGCACCTACCACCAACAGCTTCAGTAGCTAAGAGTGTTTATATAGGCTAAAAATTAATCCTGGAAAAAGAAATAAAAATACAAGAGGAATGAGGAGCAACCTCTAAGTTAGTGTAGATTAGAGTTGTGTTTGTAAGGAACATTCACCCAAAGAAAATGGTCTCCGTCCTCTTCTGTTTTTCTCCAAACCTGTTTGATGTGTGCTTCATCAATAAACAGTAATGAGTATGTGCCCTTAATACATGTGTGATTTATATAAAAATTGAATAAATGGGACTGTGTGTTTGGCATAGCGGTTGAGATGCCTCTTGGGACACCTACATCCCATACTGGAATCCCCTGGGCACTAGTCCCACCTCTGCTTCCAAGTCAGCTTTCTGCTAAAGCACACCATGGGAGGCAGCAGATAATGGTTGGAGCACTTGGGCCCCTGCCACCCACAAAGGAGATCAAGATTGGCTCCCACCTTTGACCTGGCCAGTCCCAAATGTTGCAGGCATTTGGGAAGTGAATCAACATATGTAAGATTCTCTCTTTCTCTCTCTATCTCCCCACTGCCTTTCAAATAAAAATTAAATAATTTTAATTGAGTAAATGTTCTACTGCCCTACTACATTTTGCATATTATAAAGTATATCAAAATAGGAGATTCTAAAGGATGAGCTAACAAATGCAGAAATAGATGCTCCAATATTTTCTTCAACTCTCCTAGTGGAGTACTTCATTCTGTCTTCATGTGAATCTCCCAGTTATTCCCCAAAACCTATTCTCTGAAACAGCATTTTGGTGCTATCTTAATAAATTCAATGGTACTCCAAAAAGTTCATGGGAAATTTTTAATTTAAAACACGACTTCATTTTGCTGAGATGGACATTGTGGTGCAATGGGTTAAGCTGCCATGTGGGACACCAATATTCTATGCCAGAGTGTCTAGGATGTGCCGAGTTAGCAGATGATGGCTCAAGTATGTGGATCTCTGCCACCCATGTGGAGACCCAGATGGAGTTTCAGGCTCCTGACTTCACCCTGGCCCAGGCCCAGCTGTTTCAGGCATCTGGGGAATGAACCAGTGAAGGAAGATCTGTCTCTTTTTCTCTCTATTGTTCTCCCTATCACACACACACACACACACACACACACACATGAATAAACACTTAAACTGTGAGTTTATTTTACTGTAAATATTTTTTCATAATATGTGGAAAATGTGTATTAGAAAAACATTGTGCATGGATTTTCAAAACTGTTTTTCATCAAGATAGACTCATACTTTTAGTTCCATTTTTCCACATACTTTTTTTTAGATAGATATCCATGGGACTTCTCATTTTTAATACAGAATTCAATTGTAAATCCTTATGGGGGAGAACACTCATGGCTAATATTCCCCTGGGATCCCTTTGCAAAATCCTGGTCTGTTCAAGGTTTCTGAACTTCACGTTAGCTTACTGTTTGCCAGTGTTTTCCATTGGGTCGTTTCTTTTCTGGAACCTAAGTCATTGTCTTTGCACTCAGAACTTAAGATCTTTTTGAATAAGCCTTATGCAGATCTTAGCTTTTCTTCCCTTCTTGTCCAGCTACTGTGGCATCTTGGCCTTTGACAAAAGTTGCCAGCCTAGCTTCCCTGCAGTTTCTAGGATGAATTCTAGCCTTATTTAAAAGACATGTAAGATAGATCTACCTTGTAATTTGGCACTCACCATAAATTCACCTTTCTCTGTCTGAACTTACTCTGACATCCTTGTTTTTCCTGGGAACCCATCTCCGCCTCATACTCCACTGATGATATGCAGGTTACTGCTAATCTGCCTGCCATTTGACCATTTCAAGAACAATGTTTTAAATTTTTGCTCTGCAGAAAACATCCTCATGAGGGCTTAAGTAAACAAAATATCATTTGGATGGTTGCTCTCTCTCATTAGTGATAAATAATAAATAATTGAATTTTTTATACACACACAAAAGGACTAGAAGGATTTCAATTGTTCTAATCATAAGGAAATGATGTTTGGGGAGATAGATATGTTTAACCTAATTTGAATATTACATAACATATACATGTATTGAGATATCACTTGATACTCCATAAATATGTAAAATTTGTCTATCAGTTTTTGTTTAAGACATAAACCTTAGATTAAGGCCTGTGCATATGGTGTTGCTAACTAACTGTGAAATCTTGGCAGATCATTTAAGTTCTGATTTCCTTATCTGTAAAACTAAATAGTTACAGGATACTCCTCAGAGAGTAGTGTTTTTGTTTTACAAAATAAATTATTTAATACATACAAAGGACTTCTAATGGAGTACTCAGAACTATCCTAACACTTAATAGGTCCATTTTAAATACTATTTTTGTTTTAGAAAAATGCTTAGATATATTCCTAAAGAATCCTGAGCCTGTGTTATAATTCAAGAATATCCAATGTGTACTTTGACGGTTCAAAGAGCATGTTTAACCTCTGATTTTAATATTTTGAATGTAATGCTAAATACTGATTATTCTAAATAGATAAGGGAACTTGCAAAAGTTAATGGAAAATGGAATTAAAAGATAAAGCACAATGTTTGTTAACTTTCTGAAGACACCCTAGATGTCCAAATGTTCTATTGAAAATAATGTTGACTCATTTGGGTCACATGAGTGTGAATCCTTATGATTTTCTTCTCCATTTGCCTTTTGTTTACCAAACATTTTATGGCATTGACATACAGGACTGCGCAGAGGCTGTCTTTCTTGGAGCAATGCTTCTTTTTAAAGGAAAGACCACAGTCGACTCACAAACATATTCTTCACTTCTTTAGGCTAGCTTGATGATGCATTCTATTTTGTTTCATATTTACTATGCTACAATAGTAAAATATGATTTGGCCATCATACATTAATAAATTACTGTGTTTAAAGTTTGGCAACATTTGTTTTAAAGCTTGGGCTGTGCACCATTCAATAAGTACTATAAATATTTTCCCTTGTGCTATTGGCTCATGGGCCATCAAATACTGTACTAAAACAATACTGATCCTGCAGCAAGATAAAAAAGAAAGCCAGCAATAAGAACAATGTGATTTTACGCTTTAATATCTAATATTAGATCCAAAGTCCAATATAAAATAATCTAATATTTAAAATTCAATATCTTCTAACTTCCCACTTCTGAAATCACTTGAGTAGACCAGTGCAATCCATTCAGGACAAGTAGATTTTCCACTGATCTGGTCCTGAACTAATATTGAAGAAGATTTAAAATTGCCTAAAATCAATCCTTATATTGGTTCCTGTTAGTGAAAGTTAACCACAGCAGATTAATGAGATTAGAAAGTGAGGAATAAGGGAGACATTTATTCAATAAACTTAGCCATAGAGCATCCTGCTACTAACTAAAAAGATTTAGCCATTATAAGAGGGAGTTTTCTGTGTTAGGGATCTATCCTGTGTTTCCAAATTACTATACAGATACTAGCAACTTAGTCCCACACTAACACTCTTTCATAAGGATATTTATTGTTTCCTCTTTGTCTACATTTCTTTGCACTTTGACATCAAACCTTCAACAGTCTCAAAAGTGCTTGATCCTCTTCCCCATTTAAAATTACTATCCCATTTTCCCTGCCTTCATTTTCAGACTTCCCTAATGAGTGTTTTGAACTTCTGCCTCTATTTAAAAAAAAAATCATTGCACCATTCTTTGGTAAAATGGCTTTTGCCTCAATACCTATTATAGCAAGTATTTCCAAGGTCAGTGACAACTGCTTTCAAGACAAATCAAAAGATTTTTCTAACTCCTTATCGACTCTCAAATATCTGGCACTATTGATCATATACTTTTTTCCCCTTCTGCCATTTTCAAAGAAATTTTTTTCCTTTACTCTTTAGGATATGAATTGCCTTTTCATTTTCTTGGGTATCAGATTAAATTTTTATTTCTCTTCTTGTACACATATTCAGCTATTGAGAGTGACCTAAATTACATATAGTATCTCAAATATAGGTTGTCAGTTGCCAATAAAAGCAAATCTAAGCATGTTTGTGTTTTCACATTTATGACCAAGTTCATGGACTCTTCTTCTAGAGGAATTGAAGAGCTCCCTACATGGTGGGTATTATGGGAGGCATCACAAAAAAAAAAAAGTCTATTCTCCTAAATTCTGAAATGATTTATTAATATTGAAGCTAAAGAATTTCTAGTGATTTTTCGGGGATCACATAGATAGATCCTTATTGCACTTTGATTCTTGGCCATCCAATTAATATCCTTACTTATGCAATTTCTGAAGAAATTTTCTGATTCCTATGTCTGATTTTCTTTGTCTTTTATTACCATGAATAACACAAGAATCAGACAATTTCTAGGATACTCCTGATCACACTGTTTCTTATAGTCAATTTTGCCTTAATTAACTGGTTAGACTTTGAATTTTCCATCCTCATACATGAGTTCATAACATGCTGAGCTCTACCTCAGAAAGGTAGCTCTATGCACCTATTCACTTTAGAAGAAGCAATAATAATTTGTTCCAATTGTCCAGGCCTGAAAATAATGACTTCATTTCAGCCAAACACTAATACCCTCATGCAACACTAATTTCCAGCTAATAAGCTTTTATAACTTTTTCCTAACCTATTCCTGTATTTATTGGTTTCTGTCTTCTAGCATTTATCCCTGTCCAAACTTCTATTCTAGTTATCTCCACTTGGCATTTGCACTTGGCTTTCACTCTCACATGGTTACTTTGAGGAGGTTAATATACCTTACTTCCTCAAATTGAAATTCCCAGCTCTGGTCACTTGTCAAAAATATGGTTGGGCCCACTTAGCTCCCTGAAAACATTCATGGCTTTTTCCACTGACTCCTTTGAGTTCTGCTTTGCCCTCTAGACCACTGAGTCTTTATTTTAAACACTAGTGTCACGTGTGAGAAGGATATTTAAAGGAGCCAAAGGGATTAGCTGGATTTGTAATTATATAAGCACACAGTAACTGAAAGAAGATAAAAAGAAAAAAGGGAAGAAACCGAGAGTGTTAAAGGAGCTTGTGTACACTGTGTTTGAGATTCATTTAATGGGAACTTAAAAGTGAGGTTGGAAAGATTTGTGGGTATTTATGCATGTGGAATAGTTGGAGAGAAATGAGGTTGGTAACCTTTAAAATATTTTGATGTGGATTTTAAGTTGAATCTCTGGTGCTTTTTAAAATTTTCAGTTACTCTGGATGTAAAACTAATGTTTCTTAAATGGAGCTGCTGGGATGGGGCAATCTGAGTCCCAGTCTTAAGCTATTATCAAATGGATGTCTTATCACCACCACCTCTGTTGTTTTCTGGGAAATGCACATTGATATCCTCATTGACTCTTGCTTTTCCTTTGATCTGTACTTCCAATCAATCAAATTCCTGCTAAATCTTCCATCATTCTGCTGTTCAAATTAGTCCAGCCCCTTGTTCTCATGCCTAGATAACTAAAACTAATTCCTAGCTGGCTTCCATCCCTCAGGTTTATCCCCCTTTCATGTATCCGGCATTATCATGATAGTCCACTATTTCTAAGATTCCCTCAGTACCTGCCCTAGACTCCCATGAAAATTGAGTCACCAGCCCAAGCACAATTCTGTATGCTTTCTGGATCCACAAGGATACCTCTTGGTTTGCAAATGATGTACATGACATTTTTAACCTCATGAACTAATGTTTTAGGTTTGGGCAGTATCACTGTAAACAAAGAGAGAAGTCAATGATCATATTCTGTTTTTACCTGATATTCCAAAAGCAATTCCTGCAGCAGAAATGCAGGAATTAGAAGACACATAATTTGTTTCTTCAGTTTTTGAGAATTTTCGTATTTTGTTGAGTAGAAGGCTAATTATAAAATTGCTTGTTTTATAGCCATTTACATGACTATCATTTATTAGTTATCCAACCATATGCCAGAAATTATGCTGGATACAAAAATGAATAAAATATGCCCACAATTATTTGCATTCCCACTCCTAGATTCTAACTGCACCTTGCTTTTGATTCTTCTTCATGATTTGATGATACCTAACAATGGACTTTACTTAAACTTTGTGTTTTTCTATGGGAATGAATCCAGAAAACAAATGGAGGTGATTAACCATATTTTATGGTTTGGGAAATAATTTGGGTATCTCGCAAAGGCCCATGTCTTAAAGTCTTGATCCCCAGAGTCATAATTAATGGATTAAAGGTGAAACTGTCATTGAATTTTGGTGTTTGAAGGCGAGGCCTTAGAAAGTGGTTAGATTAGATTGAGCTGTTAAGGTGAGTCTAATGGTTGAATCGATATGGCCCTATAATGGAAGGCACAAGGATGTGAAGGAAATACATGCTTCTAGTCTCTCTCTCTCTCTCTCTCTCTCTCTCTCTCTCTCTCTCTCCCTCCCTCCCTCCACCTCCCCCTCCCTCCCCTCCCTCCCTCTCTCTACCTCTCCCTCCCTCTCTCTACCTCTCTCTCCCTCTCTCTCTCTCTCTCTCTCTGCCTCTCTCACTTTGCATTCTCTCTTGCTCTGTGACTGTTGCTCTGTCATTCCTCACCCTCACCAGATGCCTAAATCAATAGAGTCACTCAAACTAGGACTGTGAACCTCCAAAACTGTAAGCTGAAATAAACTTTCTTTCTACGTGGCTCCTTTCAAATATTTTACTTCAAATAATGAAATGCCAATTCACTTCTACTATAAAAACCACTAACAACTTTCTGTTCTCCAATCAATCAAACCTCACCATTTCTATCCAGCTTTCAGCATTCTGTAAAATCAGCTTACAATTGTATATTTAAATTTATTTTCCACTCCCTCACAATCCACCCCTGGCTTCCAGAACATTAGGTTCAATTTCCTCTTTATAAGCAGATTTCCATCATTTATCTCAACTAGATTTCTTGACATTTTGAACCTCTGTTGCTTCTATTAGGATAACACCTGTCTCCTAGGGAATTGTGTGAAGAATAAATGGAATGACAAATACAAAGCTTCTCTCAAAATTCTTAGCCATAAGAATTGGTCATAGTCCCTGATTCCTTCTATATTTTTAAAGGAGAATATGTCTTCTTCAAAAAAATATGTCTTCTTTGCAAAAAAATATTTTTTTAAAACCAAGACTCTATCTCCTCTAAATCTTTCCTAATGACTTGCTAACTTTTACACCTCTCTTTAACCATAAATTTTTTTCACTTATTGTCAGGGTATTAGAATATTTTAACTGCCATTTCATTTCTATGTGACCTACCCAAAGTAGCCCTCTGAATCACATTTTCTAATTTTCAAAATGATGCATCTTTTTCAATCTTTTCTTGCTGCTGCATTGCAACTGATGAGGAAGAATCAACCTTATTTTGAACTAATCTATAACATCAAACGTAATAGTAGACATAGGATAGATGCTTAATATTTTATCATTTAATTTACTTTGATTCACAATGATGGCTGCAGTAAACTAACAGCTACTACAACCTTACAGGTAAGTGAAGGTTATATTTTTGTTGGTTATATGACAAGAGAAATTTGAATCTGTTGATCTGAATATGACACATTCATACTTTAATAAAATATTAGTATATTATATATTAGATATGAACTTAAGTAACATTTTGAAAATTGGATTGAGAGAAAAATGTGTTTCAAGACTAGAAATTTGGGGAATAGAACATGTCAAGGAAAAAGAAACAAATGGAAACAATTGAAAAAAGGAAATAAGAAGGAAGAGTTACTTTACTTCAGGGGGCACTGAAATACACACTATGTCCTAGATAGTGATAAGAGACCAGGCTCATAAAACCTATACTGTCCTGGTGATCTTTTTTTTAAACATTTATTTATTTTCATATACCTGAAAAGCAAAGGGGGAGGGGGAAGGGAGAAAAGGGGGAAAGAGAGAGAGAGAGAGAGAGAGTCAGTTTTCTATCTGCCTGTTCACTCCCAAAATGCCTACAACATCTAGGGCTGGGGGTGCCAAGCTGAAGCCAAGAACCTGGAATCCATCCAGGACTCCCAGTGTGAGTGGCAGAGACCCAAGCACTAGAGTCATCACCTGCTGCCTCTCAGTATGCATTAGCAGGACACTGGATTGGAAGTGGACATGGCAACATTCCAGCTGGCACTCTGATATGCGGTGCAGGTATCTTAAGATGCAACTCAGGCCGGCGCCGTGGCTCAACAGGCTAATCCTCCGCCTTGCGGCGCCGGCACACCGGGTTCTAGTCCCGGTCGGGGCACCGGATTCTGTCCCGGTTGCCCCTCTTCCAGGCCAGCCCTCTGCTGTGGCCCAGGAGTGCAGTGGAGGATGGCCCAGGTTCTTGGGCCCTGCACCCCATGGGGAGACCAGGAAAAGCACCTGGCTCCTGGCTCCTGCCATCGGATGAGCGCGGTGCGCTGGCCGCGGCAGCCATTGGAGGGTGAACCAACGGCAAAGGAAGACCTTTCTCTCTCTCTCTCTCACTGTCCACTCTGCCTGTAAAAAAAAAAAAAAAAAGATGCAACTCAACTCACTGAACTACACCTGCCCCTGCGGCTTCTCATTTAAAGAGAGAAACATAAAACTCACAAATGAGGCCAGAGAAGCAGCTTGTGTAACTGAATGGCCTTGAAGGTAAACCTCATTAGCTCATGCATCAACTTCTAGACCCAGGTAGATTTCAGGATATCTGTTATTAGCCACTAAAGCTGTGGTACAATATACTAAGTCCACATCCCTATTCCCAGAAGAACATGCCTGATTACTTGTCTACAACCATTTCTATGCTACCTCTTGTATCGTTTCTCAAGGATTTGCCCCACTGATGTGGCTCCTGGCCCAGGCCTTATAAAATTATTACCAGCTCATTCACTACTTCCCCCACCAATTTTTATTTAGTTCTTCACACTTGCTAAAAAGCAAACCAAGTTCTTGGCATTTAGCTCCTCCTGTAAATGTAGAAGGATGCTGTGGGTTGCACTAGTACAGCAAGATGAGCTTAGGAAAAGAGATGTTCCATTCTACAGCTACTAGGAGAAATACTGCTTTTACTGGTGGAGAAAAGGAACACTAGAAAAGGACTTCTAGGACATAATTGAAGCTCGTGCTATTTATCTCTGTCCTCCGATCTTATCAGAAACCCAACTCTATAAATCACACAAAAGTCACTCGGTACTCGGAGTTTGATTTTTTTGTTGTTGTTACATTGCATATTACATCATACAAATTCTATCTACAACTTAGAGACATGATCAGTTCTTAAGCTTCATCATTTCTTTGATTCCCAATCACTAATCTATGGGCAAATCCTTCCAATTTTATCCCATACTTCTAAACTTCTCTAATTCATGTTGACTCCTTCTTGTTGGTCTATCTTTCTACTTTCCTTACCTTCTTTAAGTCAGTAATTTTTTTTTGCATACTTACCATTTGCCAATTCTTCATTTCCTAGCACTCCAATAGGGGACATAAAAAATAAATGCACTCAATATGATGAGTTGCATGATAGTGCAATTGGTCCACTCTGTAGTACATAAGTATATGATACATGTGAACACAAGTGAGTGAAAAATCTAAAGTACATTCAGATGCTGGCACAGGCCATACCTGGAAGGATCTTACGTGCTCTGCTAAGGAATTTGAATTATATTCTTAGAGGTAATGAGGAACCCATAACTTTAAAAAGAGACATAACTACAGTCAGATTTGGATTTTAGAAAGATTGCTTTAGTAGCTATACAGAGAATAGATTATAAGTTAGCAATACAATCTGGAGGGAGAAAAATTTGAGGCTATCAACAATAATTCGAGTGAAAAATTTTTTTTAAAAAAGCCGAGGAAGGCAAAGGCAATTTGAATGAAGCTGTGGTGTAATGTTTTATAAACAAATTAAGGAAGAATAAGGATTACAAGATGATTCCCAAATTTCCTACCTGGGAAATGGAAGAAATTTGTATCATTCTCAGAGTCAAGGAATGCAGGTAGAGGAACACACTGAGTACTAATCACTAATTATCAAACATTTACTACATACCAAGAAGACGCTAAGTACTTATCATGCAAATTATGCAATTTTATCTGAGACTAATATCATGAAGTGCATAAGATTATTATATTGAAGTTAAATAAGAAGTTGTAAGGCCCCAAAAGTGAAAAATGTTTGTAAGAAATTACACAGTAGCTAAGTGATAGAGCTGGAATTCAAAGCCAAGAGGATCAATTCAGTCTATTAAAACAGAATCCCCAATAGATATAAGGACTGGACTCACCAGGTATTGCTTTGTTGTGCACCTTAAAGTTTAAATGTCACTGAAATATATATTACTGCTGTGTGGAAGGATGCTAGAAAATTCATTTTTATTTAGTATGGGATTTTTTTAAATTTTGTTTTATTTTTATTTCTGATTGACACATAAAAATTGTTATTTTTTATCTCAATCTCAGAAAAGTTGCACATGCATTATAAACATTATAAACTTATTTTACCAGAGGTTCTTGCATCTATCTATGAATCTGATACCTCATAACTGATATCACTTGAATATGTCTTACATATAAGGACATTTTCCTAGATAATTATAATTTGACCATCAAAATCAAGAAGATGGCTACTTCACCTGTAGGTAACCCTAAGATTCCATTCTGGTTTCACCAATTGTCCCAATAATGTCCTCTACAGCAAAATGATCTACTTTGGGCAGCATTAGTTGTTGTCTTCATTGTGCATTGATCTTGAAATGTTCCTCAATGTTTTATGATTCAGTTACATATTACACCACCCTTATTTTACAGAATACCCCTCAATTGAGGGTTGTCTTGTACTTCCTCATGATTAGATTCAGATTATGCATATTTTGGTGAGAATTTCACAAAAATGATCCCTACCATGTTCAGACCTATCTAATAATGTTAGGACTGAGTTATTAGGAAGAGAAAGAGAAAACATTAACTTTTCAATATGTTGAGTTAAATTCTTATGAATCATTTGAGTGATGTCTAATAAGAAGTTGAATAGAAATTCATGTGGGAAATCAGAGCTGAAGACAGAACTTCAGAGCCATCAAAGTATGAATAATAGTTTAAGCTGTAAATGTAAATTAATTCAATGAGGGAATTCACATAGAATTAGAAGGGAAAAGGTCAAAGAATGAGACCATGGATGAACTTTGGCTTAAAGGATCTAAAATAAAGAGAATAGACAGAGAAAGGTGAAGAGGAGCGTATGGTGGAAAGGTAAAAAATAGAGGACAAGGTTAGGAAAACCATGGATAGGACAATATCTAAATTAATTCTTTCTGTTGATCTTTATCCTGAATCATCCTTCCATTTACTTCTCTTTAGAGTAATTGGAATGTCAATGATAAAGGTGAATTCTGTTAAAATTCTTTTAAATGGAGTCTGCTGCTTCTCTCATAGCCTTAGATGGCCTAATTTTTAAAAAATGACAAAACATTTGAAGATCGTCTATGTTTTATCTTTGGAAGCTCTTTGTTTACATACAGCAGGTCCAATGTTCCAAAATTTCACACTTTTCTTATTGTATCCCCTCATATAATTTAGTACATTCCTATTCAAATCTACTTGTTTCCTTTTAAAATTATTATTATTATTTGAAAGGCAGAGTTACAGGGAACAGGGGCAGTGATATGGTCCCCATATCAAGTGATATGGTCCCCATAAGGGGAAGAGAAGAGATTTTCCATCCACTGGTTTATTCTTCCTCTTTCTACACTGAGATGTTCAGATCAGTAGGGATCAGACTGAAGATTACAAATTATGACCCACTAACAAAGTATTTGAAAGTAAGAATGGATGTGAACCCTGGGGAATGAAGCGTAGGGATAAAAGGGAAAATGCCTAGGACCTAGGGACCTAATCATTCCAGCCAGCTTACACTGCTTTCCGAGGCATATTAGCAAGGAACTGGAGCTGAAGCAGAGGAGTTGGGACTTGAATTGGCACTGATGTGGGATCCTGGCATTGCAGACGATGCTGTAACCCACTGCGCCAGAACTGCAGCTCGTCAAACCTACTTTTTAAAAATAAATAATGGGAAGATTTGGCCTAGGAATTAAGCTACCAGTAGGGTGACTGTGTCCCTCCTCAGAATGTCTGTGTTCAATACTTGCCTCCAGCTCCCAACTCCAGCTTCCTACTAACACAGATCCTTGCATCAGTGTGGGTTGAAGTGACTGAGTTCCTGCCAACCACATGGAAGACCCAGGTGGAGTTCCCAGATCCTGGCTTTGACATGGCTCAGCTCTGGCTGTTGCAAGTATTTAGGGAGTGAACCAGGGGACGAGGAACTCCTTCTTTCTTTCTTAAATAAATAAATATAAAATTTAAAAGTGAGATACATTTGTATTTAAAAGGTAGTTTGCTGAGCAATGATGAATGACATCTGTGGAACCTAGTACATGAATGAGCACTGGCTACTGGTATGAGATGACATGAGGCACAATCTCAGGTCTTTTCCCTCTTATCCCTACTCTTCCTCCCCCAGGCTTCATCTCCATTCTTACATTCAAATACTCTGTAAGCTAGTGGCTCATAATTGTAAACTTTAGTATGACCCCTACTGATCTGAACATCTCAATGTATAGAGAGGCAGAATAGCAGCTGAGAGCATTGACCCTGTTGACTGAGGGCCTACACTTGTATCCTGACTTGGAGGCTCATTAGCCATGTGATTCTCAACACATTATTTAAACAATTTGTACTTCAATTGCCTTCTTTGTAAAATAAGGTAAATAATGCATAGTGTCTATCTTGCAGTATCATTACAAAGACTAAATGCGTTAATATGAGTAACACATTTAGAATAGTGTTGGATGTATAAACGCTACATAAGCTTGGCTTTACTGTGTGCCTCACAAGAATATCACATTCAGCATTTCCAACCTTGTATTCTTGTTTTCCTCACAACTCTGAACTTGCCCTCCCACAGCTCAGTGAAGAATGAACATTCACACCTACTTGATCAAGCCAGAAACCTAAAAAATGATGCATTTTCACTTTCTGTTCTCCATCTCTACTTTGTATCGGATCTGGTCAGAAATATTAAGCAGATGCATGAGCTCATGTAAAGCACTATTGAGTCTCCTTTCAAAATGTAAATCACTCCACCCACTTGTGTCTATTTCCACTCCTTCTACCCTAGACCAATCCACTATCATGTCTCTCTTCTGTTCCCTATGTTTAGGCTCTATCAACTCAGAAGACAGAGAAAATTGTGAAAATTTAAATCAGTTCATGGCCATCTATCTATCAACTCCTTCACCATCACCCCCACCCCCTTTCCTCTAAGAGTGATATCAAGAGTCCTATCTGGCATTTTGATTTCTGTGTGATCTCCTCCCTACCTGCTCCTTCCACCCCCACCTACCATCTCTCCCTCTAGCTTGTGACACTCCAGCAAAAACTGCTGTGTGTTAGCTCCTGTAAAACCCCAAGTTCAGACCCAGCATAGAGCCTGGCATTTGTTACTGTCTTTGCCTAAGATGATCTCTCACTAAAGCTTTAGTCCTAGGGGTTATTCCTTCTCACTTTTCAGGTATCAATTTAGGTACCTCCTAAAAAAAATTCTTTGACACTTACTTAAATTAAGCACCCCCATTACTATTTTCTACTATAGAACTATGTTATTTCTTTCTGAAATTTCTAATTATCACTGGGAATTATACAATCTCACTTTTTTAGAGGCTACTTCTCCTACTTGACTGTCAGCTCAGTGTAGATAGGGACTATGCTTAATATATATGCCACACTACACCCAGTGCACAGAATAATATCTGAACATCATACTATTTAGTGAACAAAGCCCTCTTAGAAACTGGAGATCAAACAAAGATACCTCTTTTTTCAGGGAACTCATCAAAATAAAGATGTTATTAATATGCAGGTATTTCCCTAATGCCCAGGTTAGGAGTGCTTGCTTAAAAATTACAGTTTCTGTGCCGTCTTTAGCATCAATATTGTAATTATGTCCTAGGTGACATCAATGCACACCAGATCCTGTTGCCATGAGCATAAACCACATTTCTGAACACACCATTAGTGTCTAGTTGCTAGGAGTGACTAGAATGGAGAACACCACTGGATTGCCACAGGTGCAGCAAACATCCTCTGACTGGGAATTTGAGGTGGGTTTGGTTAACCTTTCAGTCTTGGTAAGACTAGTTTTGCTAAAGCAACTCCAAGGTGGTTCAGATGCAATATAACATACAGGAGGGTGGTAGAACAGGGTAAATTGTTACTGATTGTCCCAGATACTCCCAACCTCTCCTCCAGTTATATCCCTGTTTAATCAGTTTTTTTTTAAAGATTTATTTATTTACTTGAAAGTCAGAGTTACACAGAGAAGGAAGCAGAGGCAGAGAGAGAGAGAGAGAGAGAGAGAGAGAGAGAGGTCTTCCATCTGCTGGTTCACTCCCCAGATGGCCTCAATGGCCAGAACTGCTCTGATCCGAAACCAGGAGCAAGGAGCTTCCTCCAGGTCTCCCATGCATGTGTAGGGGCCCAAGGACTTGGGCCATCTTCTTCTGCTTTCCCAGGCCATAGCAGATAGCTGGATCAGAGGTGGAGAAGCTGGGTCTCAAACTGGCGCCCATATGGGATGCTGGCACTGAGGGTGACAGCTTTACCTGCTACGCCATAGTGCCGGCCCCAGTCAGTTTTGCAAATATACCTCTGAATCTATTCCAAGCATAAAATATCTTTTTGTTCCTTTACAAAAAAATACTTGCAAAATCTCTCTGTAGTTTACTCCATACAATGTCTGTTTATGATATGAAATTATGTTTAATTATATACAAGGGTGAAATGGGCACTCTACAGAGTTGTACTGTGTTAGTTGTTACAGTTTATTCTCAAGGATGCATAATAGTCTCCATAGGAACCCAAGTAACCCATTGGAGAAATATGTGATTGTCTCCTATGTAACCCAATCTCCACACCAAATTGCCAACATCTTGTTGTTTTTCTTTCTGTGTTCCTCACAATGTTTTTAACCTTGGAATTTGTTGGTATCCAATATGTAGCTAATGAATTTGGAAGAGCAATCAGGACAAATCTATCAGAAACCAATTATTGTAGAAGTGCTGCACTGGGAAATTCTCTTCCTGCCTCTCATGGTCAAGGGATGGCTTTAGCATGGTGTGCTTTGGGTCTTCCCATACTCTCTCAAAACTGATGGCCTTCTGTCAATGGACTTCAAGTGGGTCTTGGACTTGCTTTCTCATGTCACAGAAGAAGGCATCAATTTTTGAGCATTAGATCAGAGGCTTTGGGTTCCGATATTCAAACTAACTCTCACGGTGATGTCAGGACTCAGAACTTTCCCACTTTCATATTTTAACTTGTCTTGTTTCTCTCAAGGTTGCTTTAACTTAAATGCTGACAGCCCTCTGCAGTTTTCTGTTATTAACATGTTAGCATCTGTGTTCTGGTCTATTTCAAGAGTACCTCTAAGGGAAAATAGTGTATTGAACATTTGTGTTTTTTTTTTTAAGAAAATATTTTTAAAAAGAAATTTCCCCGGTGCTTACCATAATATCTCCTCCGTGCAGGATTGTTCTGGAGACAGTTACTGCCAGGCTCTCTAATCTGGTAGGTTTTATATCTTCTATGCCTGCAAAGTAGTGATTCAGGTTGCTACACAGGAATCCAAATGTGTGGGCTGCGGAAGTCTTTGGATCCTTAAAAGCCTGGTTTTCTTGACCTCTGCAGCCTTCACTAGTTTGAAAATCCTCATAGTCATCCTCTATGGGGATTTACTCAGGTGTCTATTATAACCCATCATCTGTGACTTGGCCTCCAGGATTCTCCTTGCATAAAGGTTAAGCTTCCCTGTCTTTATTTTTGAGTCAAAAAGTCCACAAGGTGTTAGTATTGTCAGGGAGCAGATTGAAGCAAGGTACATCTTCAATCAGGCCTTAAGTCCCTGCCTATGCCAGGGAGCAAACTTTGTGATGCACAAAAAGTTCCATTAGAAGATGGAGTGGTCATTTTTAAACTCCAGAGTCACCCAAACAAAACCCTAAATGTCCCACCATTCTTAGAGCGGTCATACATTATTTTGCAAACTGAAATTTGAGACTCATGCTCTGACAAAATTCTCAATGCTCTCAGAATATGGAATGGTCAGGCAGTCTAACAGTATTCAGGCTAGCTTGTTACCATATGTCCCCAACAATGGGACTCAGCATATCAACATACAGGGCAGGTTACAATGAGATTGCATTGCATGGACATTCCTGAGCTTTGTGTCCTAAGAACCTGGGGCCAGCAGGAACCAGGCCGCCTTATGGACCTTTGCTATCTGAGAATACACAGTCTATCTCTGTAGAAGTGATCGCTGGGGCTTATCACTCTGTCAGGCTCAGTGGTACTGATATTTATCTTTCAGGATTTGGCACAAATGTCCATTCTCTTGGCCAATGCTTGCCTCTGGCTCTGACTTCTCCCTGCTTCTGCCCACTGCCAGTAACAACTGCTGTAAGCCATGAGAGGAGAGGGACTCCAGGCAAGAAGAAATGGTTGGGAGGCTCCAAAAAGTACTAGGAATGGGAGTCCCTTGGACCCAAATGTGCACCTCTGATATAAAAGATTTGACCACCAGTCTCCCAGAAACTGGACTGTAAGCTTGACTCCCAGGAAGATGGAGGGAAGGTGGGAAGGAAGCCATCTGCCTAAGACAATGGCTAAGCTTCACCCTTGCAGTTAAAGGACAGTGTGCGTGGTCTGTCTGTCCAAGGAGTGAAGTAGGCTCTACGTGCCTGCCATACTCTTTAAGGTTTTGCATTAGGAAAGCCCTAATAGTGTCTATTTCAAAATTGCAGCAGAAACACGTTGGGAATCCCATCCCTAAGTCATGTGTCTTGCCTCTGTGTCCTTTTTAACTGTCACTTATCAATAAAACAAGCAAGGATGTGCCAGATGCAAATGGGTGTGAGGCAGCTCAATCTCATTGTTTTTCATGATTGGCTTAAGTGTTAACCAAAATGTTTCTCACAGACCCTTGTTAGTACAAGCCTGCTTGGCATGTAACTTACATTTCAGTAGCAAATCTCCCGTGAGAATCCCCTTTATTTCCAAGTGTCATTCCCAATAGTTTCCTAATAGGTATAGCTTGGGAGGGCAAGGTCAAAATGAGAGCAACACAATGTTGTATTTAAACAGCTTATGTAGGGTTTTGTTTTGATTTTAACTCTGAAGGAACTAAGTGTCACTGGCCCAAAGAAAGGCACCTTCTATAGAGTACTCCCCTGAGAGTATAGACTCTTCTATAGACTCCTCCCCTGAGCGCAACTTCCCACCCAGGCCTGGGCAGCCCCCAGCCAGCTGGCCGACTGACAATAGCCTGGCCATGGCCGTTGCTCAAGGGGAGGCCCCGCTGACCCGCGGGGAGGACACATCCCAGCCTCCGTCCCACGTGGGGGCCCCCAAGAGCAATCACTTGTGCAGGACACAGCTGGGACCGATGGGGCACAAGACTTCCTGGGTGCAGCCCCCCTGGAGAGAGGTGTTGTCCCAGTGGTGGCCGGGCCTGAGTAGGCCTCCCAGACCCCCCTGCTGTGGTCCCGAGCCCTGGTGAAGAGAGTTACCTGGAACCTTCAGGAGCCAGAGAGCAGTGCTGTGGCTGAGGACAGAGCCCCAAGGGCCCCACTTCACAGGCCACAGAGACCCCGGGAGGGGGCCTGGGACGTGGAGGATGGGACCCCTGCCGTGGTGGCCGTGGCAGCATTTCCTGAGCCACCGCCTCCCAGCCATGTGTTTGCAGATCCTGTGTTCCTCAGCGGAGACCCCTCTCAGGTACAGCCCCTACGTGCCTCCCGCCCTGGCCCAGCCCTCAAGCGTGCTCCCCTGCGTGCCAGCCAGCCAGCCCACCGTCCAGTTTGTCTTGCAAGGGAGCCTGCCCCTGGTGGGCTGTGGGGTGGCGCAGAGCCTGTCCCCAGTGCCCACCCTCCTGACCACAGCCTCAGATCCAGCCTGCCAGGCCACCACCACCAACTTGGAGGAGGGGACCGCGTCACTCAGGCCGGCCCCAGAGAAGACCAAATAGGAAGAATACACGAAGAAGCTGCAGGAGCGGGCCGTGGAGGAGGTGAATCTGGCCCTCAAGCCCGTCTACCTGAAGAGGGAGATGACCAAAGAGGAGTACAAGGACTCGCCACAAAAGTGGCGAGATCAACCCCATGAAGGTGGCCAACCTGGTGAAGGCCTACGTGGACAAGTACCAGCACATGCGCAGGCACCGGAGGGCAGAGGCTGCTGATGAGCCGCCCGCGCAGGGCGCCGAGGCCTGAGGTCCCGGGACACCAGCACTGTGGCCCTGGGCTGCTCCTGTATGCCCACACGGACTGGGCTTTTTAACGTGTATATTATAGATACACTGTCCCCCCCCCCCCAAAAAAAAAAAAAGAAGAAAAAGAAGAAGAAGCAGCAGCAGCAGCAGTGAAAACAATTCTGAACTTTTAGGTATCCTTCTAAATTCTGAAAGCACATTAAGAAAGAATGACAATATTCCATATTGGTTACAAAGTGTTAATTAATAACTAACATTAATTCTCCCAGAGGTAAAATATTAACATTGTAGAATGAAATTCAACTTCACAATCTTCTTCTAATTGCTGTAAAAATATTTAGTAGCAATGTCTGTTTAATTATTTAGGGATCTTTTAGTGGTGTAAATATTATCTACATAGTTATAAATATTTTCTGCTTTGTCCATAGACAATCAGCTAAGGATCTGTTGCTTGTAGGACTTAAATTAAAATCTACTTAAGGATGCCTGCTGGCCACAAAATAATTACTTAGACTTGCTGATGCCTGAATCTGCTAGATTTAGTAGTTGGAAGTGTTCTTTGCTTTCATAAGTAGCAGAAAGTTGCTTTTTCTTATATAAATTTCATCACAGATATTATTAAAGAGGATTAGGGTGGAGTTGAAGTAGTTGAAAATTTAATTAATCTAATCCCTTTAACACGAATTGTTTTCATATTGATAATTCTCTGTAACAACAGTATTACAGATCACACCCATGTGAAATATTTACACTAAATATTTTAGCATATAATCTCTCCTCCAGCTTTCCCTTTGGGGAACAGTAAGATTTTCAGCTTCTTCTGCTCTGTTCTTCCTGTTTTCTTTCTCTCACACCTACAATGCAGGGGACCAGAATGAAATCTTTTGTTTTTTTTTTCTGCTCTGCTAATTTTCTCTCAATGTCATTGCCTCTCAGTAAGTTATGTTAATGGCCATCAAATCATTAATCTCCTAAAAGAGGATGAGTGCTATGAAATAAGGAGAACAGTCCAATTGATTTTTTTTTTTTTTGGTATCTACAGTCATTTGGTGTAGATTCTCATTTGAGATGATTTGTTTACCCATCGATTTCAATAAATTGTTATGCTGCTGAAAATATCACTAAGAGTAGAGTCAGATGAAGGACAAAACCGCCATCCTGGCGCACCTCCTGATCATGTGCAGCGTGGATTGGGAATTGTTCTTAATCTGCTCAAATGTCACACTATCGGGGAGACCTTCTCTGACCTCCCCATATAAAATTACACCCACTACCCTTGCACCAGTGCCATTTCCCCCTTTAATTGGTTTTATTTTTCTCCATAATAGTTATCATAACGTGACATTATAAAACATGTTTGTTTATTGCTTCTCCCCTATGTGAGATGGAAGCACCACAGAAACCAGACTTGCATTTGTTTCCTACTGTATCTTGAGAAGCGAGATGAGTACCTTGAATGTAGCAATGTAGTAGATAATCAATAAATGTCGAATGCATAAAACTTTTCTCTCCTTATTCAAGTGTCCAGAGCACCAGGTCTGTGTACAGCTACAAAAACTTAACATAGATGTTGACATTTACCTGAGCTGGCGGTTCCACTGAGCCCCCTGGAAAGGAGCCACATAGATCAAAAGTAGAGATCAAGTGTTTTCTGTGATCGCATCTTCATTAAAGAACCAAATCTTGGTTGTGTCTCCACACACGTTTACAATTTTAAGAGTAATATGGTCTAGAAAAGCTCCAAGGATGCCCTCTATGGAACTCTATCTGTAGAGTATAAGTAGGGGCAAATAAGCTGAAAAGCAACTCCATGGCCAGATAAGTTTATGAAACTAGGTATTACATGAAGCTAAGCAAGGTTTTTAATGTATCTCAGACATATGATGATGTTCATCAGAGTGCTCTGAGACAAGAAAATCTTAAGCTCTGTTTCCCAAAACTCAGTATCAGAAATTTCCATTCTACCAGTCAATCCTGTTTGTAAGACAGGGTTGGCACATAAGGAACCCCATTGACTAGCGGGTTGAGCAAATCAGGGCAAGCGTAGAGGAGTTGTTCTGGCCATAACTCTTTTCTTTTTTATATGACCTCTGGTAGGTTACTCAACATTGTGTACCTGTTTCCTCTTCTTTGAGGTGAAAATGAAAAAGATTGCCCTGGATAATATTTGTATAATGTCCAATGTGGAAGTGCTAACTAAATGCTGGATATTACCAACACCTTTCCCTGAATGTAGGAATAGATGTCTTTTACAGAGATTAATTCAAACATTCTTTCTAAAACAGACTTGTTAGCAGTGACCCATGCCCTGTCACCATCTGAGAAGCTCTGTGCAGCTAGCTAGGCTAATGGCCCACAAGTGCTATCTTTCAACACAACTGAAAACAAATGTCTGATAACTCACTTTGGTGTATCCTGTGAAATTGAGTCCTCTTGTTTCCATACCCCTGGCTCTTGTCAAGATGAAGGTGGTAGCATCAATGTTAATGATTGTGCAGATGGCTACCTGTGGACAGATTTTGAAATGACTGTATTTTTTCAATAAATTTCAAATGCAGGTGTGATTTGTATAAATCTACCCCTTTCCAGTAAAATGCACATTTACATATATTTAGAATTTATAAATCCTGACAGATTCCACAACATTTATAGCTCTCCATAAAAAACTTTTGCAGGTTGCAGAGCTTTGCACTTGTTTCTCTGGTATGCTCAAGAGAGTTTAAATAATAATAAATTTGGTGATTTATTCCACCTGGAACAGAAACTTATCCATGCTTCCCCCTTCCCCCCTTGGCTCATTGTGAAGGGGATACCTATAAATAGGCACAGACACTGGAATCAGGAATAGGGAATTGAAATTGGAGAAAGAAGTACAGAAACATTTCCATTATCACTGATTTCTTGAGTATATTTTTAAAACAGTTCTGTTCCTCAAATAATGTACCTTCTCTTCTTTCTCTTGTGCTGTCTCAATTATACTGAGTCCCCAACCTGTTGCCAACTTTTGGATTTGGTTACATTAATGGGAAAGAGAGAGTGAGAGCATTAGCTGATGAGGTAGGAGAAAATTGCCTCTGGGGATGCCAAACAATTCTCCAATGTTCATCTTATATTTCACAGGAGTCAGCCAGTAACTGAGAGTCAATATCTAAAGTGTAATCTCATTATCTAAGACCCAGCTACAGGTATGATGAAAATCCCACTGTTCATGAAAAAGAATAAAGAACTCTTACTGTAATTACAAGAGAAAGCCCAAGGACCATGTCAGAGGGTTGGTTCTTTCACCAATCCCTGTTCATATTTATCTAACATGGGAGAAAGGAGACATATAGTATTAGGAAAAGAGTTATAGAATAAAGAGGAGGCAGTGCACAAATTTACAGCCAGACCAAATTTATTCACAGAAAATAAATCCGCAGAGGTGGGTGATCAACTGCCTGCGAGTACAAGATGGAGCATGTGGCAGAAGGCCCTGACCCCAGGGGCCAGGCCATTTTAAGGAGGGCTAGGGCTGGGGGTGGGGGAAAGGGGGCAGCAAGGAGGGGAATTCCAGAAACTGGACGGGACCTTGGGAACCTGGAAAAGAATGCAGAGTGGGGTATGAAGGCAATAAAATGTGAGACCCAATTGAGTTTCAAGGGCAAGGAATACATTCCTTTGGGCAATGAGGGAGAATGGCTGAGCCTTATGTCCTTGTTCCAGCAAGGTGTTCCATCACTTATCTACAATTTCATTTTCCATGCATTCATTTATTTGTGGTTAATCATGATCTGAAAACATTAAAAGGAAAATTCCAAAAATAATCAATTTATAAATTTTAAATAAAGCACCACCTGGGCAGCATGGTGAAATCTTTCGCCAACCCCATTTAGAATTTTTCCTTTGTCCTACACATCCTCCCTGTGTATGCTACCTTTAGTCACTTTGTAGCCATATTAATAATCAGATCAACTATCAAGTTATTGCAGTTTGTGTTCAAGTAACCCTTACATAGCAGCTTAATGCCACATCACAATGCCTACATCACTCTCATCACCTCATCTTATCCAATGATATTATATCATCTCATATCTTCCCAAGAAAAAGGGTAAGTATAATAAGATACTTCGAGATAGAAAGACTACGTTCACATGATTTTCATTACAAGTGTATTATAATCATTCCAATTTATTATTATTTTTAACCCTGTCCTGTGCCTACTTTATAAATTAAGCCTTGTCATAGATATGTACATACAGGATTAAACATACATATAAGACTCAGTACTATCCATGGCTTCAGGTGTCCAGGAATGCATCCCCACGGAAAAAGAGAAAGTACTGTACCTCAATAGTTGACTCAATTTGTTTTCTTAAAATGAAAATGAAAATCTGGGAGCAGGTATTTCAGCATAGAATCTACTGATGAAAGCTGAGAATAGGGAGTTTGTGTAGTACAAGTGTTATGACTTACATCCAGTTTCTTGTTAGACTGAGCTGTAAGGGAAGCAGCCTTTGTTAAAAGAATAATAATAACTGAGGTCCCTGGAGAGCTGCTTTTAGGCCTGCACAGAGAAACAAACCTATCAAGTGGCTGTGAGTTGATGTGCAACACCCTCTTGTTTGAGTAGATTCCAAACTCTGGATCCAAAGGCTCCACACCTAAAGATTCAACTAATCAACTGGAGAGGGAAATGTCTCCCACCAAAAAAAAGTTTCAGAAAGTTCCAAAGAGCAAACTTGATTTTTCCATGTGTTGAGCACTAGGCTGAACCCATTGGAATGAAGCTATGTTAGGCACACCTGCTGTAGCCTCTGACCTTTCACAGCTACTTAGTTTCTCTTTAGCACTCATGTGAGCATTGTTCACCTCTTCTGGTTCATGTACTACATTGTTAGGTCTACAATGGTTCTTTTTGTATTGAACACCTACAGACTATTTTTTTCCTCATCATTATTCCCTGGACAACATGGTATAGCTACTATTTATGTGGTATTGGGTATTATAGAAAATCTGGAGGTGATTTAAGTATACAGGAGGATGTATACTGGTTACCTGCAAGTACTACACCACTATTTTATATAACAGACTTGAGCACCCAAAGATTTTTGTGTCCCCAGAAGGTCCTGGAATCAATTCCCCATGGATTCAGAAGGACAATTATAGTGAGTTTTTTGTCCTGATAACTTGGACCACACTCCCAGCTCCAAGAATGTCCTGAGCAATCCTCTTATCTTCAGCTAATAGGATGGCAGATGTTTGGCCCAATACCAGAGCCGGTAGTGTACCACATTTTAATGATTTGTGGTGAAAAAAGTAAATGTTTTAAAAGCAGGCTTTATGAGGCAGGGACCTAGTTAAGTATGATGGATTTGAGGCAAAGCCAAGAGAAGCTGAACATTGTATGGGGACATTGTTTTCTAAACAGGACATGGGTATGCACGGTTCATTGCTAGTTCTAAAGCCTTGCTTGAAAAATGACTTTTTAAAGCACTGTGCTGCTAAGGAGTGTCCTTGAACCAGGGAGGAAGTCCCTTTGCTTTTCTACAGCATCGTTCTAAGAGGAAGCAGAGGAGCTGAGCTGTTAAACAGTTGTCTGGTGTCTTTGTGCATCCATGACCACATTATGTATCTAACATATATGGGATAAATAAATTATTCTCATTTCTTAAAGCCCGTGGGAGGAAAAAAGAAGAGAACAGAGGAGAATCCAGTTAGGGCAAATAAAAATGTTTACTGAAAATGGCTTTGTTTTTTCTCTTCCTGGTCTCTTACTCAGCAATAACAATATGGCAAGACTTGTGTCAACCCAGTGTTTTGACACCCCTCTTTGTTCTTCTTCCACAGGGTAACCCCTATATGTGCAATAATGAATGTGATGCTAGCACCCCTGAGCTGGCACACCCCCCTGAGCTGATGTTTGATTTTGAAGGAAGACACCCCTCCACATTTTGGCAGTCTGCTACTTGGAAGGAGTATCCCAAGCCTCTGCAAGTGAACATCACTCTGTCTTGGAGCAAAACCATTGAGCTCACAGACAACATAGTGATCACCTTTGAATCGGGGCGGCCAGACCAAATGATCCTGGAGAAATCCCTGGATTACGGACGAACGTGGCAGCCCTATCAGTATTATGCTACAGACTGCTTAGATGCGTTTCACATGGATCCCAAATCTGTGAAGGATCTGTCACAGCACACGGTCTTAGAAATAATTTGTACAGAAGAGTACTCCACGGGCTATTCCACAAATAGCAAAATAATCCACTTTGAAATCAAAGACAGGTTCGCGTTTTTTGCTGGACCTCGGCTACGCAATATGGCTTCCCTGTACGGACAGCTGGATACAACCAAGAAACTCAGAGATTTCTTCACAGTCACAGACCTGAGGATAAGGCTGTTGAGACCAGCTGTTGGGGAAATATTTGTCGATGAGCTCCACTTGGCACGCTACTTTTACGCAATCTCAGACATAAAGGTGCGAGGAAGGTAAGCGAACATCTGCCAACCTTGAATGGGAATGGGTGGATCTAAAGGAAACTCCAGCATGTTGGTCCCACAACTGGGAAGGGATATTTGTCAATTTCTGCTGCAACATTTTCTCAGGAACACTAGTGAGGAAGTAGTTTCTGCAGGCATTTGAAACCCTTTGTACTCAGCAGTAATTTGTAATCCCAGGCTTGCTGTCACTGAAGCTGGCAGGATTCTTTAGAACCTAAACAAAAGCCAAAAAGAAAAAAAAATCTCATTTGATACAGAACAACTCCTTAGGTCAGGAGGTGGTTTAAGTCTTTAAGGTAATAAGCCAGGGGAGTAAAGCCAGTTGCTCTCTAAGGGAATGAAAACAAAAAATACTCCTTGCCCTTGTATTTTAATGAAAGATAGAGTTTCAGTGTGGTACAACAATCTGCTTATATTTTTTTATACTGCACACTAAAACTTTCAGTAGTAAAAATTGTGACTTTAAAATTATTAAATCAGAATCAAAATCATGTAAGGAAGAATGCATTTGTTGATGTGGAGCAAGTTCTACTTTTAAGTTTTTGAATATTATTGTACTAAAAAGATATACCATTTAAAATATGAACCTAATCAGGCACTCCTCGTAATGTAGATCAGTTATTGACGGACCAGCATTGTGATATTCACAGTCACAGTTTGAGATATCTTTGGTTTTGGTAATATAACTAAAACACAATTGAGCAAGTTTTCTAAGACTTTTGAAGATGCTTAAATGAAAAACTTAAATAAAGAGAACCAGGATCCCTGTCAGAGGTTTTCAACCAACTGTTAACATGTGGTATGTCATCCAATAAACCACCCAATGGCAGTGGAAGCATGAGCTAACAAGTGAGGAAAACTAAAGGTAGGAGGGGAGAATTCAGGAAATAGAAAAAAAAAAAAAAAGGAAAAGAAAAGCAAAACAATAATCACTCTAAAAATGCCAAGAGCTTTAAATCAAAATATATGACAATAAAATATAAGTGACACATATTCTTGTAGATTTAATTCAGTAATAATAAAATTTAAGCGGATATGGCAGGATTCATTCAATTTACCGGCTTCCAGCATCCTTTAATGCTGCCTAGAACTCAGGCACTGGAGAAGCATGCTGACTCTTGTTCTCAGAGGGTTACCTTGCCTATGTGTATTGTCAGAAAGTAGAGGTTACCGCTGTTAATGTAAAAGCCACAGTGGATATGCAGCATGGATTCGTGGGTATTACCATTCAGAGTGGGTATTACCGCTCGAAAGTTTCAGTTGTGGAAAAGGAACAGGAACTGGTGGCCATCAATTTTGTTCCAGCTTCATGTTCCTCCTGAAAGAATCAAGAATCTTAAGCTATGGAGCTTTTGACCAAGATCTTCATGGTGTGTGATGATGTTGTTTTTAAACATCAAAATATGAGAAGCATGCATTGAGCTTGTGGGCTCCAGGATATAGAGGGCAGTTCATGTATGGGCTAGGGTAGCATGATGGGGCCATATGGAGCCATGGTACCAAACATGAGTTTGGTGTTTATAACAATATACAGCCATTTACACTCAGGAGCAATTCAGCAAAAGATTATCAATTTCCAGTATCTTATTCTTAGGGACAAATCCCAGTAACCTGACTTCCCCACATGTGCTCATTTGCCTCTTGTAAACACAGCAAACATTACAAGCTTTTTGCCTAAGAAATAACCATTGTTGGGTCCTATTGTTAGTACTGGATATGCTTTTTTTTCTTTTCTTTAATAATTTAAAAGAAAATATAAAATATATTTTTAAACCTAAAGGCAAGGCAGGCATTTAGACCAGCAGTTAGGATTCCAGTTAAAATGCCTGCTTTTTTTCCTGAGTTTGATTCCTGGCTCCAGCTCCTGATTCCAACTTCCAGCTAATGCAGACCTTGAGACGCAGTAGATGATGGTTCAAGTGCTTGGGTACCTGCCATGCCCATGGCAGACCTGGCTCCCAGCTTCTGCCTTTCACATTCCCAGTCTTGTGGGCATTTGGGGAGTGAACCAGCAGGCAGAGGTGTGAGGGAAGCTCTTGTCTGCCTCTATCCCCATCTGTCTCTCTGCATCTCGAATTAAATAAATAAAGCTGAAGGCATTTGTAAGCATTCCCCACTGGGTCAGACCCACCCTGTTGTAATGGTGGCATGTTGCAAATGTAGAATCCTTCCAGATTTACCACTTTTCTTTTATACCTCATCCTGGTAGTGTTCTCCATCTTCACTGCAGCCTGAGTTTGGAGGAATCTTCCTCCCATCTCCAGGACTCACCTCCACTGTCTTTCCCTGATACCAGTCAAGTACAAGCAGGTGGGAAGCAGCTGGGCAAGGTGGAAAGTCCAGTAGAGGTGAGCACCTTCCATAAGGTTCCACTCTGTCACCTCTACACTCTGTCCAACTTCCTTAGGGCAAATGCGGTACTGTCATGTACTGCACCAAGCACCAGATGGCTGGAGTATTTTTAGTCTTAGGGGAGGGACTAAAGAATCAAGGCCTGATGGCTCGGGCATGTCTCCAGCTTTTGAGTTATATAAGGAAGATCTGCTCCTGATGGAGCCACTAAAGGGAAATGTTGAGCTATTGCCTGGTTCAGGGGCCTTTCAGCGTGGACATTGACATAATCATTTGACTCTTGACAACTTTGATGGAGTAAATGGTCTAGATTATCTTTCTCTTATACAACAAATCATGTACAGGAGGACTAGATAGATTTTAATGGATGACCTCTAAGGCACAGTTGTAAGGTTTCCTTTTCAAGACAATCATGACTGTTAAACTTTCCAAAACATAACTGAAGTCTGTTTCCTATGCTATCCCCATCTCTCCACCATCTCGTGCAGTCCTACAACATTTTACATGCCTCTACATGTCTATATCTGATCATGATAATGATATTTTTCTACTTGTGACTTACACCCCCATGCCCACCATAATGTGGGAGTTTACGTTAGCTATTTTGGGAAAGTGAAATGGAGACAAGACGTAAATATCCACAAAATAGTGACAGAGAATACACAATGTTTTTTCTTGAAATATGAAATTATGAAACAAAAGCAGTTGAAGATCTTTGCTTAAACTGACTGATAGTGAATTTCTAGTCTCTACTTCTTCATGCACATGTATATTTTATACATAGTGTTTGACATAAAAATGATGCTCCGATTGTCATTAGATTAATGTCACATTTATGTTCTGTTGGGCATGTGATACATCTGATGGCTATTTTACTGGTGACAAACTATAAGCTGATCATTAAAAATTTATTTCTCTTCTGCTGCATACTTACTTTGCTTCCATTTACTCCCTCTCATTGTGTATTTATTAAGATAATGGAGGAAAAAGAGGAAACACAGCTATTGGCAATCTCAGTGACTCCGTAGTACTTACATTGTTCAATAAACCTAATAATCTTCATGGACTAATTCTGACTTATGGATGTCCTGCTTCAGTAAGTCACGGTGATTTTCTCTTGTGAATAATAGACGAGTGCAGTGTGCCAGTACCTTAATTAAAGAGCTGCTCTCTTAGTCTTGATCTCATTTTAATTTACAGGGTAATACTACAATAATATCACTAATGGAAGGTACATTAAAGGGCATCAAGTAGCATTAACTGTATTAAATTATGGTACTTGTGTTAATTAACTGCCGAAACAAGATGGTTCTAATGGCCAAAAAAGGTCGTCTAGTGCATGAATAAAATGTGCCCAGATGAGGGGTGAGAGGAGAAATGAGGAGTTGATGTTTGTTCTGAACATCTTTCTGTACAGACAGGGGGTTAATTCAAAAGCTGTTAAATATAGATAATGTCCAAAATGTTTTCTGAGTTACACAGTTGGAAATTTTGATTTGGAAGTATTTTGTTCCCTTCTAAGCTTTCCATCATTAAACGAAGTGAAGAATTGAACATGATATTTGTCAGATACATAGATTTTAAAGAGAATAAACAACATTGTTTATTGTTTCTTTGAGGTGTGCCTTTTTGAGGATGTAATGGGATTTATATGATAAATTTTAAATCTGAATGACAAGTGAATGTTTGTTAATTTGCTCATTTATTTTTAGATATGCTATCAGCAACACATCAAGTGACTTTTTTTTAGACATAACACAATAGAGATTCCACTTTAACAACAAGAACTTTAAGATAGAATTGTGATCAATTTTCTCAGTGGCCTAGAGAACTCTAATTGCCCCCTCCATTACTTGCATTTTTGTGAAATATCCCTAAAGGTAGTCCTCAGTAATTGTTTCTTAATAGAATTTATTAATTTCTTACCCCATGTCACATTCACTCAGGCACCTTTATGAGTAGGCGGTTGTCAAAATATAAATAGAGTAGTTTCCCTTTATCCACGGTTTGGCTTTTGGCAGTTCCACTTACCCATAGTCAATTATAGTTCAAAAATATTAAATGAAAAAGCTCAGAAGTAAGTAATTTTAAGTTTTAAATAACTTCTATTATAGTACATTGTTATAATGGTTTTATTTTCTTTCTAGTATTGTTCTTAATCTCTTACTTTGCCTATTTTATAAATTATACTTTCTCATAAGTATTTATGTTCCAGAAAAAAAACATACTGTCAGTTTCCATGCTGTCCATGTGTTCAGATACGTCCTGTAGGTCTTGGAATGTATCCTCCATCAATGGAGAAGAGGGGTAGGAACCACTGTAATGGTTTTGCTTCTTCCTCCTCCACTGTTGACCTCTAAGAAGGGAGCCCAGCAGCTCCAGCACAGAAGCTCCACTTTCACAAAGTTCCAGTGCTTTCCTCACCTCATTACTGCCCCAGTTCAGAACCAGAGTCTCCTTACCTAATCCCAGGATCTGGACAGGGCCAGGGCCAGAGCATGTCTCTCCTCCTCCCCTCCTCCCCTTCTCCCCTCCACCTCTCCTCCCTGGCTGTGAGGAGTGAGAAAGGCCTGCTTCACTCTCACTCTCACTCTCACAAGCAGCCAAGCTTTTATTTGTAAACCTTTCCTGTTTGCATGTTACTGATAGTTGCCATAATCAGAACAAGGTGAAGGTAACATTCACTTTAAATGGTGAGCCCCAAAATATATTGTGTCAAGTAAGTTAGAACACTGAGAGAGGTCTAAAAAGCAATAGGGCATTTTTCAAATATGTTTGCAAAATTGTGTAACATAGAAGCGATTTTCTCAGTTATTCTGCAAGTTCTCTAAGTCTCCTAGCCACAACTCAAATAAGCCTACCAAAATATTTACTTTTCACATCTCATGTAAGAGGCATCCCACAAGACACTTCTAATTTGCTGAACTTGACCGTGATCCATTCTTTCCCAATTAGTTCTTGCTATCAAGTTTGGACTTTTCTACCACTTAACAGATTCTGCTTTTATATCACCTTCCTTCTGTCTGTCATCAGTCAACATTTGTCCTCCACCCTGGGACAGATGCTGACATAGTCTGCCAGAGAGGTGTGCAGGCATGGTCTTTACTCTCAGGGAACTGAGACCTAGCAGGGCCATGGACTCATAAAGAACCAAAAAATGATGACAGCATGGACTAAGTGCTTTTACTATATGAATGTTTACAGCACTACAGTCACAGAGAAGGGGTGACTAATTTAATCTGGGAAGGGAAGTGAAAGCTTTGATGAGAGTGTGACATTTGCATGGTGTCTTGAAATACATGCTTTCCTGTGCCAAGCAGTCAAGAAAGAAGGAATATACCAAGCAGACAAATTATGCATTCAACAGCACAGCAGTTGGGGAGCTCTGAATAGCCGGGAGTCAGTGAAGTTGAGAATCCTGGGAGAAGATCCCTCAGTGTCTCCCTACTGATCTCCAGCATCTCCAAGAAGCACTAGAGGGTCCCTTCATCTTGCTCTTGGTGTCCCCCATGCCATAAGGAATCTATAGCATGGATTCTCACATATCAACAGGTGCAAATGAGAAGTATTTTTTTATGTTTCTCTTTTCTTTTTGTTTTTTTATAAAGCTTTTATTTAAAGAATATAAATTTCCAAAGTACAGCTTATGGATTACAATGGCTTCCCCCCCCCATAACTTCCCTCCCACCCACTACCCTCCCCTTTCCCGCTCCCTCTCCCCTTCCCTTCACATCAAGATTCATTTTCAATTCTCTTTATACACAGAAGATCAGTTTAGTACATATTACGTAAAGATTTCAACAGTTTGCCCTCACATAGAGACACAAAGTAAAAATACTGTTGGAGTACTAGTTATAGTATTAATGCACAATGTATAGCACATTAAGGACAGAGATCCTACATGATTTTTTTTTAAAGAATTGATTAATTATCTATGCAATTACAATTTAACACCAAGATTTTTTAATCATTTGCAATTATCTTTATATACAGAAGATCGATTCAGTATATACTATGTAAAGATTTCATCAGTTTGCACCCACACAGAAACACAAAGTGTAAAAATACTGTTTCAGTACTAGTTATAGCATTACTACACATTGGATAACACATTAAGGACAGATCCCTCATGAGACGTAAGTACACAGTGACTCCTGATGTTGATTTAACAATTTGACACTCTTGTTTATGGTGTCAGTAATCTCCCTAGGCTATAGTCATGAGTTGCCAAGGCTATGGAAGCCTTTAGGGTTCGCCGACTTGGATCTTATTCCGACAGGGTCATAGTCAAAGTGGAGGTTCTCTTCTCCCTTCAGAGAAAGGTACCTCCTTCTTTGATGGCCCCGTTCTTTCCACTGGGATCTCACTTGCAGAGATCTTTCATTTAGGTCTTCTTTTGTTTTTCAGAATGTCTTGGCTTTCCATGCCTAAAATATTCTCATGGGCTCTTGAGCCAGATCCGAATGCCTTAAGGGCTGATTCTGAGGCCAGAGTGCTATTTAGGACATCTGTCATTCTATGAATCTGCTGTGTATCTCGCTTCCCATGTTGGATCATTCTCTCCAGGGGATTCCAATACAATCCCATCAAGGTGGCATGTACCAAGGCCATCTCACTAGTCCAAGTGATCAATTTCAGTTCACAATTGATCACACTGGTAGGTCTAAGAGTCAAAGGGATCACACAAACAAGACTAGTGTCTGCTAATACTAACTGATAGAATCAAAAAGGGAGAGAATGATCCAACATGGGAAGCATATGAGAAGTATTTTAAGGCAGTGATAGTAGAGGCTGTTCCAGAGTGACTGTACAGACTGCAGAGCCACTGCTTTGCTTAATTGTGCAGTAGTAACCACACAGTAACTCTAAGCCCTGAGGCTCAGAGTTCAGGAAAACTCCACAAATTCCACAGAAGACAGCATATAACAATCCATTAAGACTTCCTTACCAGATCAATAGGACTTGGCAACCAATCAGATGCTGAGGAAGAACTAAGAGAAAAAAAAAGTTCTTAGTCTCTATGAGAAACTATGACTGGATCAAATCTTGTCTGGACAGTTGATATACAATGTAAATCTTTTCCCATTTTAGTATTTCTTGATGTTGTTCGTTATTGTTCTAGTACTATTGGTTGAACTCTGCAATTAACACACAATTATTCCTAGGTGTTTAAGTTTCAACTGAAAAGTAATCCCTGTTAATTTATGAGAGAGGGAAAAAGAAAGGGAGGATATGTACAATTTAGGCAAACTCAATCGGACTTGCCCCAAACGACGGAGTTAGAAATGCGCCAGTGGACCCTAATACAACCCCAGCAAGGTGGCATGTACCAAGTCATCTCACTGGCCCAAGTGATCAATTTCAGTTCACAATTGATCACATCAATAGGTCTAGGAGTCAAAGGGATCACACAAGCAAGACTAGTGACTGCTAATACTAACAGATAGAACTAAAAAAGGGAGAGACTGATCCAACATGGGAAGTAGGATACACAGCAGACTCATAGAATGGCAGATATCCTAATAAATCACTCTGGCCTCAGAATCAGCCCTTAAGGCATTAGGATCTGGCTCAAGATATCATGAGAGTATTTTTGGCATGGAAAGCCAAGACACTCTGGAAAAAAAAAAAAAAAGAAGAAGACATAAACGAAAGATATCTGCGAATGAGATCCCAACGGAAGGAACAGGGCCACCGGAGAAGGAGGTGCCTTTCTCCGAAGGGAGGAGAGAACCTCCACTTTGACTATGACCCTGTCGGAATAAGATCCAAGTCGGCGAACACTAAAGGCTTCCATAGCCTCAGCAACTCATGACTATAGCCTAGGGAGATTACTGACGCCATAAACAAGAGTGGCAAATTGTTAAATCAACATCAGGAGTCACTGTGTACTTATGGCCCATGTATGATCTGTGCTTAATGTGTTGTCCAAGGTGAAGTAATGCAATAACTAGTACTGAAACAGTATTTTTGCACCTTGTGTCTCTGCGCGGGTGCAAACTGACAAAATCTTTGCTTAGTATATACTGAATCGATCTTCTGTATAGAAAGATAATTGGAAATGATAAAAAAAATTGGAAGTTACATAAAAATTGATCAATTTAAAAAAAATAATATCATGAAGGATCTCTGTCCTTAATGTGCTGTACAACGTGATTTAATGCTACAACTAGTACTCAAAGAGTATATTTCACTCTGTGATGATATGTGAGGGCAAATGGTTTAAAATCTTTTCTTAACACATACTAAACTGAGCTCCTGTATACAAAGAGAATTGAAAATGAATCTGGATGTGAATGAAAGGGGAGTGGGAGTGGGTAAAGGGGAAGGGTAGTGGGGGGGAGGGGAGGTATGGGTGGGGAAGCCATTGCAATCCTCAAGTTGTACCTTGGAAATTTATATTCTAAATAAAAATCAAAAAAAGAAAAAAAAAGTTCTTAGTCAACTGAAGGGGCAGTAGAGCCATAAACTAATAGGCCAAATAAATACCGAAACAGAAATTTAGTCAATCATTTTGTTAATTTTTTCTTGTTGTTTGGCCAGTTCAAGTAGTAGGAATCCAAATGGAAGTTCCAGCTATGAATTTGAAAATACTGTGTTAGAATTGCAGAAAGAGATTTGAGTTAAATATACAAGTTTAAAAATTATTGCCTTGCATATGATGGCTGAAATTTGGGTAATAGATGACATCAAAAAGCAGGTTTTTTTCCCCCTTATAAATGATCACAGTCATTTACAGAACACTATGAAATACTGCCATTTGAAAGATAATTTCTAAGAAATTGAGAAATAATCTAGGGGATAGGAAATCCAAAGAGAGGGAAATGAGTTATGGTAAACTATATAAGTAATAATCCTTTGTATTTGCATAGCACTGTTTATAAATTTGTTGTCAGTTGTCATATTTTCTTTCATCCCTACAAGACACTTGTGAGGCAGGTGGTGTTTAAATCCTTTTCACAGTTGATAAAAGCGAGGACCAGAGAATGTCCATGACTTCTTTTTTCCAACATAACATATAAAGTAGTAGAAATCAGTGTGTTAATTAAAAACCTTATGTTTTCTCCAAATGTTATGCTTTCCCAGCCACACCTTCCTAAAGTGAGCTCAGAACATGTAGGAGACTCAAACAATTCTGAAAGGAGTCTTTTTTTTTTTTTTTTTTTTTTGGACAGGCAGTTAGACAGTGAGAGAGAGAGAGAGACAGAAAGAAGGTCTTCCTTCCGTTGGTTCACCCCCTATATGGCTGCTACGGCCGGCCTGCCAAATAGCAGCAAACAGATCAATCAATTGTATGGTTCTGCCTTTCCTGGAATGTTCTGGAAGTTACATACTCCTTAACTTTTGACTTAGTATTTCATGTTACTAGGTTGCTGTATGTTTATCTGAACTCTAACTTCTTCATTTTTCCAAACCTTACTCTTTTAAAGATTTATTTATTTTATTTGAAAGGCAGAGTTTTACATAGAGAGGGAAAGACAGAGAGAGACCTGATATCCACTGGTTCCCTCTCCAAATTTCCTCAACGGCCAGGTGTCCCATGTCAGTGAAGGGACCTAAGCATTTGGGCCATCTTATGCTGCTTTCCCAGGTGCATTAGCAGGGAGCTGGATCAGAAATGGAGCATCTGGGACTCAAAATGGCTCCCATATAGGATGCCAGCACTGCAGTCAGTGGCTTAACCTACTATGCCAAAACACCAGCCCCATTTTTCTCTACTTAAAAGCATATGATTGGATTAATTTGTCATATTGTATTAAATTCTAGGTGTTTTACTGCTATAATAATAGTTTCTCATTTTTTGGAGGAAATAAAAAACAATCAACTGAATTTTCTCAACATTATTTTTTTCTACCACAACTCTATATAAGTTTTAATGTCTACAATGGCTTTTAATTGAGGAGAATTATCAGAAATTAAAACAATTCACAGATACTAATGGGCAAGCTTGAAAGTGGCCAACTTTAAGAACAGTGACCCTTCAAGTGACCCTCTTATTTTGCCAATTATTTTTATTTCAGAGACAGACAGACAGAGCTCTCATCTACTGATTTGCACCTCCAAAAGTCCCCAGGGCCAGAGCTAGGAGCCAGGAATTCAATCTAGGACTTCCAAGTAGAACCCAGTACCTGAGCCAACATCTTCTACCTTCCAGGGTCTAGATGGCAAGAAGCTGAGAATCAAACTTAAAGTCAGAGAAACAGACACAGAGAGGCCTAGGGATCTTCATTCTTCTGATTCAGTCCTCAAATGTCTGTAGCAGTGGGGGCTGGGCCAAACTGAAGCCAGGAAACTGGAACTCAGTCTGGGTCTCACACGGATCAAGAAGACTCAAGTACTCGAGCTGTCACCTACTGCTTCCCAGAGTTCATGGCAGGAAACTGGAAATTGAAGCATAGCAGGGTCTCAAACAGGCACACCAGTATGGCATGTGGTTGTCCCAATCAGTATCTTAGCCACTGTGCCAAATGCCTGGCCCTGTTTTCCCTTTTAATCAAATCTACATTCCCTTTTCTGAAACTGTAGTAAATAATTGCACTGCCTCTTCAGACAATAAAATTTCATAAATTGACAGTCAATGAGCTTATCTCTCAGGTCTTTTTTTCCAAGCTGAATGGATATCTCACCATTCCACCATCTAAAATTTAATTTTTCTTCTCTTAAAAAGAAGATTAAGTCCAATAAATATGAATATTTAAATGAAAAGCTTAGTAACCACAATTGAGAAGAAAAGAACACAAAGCAATGCTACTTAGCTGCAGTGGAAATGGAGATTTATGGGGTGTTCCCATTTTAAGTGGGCTACTGCATGCCATTCTGATTTGGGACTTATTTTTCAAATCCTTGAGAAATTCTTGAACTATAAACAGAATATATGCATAAGCAGATCATTTTCCTCTGAGGTTTGTATCATTATAAACAGAGAAGGTATCTAATAATTCCTCCATTTAACTTACAAACTTCATTAGCACTCAGAAAAACAACCCTGTGTCTTTTTATCCCTAATTCCCTTGAGCCATAGATATTTTCATGCTAGTGGGTTATTAAAGGAAAAATTTCTTTTTTTTAAAAAAGCATAAAGATATTTAGGGGAAAATACTACCTAATGAAGAAATGCAATAATTTCATCTATTAACTTAGTATTTATAAGGGAATCAATATTCAAAGTACACCTACATGCCCAAACAGCGGCATATTCTTAGCTCTTCTGTCTCACTTCTGGAGCCACCTTCTTTATCCTAATTCAGCAATTGATCAGTTGGGGAGTTCTTACTGGGCTTGTTTGTTTTATTTCTACAATCAGAGGCATATAGTTATATGTTAGAAGGTGATGGTGATTGATTTGTATTTAGTGTAAGTTTTTGTGGATCCATGCTATCAATGGTTCAGTAAAGAGACCATTTCCATTCATTCTCCAAATGTAAGTACAAATGTGTTTTAGAATCCATGCATGGTTTTCTTCATAATAAGCGATGAATTTGAAGACTCATCATTTGCATGGATTTCAAAAATCTTTGCACCAGGCTGGCGCTGCGGCTCACTAGGCTAATCCTCTGCCTGCAGTGCCAGCACTCTGGGTTCTGTCCCGGTTGCTCCTCTTCCAGTCCAGCTCTCTGCTGTGGCCCACGAAGGCAGTGGAGGATGGCCCATGTGCTTGGGCCCTGAACCCGCATGGGACACCACGGCTCCTGGCTTTGGATTGGCACAGCGCCGGCCGTAGCAGCCATTTGAGGGGGTGAACCAATGGAAGGAAGACTTTTCTCTCTCTCTCACTGTCTAACTCTGCCTGTCAAAAAAAATCTTTGTAGCAAAATAAACTTTTATTCCATATTTCCATAAATTCTGGAAATGCCATCCTATTTATTCCATTGCAATAGTGGTCAATATTCCACTTCAAGAATTCACTTGTAGAAATATGTTAGTTTAATCAGAAATCATTGCTTTCATTTAGACTCTTAATTGCTCTTTCTGCCTTCTTTGAATAGATGGGGAAACTGCTTCTAAACAAGATCAATCAATCAGTGGCAAAGAGGAAGAGGGAGAATTTTAAAAGACTTAGGTTGGCATATGAGTTTGTTTCAAAATTTTTACTGGAAAAACGCTGAATGAATGTATAGACAGACTAGAAATATGTGACATAGGTGCCTAACAAGTCAATTGGTCTGAAGATCTCAATCTAAAATATTATGCAGTTACTTCAGCTATTGTGTCTGATACCCAAGACATTGTACTAGAAAGATGAGGAGTGCACAGAAGACAAATCATTAGGGTTTCAAATAATTATCTATCTTATTTTAAATGAACACTACTGACTAGGGATCAAGAAAAATAAGTTATAGCTCTGTCTGTGCTAACAACTCTTTGTGAGCATAGAGCAAATCAGTGTAAGAAGTCTCTTCATCCACAAAGCAAGAGTAGTATGCTAGATTAATGTTTCTAGAATTCCCCTTCAGGTAAGTACCTGTAATTCTGCAATACATTTGGATGTTCACAACATTTCCTTCTAGTTGATTCCCATGCCTATGGCTATAGTAAAAGCTCTGGGTTACCCTACAGTAAAGAAATACTTCCATTTAATTTAAGCCACAGCTTCCCAGATTAGGTTAAAAAAATCTGTTAATATACCCAAAGAAACAATAGTCACAGAATTCATGTGGGCAGCAAGACTCCTTCAAGTTCCAGCACCAATTGGACTCTTAATACAATATGTAGAAACAAATGAAAGTCTGTGTGTGTGTGTGTGTGTGTGTGTGTGTTTAAACTATTTGCAGTGTTAAGAACGGATTGATTTTTCATGGCAAAGTCTAATTTTAGATGTCATCTTTCCCATATTGCTGCTACATTGAATGAAAAACTTAGTATCTTAGAGAAAGACTAACCTTGATAGGAATATCTTTCTTTTTAAAATGGTTGCTCTTAGTCTTTGAACCTTGGGAAATACTGTACATCTTTCTTTATGAATTATAGGAAATTAAGTATTATATTGAAATTGTTTTGTTTTGTTTTGTTTTAAGCTAGAGAAATTATGATGGAAGAGTCAGCAAAGATGTGAAAAATGAAATGCCAGTGGTACAATCTGGTGCATTGTAGAGATAAATAGAGATGCTAAAGGATTTCTATTCCTCCCATATGTAAGCTCCTCAAACTCTAATTACAGCAATAAAATAAAATCATGTATTTAAAGAAAAGTGAGATTAACTAATGTTTAATAGACTTTTCTCACTTGCTTTGGAGGATATTCTTGAAACCCCAGTCTGATTTTAGTTAATTGCACTTTGCCTTCCTTTTGCTCCATAAGACTGTTAATGAAAAACAAACTGAAATTTGGTAAAGTAAACCATTGTATAAACTAAGGATGTCACTTTGTCTAAGAGTTATGTTGCTGATTGGCTACTTAGGCTCATTTGGTGCTACCAGAGTATCAGGGAAGCAAAGTGGTTATAGCATACTGCTGACATCCATGTGCAATTGTAGATTCTGTAGTGCTTCTGGGAACAGAAAACAGATTGGAAGGGGGAGCTTGGAAATGACAGAAGCAGGGTCCCTAAGAGGTCAGGAATTTGGCAAGTTGGGAGAAATCCATGTCATGAACTCTTGTATTGGATTTATATAAACAGTGTACATACCAAATAAAGAGTCATTATATCACAGACCAGCGCCACTGCTCAATAGGCTAATCCTCCGCCTGAGGCGCCAGCACCCCAGGTTCTAGTCCCAGTCAGGGCACCAGATTCTGTCCCGGTTGCCCCTCTTCCAGGCCAGCTCTCTGCTATGGCCCGGGAGTGCAGTGGATGATGGCCCAAGTGCTTGGGCCCTGCACCTGCATGGGAGACCAGGAGAAGCATCTGGCTCCTGGCTTCGGATCAGTGCGGTGCACCGGCCGCAGCGGCCACTGGAGGGTGAACCAATGGAAAAGGAAGACCTTTCTCTCTGTCTCTCTCGCTTACTGCCCACTCTGCCTGTCAAAAAAAAAAAAAAGAGTCATTATATCACAAAATCATTTCTTTCAGAACCAAAACAAAGCCGGAGACTAATTTCACCTTACTACATTATTTTCAGATGTGAATCAGGATGGTTAAATGAATTAGCCAAGGATTATTATCTTGTATAACTAGAATTTAAACTTGGTAAGACTTTACTCACTGGTCTGCCCCCAGTGCCTAGAACTGGGCCTCACATGCATTTGAGGTTCAATAAATACTTACTGTAGGGATGAGTGAATGCTTGTGGAATGGGAATGCTTTTCTGAGCGTAGCAGACTCGGTTCTGGTATCTACACTCTTCCCCATTGGACATCCTCTGGCCGCCTTTGTGTATTTTCCATCCAGGCCTCCCAGGAAACTGGAGCTAAGCCCAATATTTTTGGTTATGCTACTTCATCAAACACAGCAGAATTTCAAATCTTGAGGCTTCAATCAATTGTCCAAACTTAAGGAATACATTTTATCTGGCCCAGATAAGAGTAATATATGCATTCTGCAAAAATAAATACCTCCCTACCAAGCTATGCATTATTTCATCAGTCCTTCCAAGAGTAGAAATTATGACTATTAATTCCTTTTTTCCTGGATGAACAGAAGTATGTGAAAAAAAAAAACTTTAACTCTTCATTCACCCCTAAACAATATTTAGCAAAATCCCTACTATCACCTCACCATATGTCCCAAAGTTGACCTCAAATGATGTTTACCTCTTGGGCTCAGTAGCCCAGGAGTTTTTTTTTTTTTTTAAAGATTTATTTATTTCACTTGAAAGTCAGAGTTACAAAAAGAGAGAAGGAGAGGCAGAGAGAGAGAGGGGTCTTCCATCTGATGGTTCGCCCGCCAATTAACCACAAGGGCTGGAGCTGCACGAATCTGAAGCCAGGAGCCAGGAGCTTCTTCCAGGTCTCCCACTTGGGTGCAGGGGCCCAAGGGCTTGGGCCATGTTCAGGCCCAGGCCCAGGCCATAGCAGAGAGCTGGATAGGAAGTGGAGCAACCAGGACTTGAACCAGCGCCTGTATGGGATGCTGGCACTGCAGGTGGCTGGCATTACCTGCTACGCCACAGAGCCAGTCCCAGCAGTAGCCCAGGAATTTTAAAATATCTTACAATTTTTAAGTGAGGCATATAAATGTTGGTGGATTCAGAGATGGAACTGGAAAGAGTTTGAGATAAGAAGACATGGAAACAGGAAGGGACCAAACCCAACTATACAGATTAAATAGCTCAGCCTCTTAGGAACATATAAATTAAATAATTAACATTCATTTTGCACTCTTATCTGGCAAAATAGAATTTTAAATCATTAATATATGAGGCTCAGTGTGAGAAGGAGAGAGAGACAGAAACCCTGTATGGTTATTTCATAATGGTAGAATTATAGATAACTTTTATTAGTTCTTTGTGATTTTCTATTTTATTCACATTTTAGTCATTGAGTATATCTTTGGAAAAAGAAATAATTTAAATACTAAAGGTGAGATACAGCCAAGTTTCAGGATACAAAATCAATACATAAAAATCAGCTATGGTTTTATATACTGAAAATGAGCATTCCAAAATGAAAATTAAGATAAAAATTCCATTTTAATAACATAAAAACAATAAAATAGGATTAAGCTTAACTCCAGGCTCCTAGCTTTTGCCTGGCCCAACCCTGATTATTGCAGCCATTTGAGGAGTGTAGTAGCAGATGGAAGATCTCTCTCTCTCTGTCTGTCTTTCCCTCTCTCTCTGACTTTCAAACAAATAAATCTTAGAAAGAAAAGAAGAGAAAAAAAGAGAAGAGAGGGGAGGGGAGGAAAGGGGGGGGAGGGGAGAAGAGAAGAGGAGGGGAGAGGGGAGGGGAGGGGAGGAGAGGAAGAAATTAGATATCCACATGCCAGAAAAAGAAACACATTGGACCTTTACCTTACACCATATTCAATAACTGACTTAAATGGATCAAAGACTTAAATGTAAGAGCTAAATCTTTGAAACATTTAGAATAAAACATAGGAAAAACTTCATGGCATTGATTTTGGCAATATTTTCTTTTTCTGTTATATAGTTATTTATTTTTATTTAATAAATATGAATTTACAAAGTGCAACTTTTGTATTGTTGTGGTTCCCCCCCCAACCTCCCTCCCTCCCACAGCCCTCCCCTCTCCCACTCCCTCTCCCATCCCGCCCTTCATCGAGTTTCATTTTCAATTACCTTCATATACTGAAGATAAACTTACGATATACTAAACAAGGATTTCAATAGGCTGCACTCACACAACCGCACAAGGTATAGGGTATCGTTCGACTAGTAGTGTTGTTTTTAAGTGTCATAGTAAAACACATTAAGGACAGAGATCCTACGTGAGGAGCATGTACCCAGTGACTCCCGTTGTTGATTTAACAATTGGCACTCTTATTTATGACGTCAGCAATCATCCGAGACTCTTGCTATGAGCTGTCTAGGCTATGGAAGCCCCTTGAGTTCACCAACTCTGAACTTGTTTAGTCAAGGCTGTATCACAGTGGAGGTTCCTTCCTCCCTTCAGAGAAAGGCGCCTCTCTCCTTGATGGCCTGTTCCTTCTGCTGGGGTCTTGTTCACCAGGATCTTTCATTTAGATTGTTTTTTGCCACCATGTCATGGCTTTCCATGCCTGTGAGACTCTCATGGACCTTTTAGCCAGATCCGAATGTCCCAAGGGTTGATTCTGAGGCAGGAGTGCTGTTTTGGGCGTTTGCCATTCTATGAGTCTGCTGTGTGTCCTGCTTCCCCCGCAGGATCATTCTCTCCCCTTTAATTCTATCCTTCATTATTTGCTTACACTGGTCTTATGGCAATATGTTCTTGTATATGACACTAAACACACAGTTGAAAAAATGTATAGATTGAACGTTATCAAGATTAAAAAGTTTTATGCATCAAAGGACATTATAAACAAATTGAAAAGGCAATCCATGGTATAGCAGAAAATATTTATAAATCATGTTTGATAAGAAATTGTTACCCAGAATATAGAAAGAACTCTTACAGCTTGAAAACACCAATGGCAAAAGCCAAATTTAAAAATGATCAAAGGACTCTGATAGACATTTTCCCTGCAAATAGCTAATAAGCACATGAAACAATCTCAACATCACTAGTCATTAGGGACATGAAGATCTAAACGACAATGAGATACCACTTCACAACAATTGCAGTGGTTGTTAATATGAGAGAGAGAGAGAGAGAGAGAGAGAAGATAGAGGAGAGAGAAAAGAGAGAAGAGACAAGAGAGGAGAGGAGAGGAGAGGAGAGGAGAGGAGAGGAGAGGAGAGGAGAGGAGAGGAGAGGAGAGGAGAGGAGAGGAGAGGAGAGGAGAGGAGAGAAAATAAGTTTGGGCAAGAGTGTGAAGAAATTGGAACCCTTGTGCCTTGTGCTCCTGAAAAGGCACAGTTGCAATGGAAATTGGTGTGTTGATAATCCCCAAAATTAGAGAAATACTTACTATATAATCCACCAATTTCACTGTGGAATTTCTTTTGGGTACACCCAAAGGAAACAAAAGCAGAGACTTGAACAGATACTCACACATCCTTTTTCACAGGAATATGTTTCACAACTGCCCAAAAGTGGAAGCCGTCCGTTATCTATTGATAGATAAATGAAAAAAGCATGATATATACATACAATGGAATTTTACTCAGCCATAAAAAAAGAAAGAAATTTTGACACATGTCACAACATGGATGGAACTTGAAAGTGTTACATTAAGTGAAATAAGCCAGTAACTAAGAGTAAATACTGTCTGATTCCACTTATATGAGATTCCTAATGTGGTCAAATTCAACGAGACAGGAAATAGAATGGTAGTTGTCAGGAGGTGGGAGAGGGGTAAAAGGAGAGCAGTTGTGTATTGGTGCCAAGTTTCAGGTGGGGAAGATGAAGATTTTTGGAGATGGATGTTGAAGATGGCCATTCAGCAGTGTGAGTGTACTTAATGCCACAAAGCTGTATGCTTAACCATTGGTAAAATAGCAGATACTCTATTTTATCAAAATTAAAAATAAGTTAACAGCACAAATGTAATACACTTTTACCCAATGAGTAAAACATAGAAATGCCAAGATGTATCCATGCATCTTTCCTCTATATCCTTATTTAATATCACTCTAGGTCTTACTCTTAATATTTTCTTGCCTCTGTGATGGAGCATGGTATTAAGGTTTTTGAGTTTACAAGGTGCTCCTTGATGAGGGGACTGACTGGAGGAAAGAGGATTTTGAGAATCCATGAGGAATCAGACCATAAGTTGCATAGAAAGTATTTGAGAATCAGATCAACTTAGAAAGAGCTCGATTTTTACAGGAGAGGAGAAGCACAGACAGGAGGGGAGCTTCAGAGACAGATCACATAATAAGAATGGAGGGTCTTTATTATCAGTCTGTATTTTGATTTCATACTATAAGTAGACAATGGGGAACCACTTTAGGTCCTTGTAAAGTGTTGGGTATTAGGGAAGATGGCAATTTTTCAAAAACTCTTAGATTGGGCTGCTACATGTGTATAAAGTGTCTTGGAATAGAGACCTTCCAGAGTTCTGAAAGATAATGACCATGGATATAGACAGGAAGAAGTACATCTGAAAAACATGTTTTCAATAATGCAAGAAAACAGGTCTGCCCCTAATATTTGCAAGGTTGGGGAAGGACTATAAATAAAGGCATATGTATAATATGCTAAATTTTTATAAATTATAAATTGAGCTATATCACTGGCTCATATTCCAAAGCCAGCTCCCCAAAGTACAGCAAAAGGATCCATTATCTACTATAGCCAGTCCTGCTGTGTGTAAGCTAGCGGACAGCAGAAGCTATTTCCTTGACCCAGTCTCCTAAGTGGTGACTGGATCTGCCTGAACTTGAAAGGCCACGGCAGGCTGGCGCCGTGGCTCAACAGGCTAATCCTCCGCCTAGCGGCGCCGGCACACTGGGTTCTAGTCCCAGTCAGGGCGCCGGATTCTGTCCTGGTTGCCCCTCTTCCAGGACAGCTCTCTGCTGTGGCCAGGGAGTGCAGTGGAGGATGGCCCAAGTGCTTGGGCCCTGCAGCCCATGGGAGACCAGGAAAAGCACCTGGCACCTGGCTCTTGCCATCGGATGAGCACGGTGCGCCGGCCGCGACGGCCATTGGAGGGTGAACCAATGGCAAAGGAAGACCTTTCTCTCTGTCTCTCTCTCTCTCTCACTGTCCACTCTGCCTGTCAAAGAAAAAAAAAAAGATTAAAAAAAAAAAAAAAGGCCACAGCAGAAAAGTTCTCTAGCTCATTTCTCCATCAGGTATTTCTAGGCCCACACCAAAAATTGTTCTGGTAGTGACCAAGCCAATTTCCTATCATACTGATCTTCATGCACATAACAGCTGTGAACCCTCAGCTAAATACAAAAACAATTACTTGAAAGTCCCCAAGAGTCATCAGAAGCAGGCAAATACTAGAGGGAAGTCAATCTTTGGAAGAAATTAAGGAAGAGTTCCACTTTTTTTACTTTTCTCTAGGACAGACTGCAGTCTATCCCATGCATGATGGAGAAAGGGCGCTATATGAGAAAATGAAAAATCTTCTTATCTTGTTGCCCTAAAAAAACCAGAGGACAGAGTTGGGACAACCACAGCAACAAAAATGTGAAGAGGGAAATACAGAAAGGAGAAAGCCTGAGAGGGAGGAACCCCAATACTCTGTGTGATCCCTGCCTAAATATTTGCTGACTCCTCATTCATCAATGTATGGAAGAGTCTCCAGAACTGAGTTGAGACTTTAGCTGCAATTATGGAGGAGACAGAGTGTGCAACTTGAATTTAGCTATGTTCCCTGCCTACTAAAAAAAAATTAATACTCTTCAGAAGTACAGAATCCAGTCTCTAAAACGTGCCATTCATAACATACAAATGCAATTCCAATTTACTTGATGTTTGAAGAAAATAGAAAAAAATGACCAGCACTCTAGAACAAAGAATTATATACAAATTCAACATGACCTAGGTGTTGGAATTAGCACACAAGAATTTTAAAAGTTATTATAACTATGCTAATAGATGTAAGAAACTATGTTTTTAATAAATGGAGATATAAAATATCAGCAGAGAAGTAGAAACTATAAAAAGGAACTAAATGAAAATTCTAGTACAGAAAAAATATATCTTAGATCATTCATAAATTTCCACCAGATGTAATTAAGAGTAAATTGGATCTGACAGAAGAGTCAGTGAATTTGAAGATAGATATATAGAAAATATCCACTATGGAAAACAGTGAGAAAGAAGGCAGAAAAAAATGAACTAAACTTCAAATATCTCCAGGATAATATCAGAAGGTCAAATAAATGTGTAACTGGAGTCCCTAAATAAGAAAATCGAGGGAGTAGGACAACAAAAATATATGAGGGCATATTTTCTGAAATTTCTCCAAAAACATAAAGATACATGAGCCTAAGTAAGAGGAATATAAAGCAACCCCTATGCATATCATGTATCAGCTACTGAAATCCATGATGATGATGAGAAAATATTGAAAGAAGCAGGAAAAAAATATACATTACATATATGTAAAAAAGAGTTCAAATGACCGTTGAATTCTCATCAGAAACAATTGAGATCAGAAAGAACAATGCCTCTCAAACATTGAAGGGAGAGAAAAAATAACTGTCAATACAGAATTCTATGTCCAGTGAAACTGTCTTTTACATATGAAGGATTATTATAAACATTTTAAGATAAAAAGAAATGTGAACTTATCACCAGCGACCTACACCAGAAGAAATATTAAAAGAAACATCAGGCTAAAATGAAATGTTATCAAATTAAAATTTTGAACTTCAGTTGAAAACATATGGGTAAATCTAAAAGACTATTTTACTTTTTCTTTCTTTTAAATAAATATCACTACTTAAGACAAAAATTATTTTACTGTATTGTGATGTTTATAATGGATGTGGCTTTAATACGTATGACAGCTATAACAAAAAGCACAAGAGGAGAGGATGCATTTGAACTGTAAATGGTCCCAAATTCTTATATTTACCCTGTAGTGGCACAAATAGATGGTGAAAGATTAGAGATATATATTGCAATCCCTAGAAAAATATCTTTCCCCCACTCCATCTCTCTCTTTCTCTCTCCCTCCCTCCCTCCCTCCGTCCTTCTCTCCCTCTCTCTCCATTTTCTCACTCCAATGAGGTATATGTTAAAAGCCAACATATAGGGGCCAGCACTGTGGCACAGAGGGTTTAAGCCCCAGTCTGCAGCGCTGACATCCCATGTGGGCGCTGGTTCAAGTCCCGACGTGCTCCTCTTCTGATCCAGCTCTCTGCTGTGACCTGGGAAAGCAGTAGAAGATGGCCCAATTCTTTGGGCCCCTGCAGCCGCATTGGAGACCTGGAGGAACCTCCTGGTTCCTGGCTTCAGATCAGCTCAGCTCTGGCCATTGTGGTCATTTGGGGGAGTGAACCATCGGAATGGAAGACCTCTCTCTCTGCCTCTCCTTCTCTCTCTGTGTAACTCTGAAATTCAAAATAAATAAAATAATTCTTTTTTTTTTTTTAAAAAAAGCCAATGTATAAATTAAAGTGAGAATCTTAAATACTATACCATCAAGCCAAAGCTACACCATTCAAGCTCAGGGAAGGGAGAATGTACAGTTATCTGAGGAACCTGTCTTCTTAGTTATCTACTTTTGGTGATTTAGGATGCCAAACATGTTTTGTTTGTTTGTTTGTTTGTTTTAAGTACAAAACAAAAGCATAGTCCTAATTTTTTCTTCCCATTTCCCAAGCCTCCTGCCACACCCTTGAGCTCTCAGCTCTGCACATTCTGATAGGATGTGGAGGAGTATGGAGATCCGGGGTGTTAGATTTAGCTTTTTTCTCAAGTTCCCTTCCCATAACTCATATCTGCTTAATCTGTTGCCAAACTTTCAAAAAATATTTTTTAGAGAACAGAAAAAAAAGAACTGTTGCATATTTTTGATGTACGGGACCCTCTCTAATGAGGGTGCAGAGCTGTCATACCTCTTACAGAAACATGAGAATGGCAGTAGTGGAGGATAAAGGAGGCAGGTGTGGGTATCCATAAAGTTTAAACAAATTTTTCATCCTCGGGTATCAGAGGAGTGATGTACCATTACTAATGTTAGAAATCGAGAGCTATCTGTCTGAGAACACACTGAATTCATGTTTTTACCAAAGTGCTAAAGGAGATTTAGAGAAAGTATTTATTAGTGAATGTCTGAGTAAATTGGCCTATAGATGGTTTATAAATAAATCACTACTTTATGTGCTTAAATTGTCATCCAAGTACAAATATTTTTTAGAAACAAGTAAATGGTAATAATTATTACCTGTACTGATTGTAGCCTGTTGTCTCTGAATCACACCAGAATATCTAGAAAGTATTCTCACCTCGTATCTGAACTTGAATGTATTCAGACCATTGATAAGTGGTATTATAGGATAATGGTTCAACTGTCTAATGAGTTTTCAAGCTCTCTGGGAAATATATAATACATATGATAAATATATATTATATAATGTATAATATAAGTGTAGACAGTATGGATGAAGTGTATATTACAAAAATACATTGAAGTTGTTTTATTCCCTTTGTAAGAGTTTTAGAAAGGAAGAAAGGAGGAAGGGAGGAAGGTTGTAGTTGCAAGAGCACTCCTTAATAACAGAATGCTGCATATGCTTACACTCCTTTCCAAGAAGAGATCAGTTGATAAATCTCACGCACAATTACCCTACAAGCATGCGAATTGCCTAGTGCATGCCTGGCTTTAGAGAATATAAGGGCAAATTGCATGCCCTACTTGCTTCAAAGCACATACCCTCCAGCTCAACAAGGACCTCTCTAGTGGCTTTTTGCTGTTCAGTTCTGTCCACTTCTCCAGCCATTGTGAATTTAGGAAGTCAACAGGTCACAATTTGTGAGATGCAGTTTTTCTGTGTTCTACATGACTCATTTAGAAGAAGAGATGAGGTGTGCAACTAAGAATGTAGTGTTAATATCAAAAGAGACAATAGTAATATTTTTTTTACATGATCTCAAATGTAAAATACTCGAACTCATAATGTGTGACAGAAACAGATATGAAAAACAGGCCAGGGGAAGTCAGGAATATTTTATAACTTAAAAAGGAAAGAGGTCCATTTTGTAAATAGCAATAATCATTTAATTAAAACTGTTAATAATATGCGTATGTTTTTCTATATTAGGAATTAATTATTTTTGAGAATCAAGAAACAAAAGAATATCCAATTCTGTTTAGTTTACTTGAAATTATCTTATAAACTTTGCAAGAACATGGCAATTTGCAAAAATATAAAAAAGAAATCATTTAACTAAGAATCAAATTACATGGATTCTAATCCCGAAACTGTTACATTGGAAATAATAGTATCTACCTACTTCCTTTTACGAATTCTCAAAAATGCAAAATACAATACAAACAAATGCAAGCACTTAAATGTTTAGTGCTTACTAGTCCCTGGCAGTGTGCCAGCATCTGGAGATACAAAGATGAAAAACCACAGTCCCTGTCCTCAAGTTGCTACCATCTGGATGGGCTGACAGGCATTTCAAGAAGAAATTACAAAGCAACGTGGTCTGTGCAGTGATGAGGATGTGTGTAAGGTTGCTGTGGCAACAGCAGGGAGAAGGAAGAGCACCAGCCCCGGCCTTCGGAATGTGAGAAGCTTTCTGGAGACAGACTGATTTTTCTCATCTTCATCAAGGTTATCTCTAGCCAGTTCCCACCATGTGGTTGGGCCATATGAAATTGTTGTTATTAATCATTTGAAACAGTTGAATATTATCTAATGGTAGAAAGTAATGCTCTATTTTAGTACCATGTCTATACATGCACTTAGAAAAACACATGTTCCTTGTCTTTCTCCTAATATTGGTATATCCAGAGAATTGACCCACAGTTGAGTTGGTTTCAGACACATACAAATATTGAGTAAAATGTGGATTTGCCAGGTTGCATGTTGTTTAATCAGGCTGAATGATGGGCTCAATTTTCAATACAAAGTTAATCCTTTTTTCATTAAATATAAATGTTATTTATGGAAAACAAGAGTCCTGCACAAGCAAAGAATATCTTTCAGGGTTATATATTTTATATTTGTTTAGCATTGATGAGTTTAAAACCAGGAGGCTTCTTTGCAATTTGATTATTTGCTCTTTTCCTTGATATTGATTATCCTATTAGATTTTTGCTGCTAACAACAGCATATGTGGAGATCCCAATATTATTTTACTATGAAAATAAGATGCCAGCGGAAATTACATACCACAGCTGAGTTTTTGATAGAAGCCAAATAAGTAAATAACAATTTGTGGCATATATTTGTTAACCAACTGTAGTTCATACAGAGAATCAGCCTAGGGTATACCCAAGCCAATAGACCTGAGTTCAAATCCCAGCTCCCCCGCTTGCTACTTGGATGACTTTAGAAAAATTACATAATATAAATGTCTTAGAGTTTCAGTTCTCTCAACTATAAGGTGGAGCAAGTGCTACTTACATTGATAAGTTACTTTCAAGATTATTAACATGTACAAAGTGTCAGTACATATTAAATAAGTGGTAGTTATTACAGTGGCGCCCATGAAGGGAAGCAATATGGCTTTGAAAGAAGCTTTGTTTTCTTTTTGATATTATTTTTTATTGGTCTCACCACATAATGGCATCATCAACCTTCACCATAATATTTTTTCTTGCTCTACTAACTCCAGATTCCCATATTGATGAACTGAATTTATATTTGTACTGCTACATAATTCATATGCTGTTGCACCTTCTTTAAGGTGCACTTACCTGTCTTAATTGTTTCCTTCCCCCTTTAAAGACCTCAGCAGGCTAAATTTATCATTACTGTATTTCTAGAATTCTACATTGGTAGAGATTCTCATGAAAATTAAAATGGGAATTGCAGAGAGAGAGAAGCAAGCTCGGTGTGCTTAGGCTGGCTCCTCGAATCCTGGGTAAATGCAGCTCTATTATAGCCCATCTCCTCTGGGTCACAGATGTGCATTTATTCTCACTGATGATGGATGGCCTACTTTGACATTTTGCATGGACAGCTCTTGAGAATGAAAATCAGACTTATAAAAGATTCATTGGTTCATCCTATAGTCCTAGCATTGTCATCTTGACACACAGTGACAGTATCGTAATGTCCATTGACCCTGTTGGTCTGTACAAAGGAGAAAATATCTCAGGATCATTTAAGAGAGAAAAAGAGTTGGGACTCCTTTTCCTAAGAATGCAATAACTAATGCAATTTTTAGTTCTGTGTCTCCCTTGGCTTCAGCAAAGCTGCCTCTGAAAGGCAGTAAAACCCCAGTGTCCTAAGGAGTTTCAGAGGTCACCAGTTGAGGAGGCACGTCCAGTTTAGAGATGAATCTGTGACTTAAGAGGGAATAACAACTGAGGTTTAAGCAGGTGAAGGGAAAAATTATGATCGCCTTAGAGTGGACAATTTACTGAGAGAGATATGATAAAAAAGGAATTAGATATTAATAAATATGACATTAAAAACCCAATTAAATTAGCCATTCTTTGTAAATCACTATTTTATTAGTAGTCTTATTTCATATCCAACTTATATTGAATAGGTTTTACTTAAAAAGCAAAGTGAACTTCTTAAAATAAGCATTTAGGATGGTTTGTTAGTGACTTACAGCATTCTATTTAAAAATAAAATGTGACTCACCTATCAGTGTCCAGGGAAATTCTTTTATACAAATGGTAACCTCTTAAATTAAATTTAAAAAAAAAAACAAGAATGACTGAGGCATTAATAGAACCATAATTATAGAGGCATTACCATAATCATAAGAGGAATGCCATAGTTCAGATTTAACTGCTTTGCACAAATAAAGCAGTAAACTATAAAAATGTAAAACACAGTTAGAGGAGGGCTCTGTACATTGAGATATGTGTCTTTACACTCAACTAATTAGTTGCTACTGAATGTTTTTGCTTTGCTCCATGGCATGTGGTACATAAATCATTGCAATATGTTAAATGCAAATGGTTGTTAATAGAGGAACCATCTGCTCCATGCTGGAGAGTTTGTTAAAAAGAATGTAGTGAACCTACTTTGGATAGTGTTGAAAAACTCAAATACCAAATTTCTAAAATGAGCTGCCTCTGTTAACCCCAACATTACTAATACTCCCCTGGCATCTTAAATTCTAGAAATTTATTGCTAAACCACTGGTAGCACAGTCTGTGCTATTTTAAACAACCCCAGTGGTCACTTCTAAAGGCAGACTAACCTACAGAAGTTTCACACTGCACAGAGACCTGTAATGGCTTAAATTTGCATTCAAGAATTTAGAACAACTAATAAATAATCAAATAGTTCTTTCTAAAACATCTTTGCTAACATGAAGAAGACAGATTCTTCATCCCTGTTTCTCATGAAAGTTATTCCTTTGCAGCTATAGATCACTGGCAAGTTGCAGAGTTATGATGAACTGCCAGAGATATCATCAGTTTTTGCACCCTCCACCTCCTGTAATCCACAATACTGTATTTTTGTAAAAGATCATCAGTGCAAAGGGGAGCCATGATTTCTCTCCCAACATACTTTATTAGATGCTGTCACATAGCTTCCTAATAATGTCTGCTGGACTCACTGGTGCCAGCGTAAAACATGGGGAAATTAGTACGAGGACAGGAATCAGAGCCTTCAGGTTCCCAAGGTCATGCTCTAGTTTCCAGCAAAAAGGAAATGCTCCTTAATCCTGCCCTTCCTAATCAGTTCCTGGTCAAGGTTGCTATCAGTATACATAAGAGCAAGCTGCCATGATGATCTATTACATTAATATCCATTGGAGGTGTGCTCAAATGATGCAATACTCAAAACAGAATCTTGCTAAGAAAGAACAAGTTTAGAATCAACTGTGCAGATGAATATCTTCAAGCACACAACTTCACTGAAGTCAGATGCAAAGTATGATTATTGACCTACTGTTAACTCGGCATTCTTGACCTACCTTTTTCTTCCCCTTTCTTTTCCCTCCTCCAAACCCCTTTTTGACTTTTATAGTATCTGATTTAAGACTGTGCTTTTGGGGATTCGCCTGCAGGAGAGGAGACTGCAGGAGAGCTCATTAGCCCAGCAGACACTCTATCCCTGGATGAATTGCACAATGAGAAGCTGGCTTCTGAGGACCACCAAAAAGAGCCAGGGCTTTGTGGAGGTGTGCAGCCCTGCAGTGCAATACAAGCTTTTTATTTGTTAAAAAGGGATTTTGTACTAAAAACATTTCCCTTTGTTTGTTCTCATGAAAAGAGGAGCCTCCTGAAGGCGCATGCATTTGATGACTCCATTTCAAAATGAACACTTGTCAGTTTCCAAACGGGGCTGCTGCACTTGAAAGTTATACAAAACCATTTGGAGATGGAGAGACTGGTGTGATAATCAGACAAGTGATACCTTAAAGGCAGAGTGCACTGGCTGTGAATTTGAGAAGCTGGAATATTGAATTGAGTTCTAACAATGATCCTGAGCCTTTATAAAGCCCGTGTTTTAGACTTGGAGCCTAGGAAAAAAAAAAAAAAACTTACATTGCCTAATTACGTTACTCTATTGAACTGTAATTCCACTTTGGTTCCCAGAACACCATTTTAATTTAATTTAGATTTTGTTAGTCCTTCCTCTCCAAAAGGAAAACTTCACCATAGAGGCATATTTATTGTTTTTAATGCTTATGTTTGGAAACATTTACTAATTCGTTTTCCCATGTAATTACAGGAAAAAGGAGAACTGATTCTTTAAACTTATAGATGGTGCTTACCAAAGTTTTAATGAAAACATAAATGAAATTTTCTTTTTATCTAAAATTATGATCTGATTTTTCTGGATTCTTTTGGGGGGGAGATTGCAGGGGGAAAACAGGGCACCAGGGAGCTGTGAAGAGACAAGAAAAGCCAGCTGCACTCATCAACCTTGAGTTTTTTGTATAGGGAAGTGCATCTGGGTCACCGCTGCTGCCTTGGCAGGCTCCTGTGGGACCTCCCTGGTTCACACTGATGATATTTAGTGACACGTACACCACCAGGGAGGGGATCCAGACACATTCCATCTGTTGGTCTTCTAATTTTTTTTCAAATCTACTACTTGAAGTACTTTCCTGCAAACTTACCCATCACTCTATTGTCTTTTTGAGGAGGCTGAGGTCATTTCCTTGGACCCAACAATATCTAAGGGATGTGAAGCAGCGTTTCTTAACTGCCCTATAATGCTTTTATGCTCAATTACGCTCAATCCCAAAACACGTATCTCACTTGTGTTCAAAGACTCACCTGGGTCCTATGTTTCAAGCTGTTTAGTTGGGTGGAGGGAAGAATTTTTTATTTCTAAGACAAGAATGATGTTTTTAAACCTAGTCTTCCTTTCCTAGGCAATGTGAGACTTTAAAACAGCAGAAAAAAAGTTGATTTGTGAATAAAATGTCATTTACTTTAAAACAGATCAAAACAATGCACTTCCTTTTATTGCCACAGAAAATTGTTCCACACCATTCAAACACTAATATTCCTGGAATAGATCCAAAATATCACTTACAATATTTTTGTGTTTCTAAGAGTAAGAATCAATAACTCCAAAGAGAAAAAGGATCATTTTCTGTTGTTGATCTGACTATGAAAATCTCTCCAAAAGTTTAAGTTACTGTAATTTATTTATCTGAGAATTGAAATCCAGTGTTCTTGATTATATGGAAAGTCTGAGTATTAGTAGACAGCTTTATACTGCTTGATCCTGGAATTAGTTATTAAAACAAAGGTGAAGGGTAGGCATTGTGACACAGCATATTAAACTGCTGCCTGTGGCACTGACAATTCCATATGAGCGCTGGTTCATGTCTCAGCTACTCCACTTCCAACCCAGCTCCCTGCTAATGAACCTGAAAAAGCAGTGGAAGATGGCCTGTGTGCCTATGACCCTGCCACCCCCATAGGAGACCCAGATGGAATCCTAGGCTCCTGGTTTGGCCTGGCCCCGCTCAACCTATTGCAGCCATTTGGGGAGTAAACCAATGGATGGAAGACAGCCTCTGCCTCTCCCTCTCTCTCTCTCTCTCTCTCTCTCTTTCTCTCTCTCAACTCTGCCTTTTAAATAAATAAATAAATCTTTTAAAATAATACAAAGGCGCTAACCTGTTCAAACAGGTTATATGATACAACTATTTCTTAGCAAGTACTCAGAATAACCAACTTTTATTGTTGGTTATTAAAAACAACTTTTATTGTTTTTATGTGACTCTGAAGAGCCCAGAGGATGATTCTCTAAGTTTTCTGAACTGCTGGAAGGCGGCATGCTCAGCAGGTTACTAGACAGGTGTGAACCACGTTGGCACAGAAGTTACAAACACAGCAGCAAGGAGAAGCAGTCTCCTTTGGTTTTCTCTCAAGAAATGGTGTTATCCCTGGATGGAAATGTCAGATGGCATTTCATATTATTCAAGATAGTCACCCCTCCACCCACAAACTACTGCTGTAAAGAACTCACCTGCAGACTGATAACTGTCCTTATCCTAAGCGATCTGAGTATCACCCACTGTATCTTACATGAAGCTTTTGCAGTACCTTAGGGATTTCTTTTCCTCAAATAATCCCCAGATGAAAAGTGCACCCTGTCCTAGATTTTTCCTGCTTTTATTTTTTCTTTAAAAAGGATGTTGAATTGAAAGATTTTCATTCCTAGGTTATGTAACTGACACAGTGGGAAATACCCTTTCCTCATTTCAGACTGAGAATGTTGATTAGTTCACTTGGCATCTGTTGCTAACCTTGGGAATCTGCTTTCTGAGAAGGGGTTTCCTGAGGCTGCTGAGGCCCTAATGTATCAGAGAAAGTCTGCTTTTACCAACCAACAACACACAGTAAAGATTCACCTGCAAAGCCTTTATTTGGACTGGGATGTGCTATCTCCAGCCCGTGTAGTGGAAACATTGCAGTCTGCCTTGCTCAGGCATTGCAATTTCCATAGGCTTCAAAAAAGGAAGAGTGCATGAGACTAAGAAAGAGTGAACTACCACCAGCCAGAAATGACTGGAGGTTTTCTACGTCTGTAACACAGCTCTGGAAGGCAAATTCTCCCTGCACGCTCTGCCCTATGAGAAAACTGTATGTCCTTTGCTCTGGGTTTGAATATTATAGTCAACTGGCCAGGGGGAAAAACGGTGCTTGGGTAAACCATTTTGGTATTCTCTGGGTTGCAGGCTGCAGAAAAAGATCACACATTTGAGAGAAACCCTTATCTGAGGGAGACTGTACCCAGGAAGCGGGTTCCAAGCAGCAGTACAGAATTGACCCACAGCCCCTTGCTGGGGCGATAGCTTGAATACATGAGCTCTGAAGGCTGTTCTGGATCTAGAATACATTTCTCTCAAGGTGCACTCACAACTCTGTTATATATTTAGATTTTTTTTGGCAAGTTTTACAAAACTCTTCAGATATGTCAAAACAAGTGAAAAATTTATATCCAAGATAAAATGTTCAGTAGCTAGTTTAAAAAGAAGCTTTGATCAGGCTTAGGGTACCAGAATAGCTTTTGGAGGTTTATTGCAAGGCACCCCTTATTTAACACACTCTTTCAAAATGGTTTAAAGGTGTCTTTAATCTTGCCCCCGTGACAACTAGGACGTTCTTACTTAGCATCTGCATGTATAAAGAATCTGCACATAGTAGGAACTTTAAAAAGCAATGATTCCATTTTAGTCCACCCACCTCTGCCATCATCTCTTTTCTAACCTAGATTTTTTAAAAATTTCTATTTTTTAAGAGTGCACTCACCCTCGAAAAAAATGGTAGCAGAAGCAGTGGGAGCACGTTTAGAGACGGCGGAATGAGAAAGGTATAAAAAGAACAAAGCAGAGCAAGCAGGAAGAGCAAACTTGTACAGGGAGAACAGAACAAGAACAGCAGGGCTCTGCACTGCTTGGTAGGAATCTTTGTAGCCAGAGGTTCAAATCCCTCTCACCATCATCATCATCTCAGTAAAGGGCAAATAATAGCTGGCCTCATGGGATTGTGGAGAGAATTGGTGCATAACATCATGTACTACAATTGGTAACTGGCACATCCTTAACAAGGAATTGTTATTTGTTAGCACTCCACTATTATCCTGTCATCCTGTTCTCTGACTCCCAGTCATCTCTTCTCATTCTGATGCCCTTGTTAATGAGTATGTTAATCTATTTTCTCAGATTTCACGTTAGGTCATTTTTCTTATGGTCATTCCTGCACTTAATTGTTTTCATTTTAATTATTAATTTTAAGAGAACATATTTCATATATTTCATAGATATAATTCAATAAGATAACCATACTTCCCTCCCTTTCTCAATCCCTTCACCTTCCAATCTTTCATTTTTTTCTTTTAATTTTTGCAATAACATACTTTCAACTTACTTTATAATCACAGACTTGATGCACCACTAACCAGATTGTTCAACAAGTGAAAAGTAGAAAGACTGCTGTTCCATAGGAATATAGATAAGGGCTATAAGCAACATTGAAATCATAAGATGGCAGTTTCATTCTTATATGTTATTTGTATTCTAAACTGTAACATATCAGATAAAGTGTATGATGTTTGTCTTTTGGGGACTGGCTTATTTCACTAAACGTAATGGTCTCCAGTTTCATCCCTTTTGTTGTAAAGGGCAGGGTTTCTTTGTTTTCGTGGCTAAGCAGTATCCCACCAAACATATATCCACATTTTCTTTATCCAGTCTTTAACTGATGGACTCTGGCTTTCATATCACAGCTACTATGAAATGAGGTGCTACAAACATGGGGGTACAGATAAATCTCTCATATGCCAATTTCATTCATTGTCTTTGGGTAAAATCCCAGTAGTGGGATGACTGAGTCATATTATAGATATATTTTCAGATTTTTTAGGACTCTCCATACTGTTTTCCATAATGCTTGTACTAGCTTACACTCCCACCAACACTATATTATGATACCTTTTTCTTCATGTCCTCCAGCATTTATTTGTTTTTGATTTTACATGATTGCTATTCTAAATGGGGTGAAGTGACCTCATTGTGGTTTTAATTTACATTTCCCTGATAGCTAGTGATCCTAAACATATTTTCATGTGTCGATTGGCCATTTACATGTCATCCTTTGAAAAATGCCTGTTCATATCTTTTGCCTATTTCTTAACTGGATTGTTTGTTTTGTTGTTGTTTTCTTGAGTTCCTTATTTATCATGGATATTAATCCTTTGTCAGATACAGTTTGCAAATATTTCTCCCATTCTGTCAACTGCCTCTTCACTTTGTTGGATGTTTCTTTGCTGTGCAGAAGTTTCTTAGCTTGTTGTCCCCTGCCATGCTTAAACTGTCAGAGGCACCACCCCAGGCTGAAACCTCCCTCCTAACTCTGAATATAGTCTTGTTCTGAATCACATTGCCCCTACTGATGACAATGAATTGTGATCATTTTATCAAATTAATTCAAATTTGGTGTCTAGGATATTAAATTTCATAACCCAACTAAAATTCTGCCTTTCTTTAAGAGATTTAAGATAATGTTTACAATGCTATATGCCAGATACATAGTATGTGCACTTTGGTTGCTATTATCATTATTTTGATAGAAAAATAAGTATATTGGTCTCTGTGATTTTGCTTAGGATGCTCTAAAATCTATTTTCCAATCTACAGCCAAAGTTACCTTTGTAAACTTTAACAATATTACTTTATTTATTTATATAAAAGCAACAAATTTCATGTACTTCATATATACAGTTTTAACAATGGTACTTCCCTAATGCCTCTCCCTCTCTCAGTCACTCCCACCCTTTCCCTTCTTCCTTTCTTATTTTCTTTCAACTTTTACAATGACATAATTTCAGTTTACTTTATAATCACAAGTTTAACCTCCCACTAAATAAATAATACAAGAAATAGTAAACAGAACACTGTTCTTTTCACACTTAATATTCACCAGTGGCTTCCCAGTGCATCTGAGAAAACGTCCAAACTCTACTTCTTTTTTTATTTATTTATTTTTTATTTGACAGAGTTAGACAGTGAGAGAGAGACAGAGAGAAATGTCTTCCTTTCATTGGTTCACTCCCCTAATGGCCACTACGGCTGGTGCTGCGCTCCAATCCAAAGCAGGAGCCGGCTGCTTCCTCCCGGTCTCCCATGCAGGTGCAGGAACCCAAACACTTGGGCCATCCTCCACTGCCCTCCCAGGCCACAGCAGAGAGCTGGACTGGAAGAGGAGCAACCAAGACTAGAACCGGTGCCCCAACCGGGACTAGAACCCGGGGTGCCGGCGCCACAGGCAGAAGATTAGCCTAGTGAGCCATGGAGCCAGCCCAAACTCTATTTCTTGATCTGTGGCAGCCTCCATGGCTGGTCTCCTACCTGCTGCATCTGTCTGTCTGTCTGTCTCTCTCTCTGGCTTCCTCCGGGATCGTTCCCCTCCTGATTATGCAGCGGTAGCCACAGAGCCTTCCTTCTAGTCCTCAAATGCCAAGCTTGTTCCTCTTCATAACCTCATCATGAGCTTCTGATTCCCCTGCCTGGAATGCATTTTGCCCACCATTTCATGGACACATCACTCAGATCCCTTCACAAATGTCATCTTCACAGAGACAGCTTTCTTACTGGAATGATACTATCCCGGTTCTTTTTATAGTACTTATCTCCACATAAAATGATCCTAATTATGTATTTATGCCATTATTTTTTAAATTTATATTTACATGTATAATTCAACTTGCAAGTATAAAATAATTTTTATTTGAAGTGAAAACAGTTTTTATTAGAATCATTATAATTAAGATTTTAGCAACCGTTGACCACCAATATATTCATATAATCTCTTGGCTAGAAGTATTGAATCACATATAATATGATATAAGTATTTTCCCAGGTAACAAAGAATTATGCAAAGTAGCTCTGATGGAATTTTTCTATAAAACATGAATTTCTTATTTCCTATGTCAAATGTGTCTTTAAACCATTATAGTAACACATACATATTCTACTTAGAGAAGTAGATATCTCAAATTATACAGTACCAAATGTGAAGTAAAATTTTAATCTCTATCTGCTGTGCTTTAAGAAGCTATCCATTCAAGGAGTCACAATTAAGTCAATGCAGGACTACATATGCATACATAATCCCTATAATCTATACATTTTACATTTTCGCTAACTGGAAATATATGCAAAAATGATACCACAATGAATAATTAGGCACAGCAATGTATGTAAAATGTGAGTAGCTAAAGAACTGAAAAACAAAATTAGTCACCTATGAACCCTTCACATAATTTGAGAAACAGGACATTGGTAACATTGCCAAATTCCTTGATGATGCATGTCCATGACTTTGTAATCTCCTACACTAAGATCTGAAGTAACCAATGTCTTAAATTATGTTTCCCTCATTCTCTTGCTTTTCTCTGTGGTTTCAGCTTGTAGACACGTACCCGAAACAATAGACTGTTTAGTCAGTTTCAGGCATCATGTTTTTTTCTGAGATTTGCTTTTCTCCACTCAATATTATTATCTGGAGATTCTTAACTGTTAATAATATTTCCGTAATTGTCCCACAGTTTATTCATATTCTAGCCAGTGGATATTGGTTTGTTTTCAAGTACTGCTTTTACAGATAACCCTGTTAAGAACATTCTGGTATATTTATGCAAAATGGTCTATAGGAAGACACTTTAGAAAGCAAGGATGGGGCCAGTGCTGTGGCGTTTCAGGTAAGGCCGCCACCTGCTCCATTTATGATCCAGCTCTCTGCTAAGGCCTGGGAGGGCAGTAGAGGATGGCCCAAGTCTTTGGGACCCTGAACCCGTGTGGGAGACCCTGAGGGAGCTCCTGGCTCCTGGCTTCATATTGGCGCAGGTCCTGCTGTTGCAGCCAGTTGGGGAGTAAGCCAGCAGATGGAGGACCTCTCTCGCTCTCCCTCTCCTCTCTCTCTCTCTCTCTCTCTCTCTCTCTCTCTCTGTGTGTGTGTGTGTGTGTGTGTGTGTAACTCTTACTTCCAGATAAATAAATAAATCTTAAAAAAAAGAAAGGATTGGCCGGCGCCGTGGCTCAACAGGCTAATCCTCCGCCTTGCAGCGCCAGCACACAGGGTTCTAGTCCAGGTCGGGGCGCCGGATTCTGTCCCGGTTGCCCCTCTTCCAGGCCAGCCCTCTGCTGTGGCCCAGGAGTGTAGTGGAGGATGGCCCAGGTGCTTGGGCCCTGCACCCCATGGGGAGACCAGGAAAAGCACCTGGCTCCTGGCTCCTGCCATCGGACGAGCGCGGTGCGCAGGCCGCAGCGCGCCGACCGCGGCGGCCATTGGAGGGTGAACCAACGGCAAAAAGGAAGACCTTTCTCTCTGTCTCTCTCTCTCTCACTGTCCACTCTGCCTGTAAAAAAAAATAAATAAAAAATAAAAAATAAAATAAAAAAAATAAAAAAAAAGAAAGGATTTTGCATTGGGCATATAACACATAGTCAACATTTTAACAATTCCTACTTTTCCCCAAAGTACTTGTACTAATTTGTATTGTTATCAACAATTCTAAAAGTTTTTGCATCTCACTAACCCTTACCACTTTGAAGCTCAACAATTTTTTTCCAGTCTTATGAATATAAAATTAGTTGTGGTTTTAAATAACAGTCTCATTACTAAAATATCATCTAAAATGTTTATCATCCAAGTTTTTTAAAAAATTAATTTATTAACTTATTTAAAAAGCAGGATGACAGAAGGAGAGAGGAGAAAAGGAGAGACAGAGAGTTTGTCCGTCTATTGGTTCACTTTCCATGTGGCTCACAGAGACCAGGACTGAGCCAGGCAGAAGACAGGAACCCAGAACCCCATCCAGGTCTTCTATGTGTCTGGGTGGGCCCCAAGTACTTGAGGTGCTGCCTGCTGCTTCTCAGGGCACACAGCAGGAATCAAGGTGGGAGGCAGAAGCAGGACTCAATCCTAGGCCTTCCAGAATGGGATGAAGCAATCACAAGCAGAGGCTTACTCCATTGTGCCATAATACCTCCCCTTTGTTCTTGTTTCTTATTTGATAAAATGTCTTTTCCTGTGTTTTGTCCATTTTTCTAAGAAATGGTTTGTCTTTTATTTTTAATTGACTCATAGGAATATCCTCATAGAATAACGATTCTAATACTTCAACAGTTTTATCTTGCTTTTTACAATTTATAATTTACATTTTCATTCTCTTTATGGGAGATTTTGATGAACAAGTGCTCATAATTTTTAATTGATACAAATTCATCATAATTTCCTTTATGAATAGTATGTTTATGTGCTTCACTTAAGCCAATCTTTGATGAACTATCATAATAGGAACTATCATTCCTATTTCCAGGTATATATCTAATGAAATGAGATTCTCAAAGAGATAGCTATGTTCCCATGTCCAGGGAAGCATTATTCACAATAGTCAAGAAAGGGAATTAACCCATGTGTCCATTAACACATGAAGGAATAAAGAAAACATTGTGTGTATATATACAATGAAATATCATTGATCTTTTAAAAGAATGAAATCCTGTCATTTGTGACAACACAGAGGAATGTGGAGAACATTGTACTAAGAGAAATAAGCCAGGCACAGAAAAATAAATACTTCATGATCTCTCTTATTAATGGAATCTTAAAAAGTTGAGCTAATATGCCAGAGAGCAGTATTGTGGTTCTACTAGGACCTGGGGAGTGGGGGGAAATAGGGAGATGTTGGTCAAAGAGGATAAGGTTTCAGTTACTCAGGAAGAATCAATTTTGAAGATAAATTACAGCCTTTGTATTAGACAGAGTTATATTGTATACCTGAGATTTGTTAAGAGCATGGATATTAAATGTCCTCAACATACATTCACACACATACACACCTATGTGAAGTGATGACTATGCTGAATATCTTGATGGCAGTAAGCATTTCACTATATAATCATTTTGTACGTCTTATAATATATTGAGTTTTATGTCAATTACTCCTCAGTAAATTAAAAAAAATTTAATCTTCATTTTTTCCCCAAAACATAAGGACATTCTTCCATCTTCTTCTAAATGTTCTAGAATTTTGTCACTCACATGGAAATCCAAAATTTAACTGGGGTTGAATTGTGCATATGACCTGAGATTAGGACCTACTTAACTTTTTGACTTTAATAACTGATTAGTCCAATACCACTTATTGAGTAGTTGTGGAATATGGAATTAAAGCACCCCAAGTGTTATGACACTAACTAAACCATTAAACACCTGCCAGAATGAATGGAGCTCCCCAACCCTGCTCTACCATATCTATCAGTGAAACCCTATAATTCAAAGCTGCACAGGGATTATCAAATGCCAAGTTCACTTGTCTCTGCTGCAGTTACCTGCTCTGGGGACTTCCTCCCAACTGCTGTTGGCCCTTACCAAGTTGGTCCACCAGAAAGAACCTGGTCTGCTCCCAACATCACTGCAATACCCTCTTGTGGCCTACTCACCTTCCAATCCCCTTCCACTGGACATTCCTAAAGCACCCTTTTGTGAGTGGGTTCCACCCACCACCCAGGGAATATCTCTTGCCTGAGTGAGGAATAAACATTCCATTATTTATGATGCCATACTTTGGTGTAGTGTGTTTTAACATTGTATACTTTAAAAAGAGAAGAAGCAGTGTGCCCAGCAGTTGGCATCCTAAAAATAATCCATTCCTTCCTGTTGATAAGCCACGCTACTTCTGTCTTACACTGGGTTTCTCTCCACATAAAGATCTTACATTGAATTTTTTAATTTAGTAAGTGAGTGTTTTATTTCAAGAATGTGTTTAGTTAGTTTTTTTCCTTTTCAACCTGCCTGATTATTTTTGATAGGCATGTTTCCAATTTCCTCTTTATTTCTTAAGGCTATCAAACATTTTATATTTGACTTGATTATTCCTGTTTTCAACATCTGTTCAGGTCTGGTTCTTTTTACTTTTTCATTTTTATTTTTAATGGTTTGGGTTTTTTAATTGGCATGACTCTTTGTACTTATCCCATGGGTTCTCAAGGTTTCCAGATAGCGTGTATGCTTTTAAAAATATTATTAGCTTATAATTGATGTCCCTGTGTCTGTACAAATTCTTTAATGAGGTCAACTGATGTTCTCTTCTTCTGGACTCTAACAACAACATGGCCTACCTCTTTTTAAAGTTATAATTCACATATTCTAGTTTTAAGAAGCTCGGCTAGGGTATATTCAAACTTTAGGCCCATAAGAGCTGGGAAGCAGCCACAATCTGAGATATTTGTTGGTTATTAACCATTACTTAGAATAAGCCAAGAAAAATAACTTTCCTTACTGTCTTAAGATTTATTGGAAGTGTGGATGTCAGTATGAATGTGTCTATATGTACACATGTTAATTTGCCAGTTCTTATAAGACCTTAGCCCTTCCTGGGTTCATCTTTATTTAAGATGCTCTCTGATCCATTGGACTCAAGGTTTGTTCTGGTACCAGTCCATTCAACACTACCTCAAACTCAGGACCACAGAAATCCAGCAATATGATGGCTTCAATGTTTGCTTACTTCTCTGGTTTTGTTTTTTTTCCTTACTTCAGTGGATTGTTTGCACTGTTTTACAGCTCAAAATTGTTTTTAAAGAATTGTATTGCAGGCATAACTGTTAAGATGCCATTTTGGACCCCTGCATCTCTTATCTAAGTGCATGGCTTCAAGTTCCCAGCTCTGTTATCAATTCAAGATTCCTGAAAGTGAATACCCTAGAAGGAATCAGGTGATGGCTCAAGCAGTTGTGTTCCTGTGTCCCTGACACCCATGTGAGAGACCTGGATTGAGTTCTTGGCTCCTGGCTTTGGCCTGGCCCAGGCTCAAGCATTGCAGACATTATTGGAGTGAACCAGCAAATGGGAATCCATTCTCTCTCTCTCTCTCTTTCTCTCTCTCTCTCTCTCTCTCTCTCTCTCTCTCTCTCTCTCCCTCCTCTCTTTTTCCCATTCTCTCTCTATCCCATGATTCCTACCCCCTTTCAAATAAATAAATATGTTGTGAGAAATTTCTAATATGTTCTAGGCTGGCATACTGGCAGAAACAAAACTCTTTACAAGTGTTTGGGTCCTTTCTTCACTAAAATATAAGTAGCCTTTAATAGCCTCAGTGCATGAAATATGTTTTTCAATTCTATAACACTTAAGATCATGCTCAGTGACTGTGCACCTGGCATAGGGCCTGGCAAGCATATTTTAAAACTTTTTAAGAAATTTTAATGAGCAGCTGGGGTTGAAGAACATGCATAGAAAATACTGGGTAGAGAGCATATTCTCAAAAATATTTATTGGATTTATTAACAAATTCTTAAGAAAGCTGGTTTTTAAGGTAGAATTAGGCTATTTGCTGAAAGGAGTCGGATCATTGTTAGAGATATATTGACCTTGTGGGTACAGATAGAAAAGGCCAATCTGGTGACAGGAAGGACTTTACCAATACTCTCTCCATTAGGGCCTAATCAGCAATTCCCAGCCAGAAAACAGGTTCACCAAGAATTATTTCTAGATATGTTCTCTAGCATGCCCCACCATGGTCAAAATTGGACCAAATAATTGCATGCCTGGATTCCTTCCCCGAGTTGCAGCGCAATGGCAAGCCTGGAGTGGATTAGCATTATTTGAAAGGCATTCTTCTTTCTTCCTGGCCAGATCCATTGTAATAGTTGACCTCACTGAACAATGATCTCATTTTAAAAATGTCTAAATTTATACTTTAATAGGCCAGAGAAAATGAGCAGGCATGCAGTGAACATGAGCCAGGAAGGGGATGCTAAAAGTGCTTCATTCAGGGGTATAACATCATTTCTGGATACCTTGCTTCTAACATCTCTCTGTCAAAACCTTGGGCTCCAGAAGTTCCACAGAAGTAAAAAAGTTCAGACATATTCTAACAGTTCATTTGTTCCAAAAACACCTCATAGGCCCTTAAAACTTGAAGTAATTTCATAAAATAGTTGAGAAGTGGCTAGAAATTCTGAATTCCAAAGTTAACATTGAAAGAAAGAGGATGGGCTAATTTTAAAAGCTAAAAGGGAAAATAACAGAAAAAAACCTATTTTAACAAGAAATGTGAATGTTAGTATTTTATTCAACTGTATTTAACAATTTGTTTTCCACAATAGCAACTATAAATTACATACTCATACCACACTCTCTGGGCCTTTCAATATTTGGTTCTAATGGTGAGTTGATACAAAAATGAAGGACATTATTGGTTGGAAATGTTTGAAATACAGATGAAGTTGTTTGGTTATGTAGAATGTTGAAGGTGTACTTTGTTTCCTATATCTAAGGAACATTTAAAAATTCTAACAGAATTTATAGCATTTTATCCCACTTTATAAGTCAGATTACTTTTACATTTATGATTGGTCTTAAATAAGGGATCATTCTATGCAAATGTATGATTAAGATTTCAAAATATATTCATTTTAAAATATTTATTTATTTACTTATTTTATTTTGAGAAGCAGAGAGACAGCCTTTACATCCACTGGGTCACTCCACACATGTGGAAACCAATTCAGATCTCACACATAGATGGGAAGGACACAGCCATTGAAGCCATCGTCTGCTGCCTCCCAAGGTACACATTAGCAGGAAGCTGGAGTCAGGGGTGGGCCCAGGACTCGAACACTGGCACCTAAACCTGGAAAGTGGGCATCCTAACTGGTAGTTAGCCAAATGCCCACCCTTGAAATATATTAAATTTAAAACAAACTTTTACTATGACTACATTTTACATACTATGAGAAAATGTTTACATGTCCTAAGACTGCAAAACAGAGAGATTTTTATAAACAACAATATGAAAAATCTGAAAGAAATTACCATAGGTTTTTTTTATCTTTATGGGGAAAATGTAACTTGGAGAAAGTATTTCTCTCTTTACCAAGATATATTAGGTGTCATGTCTGAATTATTTTAAAGTTTAGTTCATCAAGCATTGTTAATAAAGAAGATCCTATGATTAAGCACTAGAAAATAGTTGAGTCTGAGGGGATACACTGTATTCTTGATATCTGTGATCCATCTAGTTTCAAGAAACCAGAATCATTCAATTACATTTGGCCACTTGCACTTAGGTTTGGCCACCAGTGGGAGTTTTCTGTTCCATTTTTCTGGATGAATACATTTTCCTTTGCTACTCATTCATTTGCTGCATTCTATCATTGATCTAGCCCACTGAAAACTTGATAATCTTTTCCCAAACTAATATCTTATGAACAAAAGTTTACATTAGAATATCTACTTTGAAAGTAAGGAATTCTAAAGAGCACCTTAAGATGATAATCAAATCATTCCAGGAAAAAGAAGCAGAGAGTTTAACAACTTCTACAAGCTGTTGTTGCTTAAAACCACACTGTTTGAACTGCAATTTGAGCATATTTTTACCCTTTAGACATTACAAACATGCCATAACACTCTGCTGTGAGGACAGCTTTGGTGCCCCAGAAATAAAGAGTTTAGCTGTGATTAAAGGATTGAAGTCTGTGCCTTGAATTGACAGATTAGTTTCTCTAGTTTTTTTTCTGTTAATTCTAGGCTTCACAGCTTCAATGCAAATTAATCTAAATCATGGCAGACTCCATAATTTGCAAGACCAAGATCAACAAGACTGATGATGGTATTGCAAAAAGTCACAAAATTTTGTTAAAAATGTTGACATCTCTATCATAAAATATTATTGTAATCTGATAGAAATCTGAAAAGGCACATAAAAAATAAATAAATTGTGATTCATTAGATGTTGGTGGCGCTATAGAGATTCAGACACACAAATTTATCTGTGGGGAGAATGCACCTGACTTCCACAGGCAATGATGCCTGTGCCTCCTCATTCAGTGTCTGTAGTAGTTCATGACAATGTAGTTACATCCTGTCTGCCCAATTTTTCTCATAACTGAAGTTGATAAACATATAATGCAGTTATGATTGTGAATCACAACCTGAAGCAACAGCCCATGGACGTTGGTTGTAGAGAAGCATAGATAACAAAGAGGAACAGATTGGCTGAATGTGAACCCTATCACAGACCAGTTAAGACATCAGAGAATTGCCAAAGATCTGCCTTCATTCCAAAGAAAAGCCCATGAATACAGAGTAGTCAGTGTAGTGGACAGATAAAGGCTTTATAGTCTCTTTAGCCTTATTATCTCTTACAGGATAACCATCCCTCTGGAAATTACCCCTCTCTACAAACCTGAAAATAAGTTTCAGAGGTGAGGGGTGACAATTTCCATTTCTGTCAGCCCTTGGCACTCCCCCCCCCCAAACTGTTCCACCAATTTTCGTCAAGGATTCTATATTGTTAAAGTTAGAGCTTCCTGTTTCTGCTAGTGGTGGGTTTTAATTTGCATCCCCCTTTCATATCATTAGGGAACTGAGCAGTCAGAATTAGACACATATACCATGCTAATTCAGATCTTCAGGGAAAATGCTAAGGGTGATAAGAGAAAAGAAAGTGAAGGAGAGAAGAAGAAATAAATATTTATTTTATATTTCCTCCAAAACTATCATTAGGTGATCATTGCTGGCTGTAAGTGTATTATCTATGTAACCCCAAGGCAGCTGAGCCCAGTCTGGTCCTCATATGATGTGTTATTTGGTCAACACAACATTTCTTTATTTGAATATCTTTTTAGGGGACCTAAACTGTCCGTGTAGTTGCAGCTCCTACTACACTTTGTTTTAGACAGGGTTCACTTACCTGCCTTACAACTGACAGTGTTTGAGTTGCAACCTTATGGTCTATACCACATGACAAATTGATTAGGAAACTGATTCTTTGACGAAAAGGTTTACTAGGCAACAATTTTATGAAACATACTGAACTTAGCACAAACCAAACAATGAATGTGACAATCACAAGCAGTCATACATACCATGAAGAAAAACAAACTAGGTTGAGAGGAAGAGAATAAGAAGTCAGCCACTTTAGAAGGAGTGGTCTAAGAAGGCTTCTCTGAGGGCAGGATATTAGAGCAAAGGAATAAGCCATATCAATATCTGGAGAACATTCAAACAGAGGAACAGCAAGTGTAAGGATGCTGAAGAGAAAAGCAGGTACAGTGTGGAGAAGAATACTGAAGGTGGAAAGGCATAGTGTCATATTGTTTAGGTCTTAGAGGCACACTGTAGGCAGTGGGAAACCACTGGAAGATTTGAGCAAGGTTGCATCTCATAATTTAATGTGTGTGGTATTGAACATTATTTCTAACTCACAAACAATATATAGTTTACTTAAAAGAAGTATATGCAAAATTAAACAATTCTCCTAAAGATTTATCTGCCTTATTAATCCATGTAGCTAGTCAGTATACATTAGATAACATTTGTTGAACATATACTCTATGCAGGATTCCTATGCTAAGCTCTGTTTAGGGAATAACGATCAATTAACACATAGTCTTTGGCTCAAAAATTTAGACATTACTTTCTAACAGCTAGACACCAGTCACGAAGTATCTCTTCTCTATGAGTCCAAAATGCATGTTACATTTTTGTTCCTAAAGTCCTTAAAGACTTCAGAACCTTAGTTTTGTTATTGCTGAATAGATAATGTCACATAAGTCTGCTTCCAGCAGAAATCCTGTGTCACTTCTTTAACTCTCTTATTAAATGTATCACTTTAAAGAAAAATCAGTTTTCATGTTGCAGTATGGACATTCACAACTCTAAGGGAAAAAAGCAAAAGGTCTTTGAAATGGGTTTGAGAAAACAAACCTTTTCATTGCTGCTAACACCTCCTCATCCCAGTGAAAATGGATGTCATTTCTTGTCACTCAGGAAATGATTTCTGTATGGAAGAAATGATAAACCAGCCTACATCCTGCGGCAATAACCTGATGAAAGCATGTTTGTTCTTTCAATTCTGAGGATGCCTTCATAATTGTAGAGTCATATCAAATTAACATCTTGGCTTCTGTTACACTCGTTTGTAGAATCTTAGAGTGTGACTGGCAGGGTCGGTGGAACACTCAGCAGGAACAAGCTGCTTTAAATATGGCAGAGGCAATGACAGGAGCCTTGAGCCAAGTCACAGGGAGAGTAGAGCTCACCGCCTGTCCACTGGTCATTCATCTAGTGTTCTTGTACAACCATCACAAATTCCTTAGGCACTTCCCAAGGCACCCATCCCTCCATCCCTGAAACCCACCCGTCAGAATTCCCATGACCTCTATCTATTTTTCTTGGAGCTCTCCCTCTCACAAATTTTCCCAAATCTGTGACTGTGATATTTCCATCATGATAATATAATTATTTGGCTAAAATAGTGGTTATACATTACCCAGAAGAATAAGTTGAATGGTGGAAATCCTAGTTGCATTAGCAGGTAGTGTGTGAGAGTTATGAAGAAAAGACCTTTTATTCCCTTGGAATATTGCCACTTAATGCCTAATGTGAGGTAGACCAGGTACCTGCACGCAGGTTGGTACATGTTTCTGATTAAAACTCTGGCTGCTTATGGTAAGTGCTACTCGGTGTCCCATTGCTTTCATTACTGGAAGGTGCAGTGCTCACCAGTCAATCCCCATTTTAGCGACCATTACAGTAACAGGATCTAAGTAGGAAAACGAATTAGTCTGTGTGTTACCCTGGCACACATGAAGCCAAAGTTGTACAGTGGAAATAATGAGCTTTGCACTCTGAAGAGCTAGATGCAAGCTCAGTCTCCCTGCTTATGGCAGGGGAGAGAGGCGTGGGCAGACCCCCAGCCTCTGAGACTATTACCTTATCTGCGAAATCCCATGATTGTTGTGGGATTAAACACGGGATATATGTTACTACACTCTCTGAACCGCAAAGCACAAGGCAAATGATGCTATTTTCATTTGAAGCCAAAATAGAATAAGGGCAGATGCAGATTTCAAGACCTTTTGGAGGTTCTTTTTTAAAGTTTCTGTACCTTTCATAGCAATCTGCTTTTATTTTGCCTGAGCACTTGCAGGTGAGCTCAGAGAATGTTCCGATCACAGGTCTGATTTTGGTCTTAGTGCCCCTCCTGTCTGCTGGTGGCATCTCAGGGCTTTCTCCTGTCGCACCCAAGGTCACCTGCCTGTGTTCCTGAGGAGCCTATTGTGTAACTTGTCAAGTTAACTGTCAAGGTTTCGTGTCACTTCTTCTTTTGAAAAATTATTCAAAGGACCAGAGTTAGGTTTTCTTTTCTTTATCAATATGAAATAGTCCAATCAAACTTTTTAAAGTAGCACATCATCTTATTTGAATTAAGTGAAGGTATGGCAGAGTGAAGATGAGGCTTAGTTTTCTGACAGAAAAAAGCCGCATCGGAAGTACAAGTATAATGGACAGTGTCCCGCTGTAATGCTGTGAAGGGACTGCAGCATTGTGCTGTCTTCGTGTCTTTTATGTCATCACAGAATCTGGTAATCAGGAAGGACAAGGGAGGCACCCATTCCAATCCAGTTGTCATCCAGAGACAGGAAACAATCTGCAAGGTAGCATGCTTTCAACATTATGCCTAATCTCATCTCCGCATCTGAACCAAAGTTTGCACTTAATCCATGCAAATTGCATGCAATAAATAATTATTCTAGTACTGTGCCTCCCCCTCTCCAAAAGAAATCTGCTAATAATATCACTCTCTTTTCGGATTAATTCCCTACACCACATGCTTGTATTCATTTTGTCATTTCTGTAAAGTGGATCCTCTCTTGCCACTTACACAAAACTGCCTAGCTTTCCTATTTCAGCTCAAAGCCAGTCTCTGCTGCGAGGCAGTTTCTTTTCATCGATCGTCTTCTCTCTTACCTGAATCTGAATCTATTTGGTGTTCAATCATTCCATGTTTTTACATGTATATTTCATGAGATGTTGCAAACAATGTCTTTATAAAAAGCTATAATAGGACACAGTTACTACTTAAAGTTGTTCATCATTGTTTTGATCAGTTATTTCCTGTTGTTGATCCAGATAAGTTTTGGGGTACAGAGAGCTGTTCCCTTTTCTTCTGGGATGCTCTAATGTGAAGCACATAGAGGAGATTCTAAATATTTTTAATCAATGGGATAATTAGAATGTATTTCTAGAATAAACTTATTTTTTCAATATTATATAACAATATTGAATAATAATTTAAGTCACTTCACCCTAACATAGTTCCTTCTGTTTGTGCAAATTACCTCCCCAACTTTTTTTCACATCCATATATATAATTGTTAGCAAAGTACACTTGCCATTTCTGAATTTTCACTTCTATTTGCCATAATTATTTTATAAATTTCACATAATTTTCATGATTCCTATTGACTGCATAATGATATAACATTTCTGTATATGGTAGACTACATTTCTACTAAGCTAATCATTTATTATTAAACTTGGCATTTTCCTATTCATTTCTTTTTGATAGGTAGCACTGCAACAAAGACTTTCATAATAAAGCTCTTTTTATTCACTTGAATTATTTCATGCACATATGTTCAAAGAATGGGTTGACTTGGTTAAACTACACATTTATTTCTTATTTTTAAAATAAAGTTCAATATTTTAATTTTAATCAAAAGGCAGAGGAATAGAGAAAAAAAAAAAAAAACAGAGACAAATAGAGAGGCATCCCTCTATCCTCTGGTTACTCTCCAAATGCCCCTAATAGCCAGGGTTGGAATATACTGAAGCCAGGAGCCAGGGATTCAATCTGGGTCTCCCTTATGGACAGCAGGCACTCAGCAACTTGAGTCTTCACCTCCTGACTCAGGGTACACATTACCAGGAAGCCGGACTTGAACCCAGCTGCTCTGATATGGGATGAGGTATCCCAAGCCGTGTCTTCACTGCTTTGCCAAATGCCTGCCCCATTATGTTTATATTTTTTATGAAGTTGCATAGTTTTTCAAAGGACTCTTAAAACCATTTGTAATGTGTCCAGCAGAGTATAGAGTACCTTCCAATGAGTTCTTAGTGAGTTAGAATCATACTTCTTGGTTTCACATTTAAGAAAGCGTCACCATCACCGTCTTCCTCCAAGCATTTACTGAGCGATTTCTCAGTGCCTAGCAATGTACCAAGTGCTTTGCCTGCCCATCTAATTTGAATCAGGTATTATTAGTCTCCCTTTACAGATAAAATTGTCTCAAAATACTGTTACTTATAAAGTTAATTGTATATTCAAATACAAAACCAGAAGTCCGAAACCACATCTTTCTGACCCCAACCCAATTTGTCTCTCTAATTCTTGTCTCTCAATCATCTCTCATTATTTAAAAACATATTTCTGCTGGGGCCAGTATTGTGGTATAGTGGGTAAAGCCACTACCTGTGACACTGACATGTCACTGGTTCAAGTCCTGGCTATTCCACTTTCAATCCAGCTCCCTGCTAATGGTCTGGGAAAAGCAGTGGAAGATGGCCCAAGTGCTTGGGTCCCTGCATCCACATGGGAGATAGATAAAGCCCCCAACTTCAGCCTGGCTTAGCCTTGGCCATTGTGACCACTTGGTGGTGTGAATCAGCCAATGGAACCTCTCTTTCTCTCTCTCTCTCTAACTCTGACTTACAAATAAATAAATCTAAAAAAAAAAATATTTCCCCTAATGCAATACCTATAGTGTTGACATAAAGCAAAATAATTTTATACTACTCACAGCTATATATTAATTTTGATAAATGTTGGAAAAAACATTGAAGCATAATATGTTTTGATATACTGGATTTAAATAAATACAAATATGTTTTATTGTATTGTAAGTATATTGTTAAAATTTATTTTATTTGGGGCTGGCACTGTGGTTGAGTGGGTAAAGCTGCTCCCTGCAGTGCTGGCTTCCCATATGGGCACCTGTTCAAGTCCCAGCTGCTCCACTTCAGATCCAGCTCTCTGTTATGGCTTGGGAAAGCAGTGGAAGATGGCCCAAATCCTTGGGCCCCTGCAGCCACTTGGGAGCTCTGGAGGAAACTCCTGGCTCCTGGCTTCAGATAGGCACAGCTTCTGCCACTGGGGTCATCTGGGGAGCAAACCAGCAGATGGAAGACTTCTCTCCCCCCAATAAGTAAATAAATCTTTAAAACATTAATTTTATCTGTTACTTTTTTAAAATGTGGCTTCTTAGAACATTTAAACTTGCATATATGGCTCATGTCTGTGGCTCACAATAATTTTCTACTGTAAAGTGCTGAATTAAAAGGCAGCTAAGATTAAGTATGTTGTCTAGGACTTTGAATTTCTTCTCTAGGAAGATTTCATTAAAATGGTGAAAATCAACCCTAGAATCTTGTCTTCATTCACACTATGACTCCACGGTGCGAGCTTATAATAGGAACAGTTCCACCCCTCCCAAAAAAATGAATAGTGCTTATGAAGAAAAGGCAACCAAGGATTAACAATGTTGTGAATGACTTACTAGTGGTACACAGCAAGCCCTGGTTGCACTCAAAGGCCCATAAGAAACAGCTGGGCTCCAGTGCCACTTTTTAAGAAGTTACAGGATGATAAAAACATACAAACACATGAATATATTTATTCATTTGCATATAGGTAAGCCAATATAATTTTATATATGCATATTTTACAGTCACTTACCATATGTGATGTAATGATGCCGATAAATATAAAAATTCAAATTCAGCTATAATACAAAATAGAGAGAATCTTCAATGAAACATAATCAGATTTTTGCATATTTTTTCTATATGCCACTTGGCACAAGATATGATTTGTAACAGCTACTTAACATAATCCCTCAGAATGTGAATTCATAAGAATTTAAAATCCATTTTAAAAATGTAAAACGATTTTGAGTTTGTTTTGCTTGCGGGAGGGCAGGTCTTAAGCATACCACTATTATGCTCAAGCATTATTTTATTGTGCAGTCTTTCAAAGCTATATTAAACAGTATGAAATTAACCTCTCTTGTTTCTCCAGCAGCAGTAAACAGTTCAACAGAAACTCAATTTCCTTTCAGATCACAAATGCACTGTATCCCCACTGTGTCGAAGTACCTTCTCTAGTTTGCCTCTCCAGTAAGCTGATGACAGATAAAGAGTTTGCCACCAGTGGCTGCTCCAAGAAACAATAGCAGTGACACAGAGCTGTAGCAACTCACCTGGGAGTATGCGGGGGAAGTAATGTAGCAGAGTTAAGTGATATTTTTGAATGGTGCTGTAACCATGTCCACTCAGATGGTAATTTAATCTCCAGAATTTGAGACCTCCCACACAACAAATTGTTCCCTTTCAGTGGCACAGGAGGGAGAAAAGTGCGGAGACACCAGCTGGCAGGTGGCTGCTAAGGAATGCCACCTGCAAATATAGATCGGAAGTGGTGGGTCATCACTCACATCTCAGAAGGACTGCTTTAGGATGGTGTCTGAGCAGATGTAAGGGCACTTTGAATTAAATATAGACCCAAAAATCTGTCTCCAAGTTTATTGTGACACATTCTCTCCAGAAAACTGGAAACTCATAGCTAAAATTGACTTTATAACAAAAGGGTGTAGAGTCAAGGATGATGCTCCAAAAGGCGTGAAACTCCAGCATACTAAAGTCACAGGGCTGTGGACAAAAGTTGTTTCTATAAAGCTGTGTGTGTGAGTGAAAGGATAAAGTTAGACTTCAAATTTTTCCCAAATTTTTAATGAACAAGTGATTGAGATACAATGGAATCTTCCATATCTTCTGTCTAGATTAAAAAGCTGCAACATAAGCTCATCTTGCTTATTAAGACTTAGGATGTCATTTGATTTTTAGATTTTTTTTCTGAGAAATTATATAGTATACTTTTGAAATATCCATTTTAGGGTATTTCGATTCATTGTGTCCACAAAAAACAGCAGGCCTTTAAATTTTTAGTCATTTTGAATCCTATTTTAATGTATTCCCAGAAGCCTAAGTTTCTCTGTCAGAATTACTGTATAAAATCTTGATTAAATATTTATGGATTTCTTAAAATGTATATTGGTTGCTTGATCTACTGAATAAGCATACATTCATTACTCTTCTTTTACACAGGGCTGCTAAGTAGGAACAATGCCTTTATCTGTTTCTCTGTGTCTTGCACACTATGGGTGCTTAATAAATGTTTAATGACATCAAGGCATATGATAAATCAGTCCTGTGCTACAGATACAGTGGGCAAAGAGACTGAATCCTGAATAGAGACCTGGGCATTCTAAACTGGTGCCTGCCAACAAACGGGAAATGCATGTCTTAATATTAGCCAGAAATTCGTTGTTTTTGTTTTTTGTTTTTTCCTGAACCCTAAGAAGTGGAGTTCGGACTGAGAAACAGGCAGATCTGAAACTCCTTCTGGAAGCCCAGAGCCTACTGATTGACACCAGCACACCTTGTTCATTACAGACACCCAGGCAACAGTGGTGGAGTGAGGGATCGCTGCTGTAGCCCAACAGTCTTCACATACAGTGTGATCAGTGGGACCCCCCAGGAAAACGTTTCCCTGTGTGGTTCTTAAATCCTGGAATGCCTTTGTGCATGTGGCTTCCTGCTGCATCAAAGCCAAGCCTGAAATCTCCATTGTATCCTTAGAGAATGGCAGCTGTTCTCCATTTGTAAAACAGGAACTTTTGCCAAAAAGTATATATTACCAATATATGAGCCATCCAGATTTCCCATAAAACCTAGCCTACTGGAGTTACCATGTGTTAAGGTCTTTAAATAAAATTAACTGGAATATCCATCTATATACAATAGGAAACCTGTTATTCTAACTCCACATCCTCATTATTTCCAGGGTTCTTAGAGGATTTTTCTGCCTCCTCATTACCTCTTGCTCCAGTTTCCTGCATCTACTCTCTTGGTTCTGCCTCTCCCCCACCTGCTGTTCCCTTCCCTTTCTTCTATGAGAAACTAAATATGTGGATCAGGAATGACTCTCAAGTGTGCAAAAATATCACATTTCTTTATTTCTTTATCTAACAAAAAGACCTGATGGCAGATTCTTCAGTACAGTTTTCTCATTTCACCTTCTTTCATAGCAATTCTGGGTGTGCTAAGTACTGTTGCTGTCCTCATTTTACAGATAGGGAAACTGACACTGATGGAAGTTAGTGAACTTAAGTCTCACAGTCAGTACACAAAGTGCTACCAGTTGCACTTAAGACTGGTAGTCTATGCCCACTCTGATTTTAAGTCTACTGCAATTCACTACTCCATGCAAAGGTATCTCATTGTGATTTAAATTGGCATTTTTCTAACAACTAAGGACATTGAGCATCTTTCATTTGCTTATTTGCCATAAATCTCTCTTAGTTCAAATCTTTGGTACAATTTTTAAATTATAGATTGGGTTATTTGCTTTCTTATTATTGAGTTATATTGCAGATAATTATTTTTTGTCAGATTTGTATTTTGCAAACAGCTTCTTAAAATCCATGGATTTCTCCATATGTCTTTTTTTTTATCTTTTCTTCTTTACATTGTCTTAAAAGTAGAAATTTTTAATTTTATCAATTTTTTCTTTTTTTAAAAAAGATTTATTTATTTATTTGAGAGGCAGAGTTACAGAGAGAGGGAGAGACACAGAGAGGTCTTCCATCTGTTGGTTCACTCCCCAAATGCCCACAAAGTCAGGAGCTGGGCTAATCCAAAAGCAGGAGTCAGGAACTTCTTCCAGGTCTCCCACCAGAGTGCAGAGGCATAAGCACTTGGGGTATCCTCCACTGCTTTCCCAGACCATTAACAGGGAACTGGATCAGAAATGGAGCAGCCAGGACTCCAACTAGTGCCCACTTAAGATGCCGTTGCTGCAGGCGGAGGCTTAATCTCCTATGCCACAACACTGGCCCCAATCAATTTGTTCTTTATGGTTCATATTATTGGTGTCATACATAGCAAATCTTTTCCTAACCCCAGATCACCAAGATTTTCTTCTATGTGTTCTTCTCAAAAATGTAAGCATTTGTGCTTAATATTTAAGATAATGATCAGCATTGAGTCAACTTTTGTAAATAATGTTAGGAATGGATAGAAGATCATTTTTATATGACTAATTGCTCTACCATTTTTTTTAAGATTTATTTATTTATCTGAGTTACAGAGAGGCAGAGCCAGAGCCAGAGGTCTTCCATCCACAGGTTTACTCCCCAAATGGTCACGATGGCTAGAACTGGGCCAATCCAAAGCCAGGAGCCAGGAGTTTGGGTCACACTCCACTGCTTTCCCAGGCACGTTAGCAGGAAGTTGGGTTTGAGGTGGATCAGCCCAGACTCTGACCAGCACCCATATGGGATGCCGACACTGCAGATGGAGGCTTGAACTGCTATGCCACAGTGCTGGCCCCACTACTACCATTTATTGAAAAGACAGTCCTTTTTCTACAGAAATGCCTTTGAGTTTTTGTCAAAATCAGTTGTCCATATACGTATGGGTCTATTTGTGGACTGTTTATTCTGTTCTCATTTATCTTTATACCAGTTTTACACTGTTTTTATTCCTATAACTTTATAAAGCTTGAAATCGTCTAATTTAATCTTCCAGCTTGCTCTTTCTCACACTTGTTTTGGTTATTCTAGGCCTTTTATATTTCCATATGAATTTTGGAATAAGATTATCAATATTTAAAGGAGAAATAGAAGTCTGATGAGCTTTATGCTTGGTAGGTGGAATGAATTAATTTGGAATGCATTGAACCCATTGATAATTTGGGGGAGAATTGACATTTTAACAATTTTTAGTCTTCTGGCCCATCAAGAGCATCTCTCCATGTATTTAGGTCTTTTTTCTTTCAGCAATGTTGTGTCTATTTGTATACAGGTCACGTACATATTTTTTCAGATTTATCACTAAATGCTTCATATAAATTATGTAAGCTTTTAGTTCAGTTTCCAATTTTTATTACCAATCTTTAGAAATATGATTGATTTTTGTATATTGATCTTTTATCCTCCAACCTTGCAAAGTTAGCTTTTTGAGATCCTTTTAGATGTGTTGCACAAACAAGGAGTCAGAAATAATAAGAATAGGAAGTGTGCGGGTATATGGCAATGAGAGACTTTGACGGGCATGGCTCCCAGTGTGTTGGCAGCCAAACTCGAGTATCTCAAAAGCATCTAGGCCATGCTGCCAGAGCCTGGCAAAAGGTACCTAGGTACCCAGACTGGCCCCAAATTTCTGTGTCTGTCCTTTAGCCAACAAGGATATGCTCAGTCCATGGTAGCTTCTGGCTCAGAGCTTGGAAAAAAGCTGAAGGGAAACTGGTGAATGATGAAATGGTCATGGAGCTCACTGAGAAGCATCTAGAGACCTCATCATGCAGGAATGGTTTCTTCTAGAGGCTTCCCTCAGGCAAAATTGCTGGCTGTCCTGATGGAGAAGAGGAAAGAGAAGCTTGGTTCTGTAATTGAATTCAGTATCCCAGACACCCTGCTGCTCCAGAGCATTGCAGAAAGGCAGATTACCCTCAACTGTGGCCATTCCTACCACAAGGGGTCCAGTTCCCTAGAGGAACCCATAAAAGATGACATCACTGGGGAACCCTTGATCCATCAGTCATGAGAAGGCCTTGAAAATCCATATTCAGACCACCCCACTTGTGGAGGACCTCAGGAAATAGGGACTCGACTCTGCCATTGATGCATCCCAGACCTCTGATGTATTTATGTGCATCCTAGCAGCCTTCTCCAAATCCACACCTTAAGAACAGAAGGCCAGACCAGACCACACCACTGCTCATCACCTTGCTCTTAAGTGCTGGGCAGAGTGGAAGGATGGTCCAGGGGAGGATGGGGAGAGAGAGCTGAGGGGGAGCTTGAGTGTTCGAAAGAGCAGCGTTCCTGCAGTGAGGTTTTTTTCTTCACACACAGGCGGGAGTTGTAAAAGTATATGTAAAGGGGAAGACTAATTTTTAAAATACACTGATTGGACTGATTAGGTTCAAATACAGAGAGGCAGTCATATTTCAAAGGAATGGAGATGGGGCCAGTGCAGTGGCGCAGTAGGTTAATCCCCCACCTGTGGCGCCGGCATCTCATATGGGTGCCAGTTCTAGTCCTGGCTGCTCCTCTTCCAATCCACCTCTCTGCTATGGCCTGGGAAAGAAGTGGAAGTGGCCCAAGTCCTTGGGCCCCTGCATCTTTGTGGGAGACCGGAAGAAGCTCCTGGCAGCTGGCTTCAAATCGGCGCAGCTCTGGCGGTTGCGGCCATTTGGGGAGTGAACCAATGGATGGAAGACCTTTCTCTCTGTCTCTCCCTCTCAATGTCTGTAACTGTACCTTTCAAATAAATAAATAAATTATTTTTTAAAAATAAAAAAATGAAAATGATCAAAAGAATAGAGTTTTCATTTGAACTGGTCACGATACTTTTTAAAGCTCATGCCCTAAGAACTCAGTTTTTATCTCAGAACCTCATGGGTTGCCAGGCAAAGAATGCAGGAAATAAAACTGTGGCCCCATTGGTCCTAGAGCTTGGGACAGGAAACATTTTGAATATTGACCTCCTTTCCTCACACCAGTAGATCAGAAAATCATCTCCACATTGGAGAGAGAGCCAGGGGTTCATTCAGGCCAGTGGTGGCTCAGCAAATCAATCCTGCTGATTTTACCAGTCCACCTGCCCTCCTGACTAAACTCTCAGCAGCCACCCAACATGCTACACTACACTCTTGCCTTCTTCACCCACAGTGCATAAAGTGTCCTTTGGAAATCAATGAGCAAATGTCCTATGCTATATCATCCAGTGACTGGAATTTCCATCCTCAAATCCTGCAACTCGGATCACTGAACATTACCATGATGAATTGTCTTCAATGAAGTCCCTTTCTTAACTGACCAAATGCTGCCTTGTTGGGCTTAAGTCAATAAAGTATATGAAAAATTTTGAGGGAAAAATATTTATTTATTTATTTATTTGAGAGGTAGAGTTACAGACAGAGAGAAGAAGAGACAGAAAAAGATCTTCCATCTGCTGATTCACTCCCCAAAGGCCAGAGCTGGGATGAGCCAAAGCCAGAAGCCAGGAGCTTCTTCTGGGTCTCCCATGTACCTACAGGAGCCCAAGCAGTTGTGCCATTTTCTATTGAGGCTGCCTGAAGTGCTGGCATCCCATTTGGGCATTGGCTGGATTCCCAGTTTCTCCGCTGTCAGTCAATCTCCCCACTAGTGTACCTGGGAGGGCAATAGGGGATGGTCCAAGTGCTTGGGCCCCTGCACCCATGTGAGAGACACAGAGGAAACTCCTGGCTCCTAGCTTTGGCCTGGCCCAGCCAAGGCCCTTGCAGGCATTTGGGGAGTGAACCATCAGATGGAAGATCTCTCTTTCTCTGTCTCTCCTTCTTTCTCTGGGTTCTCCCTTTCAAGTGAAATAGGTAAAAAAAATTCTTTTTTATCTTTTTCCTGACCTTAAAGGGAAAGCACTCAGTCTTTGCCATCGTTGAAATGTTAAATGCATGTTTCATGTTAACATGTTGGTAAAGTGCTCTTCTAGTGCTAATCCTCTGAGAGTTGTTATCAGAAACGGATGTAAGATTTTGCAGAATATTTCAACTGTGTCAGTTGAGATGATCATATAATTTTTCTTTTTTAGTTTGTTAAAGTGGTGAATTGTACAGACATATTTTTAATAGTAAAGCAACCTTGCATTTCTGGGGTACATTTCACTTAGACATGATATATTCTCTTCATTAAATATCTTTGAATTTGATTGGCTAAATTTTTGTTCAGGAATTCTATATCTATGTATATGAGGGTTGGTCTATCAATTTCTTGTCCTGTAGTGACTTTTCTTGGCTTAATGCTAGAGTACGTTGGGGTTCAAATAATGAGTTGGGAATTATTCTCTCCTCTTCACTTTTCTGGCAGAGTTTATGTGACATTGGTATTTCTTTCTTAAGTGCTTCCCAGAATTCTCCAGTGACTGCATTTGGACCTGGAGTTTTCTCTGTGGAAAAAGTTCTAGTTATAAATTCTGTTTCTTTAAGAGATAAAAGGCTATTCAAGCTAACTATTTCTTCTTGAGTAAGTTTCAGTAATTTGTAGGAATTTGCCTGTTTAATCTAAGTTGCCAAATGTATCCACATCAAGTTTTTCATAATATTTTCTAGTTATCCTTCTACTGTCTATAGACTCCATGGTGTCCAGACATAGGCAGTTTGTATCTTCACTATACTTTTCCCAGATCAGTCCAGCTAGAAATTTTTCAGCTTCAAAAATGTGAGAAGTTGGGTGTGGTTCATTAATTGTGACAAAGATAGCAATATGAGGAGTCCATACTGTGGTGTAGCGGGTGAAGCCACCACCTGTAGTGCTGGTATCCCATGAGGGACCCAGCTGCTTCACTTCTGATCTAGCTTTCTGCTATGGCCTGGGAGAGTGGTGGAGAATGGCCCAAGTCCTGGGGCTCCTGCACCCACGTGGGAGACCCAGAGGGGGCTCCTGGCTCCTGGCTCCTGGCTTTGGATGGGCACAGCTCCAACAATTGCGGCCAGCTGGGGAGTAGATGGAGGACCTCTGTCTCTCTCTGCCTCTCCTTCTCTCTCTGTGTAACTCTGACTTTCAAATAAATAAATGAATCTTTATAAAAATTTTAAAATTAAAAAAAATTAAAAAGATATTAATACGAGATGTCAGTAGGGGAACGGGGGAAAGGGGTTTATGGAAACTCTGTGATACTGCCTCACAATTCTTGTCTTGTAAATTTGGAACTGTTTTGAAATAAAATGTTTTAGAAAGCTTCTCTATGAATTGGATTTTGGTCTCGATTTTTCTCTACTGTCATTCTGCTTTCCACTTCTGTGGTTACTGCTTTGGTATTTACTAAGTATACTTTGGGTTTAACTAACTCTTCTGTTTCTGGTTTCTTAAAATGGAAGCTGAGGTCGATGAAGAAGCATTTCTTCTTTTCAGAAAGGCTTAGCATTTAGTGCCATGAATTCTTCCCCTATCCAGTGCTAGTCACTGCTGTCCCACAGGTTCTGATTTATGTTGTCAATTTAAAATACTTTGTACTTTCCTCCTTTATTTTTAATTTGATTCATGACTTATTTAAACACGTATATTTGCTTTACTAAATGTTTGTGGATGTTTCAGATATCTATTGTTGATTTAGAATTTAATTTCATTTTATTCAGAGAATAATACTGTGTGACTTTAATCATTCTAATTTTATTTTGACTTATTTTATGGCTCAGAATGTGATCTTTCTTAGTAATTATTCTATGTATACCTAGAAAGGTATGTTTTCTGGTTGTTTTGGGTGGAATGTTTTACAATGTTAGCAAGATCAAGTTGGTTGATGGTGTTGTTCAAGTCTGCAATAAGTTTCCTAATTTTCTGTCTTCCTGTTCCACCATTAAGAGAGGAAATTGAAACCTCTGGTCACAATTACAGATTTGTCATTTCTCCTTATAATTCTATCAGTTTTGTTTCATGCATTTTAAAGCTCTGTTTTTAGGAGCATTAACAATTATGACTTTTCTATATCCTTGATCAGTTGAATCCTTTAGCATGATTAAGTAACCCACTTACCTGTAGTGATAATTCCTGATCTGAAATCTACTTTTTACTTCTGATATTAACATTCCATTCCAGCTTACTTTGTAGTATTATCATCATCTGTTTATAGACATCATGCAATGATATTGCTGTTTTATCTATGTCTATTTTTTAAAGATTTATTTATTTATTTGAAATGCAGAGTTACAGAGAGAGGGAGAGACAGAGAGAGAAATCTTCCATCTGCTTGTTCACTCCCCAGTGGCTATAATTGCCAGGGCTGGGCCAGGCAGAAGTCAGGAGGCAGGAGGCAGGAGCTTCATCTGGGTCTCCCATGTGAGTGCAGGAGCCCAAGCTCTTGGGCCATCTTCTGTTGTTTTCCCAAGCATATTAGCAGGGAGCTGAATCAGAAGTGGAGCAGCTGGGACACAAACCAGCACCTATATGGGTTTCCAGCATCATAGGCGGCATCTTAACCCACTGCGTCACAATGCCAGCCTCTTTATCTATGTCTTAATTAGAATGCTGAGGTAATTTAGATTTATTGTGATTATTGACATAATTAGTTAGATTTAAGTCTAAATTATACTATTTATTTTCTATGTATCCCATTTTTACTGTTCGCTTTTCCTCAATTTCTGTGTTTGGATTTACAATTTTTTTAACTGCTTCTTGTACCTTCTTAGTGTATTAGTTGTAGCTCTTCTTATTGTTATTCTAGGATCACTTTGGGATATATACTGTATAACTGTAACTTACTAATCTCAATTCAAGTGATACCGCATGACTTCAGGTATCTAGTAAAGTGTTATACCACTGCAGATCAGAAGCTTAGAATACTTCTATTTTGTCCCCCACATCCTTTATGCTTTTGTTCTCCTGTATTTTATGTGTGTGTGATAAACCTCACAATATATTTTTCACAATATATTTTATCATTTTTATTTTAATAGTTATCTTTTAAATAATAAGAAAAAACCTTGTATGCTTACCACATAGCAGCCATTTCTAGTACTCTGCACTTTTCTGTGTGTAAATCCAGATTTCCATCTGTTATCATCTTTCTTTTGCCTGAGGACTCCTTGAACATTTCTTGTAGTGCATGTGCATGTGATGATGAATTCTTTCAGCTTCTATATGTCTGAAAATTTCTTTATTTTGCCTTCATTTTTGAAAGATATACTTTTCTGGGTCTAGCATTATAATCAACAGGATTTGTTTTTCTTTTTTTTTAATTTTTCCATATGATTTTATTGTCAATAAAACTTTTGTAATGATACCAAAGACATACTTGAGGCTAGACTATGTTAATTTTTTTTAATTTTATTTAATGAACACCAGTTTGCTTCTTTATCATTTCATTTGCATTGTTTCTAAAAGGAAATCCACATGTAACGTGCCTTTTAAGATACTCTGTTCTACTGGTTTTGGGCATTTTATTGATGATGTGCTAGATGTGTTTTTCTTCAGATTTCTTATATTTGGGTTTCATTAGACTTCTTGAACTTAGTAAAAACTTGAATATTTTTGCTAATTATTTCTTCAAATATTTATTCTGCCCACCTCTGTCTCTTCTACATCGTCATTTCTACTTGCATGTCTTAGATCACTTGGTTTGGCATGCATTTCACTGATGCTTTTTCCATTTATAGAAAAATATTTTTTCCTCCTCTCTGGTTATTTCATTTTAAATAGTTTCATTTATTTATTTATTTTTACAAGCAGAGTGGACAGTGAGACAGAGAGACAGAGAGAAAGGTCTTCCTTTTCCGTTGGTTCACCCTCCAGTGGCAGCCATGGCTGGCACGTTGTGGCCAGTGCACTGCGCAGATCCGAAGGCAAGAGCTAGGTGCTTCTCCTGGTCTCCCTTGGGGTGCAGGGCCCAAGCACATGGGCCATCCTCCACTGCACTCCTGGGCCACAGCAGAGAACTGGGCTGGAAGAGGGGCAACCGGGACAGAATCCGGCACCCCGACTGGTACTAGAACCCGGTGTGCTGGCACCTCAGGCAGAGGATTAGCCTAGTGAGCCGTGGCACCGGCCTTAAATAGTTTCTAAGACTTTGTCTTTAAATTTACTAACCTTTTCTTCTGATGCCATCCAGTTTATTTCACTTTGAAGAATTGCGTTTTTTGTCTCAGGAAATTCAAGTCTTTCATTATGTCTTCCAATCCTCTGGTTAACTTTTGAACATATGAATGCAATTATAATAATTATTGTAACTGTTTTAATGTTCTGTCTCCTAATTCTAATATGCATACAAAGTTTGAGTTGGTTTAGATTGATTGATTTTTGGTGTCATTTTTCTTCTTTCTGTGGCTGGTATTCTTTGACTGTGTGCCAAATATTGTCAATTTTACCTTGGTGAATGGTAATTTTGTATTCCTGTGAAGAGTCTTGAGGCTTGTTCTGGGATTTATTAAGTTATTTTGGAAATATGTTAATCCTTTTGGGTCTTGCTTTTGTGATTCATTAGGCTGTCTGGAGCAATATTTAGTCTAGGGTTAATTATTTTGCATTAGTGAAGCAAGACTTTCCTGAGAATTCTATCCAGTGTCATGTGAATTATGAGTTTTTTGTGTTTGGCTAATGAGAATAGGCATTATTTCTGGTTTTGTATAAATGTTAGACATTTTTTTCTAATCCTTTGGATACTGGCCTCATGTAATTTTTTTTTGTATACAGGCATTGACCTCTACTGGATTGAGTAATTAAGGGTCCCCTGTGCAAGTCTCCAGTGTTCTTACTTGTTTGGTTCTCTTCTCTCCACTCTTTCGATTTAACTCTTGAACCCTCACTTCCTTATCCTCTGATGGTGGAGGCAATGGGGCTCATCCTGGGTTCCTCCTTTCTACACTATATCCTCAAAACTCTATGAAGGCAATAAACTAAGGTATTTGTTGGAGTCACCTCATTTGTTTCCTGTCTATCAGAGATAATTGTCCATCCTTGCCTGATGTCATAAAAACATTTCTCGGCCAGCGCCATGGCTCAATAGGCTAATCCTCCGCCTGTGGCGCTGGCAGACAGGGTAGTCCCGGTCGGGGCGTCGGATCCTGTCCCGGTTGCTCCTCTTCCTGTCCAGCTCTCTGCTGTGGCCTGGGAGTGCAGTGGAGGATGGCCCAAGTGCTTGGGCCCTGCACCCCAGGGGAGACCAGGAGAAGCACCTGGCTCCTGTCTTCAGATCAGCGCGGTGCGCCAGCCACAGTGCGCTGGCGTGGCGGCCATTGGGGGTGAACCAACGGAAAAGGAAGACTTTCTCTCTGTCTCTCTCTCTCACTGTCCACTCTGCCTGTCAAAACAGAAAACATTTCTCATATCATGTTTCAGCTGTTATTATTATTTTTTTTAGGGATCTGGGGAAGGCAGTGTTGTTGCATCAGTTAGAAGGGTATATGTAGGATCTGTTATTCCATCTTGGTTGGAAGTGGAAGGTTTTCTGGAGTCCATGTTCTTAATACATCTTGCAGTGATGTTTGAAAAAATCTAGAGTACTATTGAGCTAGAATTTGTAACTAATAGATTCATTGGCTAAAATGACTATTTTGGATATGAATTGTGTATATTATTGTCTTTTATCCCAAAATGTTGATGTATTTCTTGACTCTGACATAAAGAGACCACTCCTTAGAATAAAATCTACCCTCACATCATAGATTGATAATTTGACTGATAATTAGTAATAAGCATGATTTTTAGCTACACTTCAAGGAAGCAAATGTGAAATTCACAAACTTCTGTTATTTTAGCCATTTGCTCTGCTCTTTAAGTTCTTGTACCCAACCTCTCCCTTCCTTCCCATTTATTTCTTCCTTCTTTTGAAGAGAGGAAGACAGAGGACAGGTGACTAGTCAGCACATTTGGTCATTAGTTGTTTGGTCCTAGTTCATATTTGTCTAGAAAACAATAGCAATGATAGTAATAGCTAATATTTATTGAATGTTTATATTGAGCTAGGAACTCTTCTAAATGTCTTACTCTTCCTTACTCATTTAATGATCAAAACGTTCATATTATAATATTGCTATAGTCAGTATTTCCATTTTATACATGGGGAAGCTTAGGAGCTTAAGATTTTTAATATTGTCCAAGGTTATATATCTTGTTAAACAGACAAAGTCTAGAATTCCAATCAGAAAATTTTGCTGAGAAGCCAAATCTCTTACCCACTTTACTATGGTAACTTTGTTCCACCCACTCTCTCTCAACTTTGAATTTACATCTTCCCTGAATTCTGTTTTATCCATGAATTTTTGACCTACTTTACTCTGACCTTTAACTTGTATAACACAGGGATTCCTAACCTGGTTACCACCATATCACTTAGAATGAACTTTCCTGGGTAATTTCTTGGCTTTCTTGGTCCCACCTCCAGTCTTCTCATATTTCTTTCTAACCACTGTCCTTGCCCCTTTCTCTCCTACTTTCTGTGATCACAGCTCTATTCATTCCAAACTGTCTGAGTGATATCTCTTTTTACATGATCGTGGCTCATTTGTTCATTGGCTTAGTGGCAGAATCTCCTATAGGATAACAGTGAAACAGGAGGAACAAGGAGACACAACCCTACCAAGGGGCACTGAAGTGCCTTGAGCCTGATACATATGTCTCTGACTCCTCATGCTTCCTTCTAAAGGGACTATTCGGCCTTCTTATCACATATGTTTCTCCCAGTTGAGGACATATTTGTCCTTAGAACGAAGTGGTTAAATGTTGTTTATTTATTTGAAAGGCAGTGACAGAAAGAGAGGGAGAAAGAAAAGTCTTCTATCTGCTGGTTCACCACCCCACCAAATATCCTCAAAAGTCAGAATTGGGCAAGGCTGAAATCAGGAACCAGGAACTCCATCTATGTCTCCCACATGGGTATCAGGAACCCAAGTACTTAGGCCATGATCAACCATCTCATAGGCGTTTTCAGCAGTAAGCTAGATAAAAAGCAATGGTAGGACTGAATCCAAGGCACTCTAATATGGGATGCAGACACCCCAACCTACTGTGCCACAGTGCCTTCTCCAAGGTGATAAACACTACTTGGAGGAAGGTTTGTGGGGCACTGAAGGACAGCACTGAGAGTCAGGGAATGATTCTAAGGTGACACATTGAATGTCCCAGAAGCCATCATCATGCAGCTGCAATGTGGTGGCTGGGAAGAAAGGAGCATCCCCATAACCCTAGCTGGAACCTCCTACCACCACCATACTTCCAAGTCCAGGAATCCTACTTACTGGCTCCAGAGAAAGAAGAAAGATTTCTCCTCTCCTTCCAAAGCCTGTCATGATACCTGCCTCAAGATGACTTTCAGGGAACATTCCAGACTTCCTGACCTACATGAAACAACAGTGTAGGTTATGCAATGTCTTTGTGCAAAAGAACATTTTTTCACATCTGTCTCATCCTTCATCACATCTCTTTAAGGCATCACAGTCCACTGCAGCCTGTGTGCACTAAGCTTAAACTGGTTCCTTTTTGCACTCTTTTTCCTGGAGTATAAGAGATCAGACTCCTTGCTGCTCCTTGTGTCATATGTAATGTCCTGTGAGCAAGTGCTTGGACCAAAACATGCATATGTCTCCCGAGGGCAAGTGAGCATTTCAGGCTTTGGGTAGCATCATAAACTGGGATTTCCTGAGGCATCTCAGAGACTTGGCATCTGCCAAGGAAGCACCAAATTTATGTCACTAATCCAGAAGGCAAGTTGAAGCATCTGCATTTGGGTGATTCCACAGGATCAGAGCATTCCCAAGAAGAGTAATTAGGTATTTGCGTTATATTGCATGAGTGAAAACCTCACCAAAGTGTGATTTCCAACACTATTATTAGAGGTAGCCACACAGATACAATATATTGCTGATGTTTCTAGCAAAACTCCCAAGTGATGGTTTTGCAGCTTTGATTAATATTGAAATACATTCTTTTCCAAGTATTCAGATTTAATATAAGTTCTTTTGTTAAAAAAAGCAATTAAAAGTGGAATTATTTACAATGCTTATAAAGTGTAAACTGAAGTTCAGAGAAAGTAAGCACCATGCCTACAGTGGAAAAACTTCTTCAGTGGTGAGCGATAAACTGATGCTTCCCCAGGTGAAATAATGACAGGTTTCCAGGAGGTCCCAAGTCCGCAGCAGAGGCATGCCTCCTCCTAGCTCCCAAACAGTGCCTGTGACTCTGAAGAATGCTTATGATGAGTTGCAAAGCAGAGGGCATGGCCAGCAAAGAAGATACATCCAGAGACATAACCAGGTGACTGTTTTAAGGCAGAGAGCCCTTCCTAAACAACTGATCAGAATGCAAAAATTGGGGTCACAACTCCAAATCAAATCATCAACAAATGCAGAAGCCAGGATTGATGCACATTGATCCTGGTTCAAAGCACAGATGCAAATCTGGAATACAAAGGGCAGGAGAACAGTCTTGGAAGTAAGAGTCACAGCCACAGAGGTGGGGAATAAGGTTAAACCTGATTCATCAATGCAGAGGAGCAGAGCTAAGTGCTGCACCAATGTCAGGACCAGAAGAATGTCTGGGAAGAGGAAGAGCTCAAGGGACAAGTTCACAGGTCAGGACAGACTCAGGACCGAGAGGCTGGTCTGGCCCAGCTGAGCATGTCTTGCCAGCATAATATAGCTACAGCTACCCACAGAAGCACCTGTTCCTCCTGGCTCTGTATGACAGGGTGTGGGGCCAGCCTGCCTGCTTCCCGTCAGGGTCCTGACACCAATCAATGGTGACCACACTTCCCATCCCACACATCAAACAGAGGGCACTCTGTCAAGCAGATTCACTGTCAGTCTCATATCTTATTCTTTGTCATAAAGCTCTTGTGTTTACCAGTGCATTAAATATAACCCTGCAATAGAAAATCCTCATTTTCATGCTTGAAATACATTATCTAACAGAATATCTATTTGACTTTTACTACATGCCTTTCATTCCTCTAAGTGAGGTAATTGACCTTTACTTTGCTACTCTGTGGATTCAAAGGCTGCACCGCACTCTGCATGTGATATTTCTAGTCCTGCAGGAGAGGCGATTTCCATTTGCTTTTGTGGTAGGGTTGCTCTTTGGGCGGGCCCTCAAATGAGGGGAAACCTCAAGGCCAGGGACTGCATTGAGGCAGTTATTGTCACCATCAGATGGTTTTTATTAGAAAGAGTACAAGTCACTCCATCTCTGTGGCCACCTCTATGGAAACCTAAAGACCCTGAGTCTGTTAGGCTTCCAGCATCTTCCTTCTTAGTTTCAGATGATATATCCTCCATTCCCTGAAGATCAGGGGTCAACAGCATTCTTCTGATTTGGCACAAGTTCCTGAAAGTTTAAAATCATAACCAAACTACACAATCTGTAAGGGAAGAGAATATGGCTGTTACTGGTAACACCCAAAGCTTTGTGTCAGCCAGATGTGCCTGGAAACCTTACCTAGGATCTTTCAGCACGGGCATTACGTGGACATCTGCAAGTCAGAAACGTGGAAGCCTTTGCTCCTTCTAGTGCCCCCCCCCCCTTATTTTTTCATTCCTGCAGCCAAAATGACAGAATAATGAAGCCCAGGATGATGAAGAAGAAAATGTTGGCAATGTTAGCAAATACTATGTGCATTTTTAAATGCTTCAAAGATATTCTGTTGTTCTGTGTCACAACTTTAGGACATGGGTACCACTATTATCCAGTGGATATCCAAGAAAACTAAAGAGCATCTGAGTCAAAGCTAGCTTATCTATCCAAAGTCACCCTGCAAGCAAAGGTAGAGCCAGAATTCAAGTTGACAAATTTTGGACTTAGGAGATAGGAGACTTGGATGTACGTTTGATCCTAGTATATTTGGACAAATTATATATATATGATATATATTCTATACACATACACACACACACACACACACACACACACATATATATATATATATATATATAGAGAGAGAGAGAGAGAGAGAGAGAGAGAGAGAGAGAGAGAGGGCGATTCATTATCTATCAGTTACCTTCTGGAAGTCCAGTGTTCCTTTCCCAACACCCCGGGAGGAATTCAGACAATCCTGGGAGAAGCAGCCAGCAGGAAAGCCCCATTACATAACGAACTCCCTCCCACAGGCCCAGTAAGAGGCCAGCAAGCATGAATGATGGGCTTGAAAGCATCTTGCCCCTGGGGAGGCCAGCAGTTGATCACCGATGCCTTTGACTTAGCATCTACTGCACAGTTGACCAGGATCTCTTGGCTGGACTCTTCCCTTCTATACTCCTACCTCTGAGGCCTCCTGAGACAAGGATTTGGGTACGAATACTATATATGGGAATAAGCCCAGAAAGCACTCCACAGTGATACAATATGGGGAGTAACTGTAGCGGGAAGAAAAGTCAGTGATACTGCTGTTCTACAGAGCTGTCACCCTGAGGGGCAAGGAGGTTGGGATGTTGTCTTCTAACATGCACCCCTTATCATTTAGGGGGGCTCTGTCTGACACTATCTCACCCGTGGCTTGTTCAACTTGCTGCTCCAGCACTGAGCATGCTGAGGCAAGAGGTGAGAGATCAGGAACTGAATGGGAGGACTGTCTCCAGTGACCTTCATGGGAGACAACAGCAGAATTTGAGAGAGGCTATCCATTTTTTTGCGCAAAACCTCCTTTTCCTTTCCCTTCCATCACACGACTTTGATACCCCATGGAAGTTAGAACAGAAATGTTTGGCAACTAAAATACAAGGCCAAAAGGCTACAATTTTTAAACCTGTGAAGATACAAAAGTTGTCTGAGTTTGTGTAAAGTATTGCTAGTGAGAGGATGTGTTGTCAAACAGCCATCCATGCTAATGATATTTGAGGAGAGGGGATACGAAGGTGTGTGGAGAACACCTGTGTGAGTCATTGTTTATGGATTAAAACAAGAAAAATTTTATGCCTTACATGTACCCTCTCTAGGGCTGGATTTTCTTTGTATTTAAAATGGAGATAGTGATACCCTCCTGCCTGTCTCTCACAAAGTTGCTGTATAGATGAACCAAAACGCCACTAGGAATGTGTACTCTTAGGAGTATGCATTTAAACTCAGACTAAGCTCAGTAATACCAGCTAATTTATATTGTTATGCTCACTGTTGCTGATCCTGTATTTCTGCAATTCCACAGTGATGGGTTGGTATTAGATAACCCTTCTATCAAACATTAATTAAAAGCCTGCTGCATGACAGGCACTATGAAAGGACCTGCTCAGAGAGATTTAGCCTGCCCCTCCCCCTGCCCCTGTGAAATTCACAATTCCTGTGAACCTTGTTTAATTAAAGAGTTTGTTTACTTGTTTGTTTTGTTTTGCTTGTTTATTAATGAACCAATGGTCAGATATAGGAAAATATTAACCAGAGGGGTTTTATATACAGTGACTATTTAGCAAATTTTTATAATGATGGATGATGAAATCATGTGAGAATTTAAGCTAACCAAGAACCAACATAGGAGCAGTTCATGGCATGCTATCTCGTTCAAAAGTCACAGTAAACAGTAAAGTGAATAGTTTCTTGTTATCTCCATTTTATAAGTGAAGAACTAGTCTTAAAGAAGCAAAGTCACAGACGGTTAAAGGGTGATCAAGAGTGGGTTTGAGTCAGATTTGTCTAACTCCAAAATACAGTGCTTTTTACCATAACTAAAAATGTCAGTTCATTTTATAAAGAAAAATTACAAGCAAAAGTTTAGAAATTCAATAGGCTTTGAAATTAGCTATTATGATGACCCCTCCTAGGGGAAAATGCTTCTCTATTTTATAGTGCTAAATCCTTGGCAGAAAAATCTGGTTGGTCTAGCTCATTTTTGCAAGTCCAGATGATAACTTTCAGTTTGCTGTCCAATTCATAAAATAACTGCTTCGGGGGCGTGCATCCAGTCTAGCTCAGTCAGCTTCAGGAGGTGGGGGAGTCATGGAGAAGGAACATGGTATAATCTGTGCTGTCATTTGGCATGTGTCAGAATCGTTTGGTTGCAAGGAAACCACTTCAAACTAGTTTAAACAAAGTAGAGACAACTCTGACTCAGATAACTAAGAATCCAGGTCACAGCTAGATTTGAGCACCTAGATCGTGGTCTCCACAAAGTCTTTAAGTCACTGTCCCTGTCTCTTGGTTTGGCTCTCTTGTCTTGGCTTTGTTTATATTCCCCATGCTATGGCAACCATGGCCAAGAGCAGTTTCAGATTTACTTCCTAGCAGTTTAGCAATATTATCAGAGAAGCACTTACCGTTCCCAGAATTTCTGCAAAGGCCTTCACATAGAAGGCCTCATGTTGCTATCCTTGAACCAAGCATTGTTCCCAAGAAGATAAAATTGGTTGGGTTGATTGACCAACCCTGGCTTTCCTGCTCACTCATGGATCTTGACTTCAGACTCCCCTACCTGAATCACTGGGCTTGAGAATAAGAAGGGTTGATCACAAAGGGTTGTAACTAAAGAAGGAAAAAGGGATCTAGGGAAGGCAAAAGCTACAGCATACATAGTAATTATAATTTACATATTACCAGAAGGTGGGGCCTGTCAAGCAGCCAATATGGGACATTTTTTCAAACAAGAACTAAACCTTTTAGCCTCAGGAAACCAGCCTAGCCCAAGAAAGTGAATAAGTTAGTGACTGAACTCAGATTTCTTGGTCCTATATTACTTGACTCTAAATTATAACATTGATGCATGTTAAATTATTTTTAATTTCTAGGGATGGCATTGTTGTACAATGAGCCAATTTGCTGCCTGCAGTGCTGCCCTCCCATATCAGATCACCAGTTCAAGTCCCAGCCGCTATGTCCCCTGTCCAGCTCCCTGCTAGTGCCCCTGGGAAGGTAGTAGAAGATGGCCCAGTACTTGGGTTCCTGACATGCATTTGGGAGACCCAGAAAGGAGCTCAGGGGTCTTAGCTTCAACCTGGATCAACCCCTGGCCATTGTGGCCATATGGAGAATGAACCAGCAGATGAAAGCTCTCTCTGTCTCTATCAGACCCTCTCTCTATCACCCTGCCTTCCAAATAAATAAATAAATCTTTAAAACTATTTTATTTTCACTTTTTATTAAACATTCTGCTGTAATATTGTGGCACATCCCTCACCTCTGAATAGCTAACCATACAAGATAGAAAGACTGCATCATTGACTATGCTTAAGATAGTGTCAATAAATCCCATAGCCACTATCTAGTTATTTTTTCTTGCTCATGTCCTATCTTGTGGATTATTTCAGAACTCGTTGCTGTTCTTCATTTCTATTTTCAGGGTCCTTTGTTTCTTTGCTTTAGAGTCTTCATTTCTAATCTTAAGTGGCACAGTTTGGGTCATTGGTCATGACAAGAAAGATCAAGCTCTTTTGGTGGCTATGGGTTTTTTTTCATCTCTGTCCCCTTCTTTTTGTGGTTTTTTGTTTTGTTTTGTTTTGGCCTTTACACTTCAGCTTTTCCAAGGTCTGTTTAACAAAAGTAGGACACCAAATAAGAGCAAAGAAGAAAACAAAGGCTTTGCTAGGCACACTCTTCTCTATTGGATATTATTTTATTTCTCAGAATAGGGAGAATTAGAAGAAAGCTATTTCCCCCAATTTTCCATACCACCTGTGGGAATCTAATTCAATTTCCTCTGAAATTTTGTAGTGAAAACTAAAAGTGTAGAATAAGGTTGTTGTAGTAGAATAGTTTTCTTTGACAGAGGTTTGACTTTTAAAAAATTCCTACTCATGGAACTATTTAATCAGTCTGATCCATTTTTAATCAGATTCTAATAGAACCATTTGAAGAAATAAGACCATTTTTAAGTGGACAAGTATACATACTTAAGAGATATCAGAATTTACCTGATAATCTAACCTGATAAAGGAATGCCACAGCAATGGTTCGCAGCCCTCTAGCCAGAAACAGACTGAACTCTGGTTTTTTAAAACCAGGAAGAAAGTAAGGTTTATTCTTTCTCTATTTTTATCACATAATTCCTTCAAGAGAAAGGAAAATTATATTGTTTAATCCAAGGAAGTATATAAGAAATTATCATGGTATGGTTCACATCAAACTGGAAATAAAAACCTAGGTTAAAAAAAATTTCACCTCTATGGTTCTATAAAAAGGAAAAAGAAAAGAAAGCTAATGTAGCTGTTGGTTACCCTACCACACAATGGGCGTGATATGTGTGAAAAGCACTTGAAGACATTAAGTTGATACTGCTAGGTTACTTCATTTAATCTTCATAGAAATCCTATATTACAAATATGAATAGTAGCCCAGGTTACAGGTGAGGAAACTCAGACTCAGATTAGGCGAACGCAGCAAGTTCCTGGTGGAGCTAGGACTTGAACTCAGACTCTGTGTCTAGAGTCCAAGCTTTTAACACAAAGCTACCCCATCTCTTTTATGAAGCCTGGTGACCTGAACTCTGTTCATTTTTATTTCTGGAACTGAAGACCTTTGAATTTTCTATTTTCTCAAAAAGGTTATAAAAATTTACCATACTTGGGTATATATTAAGCTTCTAAGGTCACTTATTAGACTTGGCTAAGCTTAGTTTTAGTTTAACAAGGTAGAATTCTGTATTACTGACATTATCCTATTGGATCTTTTACCCTTCAGTGACTGTTATCCAACCAGTTGCTTCATGAGTTTAGTAAACAGTTACAGAGTACCATCATGTCCCTGAGCCAACCTCACAAAGTTAGTGCATTTATCTCAGATTTATAGGATCCTATATTCATTTTACAGTCTTAGTACCCTAGTTTCCCTTGCAAGATTAGAAATAGAAAAAGGCCAATTTTAATATTATCTAAAAGAACAAACAGTTTAGTGAATCACGTGATCTGATATTTCACTATAGTCAAGTTAAGGGTCTCAACTAAGCTTTCAGTGGAACTTTTAGTGGAATTTTTTAATGATAGGAAAATTCATTTATTTCCTAAATATATAAGACTTTCTGATCTTTGTCCCATAAGACCCAGGGGCAATTAAACTGTTTTATATATTTGTTAAAAGACTCTAGGATCATGGTATCCTTTGAAGAACTGATCAAAATCTCTGTTTTTATTTTATACTCCTAGAGAAAACAATGTAGGAATATAGTTATCTGGGAGGAAAAGGCTATAATAAATCAGTTTTTTAAAATTATTCTCCCAAAAACAGAACCCACGCTAGGGTTTTAATGCATTTATGAAAGTAAAAGTTCAAAACCTTGATAAAAAATACCATCTAGATTTGCAGGACAGCTTCCTAGGGTCCTAGTGCATTTCTTGCCTGCATGTGTGTCAATCACACAATAAACCCAGTAGAGGCAAGATGTCCAGATTCTCTGTTGGTCCATTTATTAACGAAGGAAGAAGAGAATTCTGAAAGACTGGAATTTTCTTTCTCCTGGAGGGATCAGGATCAGGCCAGGCTAATTTTTTTTGATGATCTGGCCTTTTTTTGTAATGTTCAAATTACAGTATAAGAGATAATAATATCCTGTATCTATTATGTACTTACTGTAGACCAGGTCCTATATTCAGGTATAAATTGTATGTAAGACAAACTTAACAGATCCTTTTAAAAGTAGAAGTTTGGGCCGGCGCCGTGGCTCAACAGGCTAATCCTCCGCCTTGCAGCGCCGGCACACCGGGTTCTAGTCCCGGTCGGGGCGCCGGATTCTGTCCCGGTTGCCCCTCTTCCAGGCCAGCCCTCTGCTGTGGCCCGGGAGTACAGTGGAGGATGGCCCAGGTGCTTGGGCCCTGCACCCCATGGGAGACCAGGTAAAAGCACCTAGCACCTGGCTCCTGCCATCGGATGAGCGCGGTGCGCCGGCCGCAGCGCGCCGACTGTGGCAGCCATTGGAGGGTGAACCAACGGCAAAGGAAGACCTTTCTCTCTGTCTCTCTCTCTCTCACTGTCCACTCTGCCTGTCAAAAAAAAAAAAAAAAGTAGAAGTTTATTTCCTTCTCCAGCAGCAGGCACGTAGGTACTCCAAGGTAGTGGTGCTATCCTCTATTCCACACCCACTTTGATCCACTTTCGCCAAACTGCAGTAGATACAGTCCAAGAGCCTGGGTTCATTGTCCATGATCAGGTTTGTTCCTCAGTCCAGGTACAATATTGCTCTAATGTAACTCAATACTGTATTCATGTTCTAGAAATTAAATGTGAAATAGAGGAGAGTCTATGCCACCAGTTCTTCAGGGCACAACAGGAGTATCACAGACACCATTCCCACTACTATCATGTCGAAAGAAAAACTGAGGCCCATTAAATTTTAATGTGGTTTACTTGAGCAAGAGCAAAATTTCTGGAATCCGGCAGTGTTCCACACTGAGGATGGTTCAGAATACTCCACCCCACCACACACATAATCTGAAGATTTGAACAGGAATTAGCTCCACAAACGCATGCAGACATCTAAGCCCAAAAGCATTATACTGATTATTAATGGATTAATGTTAATGGTTGATGGATTAAGAGTGGAGACTTGATATGATTATGGCAAATGTGAGGTGAGCCTGGGAGAGTTCTTTAGGTCATTGTGGGCTTGCCCTCAGAAGGCAGTTCTCCCGAGAGGGCTCTCATGCACTCTCTACTTCTCTTCTCACTGTGTGATCCTTCCTCTTCGTGGACACTGCCGTCCACCATCCTCATCAAACCCCCAGGCTCATGCCACTGCTCATTCTTAGACCATGAACCTTGAAACTCTAAGCATTCCTTCCTAAGTAGCTTCTCTAAGTAGCCTTGAGGTTTCAGCATAGGTGTTGCTGGCAGCTGTCAGTTTTACAATGAGAATCAGGAGTAAGAACTATCAGAGCAGAAAGATTTGAAAAATTTACAGCCTGGCCAGAAAAAGGAGGAAGAAAAAGCTTGGTAGGAACGGGAAAGTGAGATGGAGCAACCACTTGCTAAAGAGACTGGCACATGTAGAAGGGAGCCATTTGCTAATGGATGAAGCAATGGGAGAAAGACCCTAAAGGCTTTTCAGAGTTCTTCAAGGCAGCCCCTCTTCTAACAGGCCACCAGGGTTTAGAAGTGAAATTGTAGCCTGAGGGTGTCCTGCTGGTCCAGGACAAGCTCTGGACTCTGGCTTGCTAACAAAGTGGTCTAAGACTCCTAAAGCCAGAGTTCACGTTGGCCCAGGTGAGATGTATGGTGACAGCAGATGTCAGTGTCATCTGTATGATGTTGGTTTTGCACATGTACAGAATGTCACAGTTAAGGAGTCATAGTGGCTTCTACTGAGATTTCAAAGAAGTGCATGGAAGGTCAGGCAGAGCTGTGCTGCAGGGCTGGAGATCCTGCATAGAGTGATGCCTCAGTGGAGCCGTGGGAGTGAAGCTGCATTGGAGAACCCAGAGGGGTAGAGATATCAGTAACATGAGACACCTGCTGGGAAAACTGCAAGCAGTGTGCCAGGCAAGCCTAGGAAAACCATACACATCAGCATGCAGCCTCAGAGAATACCCACACGAGCACAGGCCAACAGAGCATCAAGGCATGGAGGCCTCCACTTTTGAACAAACTAGCAGCTCAGAGATTGGTCACAGGGACACAGCCTCTGCAGAGCACCTCCAGTAGAGCAATGCCCAGCTGAAATGTGGGGTCAGAGCTGCTGCAGAGAGTCTCCAACAGTGGAGCTGCAGAGATGAGATTCCAACCAGTGAGAAATGATGCAGGGGCTATGACATGCAAAGCTAAAGTGTAGGGCTTCACTAGCCTTTGGGAGTCCACCCCCCATCACTGTGTGACCAGGATGCTGCACATGCAAGTTTAAGATTCAATGTTTTTCCTGCTGAGTTTTGGTCTTACTTTGACCTGATTAGTCATTTTTATTTCCCTGTTTCCATTTTTAGAATGAAATATCTACCCTATGGCTATCCCACTATTGCATCTTAGAAATGGGTACCTGCTCTTCAATTTCACAGGAATTCACAATTACCCAAATTTGCCTTGAGTCTCAGATAAGACTTTGGATTTTGAACAACATTAATGTTGGACTGAGTTAAGCCCTTGGGAATTTTGAATAATTGTTTATTTTATGTGAGAAGCATGTGAGCTTTGGGGAGCCAGGGTAGAAAGATTATGGTTTGAACAGGATTTTGCTCCCCAAACTCATGCAGACATTTAAACCCCAAAATATCACTTTAAGGTTAATGGAATAGTGTTACTGGTTGATGGATTGAGGATGGAGATTTGATCTAATGATGGCATCTGGGAGGTAGGTCTAGTGGGAGGTCTTTAGGTCTTTGGGAACTTGTCCTTTTTGGAAAGCAGTTCTCCTGAGATGGTTGGTTACATAAGGCAAGCATGCTTCCGGACCATCTCTGCTTCCTGGTTCTCCACGTGACGTTTCCTCTTCATGGGATCTGCCATTCACCATCTTCAGCAGATGTCAGACTAATGGGCCACCTGCTTTTGGGCTGTGAACCTTCAAGTTGTAAGCTTAAATAGACCTTCTTCCTTCCTTAGTAACCTCTCTCAGGTATTTTAAAGTAACAAAAAGCTAACATATACCAGTTATGTTCATAGCCAGAGTAAAAGAAGTGACATATAGAAACAACATGTGGGGCTGCAGTTGGCATTTGTCTTATACTGCTATTAACATGTTTTAGTAGTTTTCAGTCTAATTGGCTGGAAATTAAGCTGGTATGATTGATTGAGACTCAGTTGCTTGGTTACAAGGGTATACTCCTAGGCTAGGTTAAAATTTTCTTACACATAAAGCTAGGGGACTGGTCACTATGCAAAAGTTGCTTCTGATCAAACTTATTGAAAAACAAAGACTGGTTTATGCCAAAGATACTTTCATTCAACAATCCCATTGGCCAGAACATAGTCACATGGTCATATCTATCCAGAGTAGGTGCTAGGAAATGTAGTATTTATTCTGACTGAGCATACACCTAAAATTGTATTGATGTACCTAAAAAAAATGGAAGAATACATCAATTAGCAGATTCAGACTCATGGTGTCATGTATTCAATTCTCCCAACAACCTCTACAGTAGTTATTTTATTACCCAGGTTTTACAGTGAAAGTAAACAGAGCTTAAGGGGATTTCCTAAGTTTGCTGCTGAAGCAGGGCTATGTGACTCCAGAGCTCAAACTCTTTTCCACTGTTTTCTATTCTATTTTGGACAAATACCTTATTTTGTTTACATTTTCACCTTTCTAGACATATATTTAATAGTTCTTAGTATATTAAAAAAAAGTTGGGCAACAATCAGCAGTATCTAATTTTAGGACATTTTCATCACACTAAAAGACAGCCCTGAAAAGGGCATTGTGGCATAGCAGGTTAAGTTGCCACTTGGGACACTAGCATCCCTTAAGAGTGACAATTTGAGTCCCGGCTACCCTACTTCCAATCAAGCTTCATCATAACGTGCCTGATAAGGCAGCAGAGAAGATGGCCCAAGTACTTGGGTTCCTGCTACCTACATGGGAGACCAGAATGGAGTTCCAGGCTCCTGGCTTCGACCTAACCCTGACACGGCTGTCACAGGCATTTGGATAGTGAACCAGCAATGGAAAATATCAAATAGCTCTCTCTTTCTGCCCTTCAAATAAATCCCATTGTTTGACTTGAACTGTAATAATTATTTTATGTACATTATTTCACCTGACTCCCATTACCACTTTCACTAGGAATAATTATCTGTTTATTTAGGGTGTAGCAAGTATAGTCAAGTACTTTCTCAAAAACTACTGCTGGTAAGTGTTAGGTAAGAGTCAATTCTAAAGACTGGGCTCTTGCTAAGACATCCAAAGCCAGAAAAAGTGAACTGGTTCATTTGAGAATGACACTCATGTTTCTAGGATTGCTAGAACTCTTGCTACTCAAGTGTAGTCTATGGACAGGCAACTACAGTATCTCCTGAGAGCTTGTGAGAAATTTCAGGTCTCTCTCAGACTTATCGACTCAACAATCTGTATTTTAACCAGAACCCTAAATGACTTCTGTGCAGAAGGAGGTTCAAGTGTGTCAAATTCGGACAGACACAAAGCCTGAAATATGAGAGTGATTCTAATGCAAACCTCACTGCTACCAGTAATCCTGTTTGGAAATCTTTGGTCTAAACTGAACTAACCTGAAGGTTATATCTGAACTCACAAACTAGACTGACCACTTTGTTTGTAAATTCTGTTAGATCTACTGATTAGCATATTAAAAATGTCTGGTTTATATTTTTTGGTCAAAATGGTATTTACCTCTAGCATATATAAGAAAATCTAACAAATCAATAATAAAGTGGTAAGTAACCCAATTACAGAATGAGTAGAGCATATGAATAGCTGTTATTTTCAAGGAATAAAAATGAGGGTATATCAAAAAGTTTGTGGAAAAATAGATTTAATAGATACGTTTACATTTGGTTAAAAAGATGAAATCAACACAAATTTTTCTCATAATATACATTTCCATGGACTTTTGAAGATCCCTATATATAAATAGCCAAAGGACACATGAATAAAAGTTCACCATCATTAGTCATTAGAGAAAAAGAAATCAAAATCACTTTGAACTTTGTTTCAGATACAGTCCTAAGGGATTTTTTTTTTTTGCCTAATCTTAAAAATTATTTTATATATATATATATATAAAGCTTTTATTTAAAGAATATAAATTTCCAAAGTACAGCTTATGGATTACAATGGCTCCCCCCCCATAACTTCCCTCCCACCCGCAACCCTCCCCTTTCCCGCTCCCTCTCCCCTTGCATTCGCATCAAGATTCATTTTCAACTCTCTTTATACACAGAAGATCAGTTTAGTACATATTACGTAAAGATTTTAACAGTTTGCCCTCACATAGAGACACAAAGTGAAAATACTGTTGGAGTACTAGTTATAGTATTAATTCACAATGTACAGCACATTAAGGACAGAGATCCTACATGATTTTTTTTAAAGAATTGATTAATTAGCTATGCAATTTCCAATTTAACACCACGATTTTTTTTAAAATTATTTTAAAACACATGCACTCATTGCCCCTGTTTTACAGAGGATGTAGCTGAGCTTAGCATACTTAGGAAGACATAATGCCCTTTGCAGTGGTGAGAGCAGAGGGCTGGACACAGGTTGCTTTCGATCTGAATTCTTGCTCCATCTTACACTAGCTGGGAGATGTGTTTTCTCAATCCCTTAATATTAAAATACATCAAATGTAATAATTAGTGCCAATCCCATGGAATTATTGTGAGGCTTGTGTGAAATAATGTGTGAAATATGCAAAGGGCACTTAGCACAACATCAGTAGGCAGTCAATGTTAGTTCTGTTTAATGGTTTATTAAATTACTCATCTGTGGCCTCACAGCAAATAAGTGGAAGAGGCAAGATTTGAATTCAGGCTGTCTGATTCCAGTGTCATAACTCATAATCTGTAAATTATATCACATCTCACATTTCAAGTAACACATTGAGGTGAGAGCCAGAAACTTATGTGATGATGCTGCTATTGATTGTATATTAGTTTGGGTATATTCCAAAGGCCCATGTGTTAAAGATTTGGTCCCTAGGTTGCTGCTCTTGGGAGGTGGTGGAAAATTTAAGGGCTGTGACCCAGTGGGAGGTCTTTTTGTCCTCCAGAGTAAATCCCAGGGAAGTAGCTCTTGTCAGAGGGTTGGTTATAAAGTCTGAGTTGGTCCCACTATCTCTCTCTCTTCTTCCTGACTCACTCTGTGATCCTTCATCCATCTGTGCTCCTTCATTCCCATTTCACTGCTGTAACCAGAAGTCAAATCAGTGGGGCTCCCACTTGAACTTGGGCCTCCAATACTGAGCTATCCCAGGTACCCATGTGGGAGTCCCAGATTGAGTCCCAGGGGCTCTTGGCTTCAGCTGGGCTCTGCTTTGGCTGCTGGGATATTTGGAGAATGAACCAGCAGATTGAAAATCTGTGTCTGTCTGTCTGTCTCTCTCTCTCTCACACTCTCTCTGCCTTCCAAATAAAATGAAAATACATAAATCAGTACTGTGAGCTAAATAAACTTTTCTCTTTTAAAAGTTAATTTCTTCAGGTATTTCATTGTAGTAACGAAAAGCTAAAACATATATGAAAGGTCTAGAGACTGCAGAGGCATAAAAATGTAGGCAAGAGACATTGGGTAATTTGTTATCTTTTCAAGAAGATATCTACAAAGCTCCTATATTTGTGACAACACATTTCCTAAAAGCATTTGTATAGCCAGTGCCACTACAGTGCAGAAGATAAAACAGAAACTGATCCAGGTTTGGTAGTGCCTAAAATTTACGCCCTTTGGTACCGGGGGCAGGGAGGTACTTATTAAGGGTGAAAATGTTTATTAATATAAGTACATAAATAGTATCTTATTTGTACAAAATATACAAAAGCATATTACTACAGGAATACATTGCTAGGGTTCTCTTCAGGGCCTTGGAATAGCCCTGTAGCTTAAATTTCATGTACTCTGTGTTGAATCCTCTCTTGGCACAAAAGTAGTCCAAACCCTGACCTACAAAGCAGCAAGCCTAACCTTTCTTCCTGTTTGGCTTTTCAAAGAGCAAGTTTCTAACTTTCCTGTCTCAGTACCACTATTTTAAACATTAGTAATAGACTGTAGGAATCTCTAACTTGCAGGAAATTCTGGCAGATAATATCCTTCCCAGAATAGATATATTAAGTTATAAAGAAAAATCAGACAGACTCTATGGGTTTTTCATACCTACTGGCAGGTGGCACAAAACTAAATGTTGCAGCCTTTTTATAAGCAAGATTAAATTGACTCATGACAGCTGGTCACTAAAATACAGGAAGTGCAGACCTGGATGAAAGGGAGAACACACCGGTGTTCATTAGTTTGCATCACAGAAGATAACTCATTTTTCTTCTAAATTTGTCTTAGTGACGCCCTTATTTAATGATGTCTCCTATTTGTCACTTGCGCACAAATGGATCTTCAAGGTTCATGCAGGTCCATTAGTTCTAGCAGCAATGTCTTAGCATGAATTCTCTGTGTGTGTAAGCAGAACCAGTGAATAGGCTGAACTTTACAGAACCTCACACATTTGCTTGCTAGTGAAGCCTTTTAGGTCTCCACTTGCACAGTTTCTCCCCCTCCCAATGTGACAATAAAAGTGGGCGCTGGATGGCCATGGAAATGGATAATCAATCTGTCAGAGACAAGTAAGATGTCACAGAAATCTGCCCTCCACCCATCACAGGGCCAGAGGTTGCAACACCAGGAATTGAGAGCAATCTCTCAATATTGTGAAATCCATTTTTTTTCCTGTTAGAAGAACAGCTACTCTGGCAAAGACTCTAAATAAAGGATTTTAGTGTCTGATTGGAATGAGAGTGATGAGAATAAACTGAGCTATGGAAAATGAAAGGGAACCACTTCAAAATACAATGCTGTGGTACCTCAGAGTCCACTTTCAATGCTTTGTTCCAACACAAAATTGTCACAATTACTCAAGAAAGACAGCTCCAATGCTGAGATAAGTCATCAGATTTACTGCTGGGGAAGTCATGATTTTAGCCAGTGTCCAAGCAATGCTCCTGCAAAGTTCAAATGAAAAGCATGGTCAACCTTACGTGAGGAGTTGACACTAACAGGTGCATCCCTCAGAGTAATCATGTTACATGTTACACAAATGCATTGCTGCTCCTCTCCCCCTGTGCTGTGTTCTTTTCCTTAGGTTTCTAGGCATTGTTTTAAGATAGTTCTTATGTAAGGTTTCAATCTTCTGGTAAATTCTCTGGAGCTTAAATTAAATAGAGTTTGCAAGGTTTCATCAATTTTATTATAGAGATCCTTTTGTCCAATATAAGGTTAATTATGAAAACAATGATAAGGGTATGTGGCAATTTTCAGCACACACCATAGTGTCATAGTGTTTGATTTCATAAGAACATGCACATGAAGTTCCTGCTTTCAGGAAGCTTATTTGTTTACTGTTCACTTGTTTAGTCATCAAATGTCTTTGGAGCACCTATTATATTCCAAGCACTTTGACACATGTTGGCGATAAGAAAGGCAGACATAATTGCTGATTCCCCAAAACTTATGCTCTAGTAACAGTAGAATAGAATGCAGCTTATGTGTATAGCAGAGATAGTGGACATAATGTGCAACATGCCAGGCTAGATGTGTGGAAACAGCATCATTGTGAGCCAGAGGAACATTCAGAAAATTGATTAGGTTTTTTGAATGACAAGCAGGAACCAGGATCTAGCTAGGACCTAGAAGGGAAGACTTATCCAGATAAGAGAAATAGGGATAAGAAAGTTGAATGTTGAAGGCTTGAGAAAAAGATTTATAATATTACATGGAGGCAAAATTCAAAGCTTTAAGTGTGTAATTAGAAGGGGTACAGATGAAGCTGGAGAAGGGATATGAGGCAAACTGCAAACTCACTTGCAAGCCATGTTACAGAATTGAACTGTATCCTGAGAATACTGGGAAATACAACAATGGTTCTAAGCCAGGAGTAGCCCAAGTATATTTGTGTAGAAGATTGTTTTGACTATTGTGCTGAGATTGGACTAGAAAGAAACATAATTTGAGCACTCAGTTCTAAGTAGAACTTTCTGTAATGAATCAGATCAAAGATGATGATGATCTCAACTAAGGAAGTGATCATTGTATAAATTTCAGATACAGTCAAGCAAGAGGAATGTTAGGATTTGGTGAAAGACTGAGTAATGACAGATTAGATGTGTTAGGAAAGGAAGTTATAGGAGCCACTCTTGGCTAATGAGATAGAAGATAACACAGTTTACTAAAACGGAAAACACAGAAAGAACAGGTGGGACAAGGTATCCAAAGAATTCAGTTTGGAACATGTTGTGTTTGATGCATTTAGAAGTCATTTGGAAATGCAAGAGAGAGATCTGTGATAGTGATACAGACACAAAGACTTACCAACACTTTGGCCAGATATGCCTTACGTGGAGTAATAGAGGGATGGAGGTACTATGGACCACTGTAGGTAACAAAGAATCTCCACATCTCACAAAAATGGTTTCAAGTTTTTGAGCTTATTTTATATGTGTATTCTTAGACATGGAGGACAGATCATTCAAATTTACTTTGAAAAATGTGAAATTCAGAAGATGGACCACAGAAGGAAATTGATGAGACAATCTAGATAAGAATGCCCAGAGAGAGGAGTGTGCCAATCGTGCTGGGGCAGAACCCAAAGCACAACACATAGAGAAAGTAAGCAGAAGAGAGCCTTGAAAATGACCTTGAGCATCCAATGGGGAGATTGTCAGGGCAAAGGGAGTGGTCTTCAGAGTCAATGCCCCAAGGGTTCAAATAAAGAAAGGAAAAGTATCCACTGGATTTTCAACAAGGATATCATGGGTGATCCTGGCAAGAGAGGTTATGATCGAGGGGTGGTCATTTGATGCACTGATTAAGCCTCCATTTGGGACACTGCATTCTATATCAGAGTATCTGAGATTCTCAGCCCTGTTTCCAGTTCCAGCTTCCTGCTCATGTGTGCCCTGGGAGGCAGCAGGTGACGGATCAAGTACTTGATCTCTATCACCTATGGCGGGGACACAGTATGATTTCCAGGTTCCCAACTTTGGTCTGACCCAGCTTCAACTGTTGTAGGTATTTGGGGAGTGAGCCATCAGATGAAAGATCTCTATCTCTATCTCACTCTGTGTTTCTCTCTCTCTCTGTTCCCCACCTTTCAAATAAAAATACATACATAAATAATTTTTCTTTAAAAAAAAAAGAAGCTGTGATGGGGCTTGTGCTGTGGTGTAGTGGGTAAAGTTGCCACCTTTGATATTGGCATCCTATATGGTCTCTGGTTTGAGTCCTGTCTGCTCCACTTCCAATCCAGGTCTCTGCTGATGTGCCTGGAAGGACAATGGAGGATAGCCTGAGTGCTTGGACCCCTGTGCCCACATGGGAGACCAGGAGGAATCTCCTGGCTCCTGGCTCCTCGCTCCTGGATTTTGCCTGGGTCAGCCCCTGCTGTTGCAGCCATTTGGGGAGTGAACTGGTGGATAGGGTCTCTCTCTCTCCCTCCCTCCCTCTCTCCTTCTCTTCCTCTCTCCCTCTCTCCCTCTCTCCCTCTGTGTAATTTTGATCTTTAAGTAGATCAATAAATCTTTTAAAATTATATAAAAAATTAAAAAGAAGTTGTGGTCAATTGGAAAGAGTGAGTGGGAGATGAGCAAATGAAGATGGCGAGTATAGCAAACTCAAGAAGGAAAAGGAGAAAGTTAGGAAATAGCTAGAGTAAAAGACAAGGTACAGGTAGATATTTTCCCCCTTGAGATGTCAGAGAATTATTCAATGAGTAAAGAATTTTAACAGAACAGAGCCTACATAGCAACGAGCCAAACCAAACACACAGAATCACTGAGGAAATCAGAATAATAGAGCTCAGAGTATCTATAGGGGACAGGACAGATCGAATTGAGTTGAGACTTCAGTGATTAATAAGCTTTTGGACAAGTGAGAATGAGCCATTGATTGGAAGAAATCTGAGAAAAATAAAACTAAAGAATCATCCATTCTCCTTTCACCTCCTTTTGTTATTCAAAATGAAACTGTTTTCCCAGCTAACATAATGTCTTTCGAATAGAAATTGCCTGCAACTCAGAGAATGACTACAAATATGAAGGTAATAAGAGTTATAAGATATTCAATCCAATTTACAGTTACTACCTGCCTTCTTAGTCTTCACACATGCATCTAGCATATTCTTTGAGGTCACATTGTTCACTTCCTCATTTAGAATTTTAACACCAGATAGGGTGTTAAATCAGTATAAGCTGGTGCTTCTATCACTTAGGTTTCAAACATCCTCCTTTTGTATAAACACACCCATAAATAAAGGTGCTAATATGCAAGGAGAAAGTTCCATTAATAAGCAGCCCAGCACAAATAGCTGCCTACATAGAGGAGGTGGTTATAGGACATAGCTCATAATTAAGCAGAATTTAACTAAATTATTTTTTCTCTTGCCTTTTTCCTTACGATTTATTTATTTGTTTGAAAGTCAGAATTACAGAGAGAGGAGAGACAGAGAAAGGGATCTTCCATCCACTAGTTCACACCCCAAATGGCCTGACCAAGCCAAAACCAGGAGCTTCATGCAGGTCTCCTACGTGAGTGCAGGGGCTCTAGGACCTGGAGCATCTTCTGCTGCTCTCCCAGACACTTTAGAAGGGAGCTGGATGGGAAATGAAGCAGCTGGGACTCTAACCAGCACTGCAGGTGGCAGCTTAAAACACTGAACCACAGCAGGAACCCCTCTCTTACCTTTTTAAAAGACTATACAAATGGTAATTTTCAAAGCTGATATTTGCATGTCTAAGTTAAATAGATATTGTTTAAATAGTAGCCTTTCAGTTTATTATGGTTCCTAGGTACACAGAGGGCAGAGTGTAGCTTAAAGCCTTAACAGATTATAGTAGATCCCTAAGGAGGCTGATGTTTAGTGGTTCCAGAGAGGTTTGAATGGGTGGCCACTACATTAGGAACTACACTGTTTAGTTACAAAGGAGGCTGGCAGCTTTCAGCACTACTATTTGCTAAGCCTTTATCATGAGATCCAAACAGACTGTTGCACAAAAGAGAAACTTTGCCATTGCTATACAGCCATTGTAGAAATCAACATCATTTCAAAAAATCTCATGCTCCTTTCTAAGAGAGAATATTCTCTGTTTTTCTCAGTTCATGACATCTACTCACAGTATTTTTGTTTGTTTTAAGAAACTTGAATCTCCATTTGTGTGTATATGTGTCCAGGCTTATTTTCACACACACATGCACACCCACACTTAATGTTTCCAGGTTCAGATGAATCGGTACTTTATCCTCTGGCCTGAGTGCCCAGGGCTTCCCTTTTGCATAGACCCTTTCTTCCCACACACATTATCCTGATTTCTGGTCATGGTCATTCTACAACTTAGATTTTACCTTTCCTGGGTTCTGTGGCCCAGTCTCAGTGTGGTGCAATGTATAACCTGCTTCCTCAACAAACACCAAGCTGGCCTCTGCAGTGTTGTAGTCAGAAATTTCAGATACAGAAATGGATTTGTGTGGAAATCGCATATTCCAGTGTTGCCACTCATATATCACAGCTTTATTCACAGGTAACAAATGCTGGGTCCTTTGCTAATGGCTTCAAGCCTCTACCACACATAGTCTTCATATTTTCTAGAAGTCTAAGTATCCTTTATCAGAGTCATTTGTCCTGTTTCCAAGAGACCTCTGTGATTGCCATATTTTCTATAAAGGGGAAGTCTTTTCTTACCCTGGGGGGAGGGCTGGCTGGGGAAATTCTTCCCCTTTAAGAGAATGTCATTTAGATCCCAGAAAGAGAGCACCTGAGGATAGATAGCCTCTTAGGTCTACAAGCCTGAGCAGCAGATTGTTTTAATGGTCATCTCCATTCTTCAATGAGTAAGAATTGTCTTAATGATGTAAAGCCAAAAAGGAAGGAAACACTGTTCTTCAAACCCAGATAAACGCTCTTAGGTTTGATAAGATCACAGGAAAACCACTCCTAGTGGCAATATTTTGGATACCTGTTGGGAAACCCTTAGTTTGAGGGCACAGTTGTCCAGGAGAGCAATCAGGCCTCTGCTGGTACTGGGCTTCCTTAAAATGCAGAGTGAGGACACACAAGTTGCCCAGTGAGAGCTCCCACCCCCTGGCACTCAATATAAAGATTCCCAAGGCCTGCAAATCTGCATTTTAATGGATGCCTGCCTCTGAGTAGGAATGAGGCACTGAACAATTGACTTTGAGAGCCATAACCCCAGGAGGTAGACTAGTAAAGCCGCAGTGGTCATTAAGACCAACATGACTGACAATGACCTCTTTGTCTCTCCTCTGCCTAGGTGCAAGTGTAATCTCCATGCCACAGTGTGTGTGTATGACAACAGCAAACTGACATGTGAATGTGAGCACAACACTACAGGCCCAGACTGTGGGAAATGCAAGAAGAATTATCAGGGCCGACCTTGGAGTCCAGGCTCGTATCTCCCCATCCCCAAAGGCACTGCAAATACCTGTGAGTAACTTTGTTTGGTAACGCCATCTTCTGTGCACCATGAGCTGATAGTTCCTCTCAATTTCATTGCCATTTGTGACTCGACTCCTCTTACAAATTATCTGATTGCTCTTCAAAGTGCAGCTAAAGTTGTAGTCCCTTATTTGCCCACCTGTCAGCATGTCATCATCTTAAATTCACTCTTCCAACATCCACGTTAAATGAGTTGAGAAATTATTCTTGAGATCACAGAAGCCACTTTTTCTAAATGGGTGGAGCAGGTGGGTGATCTAATTTCTTCCCCAATTTAATTTCTTATTAACATACCCAGGGCCTTGAAAACTCTCAACCCTAACTTGCTTTTATCCATAAACAATTTTCAGGAATTCTTTGAATATTTACAATCCCATTTTCCAATGCTGAGGAACACAAGAAATATCTAGTCCAAAAGGTATTTCCCTCTCCACGTTGACCAAGGTCTTCCCTTTTCCTAGTGAAATGAATGGATTTTTCCAAACTCCAGCCATTCCGGCAAGCCTGCCATGGATTCCGGGAGTAAGGCTATCTGCAGTCAAACAGAATGATTGTGGCTGATGGACACTAGATCAAGAAAAAGAGATTTTGTGTCTATGTGAAAGACTACAGGCATTCTCTATGTTTAAAGGAGCCATATGATGTGCCCCACTGAAATTCCTGAGGAATATAGGAAAAGAAGCTCTGATATAATCAAGAAGTGATTATTTCCAGGATAAATTGTCCAATTTCATAGATGGATCAACTAGCCACCTACAGAAGCCCAACATTAGCCCTCTCTAAAGAGTGGAGAGATGGTTGGTCTAGAATAGACCTATTCACAGAGGAGGAACAGAAGCAGCACAATAGTTAGCACAGGAAAGTGAGAACTTGAAAAGCCAGTGGCTCTTTGCAAGGCTAAGAATGTTATCAGGCCTTTCAAAGCAGCAGCTGTGAGAAACTAAACTTAAAACTAATATTACAGGAACCAGGACCTTATCAAGTTAAAATGTAAGAGTAATGGACCAAGTAACAAGCCGTGAAGTGTGGGGGCATGAAATTATGATAAAATTTCTATGAAGCAGAAAAAATCCTACCAATGGTTTTTTTTTTTTAAATCTCTTTGTAAGGCCATTCAGCTCTGTGTTACAGAAAAAAAAAAAAAAAGACTTCTCTTTCCTAAAATTAATACCTTAAAGCTCTGTTGAGTAGATACTTGGATTTTTCGGGGTGATTTTATTAATGGAGACTTTCTCAGGCCTTCCTCAATTGTTGAGAGTCACAGACTCATGAATTCAGAAGGCATCTTGCAAGGTTATTTGTTGCAATACCCTGTGGCTGGCTAGCTAATTACCCCATCACCACAGTTGTCAAATTTAGTTTAAAGCTTTCCCACAATGAAATGGTTCAGATTTTATTTTCAGGGCCTGTTGCCACTTTAGTGGGACAGCATGGAAGAGAAGGCAGTTCACAAACACCTGCTGTCACCCTGGTTCATCCCTGAGGTAGGCCAACTTCAAGGCCTCCAAAGAGGCAGCCATGGTAGACCCAAGTTGAAGGCATTAGCTTCTGTTTTAATAGGACCTGGTTCTTCTACCCACTGGTGTGCTTCAAAATCTTTGCTTATTTCAGTGTGCTTTCGTTGAGAAGACCTTGTTTCAACCAAGCTTTCTTTCTGAAATTGATCTCTTGTTATATTCTCCATGGAAGTGACTATACTCCTAGCCCTTTGCACATAGAAGATCACCAAGTTATTACGTGAGCAAAGGAATGCAATATCTTTTGGGTTTCTTTGTGGGCATGATTGTCTACTTGTGCCTTAGACTTTACTTACACTTTACTAACATTTTTCTAGATTTTTGGACTTTTCCATGTTCTGCTAAAATAGGAACACAATGGACCCAATGGCCAGAAGGGTTCAATTCAGTAATTCAAACCTCAATATGGCATAAAGTTGATGAAATATTGTAGAAATTGTCTTCTATGATCCAGTCTTTGCAATAGGAAAAAACTCATTTAACTAAATCTCTGACACATGGAACTATGCTTTAAAACATCCAACAGTTGAAGTCAATAACTTAGTAGTTTGGTGCACAGGTTCCAGAATCAAATCCTGGTTCCTCCGTGCTCTAGCAGAGTGACTTTGATAAAGTAAGCTAAATTCTCCAACACAGTTTCCCATCTGTAATGTGCAGATAATAATAGCTCTTAACTCATAGGCATTTTGAGAGGATTGAATAAGCTAATGCATGTAATATGTTTATTTAGCATAACACCTGTCACAAAATAAGTGTTCAAAAATAATTTATTTTTAGGATTTTTTCATAAGGCAGCTTGTCCATTGTTGGACAGTTTTGTTATAAAAGTGATGTCTTAAGATTAATGTTGAGTGCTTCCTAGTTTCTATTTTTCCTTTTTATGTAATAAAAGAACTGAAATGACCCTGTTTTCATTTATTCTCCAGTTTAATTATCATCAATTCCATTTTTCATGTGTTATTTTCATGTCTTTTATCTGGTTTGCCTGCCCTGGAAGTCCTCTAATTCATTAGTGGACTTCTAATATCATTATAATTCTCAGTTCATATTCTCTTTCTCTATCTCTCTCTCACACACACACACACACACACATACACACACACACACACACATTCAGATGACTCTCCCTAGTGTATGTGAATCAGTTATGTAAGAAGGACATTTAGGATATGTCATACCCTAATACAAAAATACAAACCTAAGAAGTAAAATAGGAGGCACTATAATTTCAGAGCCTTCAAAATCAACCACTCAGTGGCCTCAAAATGTGACTCATACAGGACAACCTCTGGATTTAGCAGAATTCCAGCCAGGATTATCTTTGAATAGAGAGAGCAGTTTCTGTTCACCCCTCCCCAACCCTAAACCCCAAAGGTGGAAAGAGAACGAGGTGGACTTCATCCATTAAAGTAGGCAAAAAAGTTTCCCATCTAAAGCCACTCAGCACACTCCTCAGAGAAGGCCCATCTGCTAAGACTTTTGGGGAGTCATTGGACTTGAGAGGTCCTGTATTCTAGAGCAATTCAGACCAACTTTTGTGTGGAGTATGTACAGCCAAGAGAGAAGACTGTTGAACACCAGCACTCAGAAGTACAGCCACCCAAGTCTGCAAGACACACCAAATTCTCTATCATTTTCTCTGTAATAAGCTTGGGAAAGGTAGAGTATTAACTTTTGTAATATTTCGACCCATCATGCTTTTAATCAAGACCAAGTTTCCTTGAACTCTGAAGACATATACTTGTGAAAATCTTTTTCTTATTTTTCTGCAAAGCTTATGTTTTGTAGAAAAGACATCTTTTCTCTCCCTGTTGATCTTCATTCTATTTTTGATAGAATTCTACTTTGAATGCCCTTTTAATTTTGTTTCTGCCTCAAAGTCATATCAGATCTGTCAAACATCCTCAGAATCATGATCCTCTTGATTTCCATTGTCCAGCTCATGAATAAAAATATTAGATAACATCCTTTAAACTCATATGGATACAGATGTTAAAACTTAATAATCACTGTTTAGGAACCATAACTCCAACAAAGCTAATATAATATCTACACATCGACTTTTTAATCTGGATTCCTTGACCCTTAAAATAATTTCATGGCCAAACCATTTAGGAAAATGCTGTATACTGTACTGACTCTTAGATACTCACAATACCTTTTTAAAAACACTTGAGAAGCCTTACTGTAAAATAACATATTTTACCCAATGTTTCCCAAACTCATTTGTTTCTTGGAACACTTAATATCTTTCTATAAAACACTCTTCTGAGGATAAGCTGGTCTAAATAATTTCTTGCAGGCTTGTTATAGAAATGTCATAGAGATAGACAGAAAGCCCAGCTAGTATGTCTGTGTTCAATCTTTTACTTTTCTCTTACCTACAGAGCCTAATATTCTTCAAAGAAAGAAAATTAAATTGGACTGACATTGACATTATTTGTTCAGAAATCCAACTTGAATTGTTACACAATATCTAGAGCTCCTTTGAGTGATGGAAAGTAATTTGATGCTTGTTCTATTATTTTCTCTGATATTAAATTTGCATTGACCAACTTATGTTTTCCCAGGTGTATACATGTGTGTGCCATTATTCAGACAATTTCCTAAGTGCTTTATATCCATTAGTCTGTTCTAAACTCACAACAGTCTTAGAAGGTAAATACTACCATTTTTATTTTACATACACAGAATCGTATGATCATAGAGTAAACGTATCTTCAAGGTTTGCATTACTAGTAAGAGTGAGAGGAAGTACTGCACATTGCTCTATATTGCTTCTCGGGTTAAATTTGAGTGACTTTCTCTGTCTTCCATTGGGGTTTAGGGTCCATTTCAACACATGTTTGAACATGTCAGTCTTCTCTAACCTGCCTTTGCTCCTAGATCTCTGTTATTTCTCTGTCTTCAAAGACCCTCTTCTGTTCTTCCTTTAATTTGTCATGTTCCCTTACTTCGCCTATCCTCAACCTATGGATGTTTTTCCTTGGCATTCCTATTTAGTTCCATGATTTTAGCTCTTAGGATTATTGATTTAGTAGTAATCAACCAATTTTAGCTTTAATCTTTCTAATGAACCCCGATCATCTTTTCCCAGCTGTCTATAAAGATCTCAGAGTCATCTTGCTAGATACTAAATTCATCCTTTCCTCCTAAAGCACCATTCTATTTACTCTTTTTTGAAATTCTGCTCATTTTCATGAGTGCTCCGCAAAGCCAGCTCCTTAGAGAAGTTTGCCTGGACTCCCCCATGAAAAATAAATTACTTCTCTTTATATCTTCTTCTAAATTCTTGACCATGTATATAGAATTAAAAAAATGAGTGACTGTCTCCAACTAAAATTTTTATAATAATGATAGCTACTATTTATTAAGTTTCCCATAGCCTTTTATACCTCATTAAGTGCTTTCTGTGCTGTATCTCCTTAAAGCCTCACAATATCCCCATGGGATGAATACAACTATTAAACCTATTCTACAGATAAAGAAACAGACACACATAAGTGTCCCAAGGCCTCCCAGCTAATACATGAGAGAGCAACTCTCTCATGAACTCAGGTCTATATGACTACAGGAGCCAAAACATGAGCAATTTAAGAGAGGAAACATGTTTTGTTCTTGGTCTTTATAAATGTCTAGTAATTATTAACTGCTAGTTATAATTAGTTATTCTGGTGAGTGAGTACTTAAAACTAAATCCCTGTTATGTGCTTGTGGATATATTGGCCTCCTGTTGGTCTTGCCCTTCGAGGCTCAGCAGCTCTAACACAAGCACCTACAGGGAGAGACCACCTGAGATCTTAGAGGAAATCCAACAGGAAAAATACCCACTGGGGCTCATGGACCACTCAACCTCTTGATGTATCAGACTGGCTGGCTAGTTTTCACAGGCTTCGCTATGTGGCAGTCACTAGGTTGACTTGTTCATTATTGGGTTCTGACCAAGAGCCTTAAAGACTTAGAACCCTAAATCAGGCAAGAAGTTAGAAAAATTCTTTCTCATAGGAACTTGTGTGTGTGCTCCAAGTTGGTGCACTCAATATATAAAACCAAAATACCAAGCTATTCATGCACATGGAACCAGATCTCATTTGGAGTCATACATTTTAAGGATTTTAGAATGGCAATACAGGACATATAAAAAATTACAAAAAACTCACAGCAGAATATCAGCACCACTTAATCAAACATTTCTTATACTTCTGCAGCAAACTTATTATTCTCACAAAGAAGGATAAAGGCAGACTATAATTAATACCCTCATATAAATTCCAGTCCAGATTTGCTGCCAAATAAGCCCAGATCTTATTAGGTTGTGCTACAGGTATGCTTTAGGGGGAAAGAAAAGTTTTCTTTTATACAAAGTTTTTGTTCCTTTTTTGTTTTTAATTTGAGGACTGAAAATAAGAAATTGGGGCTTACAATAAATTGAGAGATAGCATAGATGATGGATATGGGCCCAAAGTCTGGAATATGGCTCCTAGGTTGCAGCTACAGTTTCCATGCTAAGTGATGTGATCTTGGGAAAATTACTTAACCTGTATGTATTTGAGTTTCCTCCATGTGTGAACTTAACCTGAGTATTGACTGCATCAAGTATTTATAAAAGTTAAGGCAACTAGAATGTGTACAGCATTGAGATAAGGCCTGACACATAGTGAGCTCACAATGAAGTTAGTTGGTAGCATCATTATATTTTCCCTGAGATCTAGCACATGATCAGCAAACTTTCCCCTTGAAATCAGCAGCTTTATAGGTAGGTAAATTATGGTCAAATGTCTTTTTATTCGTCTATAATATGAAATAACTATTACTGTGCTCAGAATATTCAAGTCCTTATGACCAGTGTATTCTCTTTCCTGTAATTAAGTCTATGTGCAGAGCCAGAAAATTATCAGCAAGTTGCTTGGTGTGCATGGGATCAGGAAATTTAAATGACTTGCATATTAATAACATCAAGCTGAAACATCCCAACATATCCATCCTCCCACAGGGTCAGCCTTCCTAAGGCCAACAGAATGCAGAAGGTCTGGAAGTTTACAGGTTATCAAGCATGCTCCCTGACACAATGCTAGGACAATACTTCCCCCAGATGTCTCAAGATGCTCCTTTTTCCAGGCTACCACCTTTTGATTAGCTTGTCCTTCTCTTCCTCAGATTTGTTAATAGGGTAAGCCAAGTTAATGCCACCTCCTCTACTCAGATTACTTATATGATTTCACAGCATACTTCTGTGAAGAGATTCTAATTTCCCTCACTTTCATGTTCTTGGGAGACAGCACCACATCTCCTACCAACTGCAGTTTGGACCAGTGACCGGGCCTGGAAGGACATTGGAAATAATTCCTTTGGAATACATATAAATCTGCTGTATGTTTTCTTACGGATCACCTCTCTCTTCTTCAACTGGCATTTTTTTGGAGTTTAGAGCTCCCAGTGGCTTCTGTCTAGCTGTAAGAAGATCCCATCACCTACTTGATGGGTTTTTTTTCAAACCATCAATCACAACAATGGTAATTTTACCTCTCAATTTGAAGCACACTGAATCCTTATCCCTTCTGCTTCCTTCTTGATGAAAAGCTGCTGAACTTTCCATTGATTCTCCAAAGGAGTTATGGCTTTCAGCACTGCATTAATCTGCTTCTGACGACCAGGGTATTTAGTTTTGAGATCTCCATCATGTTGACTTGCTTAACTATGTACCCTTTAGTGATTTACCTGGGCAAGGGGTGCAGTAAAAATGTAAAAAGTAGGAAATATCACATCATCTCATTACATAATTCTACCAGGTTCTCTTCCCCCTAATAACAACATAATTCCTTTAAAACAAACACTGAAATTAATGTGGCAATGGTAAGGGCTGCTACAGGAGGAACTAACTACAAAGACCTGTGCAGCAAGCATCTTATTCTTCAGGCACATAGTGGTGGCGTAATACCCTCCTTTGCTCCCTCAACCTGGTGTGTTTCTCAGGCCACCATGACACTCCTATTCTAGAAGAAGTATTAGCACTAAAATCATACTGTGCATCACAGAAACTCGTGGTAAACTCCCGCATACCTGTGCTTCATTTCCTCAGTGTGGGTTTAGCAAAGTCTCAGGGTAGAAACTCCATGCTCTGATGCTGAGTGTAAAAGGGTCAGCTTGGACAAGGCACTTGCATCTCTTTATGCCTCATCTGAGAAATCAAAGGGCAGAATAAGATGACTTTTAAAATCTCTTTCAGTACTCAATTTTACATCACTTTTGTGAATTAGCTTATCTAGTATCTTCCTTCATTTTCTGCCTTTTTATCTACCTTTTATCTATTTATCTTTCCCAAGCAATTTTGAGGTTGTTCCAGAGATAGACTGAACCAATGAAGCTTAAACTTCAGGATCCCTCATTGGAATCATTCTGAAAAAAAAAATCCAGTTTCATATCTTGTTTTATATTTTAACGTTCTTTTTCTTAAAAGGGGCTTTCAGATTTATACACATCTAAACCAAAAAAAATATTTACCTACTTCTGGGTGGCTTGGCAAAAAAGACAAATACAAATACAAGAATTAAATAGAAGTTGAAAAGGAAGACCAGTGGGAGCCAGCATTGCGGTGCAGCAGGTTAAGCCACCTCTCGTAATGCTGGCATCCTGACACTGGAGCACCAATTCAAATCCCAGCTGCTCAGCTTCTGATCTGACTCCCAGCTAGTGCACCTGGGAAGGCAACAGAAGATGGCCCAAGACATGGGTCCATGCCACCCGTGTGGAGGATCTGGTGGCAGCGGTGGCTGCTGCTTCTTCTCCCCCTTCTTTATGTCTTTCTCCTTCTCTCTCACTCTGCCTTTCAAGTAAATAAGAAAACAAGTAAATAAGTAAATAATACTTTTAAAAGAAAAGAAGGTATAAGAAAAAGGACACAAAGAAAATAGGCCAAACACTAAACACTATGCAGTTTCCCCAACAGAGCATCAAGTCGAGCCCTGAGCTATCAGTTGCATTGGAAGGTAAAGCAGTGAGGGAAATCTTTACAGTGGGTAAAACTCTTCCTCTCAGAATAGGGGAAGTATTCAAAGACAGCTAAAACATTCATTAATCCTGAACTCAGAAGCACTTCCGTGGAACATTTCATAAGCGGCAAAACCAAGCTATGCCCCAAAATGATATTCTTACCATAACACAAACCTTCATGGAAATAAGCAATAAATTTTTGCTCAAATGTATATTGAGCAAGTCTTATATGTCAAGCATTGTCCCAGGCAGATACAAGAGATACAAAAACTAAGACTTGGAGTTTATCCTTCAGAGCCCTCAGGCAAACACGCAAATAATCACAAAAAAACAAGTTGATAAACCCATCACAGAGGTCTGTGTCAAGCACTGTGGGGTCACAGAGGAGAGAGCAGTTAACATCAAGGATGCAGAGAAGGAAGGGAAGAAATAATATCTGAGCTCAGATTTCAAGGTAAAAAGAACACAGCAGTTGTCACTTCAAAGGGAATCTTAAGAAAAATCTACCAGCTTTTGCCTAGACAATCTCTTGGAGCACAATGTGACCCCAGTTCCTATGGCATATGGGCAGTCAGTGTTCTAAGACAGAATCTCATTCGCTGATTCATTCCTCAGGGACACCAAAGACACTCCGCCTTTCAGGAAACGAGCTGTTGGCATTCATTTCTAGACCTTCCTGTCTTACTTCCTTGAGGGTTTGAAGGATTTCTTATGTTTCCTTGTAGTGTTTTAATGATGTAATGGATCTACTAAATTCTTAAGTTGTCTGAAGAGAACCCACAGCAAGGTATTTGGTTATTAAAGTAAGAAGAATTAGAGAATAAACAACCTGTGAAAATATGTTAATGGACATCCCTTGTTGCTTAGAAATTTTCAGTTTCAAAAATCTTTACTTAAATGAGAAGCTTAAAAATCTTTGCTAAGCAATTCACATTTTACAACTGTTGAACAGAAAGTAATTCATCTGGCAGCTCCTCAAAAAACCATAAGCCACAAGATGAGGAAGAACCTGAATTTTAAGTATCCAGTGTTAGGTAATAACATCTTCATGAGGAAAATAGGATCTCATAATGGCCTAGTTTGGTGAGGTTTGTGTATTTGGAATGAACATTTCCCTCCTGCACTGGTATCCCCAAAGGAATAGAAATATTTCTGCATCTTTCTAAAGTATTCAACTGCAGCAAATACTGCATCAGTCTTGCTGGTTTGCTCTCCTTTGTGTCTGATCAAGCACCTTGCATTATGCATGGCCCTCTTATTCCAAATAAGTTTGAAAACACATGAAAAGTCTCTTCCTGCTGTCCTAACTTACATTCTCTTTGACGGATTACAACAGGCAAGCAGTTCCTTACAATGGAGCAGGATTTTCAATCATGGGGAAATTTGGAGCTCCTGCAATTGATACTAAAATTATGATGCTGCCATCGCACCTCACTCAACAGGGGATTTGCAAAGGGAGAAAAAAAGATTCAATACCAAATCTCTGCCTTGCTGCAGCTTAGATAGTCTTCTAAAATATCAGGTCAGGAATGTAGTAGTCCTTTGCAGAAATTACACTGAGCTTAAAGTTCAGTTCATGGAATAGAGTAAAAATAGGGGAATGACTTCCAGCTTTGGTTGATCCATGATCATAATTAAACTGAATCACTATAAACTCTGAATATTTAAGATATTTTTGTTATATCTAACAACTGAAATTCCTTCCAATATTTATAAAAATCATAGTAAGCCTTTATTCCTCATTCTCCTCTCCCCACTATTAAATAAGAAAATAATCCTTGATTTTAAAATTACAAAGTTAGAAATCTCTGAGCAAGTTACAGTGATTGGTTCATATAAGCAGAGGGCAGTTGTTCAAATATAAATATTAAAATAGAAGCTTAATGACTCTTATAGTTACCACCTGTTACTACACTCCAATGATGTAGAAAACAAGCCTGAACAACTCATTAACAGCTATCATTCATTGACTACCTACCATGTGTCAGACATTTTTATGGATTATCTCATTCAATCCTCACAGCAGCCCTATGCAGTAGATATTATTAGCCCATTTTTAAACAAGGAAACATGTTGGGAAGCTGGGGAACTTGCTAGCTTCAACACCCAACTGGTTAGTTGTGAAGCACAACTTTCACCATCGCATGTTCTCATATTGCTTCCTGAATTTAGTGGCAAGGCTACAAATCTTTGACCTTTAATTAGCAATGTCTCATGGCGATTCTTGATGAACCAGCTAAAACAATAATTGTAAAGATGGATATAGCGGCCGGCACCGCAGCTCAATAGGCTAATCCTCTGCCTTGCAGAGCCGGCACACCGGGTTCTAGTCCCAGTCAGGGCACTGGATTCTGTCCCGGTTGCCCCTCTTCCAGGCCAGCTCTCTGCTGTGGCCCGGGAGTGTAGTGGAGGATGGCCCAAGTGCTTGGGCCCTGCATCCCATGGGAGACCAGGAGAAGCACCTGGCTCCTGACTTTGGATCAGCGCGGTGCGCCGGCCACAGCGCGCCGGCTGTGGCAGCCATTGGAGGGTGAACCAATGACAAAGAAAGACCTTTCTCCCTGTCTCTCTCTCTCACTGTCCACTCTGCCTGTCAAAAAATTAAAAAAAAAAAAAAGATGGATATAGCACATAGTACCTGTCAAGCAATGGTCTGAGTGCTGTACATTTTTCAATTTATATCATCCTTTGCAACAACCCTAACAAGTAGAAAACTGAGCTCCTGTCACCAAGAGCATAAGCAGCATGTCCCAAGTTCACAGAGTCAGGAATAACTTAGGATTTGAAGACAAGTTTCAAACTCAGACAGCCAGGCCTCTGTGTCCCTGCTGTTGGCCACAGCACTATATTGCTTGGCTCAGAGTCTTAGTCTGGATACCCAACTACAATATCGTTTTACCAAGTCCAGCCACACTCTGAAATGGCTCCACTACTTTTGTACAACTCATGAATTAAAATGAAAGCTGAAAAATCAATGAAGTCCATGATCAATATGAACAACCTAATGTATTCCTGAATTATTCTGCTCAATTAAGTTTCTATTACAGAGTTTAATCCACATATTTGACAAGTAAAAGAGGAATAAAAATGATGGTTATGTGAAATTAATCAAATAAAGTGCCAAATGATTTTCAGCAGCTAGCACAAGCATCTCATAGCACACTTTCAAAGATCTATTGCAGAGGTGGATATCTCTGTATAGGTCCATACAGTATGTGTTTGGTGCTATGCCCACAACATAAACTTAGCTGAGTATATGTTTTGAACCACATACAAATGTCCATTAACCTTATAGGTAGCCACAAAATGTGTGAACCTGTCACAAGACTCCCTTACACCAGCTATTGAAGTTGAGCATAATTTCCCAACTCTAAGAACCTCAGAGGTCTAGAATAAAACCAAAATGATTTCAATGCCTAGATATTTGTATATAATTTTTCAGTGTGCTAATTTCCTAGTGACCTGAATGTTTTTAAATATGCAATTTCTAAAAGTTTTATACTAATTTAAAGATGTTATGTCTAATTATTTTTCTTTATTGTTCTCTTTCTCTCCAGGTATCCCCAGTATTTCCAGTATCGGTAGTAAGTAACAAATCACCAAACCAAGTCTAGGCTAGCTTTGCTTTGTTGTTCAGCTCCTCAGATCTATTTTCCCAGAGTCCATTTCTGATGTAATAGAGTATTTTCTTTGTGAATTGTATTTGTATGTTGGTTTTCTGCACAGAAATGGCGAGTTCATAGATAAACTAGTTATTTCTGTGTAACTCTTCTGTGGACATGGTGCCACAGCTTTCCTTATTATTGTCGGTCAATAAAGGCCAGAGGTGCAGTTACTTAGGTGAGCACATCTCATTTACCAAAATATGAATAATCCTATTACCCAAACTTAGTAAGAAACAAAGAATTTGAACTCTCTAGGACTAGATGTGCATTTCTAATACAATCTGGAAAAGCAGAAAATGAATACCAATGAGTGCCTTGTGCATAATTATTAGGACCCAAGGAAAAAGCCATGAAACCAGTGGGAGGGAGAAGTTTTGCTAATGCGTTCAACTGTTGGTTTCGTGAAGGCCTGAAACAAGCACATTGTGATCATCAGCCTTTCTGGAAGAATAAAGGAAAAAGATCATCAGAATGTTCCTTTCTCTCTTAAACTACAGTGATCCATATCTTCTTGACCACTTAGGTTTAAGTGTGTCAGAGAAGATATATATATATATATATATATATATATATATATATATATATATATGAAGATGCAGAATTTAAGAGTTAGAGTACTAGAAATTCCTACAAGAAATATTTTTAGTAGAAATTCAAGTCATTAAAGAGAAACCCCTGTTACTCCCTCTGTCAACTATTTGTCCAGTATCATTTCAGAGAACATTCTCCCATCTATCATGAAGTAAACTACAGCTCTTTCTCCAGGTGTGACAAACTGGCACTCTGACATCAGCCCTGATGTGCCCATTAGGGAAATACCTAATCACTTTTCAGAGCAGAACTTTACATATTTTCATATATTGCACCATTTATGTGTGCAGTCTAAAATATTGCAATAACTTCTGGATAAACTGATCAGAAATAAAGTACTGCAGAAGTGCAGTTATGCACTGTAAGTCAAGAGAATTTTCACTGCAGTGCATCCTCTCACAGGCTAGCATCATAGGTGCTATGCCAAGCTGGGTGATTGCAGTGTAAATAGCAACAGTTGGAGAATGGCAATACCAAACATCTTCCAATAAGCAACACTCTGATAATTTGGATGAAACAACATTTTGCTTCTTATAAATGCACAGTCAGGTCTTCCAAATTATAAATCAACCCAGCTTATTTAAGCTTGTGAATAGACCCGGGCACCAATTTGCTAAGAACTAGATGCGCTAAATGCCATGGAAATCATCTGCTTTGCAAATAGAAGTAGTTAGTGTTCATGTCCATTTAGATACTAACCTAATGGTACGGCGTTCTCTGTGATATTATTGGAAAGGCATCTGTTCTACAAACTTAAAAACACAAACCTTCAGTTCAGATAGTCTCGTTTTATTGCTTTAGTATCTACCTTGGCGTTTGCCTAACTGTATGAATACCCCACAATGTGCTCCTCTCAGGCCTTGACAATTGCATCTGCACATGTATCTTAGAGCCAAAAGGAACCAAAAGGAAGCAAGCTGAGACACATCATGGAGGCTGCCATGTGATCTGGCCGGTCAGCAGTTTCAGAAATGGATGGATGGAAAAGTAGTTCTTTGGCGCTGGGGTGTGTTTCTGTTCGGAGTGTCAGTTGTGTGTTGCATGGACCCTCTGACTGTACTGCTCACTCCACATCTCATTCGGCCGCCTCCACCACATCCGCCATATCTGAGCATCAGCAGATGTTGACCTTTTACACACTCAATCGGGAAATTCCACTTTGGTTTTGCTCTGTTTTATTTTGAATTCAGTGGTGACCTGAAAGGATGCTTTGTTGTGCCTTTGAAAAATGTGCTAACCATTAGTATCAGGAATTCAGGAAATTTAACTCTTAAAACCTGACAGAAGCCCTCTCACTAGAAGTGATAGTCTGTCCTCTGCTTCCACATGCCTCTGGCTGTTCTGCTTGGAGTGCGATTGGTGTTTTCTCAGATTTCCAGGAAACAGGATGTATGAGCTTCAAGGGGTCACCCACCATCACACATGACTAGCTTGCCTGTTGCTTGGCTTTTAAGGTAAAGAGATTTACAAAGAAACCATCAAACATGACTGTATCTTCTGGGCTGCTTTAATGGCATTCACAAGTTCCTTCTTTGTGGGATTATGAGACACTTGTTGAGTGTACTGGTGGATTCCTTTCCTCTCCAAAGGGCAAGAATTCACACATAGTTGACTCACGACCTGTTCTACAGGACATGGGAAAGGGGATTTTCAAGGTGCAAACCAGAGAAGAGGGAATTGCTTGGATTTTTAACTAAGGTTGGTTGTTTGCCAGAGCTTTCCCTTTACCCCAAAGAAGGAATCAATGAATACAATTTCACCTGCTGTACAGGAAGCTACCATTATACAGAAATAACACTCATTAGATTCACTCTGATCATCAAAGCATTTCTCAAGGAAAATAAATGCTGTATATTACCGATGTAAATTATTGATGTATGTAACCATAAGTTTACATACATATGCAGTACACATAATGGCTAGAGGTTTTGAATATATATCTCAAAATATTAAGGTTCAAATGCATGGACAGAGTGGTCATCCTTTCCGTTCATCTGCTACAAATATTTTTGAAACAAAATTCCCATTAAGGTCATTTGTACCTGCTGTTGTCTATCTATTAGGAAATAGGTTTCCCAATCATCCCAAGGATACTTGATTTAAAACTTTGTCATTTTAATGTGATTTCAGCATGGCTGAAAAGAACTGGTGATATTGTCAGCAATTAATGAATCCCAGAATAGATCTATAGCCAGTTAAGCCTTTTGATCTATGTTTTTACTCTACCTGATGTGTAGTAATTCATTCAAGTTTCTTTTTTTTTAATAAAATGTATTATACACTTAAAAGTAAACATTCACAATTTTATCCAAGTGAACATTTGTTGAAGCTGATGATCCAAATTGATTGTTGGCTCGTTGTGGGTGTTTTTGTTAAAATGATAAACTAATCACTACCTCCTAACATATATCATCTTGTCCTTAGCCCTGAAGAGCAAATTATTGCACTAATTAGCTTAAACAATATATTAAAAAAGAGCAAGAATTGGCTGAATGGCAAATAGCTTTGAGTGGATGATTATCACTTTTTATAAAAGCAGGTCAAAGATGAGACAGCAGATAAAGGTAGACTATTCACAAAATGAAAGATCACATCAAGAAAGAACATTTTAAAAATACTGGAATTTTAAAGTAAATATAAATACTTTCTACCTCAAATATAAATATTGTGAACCTGATTGTGGGTTATTTCTTTAAATTACTTTCAAAAACTAAAAAAAATGACATAAAAAGCATAGAATACCAGTGAAGGTGTTGGCAGTCCACTCCCCACCCCAAATTAATAAGTTTGAAGTAAAAGTTCCCTTAAGGGAAACATTGTATTTTCTTGTTTACTCATATAATGCACGTTGGTTTCATCACAGACTTAAAAAATAGTTTCTAATTTTATTTAATTGGCAGGACAATTAAACAGGGAAGTACTACCTGCAGGGATCCATCAGCCTGTTGAGCAAGCCCAGAGATGTTTTCATACTTGAAAACATTTGATGCCAGTTGGAGACCTTGTACAACTTGTTTTCCATACAGCATCCAAATATTTTTTGTAGTACCAATTTATTGTAGAAAACTGGATTGTAAGGAAAATAACAAGGTTAATCATTTTCCCACCCAAGGGTTATTAGTAATCATGTTCATGCTATCTGGAGAGCTGTAATATATGTTTGTTTCTCTTTTTCCTTTGCTTTAATACTTCTAAATCCCCCAAATAAAAGTTTTATTTGAATTGCCCTTTAACTAATTAGGTTTTATATAACAAGGAAACAAATATCAGGCTAGTGTAGCAATATGGCAAATTGCATGGTGTGCTACATTAATTTTGAACTGTTTGCTGATGTTCTAGAAAAAAGCAAGCTAATGTCCCAGGTGAAGTGCTTTTGGGACTGTTTTATCACGTACCCAGTATCCTCATCACAAATTCATTTCATATTTGTGTAACTAGCATTTCACTTTCATGAAACACCTTTGTGGCTACCCTAAAATTGAATGAACATTAGGACATAGCTGCCTCTTTAATCCTCAAAGGCAAATCAAATATCCCAATGTACAAGTGGGAAAGACTTTCCTACTTAAAAAAAATCCAAGAGATTTACTAATCTTTCTTGACCACAGCAGCCCACCTTGAGAATATTGACTTCGTGTATTAACCTCTTCCCAGGTGAATGTCAAGCCACTTTTTTAAGTGTGAGCTGATATCTCTGCCTTTGCTAATTATTTCTGTGGGGTCATGAAGTACCTAGATGAACTGAAGATTTGTCAAGTTCTCCCAAAGGACCACCAATGAAATTTTGCATGTGTTATCTATGAATTCCCACACTATAGCAGTCGCTTCAAGGTATATCAGTTGAAGTCTTCTTGGACTATCAATGGAGGACAATCCAACTAACTACTCTACTTGCTGAGAAAAATTCAAGTTTTTTGCTTGGAATTGTAAGGAGATGGTTCCATGCAGCTCCTGCAATCCACTTTACAAACCCCAACTCTTAAGTCCCAGGGTGCCCAAGAAACATGCCCAATATAATACAGCCAGGAATGCCTATCCAACCCCAAAGGCTACACTCATAACATCTAACCAAGGAGAAGAGATTAGAAAAGAAAGATCCTAGATTTATTGACTGCTACCCCAGACTCTTTCCAATCCACTACACTGCAATTTAAAAGATCTATCCATATCCAAACTGACTTGTTTTTGTACAGTTAACTACAGAGTCCTGGAGAAAAATAGAAGCTCATTTTCCAGTACCTTGCTGTGTTGTCATCATCAGAACTTACAAGCATAGATTCTTGGAGGGTGGGGGATAGTGATTCTCCCTCTCCCATCAAAACGTGCCCTTCTACCAAACACCTTCAAACTACTGCGGAAGAGGAGAAGAGTTTAAATGTCAGACACACCATAAAACATGAAAAAGTCCCCAAAATTATCTATACAAGATGTGAAACATGCTTGTACATGTTCTGTGACAGTAAATCAAACTGTTTCCTTTATTGACATAGTTGTGTATAGCAAGTTAAACTCTATGTGCCATTTCAAAGAGAGACCTATCAGGATCACATTAAACTCTCTCTTTACCCCCAGATAAATGATGTGCTTCTGAGAGTAGGCAGCAAGCTGTGAAGATGGTAAAATTACCTCCAAGGCTCCAGAGTTTTCTCCTGGAGAGCTTTGGGTTTCTTATAGATTTCTTTCTAGGCAATAGTAATGCTATTTCCATATTCCTTGAGAAATCACAGCAATGGCTGTGATTTTTGTCTCCATCTGACACTCTCCTCCAATACCTGGAAGAAGGCAGAGTTTTAATGAAGACTCTCGCTTGCCTCCTTTCAGTGTTAACTTTTCATGTCATGATGGTGCCCTGTTTCTCACAAGACATTAGTGTTGTTAAGAAAGTTAAAGAGCGGCTCATCCAACTTCATCATTTGAGAAGGTGACAAAGACTTCCTTGGGTTGTAAAGCACCTGGACAGTAGCTGGAGCAGGAGTCTAGCTCAGTGTCCACTTTCCAAACCAGGATTCTTTACAATCTACCATGACATTAGAATTCACCCTCTCATTGCTTCTTGGCCTTTTGGCTAAGATCAAGTGTAGAATTCACCCTCTCATGTTTAAATGCCTAAAGCATGAGATAGTGGTAAACTAAAAACTATAAACTTTCCCTTTTGTAGGGAACCATGATCATATTTTATTCTATCCTTAGAGCTGCCCAGCATGCTTAGTGAATACTATGTGTGGTGGAAGACAACTTAATATTCTAAAGCAACCCTACCTCTGAAGCTTTCTTGATATAAATAAAATGGTTTCTGCTTTCTGCTTCAAGCTTGCTTTTCAGCTTGATTCACTATGGCGTGAGTACTAGCTGGCCGGGTTTAGCAATTCTAACATGGTTCCCTCCAATTTACAGTGTAGAGAGTTTTCCTTCGGGCTTAGAGGAGAAAAAAAAATATTTTTTTCTCCTAGGACTTCATTTTTATAACAGGGATCTCAGTTTTTCTGATTCATGAAAATGGATTTCAAGTATCTCCACTAAATTGCCATATAACAGTTTCCGAGGAGTTCTTAACAACAAGAACAAAATTTAAAGGAAATATGTAGCAGATTATTAGCCTACACTGATGTGCTTCTAAATCAAAACTCAGAAATTAACATTTTTGTATCTTTAAAGGTTAAAAATAAGATGTTTCCCACAGTATTTAAAATAATTTCTATTGTTTTCTAAGCAGTAAAATTAATTGATATCTCCCATAGAACTTGCTTATTCCCTAAAGTAAACCAGATCTTAAGTAAATGTTTTTGCATATCAAAATCACTTGCTTTGGGAACAATTAAGATTGCAAAGAAATAGAGGGAGCTCATTATTTTCCTTACTTCAAGTCAGTCAGAACTGTTTATACCACAGTAATATGATTTTTATTACGACCATAACCACAAATAGAGTAAGAGCTATCATTTATTGAATACTCACTACAAGGCCAAGCATTAATTCATTCACTCTTGACAACAACCAGAAGCAAGTCATTGTTATTACTTGCATTTTACACATGAGAAAATTATGTACAAAAAAGTTAAGGAACTTGTCCGAGTGCTGAGGTCTATTTACATGCACTATGTCTTAAATAAGTTTCTCTTAAGTAGGTACTTGGGTTTTCAAATTACATCTATGGATGTAACAACAGAATAACTGCATCTAATGGGTCTTTAAGATACTATGTTAATTTTTGAAGGGACAGTTGTAAGGTATGTCATTTTGATCTCCATACTCCATACATAGGCAGCTCAGTTAAGGAGATCAAGATAAATTTGGCTTATTTACCCAAATGAATGAGACCAGAATCTGTTTTCCATAAAACATTATCCCTGAATGGCTGGCCATGTACAAACATAATGCTGATCCCTTTCATCTCCTTGAGAATAATTCCTCAACTCCAGTTTGGATTTCACTGTGCCAGTTGAAAGGTCCACAGTAGAGGCATACGGCAGTAATTCACCCTGCACACAGGGAGCTCTCCAGAAGGCATATGCAGAAGTGGTTAAAGGCTAAAGCTTGCCTCCATGACTCTTTGCCTTGTAGCAAATTATCTTCACATTGGCCCAGAGACTTATCCTACTTTTGCAAACAGAAACGATACCTCAAAGAGGCAATACCAATACTTTTTTTCCTATTTACAATTTTATTCTTACTTAAAACAAGTAGCCTATTGGCTAGCTAGGAATTCTCATATTTTTCTGCAAAGACTCTCTTTGGTTAAGAATATGTTGAGACAGAATTTGTCTCAATTATGCTGTTAAGATAGGCTCCAATGTGCCTAATTTATTTTTGGGAATTCAACACTTGTTAGTAATATTTGTTGAATATTTCCTACATGCCAGTAATTACAAAAGTAAAATGAAAGTAATTGACAAATGTAAGTTAATTGCTTACTTGGCCTAGCAATTTTAAAACAAAATAAATGCTTTTTAAATGCACATGAAACAGTAAGTTTAAAAATCGTGTGATGATGTTCAAATGTGTATGGGCAGACAGTTTCACAATATAGGAGTTTAAGGGCCACATATTTCAATACTCAGTTTCTCAAGTCAATATTTTTCCTCTCAAGGAACATGTAGAACACACACAATTTTGTCCCATTAGAGAGATATAGATATAGATACAGAAATAGATATAAACATATGGATATAGATATATAAATACAGATACAGGTTACATCAGGATCTCCATATAACTGCCGGTAGTTCTCAGTTTAAATATTTCAGAAAGGTTAGGCATCCTACATAAAAAAAAAAATTGAAAATTATCTTCCCAAGCAAAAACAAGGGCTTCCCCAGCCCAAGAAAATATCTTATGTACAGAGGAATTTTCATTCTAGATAGGTAAAAGTTTGCAACTAAAGTGTCTATCTTGAAAATTCCATACAAGTCAACTGGTTTTAACAATTCAAAAGCAGAATGACTAACATTAATTTTTAAAATACATATGATTCTTAAAGTAGAATCTCAACATCCTCAGGAAAAAAACATAAAACACTAAGAAAACAGCTATATAAAATGTAGACATAAATAAATATTTAACAGAATATGGAACAATTAAATTTAATTTATGGTGTTAATTTTTTCTGAACTCATTTCTGTACTGATGTAATGTGAATTATTGTCTTAAGTTTCTTGGTGAAGCTTAGCAAAATAGCAAGTCATATGATTTCATTCATATCACAGAGACAAACACATCACTAAATAGTTGAACTTACAAACATGACCACCCCTTACAAGCTGTCTTTCCTCCACTACAGAAAAGGTGGAGGAAATTACTCCATTGAACTAAGATTGCATTAATTTGATGTTAGTAATACATAGGTAAATGTGTTTTATATAAAATCATACCAGTAATTTGAAATATCTTTAAATAAACAACTTCTAGGGATAATATTAATACCTTCAAAATGGAAATTTATATTTTTCCAAAGTTAATCATGAAAGATCAGGTCAGCTTGTTCTGTAACTCACTATCTACTGCTCATCAAAATGCTCAAGTGAAAAAGCAACATTCAGTCAATCATTTGCATGCTTTGTCAACATGTTACCAAATATATTTAGTGACACCTGAATGCACATATGGAAAACTGTTACATGTATATATTTTTTCTTCTGAAATTTTGATAGATTCGGTAACACTAATATTAAGATTTTCTTTACCTCTCTGTATGTATGCATAATAGCAGAACCAAGCAGAGCAACAGCTCTTGTAGAGCTGGAAGATCTAGTAGCTCTGTTAGATCAGCTTTTCTAACAAATATTGAACAGCCAAAGTTACACTGAAAATCTCATGTCTAGCAAGATTATTATTTGCTGCAATCTAATTATGGAGCAAATAATCTGATAACACCTATTTGTAGTAGCTCACCACTTGATACAAACTTCACAATTGCCAGATATTCACCGAAACCCCTTTATAAGGATTTCCTCATCTTCTAGGAGATCCTGTTTGATGAGGGAGACAAAAAAACAGATCTAGAAAATTTTAACTAGCAATATTACAACTTGTGTCCATCCACCTATCAGTGAGAAATCAGGAGCAGTGACAGGAACATGCTCCAGGAGTGGGAGTAAGAGCTGCCCTTGTGTTACTTATAGTCAGGTTTTCTTTTTTTACAATGGTGGATTCAAGAAAAAAATGCTATAAATTCTCACACTATGCTTTTAATTATTTCTTTATAGGAACCAATAACTAGGAACTTATTTTGAGGTTAAAGCATCATGAAAGCATACGTACCTATACATGCAAACCTTAGACATGAACTGGAATCACCTTGCATTATTCTCTATAAGTTGAACCACAAGTAATCTGTAATCCCTCTTTTCTGCTTCGAGAAATTGCCATGTAAAAATAGGAAATAGATTTACTTAGTTTTAGAGATAATGGCTCACACTTAAAACATGCCCCCAAAGAATCTCTCAAGAAAGACTAATGCAACCAGTTCATATCTGTAAATATAAACTGAAGAGAATGAAATCCTCAACTGAGAAATTATTTCTTCAGTGTTATCTTCTGGTTTCAGGCTCCAGCTTTACATAATGGTTTGGATTGCTGAAATCCCTATTTGGTTATTTGTGTAAAAACACTCTACCTTAATTTCAAAAGTAAATGCATAGCTTTGTTAGGGATGTGGCTATATATTTAATGTCCATTCAATGTTTTGGGACTCATCAATTGCTTGCTCTTGTTTAGTGTGGGAGTCATGTTTTGTTTAAGTGCATCACAGCCAAGATAAAGAGCAGATGTGTGGTTTGTGTCTTTGTCCATATAATTTTCTGTTTAACCCAAATGACATAGCTGAAAATAACATGCCCTGATTTTTCCTGATGCATGCAGCTCCTCCCAAGTTTAATAGGATATGGCCGAATATTTCTTCCCTTGAGGTTTCTAACCCAAAACAAGGTAGGAGCATGTGAAATTCCTACTGATAATAAACCTCCACATGTTTGAAAGAAAAGCCCATATACCACTTTTTGGCACTAAATAAGAACATTATCATGAATGCCATGTCTTTTAAAGAATCATAATTGGACTCCTTTTTTTCTAAGATGAAAAATGTCCCAGAGATATTGGGGTGAAACATGGAGAAATATTTTACTTGGTGTAAAAGTTATAACCCCTCTACCAAATTTACACTGCACATCAGTCAGTCCACAGAGAAGCTTAGAGTTCTACTTCCATTGCAGTGTGGAGTATAAATAAATTTTTAAAAGCTTGTGAGTGACATAGGTGTCCTTGCACTATCTTTCTGTTACTTTCTTAAATAAACCGACTGGTACTTCATTTGTTTGGAGGGTCTGGGAAAATACATAAAAGCAGTATTGTGATGTAGGTTTTCCTGTAACTCCATGCTGACTTGCAAAAATTCGGATTGCCACCACCCCACTCCAACTACAGCACAGCAAATTTTCTTTGTTGGAACTCTTCCCCTTTATCTATTCACATTCATGTCTACTGGCACTAACAACAATCCGTTTTCTGTCTGTCCTTAGAGCAGTTAAGTATTTTCTGATTTCTAATGTCACCAAAACAGAAAAGCAAAGGAAAGAGGAAACTTACTGAGAGTAGAAGAAACAGAGCTGTAAAAACTGGACAATAAACTTTATAAACTGCAGTGCAATGTTAATTCACATGAAGATCTAGACTAAATATGTACATACATATAGTCATGCATAAATAGGTGTTTTCATTTTAATATAGAGTTACGTCCTTCTGCCTTCCTTCTCCCCCCCCTCCAAAAAATAAAGAAGAAAGAAAAGGCACATCTTTGGCTTCCACCTTCCTTAGTTATATACAGGATGTTCCTTTTACACGTTAATGAATACAGATGGAGGAGGAAATGAGCAAAAGGAGGAACCAGGAAATAGCTGCTAAGCAAAACAAAATATATTAGCAATTTGTTGAGGAGTCAAATTGGAAGGGCTGCATTTTCAGTCCTTGATCAGAGTGATGAAATCGAGACTGTCCTAGATACATACATTACTAGCAAATAGAATTATCTTAATCATCTGCTCCAAATGAATTTTTTCAAGTTTCTGCATACATATATGGAAGAAGAAATACAGATCAAGCTCACCCCTATTAGTATAATTCTATAAGGATCCAGGGGAGGTTTAGTGGCTTTATTCTTTGGTAAATTCAATGAGAGCATCTTCAGTGAAATGTCGCTCAGTATTTCCCATTGAATCTCATAGCTCAACAAATTATACAAGATAGAATCTAAGACTGAACACTTCTCACAGTGAGTTTTGAGATGAACAAGATTATTCATTGTTCAATACCTGAAATAGATCCATTTAATTATTTTGCTGTGTTTTCTGGGGTGTCACAGGACAAAAAGCTTTCAGAAATATCCTTAGGTAATGTAAGTTGCACTCTTTTAGAATGTGGATAATGAGCTCACATGAATCTGTTTAAGAAACAGCACAGCTGAATAAAGTGTTTGAACTTGAAATTTTAGTAAAAGGTGCACTTTGTAGCAGAGGCCAGTTCTGTGTAGTCATAATTTATCCTGTCAACATCTGCAAAGAACATCAGGCTCTATTCTGGTATTGCTATTTTCACAGCAATAATTGTGAATAATTGGAAAAGAAATGGCAGGCACACTCAGGGAGAAAATCCCATCATTAAGAAACTGATATCTTCACAAAGTCAATAAATGCTGAGAAGACATCAATTCTTGAAGGTACATATGTTCAAGATGACTCTGAGGCCAAGACTCAATGCTGCTGAATGACCATTGTGACTAGGTTCACTGGTATCTCATCAGTTCAACAGAGATAATCTAGCTGGCTTATATAGAAACAGACTTGTGACACACAGTGCCATGGTGAATTGAGGCAATGATATTACTCATAGCTCAACAAGACAGCTACCAGTTTAAAAGAGGGACAGTGGAGATCTTCATATCCATATTGTTTTGAGAACAATTTTTGCTTAACTGCATTCTTAATTTAAGTGACAATTATCTTTGCCTCTGATATAAAAATTTTAAACTTTTTCACTGAAGATGTCGAACCATTTCTAGCCAAATATGAGCCTTTCTTTGCTTTGTAATTGAAACAAAGGCACATAAACAACACACACTAATCGTCTCCTCACTTAGGGCTACTTTTAAAGTTGGTTGTTGATGTTATTGCAGTTTGAACCTTTCGCTGTTGTTTCTAATTTGATGTTCATTCTCTTAAACCTATCCAGTTGCTCCCAAATTAGCTTTGTCAACAGTTTCTTCTGTTCAAGTTGCAAACCACAAGAGAGGTAGGAATTCTTGGATTCATACAGTGATTTCATGGTGTTATGTGTTGTGAAACATTGCACTGTATGAATCTGGAATATCTGTGAAGTGTACCCATCAGCCTATTGGTGAGGCATGTTGACTGATACCAATCAATGCATCAAATGGTACTGAGAATGTCATTTGTAAGAAAAAAAATGCTTCCCTCTGAAATATGACTGCAATTTTAAAACACTGCAATATTTGTTTTCTGAAAGATTAATGTGTGAATTAAAAGTGATAAGAATCTAGGTTCCTATTTAGACCATGAATGTCCGCACTAACATAGATATTTATTTGCTTTGAAGTAAAGAAACTCACCAAGAGTGAGTTTCAAGGATGCTTTTCATGAGGCCAGGAGGGCAGGGTCCATGTTCGGTGCCCCTTTCACTTTGTGACAAATGAAACACTTTGGAATTTTTGAGCCCAAACACCATTTTGAATGAATTTGAAAAATACCAGTGAAGATCTACACTGGGTTAATTTTTTATTATGATATGAAAATAATAATTACATCACTTTCTTTGAATGAAAGCAAGCAGTATCTCATCTGTGACTCCTGAATAGCCCATTCCAGCTAGCATCTGTCATTCACAGACCGAAGATTTTTCAGGAAGCATAAAGACTCCTGTTTTCATTTCATCATTTTCCTTTAAATGTCCTGTGTGACAGGTGTGTCTTGTTTTCCACCCTTGACTGTTGGGCATATGTTGTTCTCTTGGTTGGTTTTTCTCTTTCCCCATGAAACACCTCTTACAAAGAGATAGATTTATTAATGAAATCTGAACTTAGTTTGACCCTCTTGGATTAAAATGACTATAATAGCTTCCTTATTCCTTATTGAGTTTACTCAAGTCATTTCCCAGATTTTAATCAATGTTGTTGAATTTTTCCCTTTTTGGCATATAAAGAAGAGGGGAAAGACGAGGAAAAGGTCAGGACATGAGAAAGAGGAACCTACAGTGTTTTCCCCATATGTGAAACTTCTCACATGTACTTTTAACAAAGGAACATTGAAGGTGCCCTTTTGAAGGGAATCCAGATGGGTTTGAAATTTTGGTAAATACGTTTTTAGGAACTGAGGAGTTACAAGTTCAGAGTATAACAAGCAGATTTGGACATGTGATGTGTCATGGGGGCAAGTCTTAAAGCCACAATGGGGATGCCATTCCTCACTATGCTATGCAAATCTACAGAAAGAAACAAGAGGTGAAGAAGGCAGCAAGCAAAAGGGACTGTTACACAATCAGACTCTGTCATGTTGTGTGAAACATGCTGGATATACAAGAGGCCCCTTGACCTGGAATCTGACCCTGCATCAGAGAATCTCTGGTTTCTTGAGGACACTGCACTAATGAGGTCCAAACACATCCCTGGAGGCAGGAAGCAGCCACCTAATGAAGTAGACTTATCAGGAAAAAAAAAACACAGTGTCACTGAGCAGTACGTGTGGAAGAGCTTCATAGCTGTAGGAGGATGCAAGACAGGGAAATGACCTGGAGAGTGCCGGAGCTTTGTCCTTCCCATCTGTGCAGAGGAAGGCATCACACTGTTAATGCCCCAAAGGGAAATACTTCTTAGATGTTTAAGTTTTGTTTTTAGGTTTAGTTTGTTTGTTTACCTTATATCTAAAATCTCTTTCCCAAATCCTTTCTCTTTGAACAAATAAGATGCATTTTCTTTTTTTTTTTTTTTTAAGATTTATTTATTTGTCTCAAAGTCAGAGTTACACAGAGAGAGAGGCATAGAGAGAGAGAGAGAGGACTTCTATCTGCTGGTTTGTTCCCCAATTGACTTCAATAGCTGGAGCTGAGCCCATCCAAAGCCAGGAGCCAGGAGCTTCCTCCAGGTCTCCCACATGGGTGCAAAGGCTCAAGAACTTAGGCCACCTTCTACTGCTTTCCCAGGCCATAGCAGAGAGCTGGATCAGAAGTGGAGCAGCTGAGACTCAAACCGGTGCCCATATGGGATGCCGGCACGGCAGGCAGTGGCTTTACCTGCTATGCCACAGCGTCAGCCCCAGTAAGATGAATTTTCTTATTTTTTTAAAGATTTACTTATTTATTTGAAAGTCAGAGTCACACAGAGAGAGGAGGCAGAGAAAGAGGGGGGGGGTAAGATAAATTTTCATCAGCTATAGATTTGAATGAGTTTTCTTCATTTGGTCAATCACAAGCGCACAAAGAAAAGAAATAAAGAGGAGAAGGGGGGAGAGAGGAAATGAGAGAGGAAAGAAAGGAAGGAAGCAAGGAAGGATCCACCTGTGCTTCATTCAGAATGTTTTATGTTATTTTTACATTGTAGGTGACATAATAATGTAATTACAGATAACATGGGTAATGGCAAGAAAGAAAACATAAAAGTGAAATTTCTTCTCCTTTCCCCTTCCTAGCATTCTTTCTCTTCCATTGTCTTTGTCTATAATTTTTTTAAAAAATTATTTGAAAGGCAGAGTTAGAGAGAGTGGGAGAGGAAGAGGAACACAGAGAGATCTTCCATCAGCTGATTCATTCCCCAGATGGCTGCAACATCCAGGGCTGGGACAGTCCAAAGCTGGGAGCCAGGAGCTTCATCCAGTGCCACTCATGTGGATACAGGGGCCCAAGCATTTGGACCATCCTCTGCTGCCTTCCTATGCCAGTAGCAGGGAGCTGGATCTGAAGTGGAGCAGCCAGGACTCAAACTGGTGTCCATATGAGATGCCAGTGTCTCAGGCAGTGGCATTACCCACTACATCACAATGCTACCCCCTCCTGCTTCTAAAATACTATCATAACTGCCTCATATGATGTAATGTGTACCATGTAAGTGGTACATACTCAGATATAATATTTCTTTCTTATCTTCCCAGTAGACCAAAAGCACTCAAGGTGCATGTATGAGGTAGGGAGTTTATTTTACCTCCAAGGAGACATTTAACAATGTCTGAAGGTATGTTTGATTGTGGTGTCTCCTGCTACATGGTTCCCTGGTACAGGGTAATACTCCTCAACAACCATGTGTTGCCCATGCCCGTTGTGCCACAATATGCAAATGTAGTTTTGAGACCCCATTGGCTTTGTTTGTACAACAGTAAGAGGATGTTTCTGAAATATATAGAGAGTGAGAGTTACATATAGCAATGGTCTGCAGTGCAAATTGAGATTTAAAACTCTATAAAACCATAGTGGTTGTGGCCGGTGCTGTTGCATAAAAGGTTAAGCCTCCTCTGGCAGTGTTGGAATCCTTATAGGAGTGCCATTTTAAGTACTGGTTGATCCACTTCTGATCCAGCTCCCTGCTAATGCACCTGGGAAAGCAGTGGAAGATGGCCCAAGTCCTTGGTCCCCTGTATCCATGTGGGAGACCTAGAAGAAGTTCCTGGCTTGTGGCTTCAGCATGGCCCAGCACTGGACATTGCAGCATTTAGGGAGTGCATCAGTGGATAGAAGATCTCTCTCTCACTTTCTCTCCTCTGTCTATATATCTGCTTTTCAAATAAAATCTTAAAACATAGCAGTTTTTGTAAATCTGTTTTATTTTTCTGCCTAAACTGATTTGTGTTTACTTGAATATCCAACTCTTGGCTAATGTAGTCACGAGCTTGATGGGTGGATGTTATTGTTGTAAATTCTTTGGTATATGGGATATAGCCCAACTCTCTTAGGAGATTCAAATGTGGAGTGATGGATCTTACCATAGCTTAACTCTTTGTCTTCCTTTGTCTCTCATAGAAAGGTGCTTATAGGATCCCCATTCATTCATTTGTTCGTTCACAAAATTTTTTGAGTGTTTTTAGTATCTGCTTTAAGTTATCTGGTTACAGCTATGGACAAAACAGATGGTCTGTCCTCATGTATTTACACTCTAGGCACAGGGGAAGAATTTTTTTTAATGTATGTTACAGGTGTTTTAAATTGTATGGAAAAAATATTAAACAGGTTTAAGAAACTGAGGAATTAGAGTGCTTGGGTTTGGGGCCATTATTTAGAGAGTTTTCTTTGAGCAGAGACCTAAAAAAGGAAGTGAGGAAGCAAGTCGTGGAGATGCCTGGGGAAGGAGCACTCCTGACAGAGGTGACAGCAAGTTCAAAGCCTCTGGGTTGTGCCTGGCATGTTTGAGGAGCAGCATGGAAGTGCTGTACAGCAAGTGGGGAAGAGAATGATTGCATTGAGCCCACCTGAAAGCCACTAGTCTGACCACTGAGGAATGAGTAAACCCCTCTTTTATTTTATGAAAAAGGAAAGAACTGGGATTGTGAGCAGAGGAGTGTCTGGACCATATGGAAGTTTTGGAGGGATCACTGTGACTGTGGAAAGGAGATTTATCCCAAGGGTGGAAGCCAGGAGAACAGTTTCGGGACAATGTCAATCCTTCAGGTGGGAGAGGATGGTGCCATCGACTCAGGATGAGTTAGCGAGGATGGTAGGAGGGACTGAGATTCAAAATGTATTTTAAAAGCATTGCCAAGAGTATCTGATTATTTGTGGTAGGGAGTTGGAAAAATAAATTTCAAAAAAATTCCAAGCATTTTAAGTTTTGAAATTAGAGGAATAAAGGATGAGAGGCAAGTTTAAGAAAGTAGTCCAAGAGCTCAGTTTTGAACAAGTTAAAGCTGAAATCTTTATTAAACATCCAAGTGAAGGTGTTTAAAAAGCAGTGGATACTGTATGTGAGTATGAGTGATGTCTTAATAAGTAACTGGGAAGATGGCCAGACTAGGAATAAGTATGGAATGATCCACATGTAGATGGTTTCTAAAGTCTTGGAGCTGTGTGATTAACAGGTAAGGTGAATCTAAAGAGCAATGAGGACCAAAGACTAAGCTGTCAAACATTCAAGGAGATGAGAATGGGGGGAGAGAGAGAGAGAGGAGAGAGAGAGAGAGGAGAGAGGGAGAGAGAGGAGTGAGGGAGAGAGAGAGAGGGAGGAATAAGGGTGACAAAGAGAGAGAGAGAGGAATGAGGGGGAGAGAGAGAGAGAGAGAGAGAGAGAGAGAGAGAGAGAGAAAGCAATGGGGGATAAGGAGGGAGGAGAATCAAGACAGAGGAATGGCCCAGAGCACCTGCTGGTGGAAGGTTGTCTGGCAACCCAGAATGCCAAATTGAGATTTATGACCATGAACAAGAGACATGCTTCAAATAGTTTCAGCCACATGTAGCTGCTGTGGAGAGTGGAATTTAACTGGAATCAGATTTCCCAGGAGACTATAAGGAGGGTGGGGTGTAAATAAAAGAAAGAAGTTCTGAGGCAGGAGCATGGACTCTACACTTTATGAGAAGAGAAGAGAGGTTGGAGAAGTGGAAAATAAATAATTATTCAACTATTGATTCTTGGCCTTTTGACTAAGATCAAGAATTATTAAACTGGCCAGCGCCGTGGCTCAACGGGCTAATCCTCCACCTTGCGGCGCCGGCACACCGGGTTCTAGTTCCGGTTGGGGCACCGGATTCTGTCCCGGTTGCCCCTCTTCCAGGCCAGCTCTCTGCTGTGGCCAGGGAGTGCAGTGGAGGATGGCTCAAGTGCTTGGGCCCTGCACCCCATGGGAGACCAGGAGAAGCACCTGGCTCCTGCCATCGGATGAGTGCGGTGCGCCGGCCGCAGTGCGCCGGCCGCGGCAGCCATTGGAGGGTGAACCAACGGCAAAGGAAGACCTTTCTCTGTCTCTCTCTCTCACTGTCCACTCTGCCTGTCAAAAATAAAAAAAAAAAAAGAATTATTAAACCACCAATATCATCCCTTCAGTGTCCTAATATGATATTGCACCTAAAATTATTAATGATTTAATAATCATTAATGGGTTCTGTGCCTGTGTTGAAAGACAAATACTAAAGTGTGGTAAATCAACAGAATACTGAAAAATAGTATAGCTATCTACTAATTATATTTGAAATGCCTCACATTTATATCAAGCTTTTGTGTTTTTGAAGTAACTTTCAAAGACCTTTTTCTCATTCAACCTTCTCAAATATGTCATGGTCAGAGAAGGCACTTTTATCAAAGTCTCAGAAGAATCCTGGGAGTCTTAAAGTATCAAGTTTCATTGGTCCATTTTTTCTGGATTATGAAATCCTTTAATGTTTTTCTTTTTTTAAAAATTTATTTTTTTATTTGAAAGTCAGAGTTACACACCGAGAGAAGGAGAGGCAGAGAGAGGTCTTCCATCAGCTGGTTCACTCCCCAATTAGCCACAATGGCCAGAACTGTGCCAATCCGAAGCCAGGAGCCAGGAGCTTTCTTCTGGGTCTCCCACACAGGTGCAGGGGCCCAAGTCAGGACTTGGGACATTGTGTACTGCTTTCCTATGCCATAGCAGAGAACTGGATAGGAAGTGGATCAGCCAGATCTCGAACCAGCACCCATATTGGATGCTAGCATTGCAGGTGGTGACTTTATCCATCATATCACAGCACCAGCCCCAATCCTTTAATGTTGATGAAACATCTTTATCCATATACCTTCCAAATGAGCTCGTAGTATTGTGAGTTTAGCTGAGAATTGTTTCCTGTGTAATTATTTAAATTTTCTGATGCAAATGAATAAATTAGTTTTCAAGCAAGACCCATAAATAAATAGCACCACAGAAATGCAGTGTTCACTAAACTCAAACAGTAGTAGGCAACAGTGTCACATTTGGCATATCTGTGGAGGTTCATGGAATTTGCCTTAAAGTATTGAACTTGGATATTTTACAGGTACATTTTTTCTTGGATAAAGGTTATGAAATGGAGCTGAGCAAATAATACCAGCCATTGGCAGGTCCTACAGGGTCCCTAGGATACCACAAAGGACCCATGTTATGAACTGTGAACGTTCTCCGGCCTTGTTCCCTGCATTTGCCCAACATCATGCTTTTGTGCATTCTTCCCTCTGTTCATTTCACCTGAAATGCTCCTTTCACCCTTCCTTTAAAAAATAGTTTTTTCAATTAAAATAAACCAAACCTGCCCTCAAGGAAGATTCAGGGTACAGATCGAGGAAGATTCAGGGTACAGATATCCCCTAATTCCCTTCCCAGTAAATGATTTTCTCCTTCCACCTAGATTGCTTTGTGTCACTGCTCTGCATTCTTAGCACATAGTATTTTGTTCTTCTAGTTATCCAGGCACATTTATCTCACCTATTAGGCAAGTTTCCTGACATCCAGCTTCTGTGTAGTGCCAGAGACTCCTAGAATGAATATTCGTACGTAAATACATTTGAAAGAAAAGTGGAGTCATTGAATTAGATGCATGGAGGACCAAGCTGGGGTTGAAGAACCCGCAGAAGGATGGCCAGAAAGGAGCCTCTTTATCCCTGTGGAACAACAAGGGCTCCTGGAGGCTCCAGGCCAGAACAATATTTTACTCAACTCAATTGAGGTAGGCTCTGGAAGCCTAGTTCCCAAGAAAGACAGAAATGCCAATATAAGCAATTTGTAACTCAAGAAGTTTGATGGTTTTGAGTGAAATGTACATTGTTTCCAAGAGAATTTCTGTAATTTTGTTATTTTTATTATTATTATTTGATAAGCAGAGAGACAGAAAGAGAACACAGGCAGAGCTCCCATCTGCTGGTTTATTCCTTAAATGTTCACAAGAGCTAGAGTTGGGACGAGCCAAGGCCAGAGCCAGAAACTCAGTTCAGGTCTCTGTCTCGTTGAGGAGGGATCCAATTGATTGATCCAACGCTGCTGTCTCCTAGAGTTCGCATTAGCAGGAAGCTGGAGACTGGAGCCAGAGCTGAGAATCAAACTCATGCGCTTGATTGTGAGACGCAGGTGTCCAATCCTGTGTCTTAACTGCTAGGCCAGACATTTACCCTTATGACTCTATTATTTTTGGTGGTGTTATTATTATTAACTTGGCATGCTTTAGCTACTAATTTATTTGGCTGTTTTCCTACTCCATCTTCTACTTTGGAGTCTCCCATTGCCTTTCTTCTCCCTCTGGCTCCTCCCTATCCCTATTCCCATTCCCACCTCCTCCCTTCGTACGTATACACCCTGTTACAGCTGACTTCAGATAAAAGAAGTGGCTTCACTTCATGATCTTTCCCGTCTTCTTTTCTCTTTCTTAAACAACTGAGATCTCCAAGGTGCTGACCTGAGTATCTGCTATTCTTCACTATTTCCAGTGTCTTCTCTGCTTTTTATCCAAATATGATTTCATTCCATCAGCATCTTGGTTGCAGCTCTTTGATAAATAAATCCACACTGTTCTGATGAGTGGTCACATATGAATTAAAATCATTTTAAAGCTTGTCATTTCTCTGTATTATTCCTTGTTGAAAACATTCACTTCTACTCTAGTGATCAAAATGCAATATTCCCAAAAGTGAATGGAAGCCGAAAGAGAAACTCAGCACGCCGCATAGTTCCCAGCACATAAGAAACCAACTCAACAAAATATTTATTGAATGAATGAGTGAGTGAGTGAGTGGGTGACTGTGTTTGACTCCCTAATGGAATAAGCAAAAGCTCGACAGTAACAAGAGGGATGTTTCTAGGGAAACACAGTTTGCAGGATCATGTATGACTCCTTTACCCCTTTATTCTGAGAAAACAAAACACTTTCTTCCTCATTACATCTCACATTTTAATATGAAAATTGAGTTATACCAACAGAGGCTTTGTCCTTGGCATTTTATTTGAAATATTGGAATTAGATGAACAACTTCTGGCTGTGTTCCAGATACAAGAAAGAAGAAACACAGTCATCCCTCAGCCCTCCACAAGGCTCCCATCTTCTTCTCTCCATCTCCCATCTGGTTCCTATCACCATTACACCTAAGCCTCAGAGGGTAGGGCTAACAGTCAAGAGTGATGAAGAAAACAAAATTCGGCAATACAGTAACTGCCTAGCTCTTTCATGTTTTTCCTAAGTAAACTTTGCTTGAAACTGGAAAAAAAGGAAATCTTAGAAGTACTTGTTTAATACCAAAAAATTTCTTGTTTGTTGTGTTTTCTCTTCCACATAAACATGCAGACTTGCTCTGAAGAAAGGCCCAAGAATGCCATCTTTTCATTTTAGTGTTAGGTGGGAAAAATAATTAAATGTCCACGATTTCCATGAAAACTTAACTGAGTTACTGTCTCGATATAAATGGTGATGAGACAAAGGAGCCAGGGGATGGCAGAATCCGATCTCAATGCTCACATGCTCCCCTCCCTCTTTTTAATACTGCAGATATGAAGAGAAAATGGGGGAAACAATGAAAAGATAGTAAAACTCTCCATGTACAAAAATTAGAATTTTGTATCAATGGAAACTGAGCCTTCCCAAAATTTAAAAGGTGTACACCTGCAAATGCTTCTGTTCATCTTGTCTGCCAAGAATTAACAATCTTCAGTCATGTTCCGAATGTCCGACCTTTCTAGCCTGCTTGAAACAGATGCTATTTCCACGCCAGTCACAACCACCTGTTGTCACCATGTGTCATGCTGAATCACATGTATGTAATGTCATTCCACCATTTTTTCTCCATCCCTCATTTTATCCAAGCATGTAGTGTGCTGTTACTCTGCTACTGTATACACTCTGTATACATTTCTGTTCTTCCTTGCAAGACTGTGAATGCTTCGGCCACTCCAATCGATGCAGTTATATCGATCTGCTAAATACAGTCATTTGCGTGAGCTGTAAACACAACACTAGAGGGCAGCACTGTGAGTTATGCAGGCTGGGCTACTTCAGAAATGCTTCTGCACAGCTGGACGATGAGAATGTGTGCATAGGTCAGTTCCATTATAATTTCAGCTATAGTTCTGTGCCTTTCCAGCTATGGGGAGCTATTTAGGGTGGAGAGGTTGGTGGTTGACACCAGAGCTGAGCCAGAATGCACTTTCTTCATGGGGCAAAAATTCTTGTATTAGACTTGGAATTCACTGTACTGGTTGAAATCATAGCTGGAGTGCATATTTTGAATCCTTGTGTTGTTTTTGCTTTAAAAATGATGATCTGAGAAATCATGTTTAGGAGATGAAGATTTTTCTTTCTTCTCTTTTTATTTTGCATGAAATTTTAAAACCTGGTAATTTTGACCTGATCATATAGCCATAAATTATAGATTCAACATTCAAAATGGAAACTCATACAGAATTTAATTATAGTTATGAAAAATGAGAGTGCAAACTCTAACACATAATTGGTGATCAACAAGTGTTGATGGATTTAAAATGTTGCCATTTGGAATTGAAAGCTACTAGCAACTGGTAATGTAGAAGTCTGCCTTTTTCATCCATAGTAAATGAAATTCCATTTATTGGATTTTCCTGTAGTCCCCCCAAAACAGGAGCAATTTCTTAAAATCATCCTTGGCAATTAATTCTCATAGCTCCCTGGGTGCGTGAACCCTGGAAAACTGGATCCTCAGGGTCCCTTGAGCAGTGCCTCTGCCCCCTTGCCAATGACTACTGCACCTGTGACCTGAAGAGGACAAGGTTCCTTTTTCACTCAGAAAAGGGAGGCCAGTGGAAAAATAAGAAACAATAAATGGAATTTCATTAGTAATTTACTCCTAAGAAATGCATATATTTGAAATGCTGAAGAATGTGTTAGCAGTTAGCTATACAGACAACCAAATTAAATAGAGTACACAGCTGAAAAGTGACAGATGATCTTTTCATCAAAAAAGGAATCTATTCAACCTGCATTTCTGGTGTCATTGCTCTCTGATTGGATTGTCAATATCTTTTAAGTTTTCACAAAGTGTCACATAAAATAACTATACAATTGTTTTGGATTATATTGGACCACGTATACATAATATCATTTATGTCCATAATATTTTCTATTTTTCGAAGTGCTTTCTTATTTCTTATTTGTAAATTAGAAGCTGGAAACCTTGGTTCCAAGTCCCAGATTGCTAATTAGTATCTGGGTGCCTTAGGTAAGTCATTTGAGCCACCTGAACATAACAGGAACATGTGGCATGCACAGGAAACACTTGATAAACTATAAACTGATTTACAATTTTTAAAATTTGACTCTCATGAACAAACAGTGGGGTAAGTATCATACCAAATATTTCCCTTACTTTCTACTTGAGAAAAATAAAACAAATTGGTCCAAATCATAAAAATTTAGCAAAGGGATCCCCAACTTCCAAGCTTGAACAATTTATCCCCACCTCTCTGGCACAATTAGCAGAGCTATGCTGTGCAGACTGGTACTTATGGCACACACATTGGGATGACAGCAGCAATTCCACGATGAGCTTATGAACAGAAGTCCAATTGCCTTCATAACACTTGGGTGGCAAAGATTTGTGGATATTAATAAAACCCAAAAGACATGGAGCTGTCTGAATTCTGAACGCAAAGTATGTTTCAACTGAATGCCATTTGTAAAAATAAATAAATGTCATACTATCAATATGGAAACAACAGAAAAAGTAGAATACTTAGGAACACAGGAAGAAAACTGAATCACTTTTACAAAATACATTACATAAAAATGTTTTATAATGTTTGCTGTTATTTTAAATAAATCAAAGAAGAAGGCCTGCAAAGAAAAGGTTTTATATATAAAATGTCTCATGGCCTATAACTTTACAGTATCCCAATATATTTTATTCAGAGTATTCTATTATTATGAAGTTTGACCTTTTTTCAGTCCTAAAGTAATCAATGAACTACAAAGTCTGCTTCTCCTCATCCATTCTGAGAGTTGTAGTTTTTTTATAAACCTGTATTCAATTGTACATGGACTGCAACATAGCCCATCCTACTTTTGTCTTATAAATCACATAAACTGCAGATGAAATATAGAAGATTTAATAGCTATTTTATGTTTATTTTACTGAAAAAACAAAAGCAATTGTTTTCTCCATTTCTAGAAAATATGTTAATTAAAATTATAAACCTGTGAGGAATTTTATTTTATTGAACAAACATATTTCCATTTAGCATTTTATACTCCTCAACCAAATAAAATTCTTCAAGACAGAGATGAGCATTCTTAGTTATCATTAGAATAATCACATTAGCCATGCCCCCCACATACACACACACCTTAAAATCCCTTAAATTGTTGATCTTTACCAAAAGTGAAAAATTAGTTTTTTAAAATAATCTATATATTTTGGCTAACAGACAAACAGGTATGGGCTGCTATCTTTTTTATATTCTTACCATGAAACAACAACAATTTCCCCAAAGAGTGATACATTTCATTTCCCGCACTGGAGAGACCAAGGTGGGGATGCTGGCATTGCCAGGGTTTGCTCTGGAGGTTCCATGAGCCTGTTCACTGTTTTCCATATGTAAGCTCCCCAAAAGGCTTAAGGCAGAGCTGAGAATTAAATTTAAGAGGTTTTACCACGAGTAATTGAGAGTTAATTTTAATACTATTTTGTATAGAAAGCACTAATGAAAATGAGTGGCTGTTACACGACTCTTTCACGGATTAGGCAGTAAACATGGAAACTTCAAACTTCATCTAAGTCTTCACTAAATTAAAAGAAAAAAAGGCAGTTTGCCACTTTTCTAACAATTGGCAATCCAATTCACCATCCTAGCTGTGGAGAAACAGCTCATATATTTGACAAAATGTGGTTTGTGTTGAAATAGATGTTTTAAAACACAGAATTTTCTATTACAGCAAATATACAATGCAGCTGGCCAGTCCTTTCTGCCAGTGATGGCTGCTTTGTGATGCCTGGCAAATTTACCTATTTTTCATACAAATTACAAACACAGCCCCTTCTCCAAAGATGCATGTAATTACTCTGTGATGACCCAACAATTACATGAAGATGACATCCTTGCATGCTTCTGTTTCATATAAACTTGAACATTAAGCAGGAAGCTGGAGGATACATGGTCTGTGACCTTGGGTAATCACTGTTAATAATCCCTGCTAACAAGCTTTGCATCAGAGTGAAACGCAGAGTTTAGCAGTAGCTGCTAAACATATCTCAAAGTTTTGATGTATTATTTTTAATTCTCCTTGAAACCCAAGATCAGGTCATCAGAGTTATCTTATGTATATCAAAGCATACACAAGCACTTTTAATAGCTATAATTCAATCAAACATCCCAAAGTATTTCATGTTGCTTGGTAATCTGACAGTCCTGCATAATCTTCCTAGTTTCACAGAATCAAATATGACCCTCTAAAGGCATTCTCATTACCCCACATCTACCATTGGCCATGGTTCCATAAATGATATTTTTTTAAAAAAGAATCCTTTGTATGTAGACTGGAGAGTAGACAACATAGTCATTTGTACATAAGGTGGAGGCTGTCAAAGAAAAATAAACTTCAAAAATAAAAATATCCCCAAAAGAGTGCGTGAGGAAACAAGAAAATATTCTACTCTTTTTTGTACTAGTCAAACATATATTGTCCTGTCAGCAGACACTATAATGAGAGATTAACATCTCAACTATACCTATACTGAAATTTATTTTGGGTTCCAAAATTTATTTTTCTTTGATTACTCTTAATTTAGGTTTCATAAATACTGTACTAACATTCCTAGGCAATGCAATATCTAAAGGCTCATCACAAAACAGTATATACATAAAGAAGTTAAGGTGCTCTCTCAAAGATAAAGTAAAATTATCTTTAAATGAGCAAAGTGCATTCATATTGCACTTTTAAAATACTCAGCAACTCTCAAATATCAAGTGTAACAAATAAGCCCATTTGAATAATTTAAAACAGGTAGTACGGTGATAGAATGTTGATTTATCCTTGATACTCGAACTTCTCATAGTGTTCATTAAACCAGCTGAAAATGTTCTAACAAATGGAATCTCTATGGTCTGTTACCAGTGAAAAGCACGATGTCTTATTTCCTTGGAAGTTTTCAGTTGATTTCCTCCCATATCATAAAAATGGTATAATGGTAGGCAGGGCAAATAAATTAATGGTCCAGAAATAGCCATATTTGCCAAAGCATTTCATTAATGGACACATTTCTTCAAGTAAGTGACTCATTTAAATAAGTGATGCTCCTATGTTGATAACCTATAAGCCATGCAGACTTGTCTCCAGCCTGTGTGTTGTCTTGTTTCTACAGAGTGTTATTGTAACCCTTTGGGCTCAATCCATGATCGTTGTAATGGCTCAGGATTTTGTGAGTGTAAGACTGGAACGACAGGGCCTAAGTGTGATGAGTGTCTGCCGGGAAATTCCTGGCACTACGGCTGTCAACGTAAGTAAATCTGGGAGCTGCCCTCTGCCTGCTGCAGCATGGCTGATTCTGCTTGTCTAGCCAGTGCGTGCAGCTTCTCAGAGCAGAAAAAGACCCAAACCACTGACAAGCTTTAAAAGCTACTTAGTGCTCCAGCCCCATGTGCAGGAGAGCAATCCATCAGCTGTCCACCTGGCTTCTTGGAAGCTCATCTTCATCCCTTCTGATGGCTGGAGCAACTTATATTGAAATATTGTATGGAGATCCATGTACCTGGCCAGACCATAAATTAAGTGCCACAATAGGGACCCAGCTTGAAAATCCTCCCCACAAAATGAAGGGTGATGTGGTTAATATATTTCCTCAGCTGAAAGCTACCCTGGAGCTCCAGAGTTCATAAATTAAATGATATCTACATAACTTATTACCACCTTGCTGTCAGACCCATCACTGCATCTTAACCAAAAACCTAAAGGTAATAAATCTAAGGAATATTCAAATGCCAAGGTAAAATAAATGACAAAAGTCAATATTGATTTTCAGTCTCTGAGGTTAGGTACCATGTGGCGAGCCTCAGATAGATGCCATTTGGTTCAGCCTCATTTCTCTGGAGATTATGAGGGCTTCTTCAAAGCTTGTTGAGGCAGGTGGCTTGTCAGTGTATACACAGAGCAGAAATGTAAAAATCCAAGCAAAGGTTTCCTTCTGTCATTCACAGACTTTTCTCTTTTTGAATTCCACATGAACTTCCTGTTCCATCTATACATAGTTAACTTAAGAATATTAAAGAACCACAAGGTTTATCCCCTACAGCAGCACAGTTCTGTGGAAGTAACACATGCTATTTGTGTAGCTTGAAATTTTTGTTATCCACATTAAAAAAAGTAAAAGGGAAATAGGAGAAATTAATTTTCACAACTTATTTGATCCCAAATATAGAAAATATTATCTCAGCATATAAATAATATCAAAATTATTAGGGACAAATTTTCCATTTTTTCTGTACTGTCTGTGGAATTGGATATTTATTACATACTTACAGAGCATGTCAATTAGGATCACCCGTGTTGCAAGCCTCATAGGCATATGGGTCTACTATACTGAATAGCATGGCTCCAGATTTCTTTTTGCTTACTTTTCTCTTGAAAAAAAAAGTCAGCATGCAGGAATTGTTTAGAGTAATTATCTATATGAAATTATATATTTCTATAATATAGTAACTTTGATATTCTGAATAATAAATTCTGAATAATGACTATCATCAATTTCTTTAGAAAATTGTATATCATATTCTATAGAAAATGAAAGAATGTCCTATATGCCACTTGTGGAATTTATAATTATCTGGCAGCAAGTCTTCTGCATAATTTAAGCCAAATGGCCATGGGCAGCAGTGAACTATGGCAATGAGTTCAGAAGTGTGGAATTGAGCAATTCAAGACCAGATGGCATCTAGGAGCTGTGTGCTAGAGAAGGGCACTGAAAGGTAGTAAGATAGGAACTAGGCAGCACACGTGCCTAAGTTCTGGATAAAGCGATGGTTTAAAAGTCTTGTGTGCCATAGTGTCCCAGCAATCATAGTCCTTAGATGTTTAGTTGTGTTGTTAGAGCCCAGGAGCCACGTGAAGAGCCGGGACTCAGAGGGCAAACATCAGTCCCAACACAGCTGAATCTGATGGCTCAGAGTAAGCCAACAGTCAGAAGGGAAGGAAGGATAGGCAGAGGAAGAGTCAAAACCCCAGGCATTCAGACAAAGGAGAATTTGTGATTAAGACACAGTTCTTAAAGAGAGCATCCATGTAAACGCTCTGATGCAGCAAGATCTGCTGAATAGGTTCCTGGGGTATAACCAGGGTAAGACTTTGGAGACAAAAAGAAATTAAACTTGCCTGGATGAAAAGTATCCCCCCAAAGGGCCTAACCCAGTCATTCTATATTAATTATTTGGAGTATTTGAAAAGATATCATGTCACCAAATAGTCTCTTCTGGAAGCAGAAGACTGGCTTCAGGCCTGACCCTTGCTTATAAAGGCTGAATGATACACGGGTCACAGAATCTTCTGTGCCTCAGTGTGAGCACTTTGTATGGCTGTTGCTGAGATGATGGCAACAAAGAGATTCATTCTTTTGACTATGTATTGATTTCCTACTATGACTTAAGCATTGGGCTAATGGTAGCGGCTGCCAAGATAAAAAGAGATAGCTGTTTTGGACATACAGATATGGAGTTCACCATTTGGGAGGCTAGTGTGTAACCCAACAATTATGATCAAAGGAAATTAGAACTAAAAAGAGGAGATATCTACACGTTGGTTATTAATGAAGCCAAGATGGGGAGTAAGGCTTCCTGAGAAATAGTATTTAAGTCAAATATGGGAACTCATGTTCCCATATTTTGTGAGAAAGAACTTCTTGGGCAAAGCTGCATGAGATAACACTCTGTTCCAGAAATATCGAATAACTTTCATAAGACTAGAGTAGAAGCAATGTGTATGCATGTGTTTAACATATTCCAAACACATCTTTCAGCTCACAAGAGTTTTTCTCACTTTAAAATTTCCTTTCTCTCCCTTAGGCCCATCCTAGGGCTAATATTTATGTCAAAATATAAAAATTCTGAAGTCAGTAAAGGATGACTTCACCAAGATCCCAAGATGCTTTTCTCTGAAAGCTCTTAAACTCCACCAACATCCAGCCAGTAACAGGGTAACACCTGTCATAGCAGGATGCCGTCAAACCTGCTCTAGTATTGTAGTAGGTGTCCATTCTGATTAGTTTGTGCTGGTAGCTTGAAAAACATTTTGCATATCAATGTTGTGTCTGCACACATTATAATTGTACTCAAAAATGTCCCCAGATCAATCTCTCCCTTTCTCGTCCCTGTCCCTTACAACATACACTTCTGTTGGCCGTGAATTGGACTCCTTGTATTCATCACCGTATCAGTGACAGAGATATTAACCTGGAAACAAGAACCACTGCTTAGGAGGAATGCAGTGGTAGAGTAGTGGTGTCACTGCCAACAGTGACAAGTAGCAGCCATATGCTAGAATAAGTAGATATTTATTTAGATAGAGCTGCCAGGAGGCCTGATATAAATAACAGAAAGATTCCAAGGGATCCAGGACTCCAATATTAAGGACTTACACAAGGGACCATGTGGAACAGGAATCCAAAAGGACTCACATTTCAGAAAAGAAAATAAAGAAGAGATCCAATCACATGCTGTCACTTATATCCTGTAAGTAGGCTTGGTAGTCATATCAAGATAGGTTTTGACACCATCTCCAACTCTCATCACCTGCAAGAGTTGAAGGAAATTACTTGAACTCAATAAGCCTGGTCTTCATCTAAATCATGGATAATAATAGGATCCAACACATAAGGTAGCTGCAAGAGCCAAGGACAAAAATGAATGTGGGCTATAGTGCATATTAAGTCCTCAATCATTATTCCTTAGTTATAAGCACATGCTGATTAACAAAGAACAAGTAAGAATCCGCATCTAAAAACTTATGTTAGTGCAGAACTTGCAGCAAGATTGGTCAATACTGAAGAATCAAGCTTTTGACCTGGGGCTTCACAAAGCACCTTTGTTAGAGACAGGTATGATTCAAGAAACTGAAGCAAAGCTGACCCCAAAAGCTATTGTGTGGCTTCAGCTGTGGAAACTAAAGAACTCTAGGTTCATCAGTGACTTTCTGCTTGAAGAGGCCACCAATTATGTGCTCCATAAATCTAAGCTGTTCTCTGATACAAAAGGTGAAACACTTGAAATCCGCCTGAATAAATGGTGTTTAGACAGCGTGGAACAAATAACCTAGGAAGCAAACAGAAATAAAAAGATTTCAAGGAGGCCCAACAGAATGAAAAATAGTGTTGAGGTTACCCAATAGAAGAATAAGAGATTGAGAAGAGAGAGAAATTTCTTTTTTAAATGCCCCCATTTTGAATAAGAGGCAATAGCTAGGCCCCAGAAAATAAACTTGAATTTTCCAAAAAGGAAGCAGCCTTCTATTCTTCACATAAAAAATGAAGGGTTAACCCTTGCTACCAGCACCGAACAAAGATTGGGCATAAGGAAGTCTGTGAGTTTTCGGTTTTTTAACATGGAAATAACCACCAGTAGAATGAATGAAGCTGGTGAATGTAAGTTGTCTGCCTGGAGGAACATCCTGCATTGTTTATTAAAGGCACTAATTGCTACTCATTTTTACCTAATTTGTGTGACTACTATCAGTACTTTCAGAAGGACTCACAGTCTTGGTCTTTGAACTAAGATCAAAAGATACGCTGATGTAAGCTGAATGGTATAATGTTGAATGATAATAGAGCTGTAGGAAATAAGCACTGGGACAAAGGGGAGACACAGTCTGGCTGGACCATGGCCTACAATATTAGAATATGGGTCCTTGCAAGGGAGCAGGACATAGATCACCATGAACAGGAAAGCATGTATTTAGAGCTCAATGGCCCAATCAGTAAGATTTTTCATTAAATTTGAGTGGAATATATGGGAAATACTCAGATAAAACTGTCAAACCACATACTGTAGCAAACTATAGAATTGGAAAAAAGGCCGGCGCCGTGGCTCAACAGGCTAATCCTCCGCCTTGCGGCGCCGGCACACCGGGTTCTAGTCCCGGTCAGGGCACCGGATTCTGTCCCGGTTGCCCCTCTTCCAGGCCAGCCCTCTGCTGTGGCCCAGGAGTGCAGTGGAGGATGGCCCAGGTGCTTGGGCCCTGCACCCCATGGGAGACCAGGAGAAGCACCTAGCACCTGGCTCCTGCCATCGAATGAGCACGGTGCGCCGGCCGCAGCGCGCCGACCGCGGCGGCCATTGGAGGGTGAACCAACGGCAAAAGGAAGACCTTTCTCTCTGTCTCTCTCTCTCACTGTCCACTCTGCCTGTAAAAAAAAAAAAAAAAAAAAAAAGAATTGGAAAAAAAAACAGACTCAAAAGAGGAATAAGAGCAAGTTGTGTAAACAAACTTATAACTTACATCCATCCCTTTACAGAGTTGGCCTAATAACTTGTATAGTTGTCTACGGCTGCTATAATAGTGACAAGACGCAGTGGCCTGAACAACAGAAGCCACTGTCTTACAGTTCAGTAGTAGCAGTCTCACTCAGAGACCCTTCTGCAGGCTCCAGGGGAGAATCTGCTTCTTGCCTTTCCTAACTTCTTGAGATCCTATGCCCCCCTCCTCCATCTTCAAAGCCAAGGACTTCTGAAGACCTGTGCAAATAACTGAGTCCTCACAGATAATCCAGAATAATCTCTACAACTTAGGGTATTTAATCCAAGCACATCTGTGAAGTCTCTTTTGCCATATAAAGTGATAGGCTTTGGGGATTAGCATGTAAACATCTTCAAGGACCCATTTTATGCATTTATTTATTTATTTATTTTTAAAAGTTTATTTGTGTATTTGAAAGGCAGAAGGACATATGAAAAGACGAAGAAGAGAAAGCGTTCTTCCCTTAGCTGGTTCACTCCACAAATGAGTGCAACAACCAAGAGTGGGCCAGGCCAAAGTGAGATGCTAGGAACTCCACCTGGTCTTCATTGTGGGTGACAAGGACTCAGACCATCATCTGCTGTCTTCCTAGGTTCATTAGCAGGAAGCTGGATGGGAAGCAGGGTAGCCAGGACTCAATAAGGTACTCTGATATGGGAAGCAGAAATCCCAAAAAGCAGCTTAACCCATCTGCCACAACACCTGCCAAAAGGACCCATTTTATATTGTCAACCACAATAATCGGAATGTAAATGTTTAATGCCAAAGACAAATATGTGAATACCATGGAAAAGAAATGCAAAGGATGCTTGGAATGAAGACATACAAAAGTAAAATGTACTTAAAAGGATAGACTTAAAAAGTTAAGTAAGTCAAGAAGATATAGACTTCTATTGTGGATTAGAAGATTGAAGAGTGAAATATTTTTCAGTAAAAACCAAAGACCACATAAAAAAGGTATTACAGAAGTTTCTTATAAACCACTTGACCACTTAGAGGAAAATTAGAAAAATTCAAATGCCATATTATATTCCAAAATAAGGTGATTTGAAAATCAAGATAACTGCTAACAATGTTGACTTTCATTGATAGGAATTTCTTCACCAAAGAAGCAGAAGAAATATGGGGGAGGTATTTGACCCAGTGGTTAAAATACCAGAGTGTCTGGATTCAATACCCTGCTTCCTGCCAAAGCAGCCCTAAGAGACAGAAGGTGATGGTTCAAGTTATTGGGTTCCTTCCGTCCATAAGGGAGATCTTGATTGTGTTCCTAGATCCTGGGTCCAGCCCTGGCCCAGTCACAGACATGGCAGTCATTTAGGGAATGAGTCAGTTGTTGGCAGTTTCTCTCTCTTTCCAAATCTCTTTCTCCCACCCTCTCAAATATGTACATAATTTTTTAAAATAACAATTGCTATATAATGTAATTTTTATTTAAAAAAAGTAGTGGGAGAAGTACTCAGGAGAATGATGGTAGTGGGGAGATGACAGTGTTACATAGAGAACAAATGCTATTTTTAAAAAGGGGGTACTGTCCCGGATATTGGGAAGAATTGAAGATATCCATGGGAGAAAAAAGTAGAATCTTGGACTCTCTTTAAAAATATGCATGAGTACATGTGCACACACACATTCATTGAATTTTTTGTTGTTTCCAAGAGATAACCTTGAGCAAATGGGTGTTTTCTAAAGTAATCAATATAACTACCCAAGAGTTTCATTTAGGAGATATTGATGGGCATGAATTTAGCCCTACTATGTAGAAGACATTGTGCTGGTAAAATTAGGCTTACAAAACTGCAGACATGCAGGTGGCAAACCTTTATTAACTTTAGTTCAAGCTACAGAGATATAGAGTTTTTTTTTAAAAAGATTTATTTATTTGAAACACAGAGTTACAGAGAGGCAGAGGCAGAGAGAGAGGTCTTCCATCTGCTGGTTCACACTCCAGATGTCCGCAACAGCCAGAGCTGCTCTGATCTGAAGCTAGGAGCCAGGAGACTCTTCTGGGTCTCCCACGCAGGTGCAGGGGCCCAAGGACTTGGGCCATCTTCTACTGCTTTCCCAGGCCATAGCGGAGAGCTGGATCAGAAGTGGAGCAGCCGGGACTCAAACTGGTGCCCATATGGGATGACAGCAGTGCAGGTGGCAGCTTTGCCCACTACGCCACAGTGCCGGCCCCTAGAGTTAAGTTACCTTCAGGTTCAATTCCAGACAACAGTATGTCTGAAGTGGCATGGAAGCTAGCACAAAGGTCAAAGGAGGTTACAGTTCCACTGCCACAGCCTGCATCAAAATCCAGACCTCAGAAACAATAACTTAGCAGAGCAGACTGTGATGCAGGAGAGGTCTCTCTTTGAAGAAGCATTTTCGTGGAAACAAGGCTATGATGAGAATGCAGACCAGTCAGTTCAGAAAGATAGAGCAGGGGCCATGGGTAAAAAGAGGGAGGTGGGTTTTGACTTAGCTTTTTCCAACAGTTATCCTCCCCAGCTCTTTGAGAAATCAGTGATCAGTAAGGGGGGCTGGAGGGTGTTGAGCAATGATGAGTTCCTCTGATTCTACAATGGCTCAAATAGAAGCTGGGCAGGCATCCGTTAGTGATATGTCTGGAGAGTTATGGCTTAAATGGAAAGATGCAAGAAGAGGCCTCCTGGGCCTCTTCAGTTTTGCAGCTCTGACTTCAGACCGAGCCCATGGGGCAGAGGGGAGGTGTCATACAGCCTTCAGCTCAGCTTCTGTTAGGAGCCACGGTTGTCGCGGTGCTGCCCTTGACACTCTGATTTCTACTCACACACTTCAGCTCTCCTTCTTCTCGCTTGCCCTATTCTCAGTCCTCCCCCCTGTTTTCCAAAAGCCAGAAACTAAAGATTCGCGTAGCCCCTTTGGTTTAGATTTAATTTGTTCCCATCATAGCTCTTGTGCTGCTACTATTAAGGAAGTTTTCTCTTTTCTTTTAAAGTTTTGTATTTCATATATACAATTTGAAGCTCAGAATGATACTTCTCACCCTCTCTCCCTCCTCCTTCCTTCCTTTCTTTTTTTCCCCTTTTAATTTTTGTGATAACATTTTCAATTTACTTTAGCATCACAGGCTTTAATCCTCCACTAAATAATTCAACAAGTGGAAAGCAGGAAGACCACTGTTCCACAGGAGCATAGACAAGAGCTATAAACAACAATCAAATCTGGAGATGTCAATTCTACTCATATACATTACTCTTTTCTTTTTGCACACAATTTGAGATTAACTTCCACAGGCCTGACAGCTTATGATCATGATGATATTAAGATGATTCTTCCAGTTGCTTCTGTGAGCTGAAGATTACACCTCCCTGGACAATACCTTGAGCCTACCTTGTAATTTTTCAATCGCCTCTACTTGCTGTCTCTTCCTGTTTGCTGTTTTACATTAAGATGTCTGGTTCTCACTCCTCCCTCTGACCTCGCATGTAGAATGTGTTGACAGGCAGCAGCATGGCACTTACAACAGGCTGTGTCTGTGAGGTCTCAGCCTTTTTGCAGGGCCAAACACATGATTGCACGCTTTTGGCTCCTCTGTGTCTTTCACTAGAAGTTGCTCGCATCTTTAAAGTCCACAGCAACACTGAATCCAAGCTTTTAATTTCCTTGCTAAGCAACTTGAACACCAATCATTTCCCTTACTGAGCACCACATACATAAGAGTGATGAAAAATAAATACTCCAAGAAGGGCACTTGATGTTACTGTGTGCAATTCCTAAGGGTAGCTGAAAGTGCTCTTTAAACAGAGCCAGTGAGAGCCTCCTGGAGGTAATTTTAATAGGAAAATATTAGGAAGAGAGAGGATAGACAATGGCAATTGGAAGGAATTACAAATATTCTGGGTAGTCCTCCTGGGGGGGAAGGGGCTTATCTTGTCAGCTGGAAGAGCAAACCCAGGCTTGCCCGCTGTTGGGAAATTTGAGTCAGCGGAAAGAGGCCATACCACTCAGCTGTGCTAATCGCCATCACTTTCCAGTTGTAGTTCTTGTTTTCACCTTAATTCTTCATATAACTTTGATTTGGGATTGTTAGAAAAAGCCCACCCACCCCCTAACTCTAATGCATCAGGATACCACCCAGTAGCAAGAGGGGTCAGGGTCTGTGCCATGGGAAGTGCTTTAATTCTTCACACATTTGTGGCTCCATTCAGAGCAACCACAGGGGGTTGGACTTGTTTCAGAATGTCCTCCCCAGCAGGGTCATATACTGAAAACATTCAGAATCCCACAGCTCCTGAATCACACAAGCTCAACAAAGGACAACCAGATAGTGGGCCTACCCTGCATTCCGAGGCTGGCCTTCTGTTGAGTTTCCTGGGCTCCTGAGCTCTCAGCTCTGGGAGGGGCCTCAGCCCTGACAGGCGTGGGAAACTTCCCACACATACTTAGCAATTCAGGCTAATGCTCCCCTTTATTTGGAGAGAATACTGAGGGTGACATGTCACAGCAGCAAACCACCCAAACTTTACAGTGAAAGGTGTGTGAAAGGCTTATGCTCCAGGAGAAATAGACACGATTTTGTCTACTAGTAACCTAGAATCTGTGCAGCACCCTGGTCCTAGCTTATAGTAACCAGATCAGGAGGCAAGGAGGCAATGCAATCTATGAAGCCCTTTCCTTACTCCAGACAGTGTATAAATGGCATTTCACCTTGAGCCATCGGCGAGAAAGGTGTGTGTGTGTGTGTGTGTGTGTGTGTGTATGTGTGTGTTAGAGAGAGAGAGACTACCTCAAAATCATCCTGAGTTGCACACATAAATATAATATGTAAGTGTAAATGAAGCTTTGATAATTCATTCCAGGGTTGGCACACTTTGCCTTTAAAGGACCAAATAGGAACTACATTGAGTCTGTGGGTTGTAATGATCTCTGTCCCTTTAGCGCAAAATCAGCCACAGACAACACTCAATGGACAAATGTGGCTATGTTCAAACTGTAGATACTGAAATTTGAATTTCCTACAATTTTCACACGTCAAAAATGTTATTCTTCCTTTGATGTTGTTACCTTTATTCAAAAAATGTAAATATACCATTCCTAGGTCATAGAAGACAGGAGATAGGCTGAATTTGGCCTGCACATCACAGTTTTATTTATTCCAAACCCACACAGCAGTTAGAAATGAAGGAAGAGAAGAATTGTTAAATAAAACTAAGAAAATATGAAACAGGAAGCAGGAGAAAGAATAAGAGGGAAAATCCATTTCATTAAACTATGTCCTCTGTCTTGACATGGATGTCACATGGAGTTGATCTAACTGGTTCGTATTTACAAGGTCCTAATTGACTTAAGAAAAAGGTTGGGATTCCCAGAAACATGGAGGCCTTGACCATATAATTTCTAGGACAAGTTCACAGATATAGTCTGTGCCAACTCTTTAAAGGCTTTAAGAGCCAGCCAAGCCAATTTAGCATCAATTTAGTACAATCAACCACTAATGAAAGAGAAGTCAGGCTGGCCATAATATGATCAGGATTGCTCATATTGGTGTGAGAAATCTTTCTGTTGTATTCTGCAAGAACAACCCATCACCTTGAATGTAAGCAAAAAAAAAAAAAAAAAAGAATCCTCTTACTAAGAAAGAATTATCTCAATAAGATCAGGCTCCAACACCAAGGACACAGGAAAAAAATACACAGAGAACATGTTGAGAATGTAGCCTTTCTACCATCAACTTTAATAGTGGAGGTAATTATTCTGAATAAAGTGCATGTCAGTGCTGCAAACCCCACCCCTTTTGCCCCAATTGTCTGCTGAGTTTGACTGATCCTGTTAAATGCAGGACATTCTGTATTGCCCACAGGAATAATGTCATCATCCATCCCTATTTAAATGCATACGTGCTTTGCATCCTGTATCTGTTGAGTTTTCTGTTTTTAAAAATTATGGTCCATTTTCAGTCATCTATGGCTGCCAATGGCCTGCATAAATGCAGTGCAATCGATTATTTTCATGTAAATTCCAATAAAGTCAGACTTCATGTCAAATAGGCACAAAATACACACAAAGATTCATATCCACACACAGTTCAGCTGCTCTGCATTTAACTTCAGTCCCTGACTCATCTTCTTGGTTAGCACTCAAGATCATTCAGACATAACTGGATGTTCATTTTAAAACAGAACCAATTGCTAAGATATATTTTTAACAACATGCCTTCTCCTATTCTGCAAAAGTGTAGGATTAACATTATGGATCATAGTCAGTCTTTTTCTCAACTACAAGTCTTTTGGGAAAATGAGCATGTGCCTCAGAACTGATAGACTACAAAAATATGAAACATTGAGGTAATTATTTTTAAGAATCACATTTATACCACTTTTTAATCAGTGTTGTTGATCCTATGCACCTAGTCCATGTGTTAATCTGCATTCTTTATTATGAAAATCAATAGTATAGACAAACACATTGTACACATGGATTTTTGAATGCAAAAAGACTAAATATGGGAGTCCACAGGAGTGATTGTTACCAAGGTAATTTGACAATTTATTCTTGACCTAATATCATAATTACTGCATTGTCTGTGACATGCAGATGCAACTTTGATTTGTGCTCTCATGGAAGATGTTAAATCTCTCCTGAGGTAGTGCACCCTTAGTCTCTCTAATCAAATAAAAATCAAATTTGCTGATTTTGCAACAGCAATGTTAACCTATACATAGGTATAATGTATAAATTCCATATAATTATATCAAGCCATGAAATTTCTGAAATGGCAATTTTACTAAAGCTGTCTAGCAGTTACTGTTTCACTATATTCCTTTGAATTCAATAAATGAGGCCAGATCATCTTTAACTAGCCAAGAAAACTATACCCTTCATTTCATCTTAGGTTATTAAATTCAGTTTAATTATGGTGATAGAAAGATCTTCTTGACTGAGTCTTGCTAAATATACCAAATTCTCCCCACCTGGTAAACTGGGCTGACTGTGGGCCATTCACATCATTCACTTGTTGATTCAATCACTCTTCATTCACTTAGTCATTAATTCATGCAATCATTTGTTTATTTGTTTGTTTAACAAATATTGAAATTCCAGCTATGTACCTGAAGTTGTGTCAGATTTTGGAAAAAAAGATAAATAAAATGTGCTCCCCATTAAAGAGCTGACGGTTAAGAGGAGTCTCAGTTCTAACACTACCTTACTATTCTTAGTACTGCTTTTCTAATTATAGGTTTCTGATGCCTGTTGGGTTCTAAGAAATACTCTTCAAGTTTAGTCACTCAGTTTAAGCCATAGATTAGTTCTCCTTATAAATATGTAAAAATAATAATAGCCACTACTTGTTATTTGCTTGCCATGCAAAGAACACTGTGCCATTTTCACAGTCTTGTTAATCTACAAAAAACTCCATCAACAGTTATTCCCACTTTACAGATAAATGAACTGAGGCTCAGAAAGGCCATGCAACCTATAAAAAATCAGCTAGATCCTTGCAACTTCAAAGTGTGATCCTTCAGCAAAATTGGGAATTTATTAGAAATGCATCCACCATCCCAGACTTACTGATGTGTGGGTTCACAAGCCCTCCAGATGATTTGTATGCACATTGAAATTGGACAAGCAGAGGACCAAATCCTAGGTGAAGATTTTAACCCAGAATCAACTGAGTTTTAAGCCCAAATATTTCCTTGTTTATATCACTTAATGTCCATAGAAGAATGGTGGCCGATCAGTAAAGTACATGTATAAACCTCAGGCAAATTTCCTTAAGGGGAAGAAACTCTCAGAGTCTGTCACTACATCAGTTTTCATCACCATGTATTCTACAAATTCAAATCATATTAAACTAAGAAAAATCATGAAAACTTAAACATGTAGCCTATTTGTTTTCTTTCATCCGTACAATTTAAAAGTGGTTAATATTTGATAGGTTAATGATAAATATTTTAATATAGTATATTGCATCTGGTTATGAATATATCAAAGGGAAATACAAAGTGAGCTCCAAAAGATAAACTTTTATTGGGCACATGAAATAGAACATAAAATTTGATGGCAATTACCATTTAATCTATTCATGTTTGGAAACGTATTGAAAGAGAAACTCATAACTCAGTTAATTGTTATGAATTATTAATTGCTCATTTGAAAGCGATGAGCAGAGCTGCACTTGTTGAAAAACTTTCCTTCTCAGTGGTTTTAACCTTTGTGTCATTGGTTTTATGAGAACAAAAGGGAACGAATGACAGCAAGATTCTAATCATCCCGAACTAGAAAGTGACAAGACAGTGAACATCTCAGTGACTATATAAAGGTTAATTGAGATTGAAATGAAATAGTTATCACTGGCCCTACTCCAGCATACTTAAATGGGATTCCCTGGGGTGGGCCCCAGGCATCTGTATGTCCTACAACTCTCTGGGTAATTATAATATGCAGTCAGGCAAGAGGAATCTGTACTCAGTAACTACATGTTCCTAGGAAGACAACCCAGCCAAGGATTGACTCAGTGTACCCAAGTAAGACTCAAGCTGTGCTCCAATTTGCCAATCCCGGTTAGAGCTTGAGGGATGAGGATGCATAACTAATGCTAGTAGCAATGCAGCACCTGGGCAGCTTTAAAAAGATGTTTTTTCCCAAGATGGTAAGGGATTTCCGGTCCAAACAGACTAAGATCAACAATATGTCTGTATTCAAAGATAACTGATTTCAACAGCCCCTTCTTTCTCAAAAATCAATGTTAGGAGTTTCCTCTGTTGCATTAAAAAACAAACCTTCAAAAAGTGAAAGCTCTTTTTTTTATTAACTAAATCCAGGGATTTATTGTTTAGTGTCAGCAGCGTAACTGGTTTATAATTGATTTTTCTATAGAGGACTGAAAACTTTAGCTACCTTAATTTCCTTTATCTTGACACAAATGATTAGAATTACTCTGAAATGTATTTTACCAAGTTTCTATTACCATTTTTTAAAATTAACTTTCTTGTTGCATCCTTGACTTCATAAAGTATTTCTAAGATAGAAAGACAGCAAGTCAGTATAAGGAAAAATATGGCTGCTTTATTGCTATTGATACTTTATCTTTTCTCTTCAGAAATGTCTGTGTTCAGTAGGATTTTTAGAAATAAATGCAATTACTAAAATACATTAACCCCTGTTATTCCTGAGAGAAAGAAAAATGTCATAAACAATTACAGAATTTTAATGATGAAACAGAACATCATATTTTCTGCATATTTTGTGCCTGAATTCTGACAGACTCAACTAACAGTGCTGATTGGACAGTTCGAATCCACTGAGTCATCCTCAACCCACTGGATACTTGCCTGTTTTCAGCTTGGAGACCGTTGACATCCTTAGGGATTTGTATGCCAGAAATGCATCCAGTTCCCTCACTTTTTAAAAAAAGAACTCTTCAGGAGATTTTCCTCAGGGTTACCTGGTTATTTTTAGCAAGTTCATGCTAAGTGCTGTTTTCCAACAAAGTTAGAATTTTTCTTCCTATACTGGAAAGGTCCTCAAATTGAGACTCTAACTTGCAGGAAATAAGATTGTTTATTCCTGCAGAAGATTTAAAATGATGGTATGAGTAACAGTTCATGTCAAACTGCCCTTGAAGAAGTAAGGATGAATTTTCAGGGTGAACCAAAGGCACTGAGGAACAAAGGATCAGTTAACACAGTCTCTACAGAGCAACGAGCATGTGCATATGAGGTCCTTGGCAGCACACTGGCACAGGATCATCATCAGGGCACAGTCACCTTGATTTAGTCTGCATTTGAAATGCACTGTCCCTCTGTATAGCACATTGGCATGTCATTTTAATATTATTTATCTATCATTCGATGTATTTGAAAAGCAGAGCAACAGAGCGAGGGGAACAGACAGAAAAACAGACAATGAGGTTTTCTACATACTGGTTCACTACCCAAATGCCCACAGCAGCCAGGACTGGGCCAGACCAAAGCCAGGACTCTGGAGCTCCATCTGGGTCTCTTATGTGGATGGCAAAGACCAAGAACTTGGGCAATCATCTGCTGTCTTCTCAGGCACTTTAGCAGGACACTGGATCAGAAGCATAGGAGTAAGGACTCGAACTGGCATTTTGATATAGGATGCAGATATCCCAAACAGTGACTTAACCCACAGTTCCATAATGCCTGTCCCTATGTTATGTTTTCTTGTGAATGTAGTAGGTAGTGCCAATGCATATTGAGTGCAAAATCATCAGAGAGAAACAATGTAAGAATACCACTTGGAATAAATATGCTAGGAGGAGAGAGACATGTGCTTCAGGAGTTCATTAATTAATAACCAAGTCTGTATTGGGCTTTTGAGCCATGGATTATCATAGGAATTATACAAGATGAAAAACAAGCTTAACACAGCCTGTGCCCACCCAGAGATTACTAAATTTAAGGTTAAAGGAAAATGTATGGAATCATAGAACGAAGCAAACGTTTCCTGTCCAGAGAACTTAGGGCCCTCCTAATGGGTCTGACTACAAAAGGAAACTGGAAACTGTTCTATAAGCTATTCTAAGTGAGTAGCTCTCTTTCATACAGCAGTTGGAATTCTGAGCCAGCCTGTCTGCTGGAAACAAATCATATAACTTCCCTGACCAAAGATTTCACTTCTTTGAGAAACATGATTACACCTTATAGAGATGGTAGAGAATTAGATGAAATGCTTGTAAACTACTAAGCACCTTTCCTAGGGTATACAAAGTTCCATGAGTAGTAGCTATTATCGATATTACTCTACAATAGACCCATGCCAGGTGATAGCCTTGATACAGAGCCAGGAAGGATTTGTAACTGTCAGTGAGAGTCGTTAAGCCTGTCAATGGAGAACCAGCTATAGTTCATTTATAAGCAGTATTTGATGAGACAATTATGTGTGTTCATCAGGGAAAGTGGGAAGCCTCTCACGGGGGCCAGAGCCTATAATATGGATTTCTTCATGTTATAAAAAATTTAGTGGGGAGTGAAAAAGTCATAAAGACAAGGAGTTGACAGTTTTTCCTTTACTCAAGAGATGGCTGGCATCCAGGATTCTCCTCTGGCCCTGGAGAAGCTCCTAAGCTATAGAGAGGGCAAAGCCCCCAGCCTTGCTCAGCATTCTTGAAGACTTCTTTCTGCATGCTCTGAGAATGTGGCACTTCCATTCCCCGCAGCTCACTTCCCGAGTTGTAGTTGAGGATCTCAAAACAATGGTCAATATTTAACTATTGGAAGAAAGACCCTCTCTTGTGGCCAATTTCAAATTAGAATTTCACTACTTTGTAAAAAAAAAAAAAAAAGCATAGTCAATGCCAAGTGTGTTAATTAAATCAGAAGGTTAAGACAGTCTTTTACTTATTATTAACCAAGAACGGAACACATTACCTGTTCATAGCTCCAATTTTAATATAGTTTGAAAAAAAGTTCCTCTGGAACATAGATTTCTATCCAAAACTTCAATCAGAAACTGACAGTCAAAAAAGGACATTGAAAACACATTTCCTTTCAAAAGAAGACATGAGTTCACTGGGGAATCTTTTCTTTCCCTCAGCAAGTACCTAGTTTTCAGAAACAAGGGTATGCATTTCTCACAGAAGAGTGTGTGGAAAACACGACTAGAGATTATGGCCAAAGCCCTCAGGGTTTTTCCAGATTTACATGAGTCTATTTTTCCCCTCCAGTGTATTTGGGGTTTTCCTGCTGACTATGGCTTTCTTTTCAAACTGTAATGACTTTATTAAACAGGAAAGAAGGCTATCATGGAGGGAAATAGGCTGGACCCTTACTAGTAAGTATATATATACTATAAACATCATATAAATTAAATTACATTATATATTTCTGTAAAAAACTCATCATACAAAAATCAGTGCTTGGACATTTCACAGCAATTACTTCATTTATTGTCTCAGTAACCCTGAAAGGAAATCCTATTCTGCCTATTTAATAGATGAGGAACTGAATTTTACAGTTTTTCAAAGCAAACAATCAATAGATGATTGAACTGTTAAAAAAATAATAAACAAGACACAGGTGTGATTCCTTCCTGATACACAGGCTACAATCCTCCTTCAGGGCCAGGAGGGACTAGGAGCTTACAGCATTCTAATCTTGGACCACAGCCCAACTACTGGATCTGTTTGCATTCAGTGAGATAGAAACAACCCTGAGTACTCATTAGTAGCAGTGTCCATGAGCACAAACAGTACCACACAACAGAGAAAGAGCCTTCTGGATAAAAAACAAGCATCGATGGATGAGTGTTACCAACTGTCTCTCACTATTGCTTCATCTCCTGCCAACAGGGGCAAATGTTTATTCATTGCCCTCTGTGTGCAGTGAATGTATTTCTCAATATCAACAACTAGTCCACCCATGCACACACAGGACGAGTAAGTTATACTCAGATTCCCAAATCACAGGGCTGATGCATAGGCATGGGCAGAGGAGAGACCCTGCTATAAGGTCCAAACACAGTTGTAACAGGTATAGCCCCTACACAATCACAAAGGTCCAGGATGTTAATGGAGAGAATGGACAGCATCTGAGGATGCAAATTATGCAATTCAAGTCAAAAATCTAGGGTCTTCTCAAAAACACATGATCACTCAAACTAGCCATGATGTTTTCTGACCAGTTCCTGAAACCTGTCAATTAAATAAGTAAACATCAAACTGTAAACCATTTAGAATACCCCATGTCACTTCACAAATGAGTACTCCAAAGAAGGAAATAGCCTGCATAAATGGCCACCATAGATTCAGTTGCTGGATCATGTATGACAAAAGATATAATCTCAGTCTAACATTATCACCATGGCAGGCTCTCTGCATCATCTTATTTAATCTTTGCAACATCCCTTTGATAAACGATGTCACTCTCTATATTTTATGGGTAAGAAAAAACTAACATGTGAAGAGGTGAAACGGGTTGTCTGCAATCATGAAATTAGAAGGGGAGAAAGTGAGGCACAGACCCAGCACCCCTCCTTTCTAGCCCCAACCAGCACAGGTTGCCAGTTCAAATTCCATGCACAGTATACTATGCCATGGCAACTCAGCAGTAAGCTCTGTAGAGAAGTTGAGGCAAGAAGCGAAGCATAAGGAGGAAGGTTGTTGAATGTAAGAATACTTACAGGATGATCTTTAGGAACAATAAGAGTCATTATGCACAATGTTTTCCAGTAGCCTCATGATGAACATTCAGATGAACCTGAATGTTTAATATGAGAGACAGGGAGGTCCCCATCTTCTTAAACACAGACTTGTTCTTCCTCAACAGCTGTATTGGTGTTTGTAAAAAGCAATACATGCCTGATTCACTTTGAAGGTTCAGTATACTCAGACAAGCAGGGCAACCCCAAAGGGACTCTCCTCTGCTGTGCCATGTTGAGAGGGAAAGTAACAGCTATTGCACTGCGGCCATTTCTGTGGAATGAGATGACAGCATGGGATGGCACGGCCAGAACAATACATAGAAGAGCCATTATTGTGGTTGCAGCTTTCATGATATCATGTTAGTAATACCTGGTCAGGCTCCCTCTGTTGCCCTGGAGACAGGAATGGCAAGAATTCTCTTCATCATCCAATCATTAGCTGCTGGTGGCAGACACACTGTCTCAGCTGCATATCCTGAGCCTGTCATCCCTTTTGGAAGGGCATAAGAGAAGAAATGGCTGGTTACAGTGGCTGCTGAAAACAGGGTCTTTGAAAACATGGGACGTGTGACAGACAGTCTCCAATAAGAGTTGGAAAGATGCACCCATTTGAGAAGGGATAAAAATATACTCTGAATCCTAACACAGTGACTCATCATGATACGTGGCAAGTCATTTCATCTTAAAAACTGACAGTCATCCTCATGTGAAGGAAGGTGATTAAGGGAAGACAAAGACCATGAAATAGGATGGTGAAAGGCATCTGAGGGCTTTCAGTGCAGTGAGTGTATCTGCTTAGAGTAAGTAGTAAGACATTAGAGGGACCCACAGGAAGACATGACCCCCTCCATTGAGTGGACTGAAAAGCCATAGGCTTGCTTGGCTGTGAAGTACCTAGGTCTAACAAAATGAAGACTCCTCAGATACAACCAGATGTCTGTATCCCTGCTTTCAAATTTTTGAAGAGAGAATGGGATTTGGATACAGCAGAAGCAAGTTCTTTTTCATCCAAAACAGATTTTAAAGTGTTGTAGGGCCACACCCAATCCTGGGAACCCTGGTATTATAGGATCAATCTCATTTAGGTGTATCTGCCAAGCCTCAGAAGCAAGTAGACCCAACAAGGGACCTACTTTGCTTACTTACTGTAACCCCTAGCTGAATTTGACAACAGCATTAGATATAGGGTACTGAAGATACCACAGAATACCTCATTCAATCATTTACTTTTAAACTAGCATAAAATATCCAGTACCATCAAGTGACTCTATAGTTCAAGATTAGTGATTCCAATTGGTTTCACATCAGTCAGCAAGTTCGTTCTTTCTTTCTTTCTTTCTTTCTTTCTTTCTTTCTTTTTTTCCTTTTTTATTTTTTTTGACTATACTGTGCAACACTAACGTTTGTAAAACATGATGCAAGATCTTAATCCCTACATTGTATGACATTTGTCCTTTGATGGACCATTAGAGATCAAAGACTCCATTCACCATAAGATCATACTGGATGCTAGGTCTTAGGTCCACGGAATTTGGAATGTTGTGCCATATAAATCACAATACTGATCAGTTAAAATTCTTCTGCAGAAATGCTACACACAACACCATCATACATGTAAGAAATGATTCCCTTTTGATTCTATCATTCTACCATTGCTAAATCTAAATGATGTTAATTAAAGAAAATACAGACCTCAATCTTCAAGCTTGTCTGGTCAACACAATCCTTTTTCTGTGAGGCCTTGGATGCACTCATATAGTTCCAATCTGTTGTTCATTTGGGAAGAATTTGTGAACAGAAATATAAGCCAACAGGCAGCCTACAAACTTGAAAGAGACACCATACACCTATCATTCAACTTATTTTCCAGTATGAATTTTTCTCTTTTTTGGTATCAAATCCCCAATATAGAATTTCAATTACAAGAGCAGTATATATTTGGAAAAGTCTAGGAGTAATGCATTTGAATTCTATTTGCACCTGTCACATTCACCCATGTGTATGGCATTGTGCTCAGTGCTGTAGATATAGATATGAGCCTTAACCCAACATAGGTAATTTGAATGTATTGTTATGTTCAGTTAATACAGAATTTTGTAATATTCTAATATTGAGCTTAATAATAACATAACATATGTTTGCCAGATATTCATGTAATATCCTAAGGCACAAACAGATTTTTTTGTTTTCAGTTTGATTTCTTTTTGTTTATTTTTGATGGGTAGAAAATGTTATTTATTTTTTCTCTGATTATTTTATTAAGTTTTTTGTAACAAGAAATTGTACCATTCTTTTATAAGTAATACAGTCTGAATCATGCATAAGCCATGAGAATAAATTATTCATATCAGTAGACTTATAAGTTGTTTATAGTGTAAAGATGTGTTTGCTTCCTAATAGATTAGAAAATTATGAATCTAATATTTTGCCACAATACCTAAAAAGCCAAACATTAATTTCTTGTGTTATGAATACTATAGGAAATGTTTCTGAAGTCTAGTTTTTCAGTTGTGTATTCCAGAATCCTTAGAGATACTGAAGAATAAGCATTCATCAAGATGGCAGGTTTTATCCATCCTCACAGAGAAAAAGGTTCAGTCTCCCATTAAAAGTTGTTCTCATTTGCTCTAATGACCCAAGTGCAGATATGCTCAATCCCATCATGTTCTCATCTGAAAGTTTGGGAATGTTATTTACCATATGTCTAGTGTCAAATATTAAAACACAGAGAACAATAAAAAACAGTTAAAAATCCCCTTACTTTAAATCTGTTAGATTAATGGGGATGACACATTTGTTCCACTGTTATATCACTCCAGTGGCAATCTTCTAAAATTAGGAACTGCCAATCTGGGGGAAACAAAAGAACTCTATATCATTTTAAATTTAACTTCAGCCTAGTCTGAAGCCATTAGAGGTGATTAAAGGAAATCTCTCACCATTATATTCAGCCCAGTGGTCTTAAAGTTCAAAAGGTAAAAAGCACTTTTCACCATAAATAAACTGAGAGACAAAATTATTTTCAATGAAATTTCAATTTCAGTGAAAATAAAGTAGGTAATTACATTGGCTATTACTGAGGTCACTGCCTTCATTGACCATCTGGTTTAAAGCTAAAAAATAGGTATCATTTGCAACATGGACAGAAATGAGCAAAGTGTCCACTGCTTCCTTCTTAAAGTCGTGCAAATTCAGTTAATTCACATATTAACAATCTTCATGAAACAATTACGAGGAAAAAATAACTTGACAGCCTTTATGAAGTTGAGCAACTCAGGAAAAAAAAGAAGAGTAAAAGAAACGTGTAATGTCCTACCATTTATCAGTATTACTATATTACCATACTTACTGTTTTCCATACAGTGAATTGCTGCATAATATTTTGTATAACAAAATGGGTGGACCAAATTTATCATTCCAATTTTTATAGTTTTTCTTTATGTGAAATCCTGTTTGTTGGATGTAAACTTCATTCTCAAGTTAGAAAAGTTATTCCCTGGTAAGGAATATAATTTAATTTTCCCTAATGTTGTACTGCTTTGTACAGTCTCAGAAGGGATCAAAACAGTTTAGGGAGTCGGATGGATGCCATTTCAAAGTCATTTTCAATGCATTTTGTTTATTTTATTTTATTTTATTTGTATTCTTCTCTTTTACCTGTGAAAAAATGTCCTGGCTGGATTTTTATATAGCTTCAGTTCATCCTAACTATTATTACCTGAAGTGTATCAAAGAGAACAAAGTCAAAGTAGCTCATTGCTGTTCTTTTGTAACTTTGCAAAGACTTATAAGCATACTGTTCAGAGAGAGAGAGAGAGAGAGAGAGAGAGAGAGAGAGATTGCATTTAATTTGACTTGAGTCTTAAACCAAGGAGGGCTCTGTTGTCTATTCTTTGTAAAACTCAGATTCTGTTGTGCTGTTTTACTTTCTTAACACAGAGGCCACTGGCTTCAGGTTATGCTCTGCATTCAGCTTGAAATAGAATACATACTTTCTGAAGATCCCATTCTCTGCATTCATGGCTGTGAGAGTCTTTGAAAATACCTTTGGCGGTAGACAAAAATGTCAGCCTAAAAAAAAAAAATTGAAAGAAAATGTGGCAGTGGGAGGCAGGTGTGGGAGCAAGACAGGAGTAGAAAATAAGAAATTGTTGAGAAAAAAAAAAAAAACCTATCCGTTAAACGTGAGGTTATTTCTACCCACTTAAGTCATTCGGAATTATTCACTGTCCAGATGATTGACACTGCATGGGTAGGGGCAAGACTCAGCAGCAGCAGCATGGGCTTCTCCTGACAAAATCCATCGTGCAGGGGCTCTGGCAGCAAGCCAGCAGGGGAGGGCTTGGTACGAGGCTTTGTGTAGAGTACTCTAACCTAGAACATAGCACGAAGGAAGGAGCTGTTCTGGTACACAGTTTTAGAATGTTGGAGGAAAGGGTTCACAGCAGCATTTTAAGTTGGAGCTGGCCAAGTACTCCCAGAGCAAATTATTTGCTTGCAGATTTTCCAGTGGGGGATTTTAAATTACAAATCAGCATCCCCACTCCCACCCCGCCCCTACCGCAATAGTCAGAAATACACCAGGGAGTGCAGTGAATTTGTGAAGTAAAATGTGCCATGGTGGCTCCCTTACTCTGATTTCTCTTACTCTTTTCCATTTCTTTACAATACAGCATTGAAGGTAGAAAAACAATTTGCTCTGTCAGGAGAGAAAAACCTCCAAAAACTCTGCAGCGAGTGTGCGGGTGGGGAGACATTTCATCATGGGCCAGTTTCACTTGCAGATGGCTGCTCTTGGTTCCTGTCCTAAGCTTCATGAAACTCTGCTCACAGCCTCACGCCACATGGCTAAACTGTGCCTCGGGGCCCCCCAGGCAGCCGCTCCCCGTGAGTGCGCACTGGGTCATTAGCAGCTTCCCTTACCGTGACATTGTTCCTCTGCTTTTTCTCAGAAAGAGGTGAGCTGGTTCCTCTTCAGCTTCCCTTCGGAGCCCTGAGAGATGGTATTTTCTCAAGCAGACAGATTTTACACTTTGGAATAACTTTGGCAATTAAATCTCACAAATCCAATAGTTGCCTATTTGGGACATCAAATTATTTCCTCTACGGCCCGTGGTTTAATATTGACATCTTGGGAATATTTATATTCCCAGCATTTTAGCTGCACTGTTTGGGAAAATAGGCAGCTCTATGTGCAATAATAGCTGTATTATTTGATAGGTTCTTGTTCTGACAGCTTTCACTTCTATTCCGAGCTAGAAATTAGGAGGTAGGCTAGCTGTGGAAACCGATGCTGGAAACCGTCCATCCGTCACGAGGAATGATCCTTTCTCTGAGGGGAATTTTTTGCTGGATTTCCAAGTGCATAATATTCCCCTGGAGCAAGGCTGCATAACACAGCACTGCCATGATGCACACTGTGATATTTAACTCCAGAGGGTCTGGCAGCCCCATGCACTGTGGTGCTAATTGTGTTCTGTAGTTAACAGCCAGTCTTGGAGCCCAGAAGGTCAGAAAAGTTTATCTCATTCTGGGGTAGAAGAGAAATTAAAATCCATCCCAGCCAGGAGTCTCCACAAAATCCATTATTGCTGCCCTATTTTTTGGCTCTTAAGGAAATAATTTTGGGTGAAACAAGCCATGGAAGCCATCAGTGTATTCAATGAGTGTGTATTCAGCATGAACTCTGTGTCAGCTGCTGTACTAGGCACCAAGGAGTCCTTGGTAAGAAGGCACACATAGATTCTGCTCTCAAGGAGTTCACATGCTGGTGTCAGGGGAAGACAGGAACCAGTAAAAAGCAAACAATGAGGGTGGCATTGTGGTGCAGTGGCTTAAACCACTGTCTGCAACACCAGCGTCCCATATGGATCTCAGTTTCAAATCCTGCTGCTTCACTCCTGATCCAGGTCCCTGCTAATGCACCTGGGAAAGCAGCAGAAGATGGTCCAAGTGCTTGGACCCCCTGGACCCACTTGGGAGACCTGGATGGAGTTCCAAGCTCCTGAGCTTTGGTCCCAACCCCAGCCATTGCAGCCATCTGGGGAGTGAACCGGGGATGGAAGATATTTCTCTCTCTGTAACTCTTTCTTTAAAATAAATAAATAAATATTTTTTACAAATAATGAACATGGGCAGAGACTACTACTATAGGCTGTATAATCAGCAAAACTTTTCTGAGATGCTATCACTTCAGTGGAGACAGACATGATAAAGAAGAGCCCACCATGGAAAGTCCTGGAGGCACAGCGTTCCAGGTGGTGCAGATACCTTCTGCAAAAGCCAGAGGGAAAGCAGGAGCTCTTGACTGGTTCAGAAAATAGAAGGAAGCACGTATGGTAGCAGTGTGGTAAGAGGGAGGTGTTCAGAGATGAGGTGAGCGAGGGAGGTACCAGATTCCTCTTACTTGAAGGCCAGGATTTTATTCTACATACAACGGACATTAAGAAGTCCAAGTGGCCCAATGTATGAGTTTAAATTAAAAAATTATAACTAGAGGCTGGTGCTGTGGTGCAGTGAGTTAAGCTACTGCTTAGGATGCCCACATCCCACAATGGAGTTCCAGTTGGAGTGCCAGCCACTCCACTTTTGATCCAACTTCCTACTAATGCATCCTAAGAGGTAACAGATGATAGTGAGCACCTTTCACCCACCTGGGAGATTCAGATGGATTTTTGGCTCCTGCCTTCATCCTGACTCTGCGTGGCTATTATGGACATTTAGGGAGTGAACCAATAAGTGCAAGATAGCTCCCCCCCCCCATCTCTCTTCTCTCTAATAGTTCTGCCTTTCAAGTGGATTAAATAAATAAATCAACATTTAAAAATAATATTTGGTTACTGTGGGCAATGTGGACAATGAATCGTAAGGGGGAAAGAAGGGACAGGCAAAATTGGAACTGACAAGACATTGTAGTTCAGGTTAGAGGTGTCAGTGGCTTGGACCATGTTGGTAGATAGTACAAATGCATGGATCCAGGACCTGTTGTAGTCAGTGCTTGCCTTTGATGAAAAATTCAATTAAATTTGAATTTTGAGGTGACCTGCAACAATGATAAACTTTTTATGTTTTCTATTGGATGCCTGGTGAAAAGTATTCCTACTAGCTTCCATTTAGAGAGGAAAGAAATGGAGAGACAAACATAATCACATTCACAGCATTCTAGCATGTGGACCTAGAGCACAGCAGTCAGGAGAGAAAGCAAAGTGATTATGCCCAGGGGTCTGGGTAGGATCCAAGCTCTGCCACCCACACTGGATGTGATCTTAGGTTATCTGCTTTCCTCAGTTCTTCATTTCTTCTTTTGCAAAACTGTTAGAAGGACAGTACCTACCTTATAAAATTGTAAAGAAGGTTAAATAAATCAATGCAGAAAAGAATTTAGAGAAATACTTGTTGCAAACTAAATGTCCAATAAAGAAAAGTTAGCTTTTGTTATTATTTGACTAAACACCACCCCTCCACCATGCCCCCAAAATGTCATCCATATAATGAGATATCAATGTGTGCTTTTCTTTTCAGTTACCAAACTGAAAGAGGGACTATGTAGAGAAGTTCTGTGTTTTTCTTGTTAGTTGCCAGATGTATCTTAAACAGTTACATCACATTTATACCTCTCCAGAATTGAAATACTTAACTATGTGCTGGTAAGCTATTAATGTGTTGGTGTCTATTCTCATCTTCAAAACTACCCTGCTAGGTAAAAATCCACAGTGGCTATTTTATGGATGTGAAAGCAAAGGCTCAGGGAGGTATTTTCCATGCAGAGGTTCCATAACTACAGAAGCTCAATTCTACAACTATAGAATTGAGGTTCTGTAGTTGTGGGATGTGACTTCAAGATGTCAAGATGTGACTTCAGATTTGTAGGATTCTACCACCCTATTTCTGCTAACGAGTGTATAAGAACCAAACTATCCTAGGCTATTTCAAGTGTCTCTCATCAAACCAGGAAATTAGATTTCTTCCCTTTTCACCCCACACTGGCTTAGGTTTTCATTGTGCCTTGACTGATTTCCAATTAAGAATGTTCTGCATTAGACCCTGGGCTAGTTAGCATGCATTGATCATGCATTTTGATGTCATTAGGCAAGTACACATCATCAACATGAATTCGTTATGTGCTTCTTAGGAAATAAGCTGATAAAGGTTGAAGATCACTGAAAATCCTTTATTTCTTCATGTGGTCATTCAATCTTTTCCCATTATTCTCACTTTATTACTGTTGGCAGCATAGTTAAGAATCTATTGATGTTAGCATTGCAACTAAATCTATATTATGTAGTTTATTCCTTGGTCATAAAAATTTATTTATCTTGAAACTTTGGCACAATACATCTTTACCATCTGAATTTTTCCCATAAATTTTTATCTATTACTTATGTAATGCTAGAAAAAGCAAAATACAATTTCAATCCATGGTGTCTTTGTATTTTCCACTTGTTGCCAGGAAATAAAATCGATTAATTTAAAATAGCAAATGAATAATCTATAATACTAATTAAAACATTTTCGTTACTTAAGCATTAAATTAAAAGAAAAATCTAAGAATTCTCATCAGAAAATTGTTGAGCCAAAATGTACTTGTGTTTTGTAAGATTTTTTTTTATAAGACTTTTTTTTCTTTTTTTTTTTTTGAAATATACTACCTCATCTATACAAGAAAGAGTCTCTGATTATGTTCTTTGGAGTCACTCCCAGATGTTCATTAAATTGTAGTCTTTATTCCTTCATAATACCATTAGTGACCTAAAAACTGGCAAATACCCACTGTAGAAGGAAAATGTGTTATGTTCATTTCTAAATATAATTCCATTTTAGTGGGGTTGAGAGATTTGAGATTATTTTGAAAATATATATGTTTTGCTGGAGTATAAAGGAAAAGAAGACCACTAATAATTGTTTTCTAAAAATCAAAGCAATTGGCTACAGGGGAAGACTTCAATGTTCTAGTAACAGCCTTGCCTTCAACTCAGTATCCTCTGAGTTGTGTGTTTCTTCCCTTCTGCTTAATATAACCAAGGGCATCAGCTTTACACATTCAAAAAACCCTCTGTTTCCTTCTCCTACCCTATGAATTTTTCTTTCTTTCCAATCTGTGAATAAACTACACTATTTTGTGGTGTTAAAGCCAGGCCAAGCATAGCTTAGCCTTTAGAATACAGTATTTAAACTTTGTAGGCAGATTTGACAAGCATAAAATTTTATAACCTGCAACATCATTAGCACAAAGGAATTGCCTGATTAAACAGGTCAGAGACCACCTTGAGACAGATCTTAATAGGCTGGAGTAATGGTCAAAAGATTTGACAAGTAAGGGGCACCTGGAATAAAAAGCAAACACTGTATGGAATTGAGAAACTTGGACACATATGAAAGGTCTAATGCAGCAGTGACCAGCAACAGTGACCCAGGAAGCCTGGGGTGAATGAAGGAACTTTAGTTTAACCAAGAGGCCTACATAGAGTACATGAAGGGTAGAAAACAATTGGGATCCAGGAAGACAAAAGCAGAGAACATGACCTAAGAGAGATTACAGAGCACACCAAGCGTATCAGCACACCCAGTGAAAACAGAAGCATTTGTTCCAGTGCAGGGTCTTAGTTTGCTTTCAGGACTAGTCTGAATGGTAATACAGGGAGTGTAGTAGATAGAGGATCTGCCTTTTTGCCCTCCACACATTTTGTTTGAGGAGTGCATGAAGAGAGAGAAAGAGAGAGGGAGAACCTAAATACAAGAGCCAGCTGTAGTTTACAAGAACAAGAAACACAAGAGCCTTGCAGCTTGCAAATTTTGAACATGATCCCTACCCTACAACAAGTGGAGCTGGAGACACCCACTGCAGAGAACAGGCACTGTGCCTCAGGGGAGTTTTAGTGGCCTTTGGTGTCCACTCAGCCCAAGTCCCCACTTCCCTGTCTTACTGCCCCCTTTGTCTCCCTCAAGGCTGCTCATCTCACTACAACACAAGAATCAAAAGCAAAAGACAGAAGCAAAAGGCCGTAAGACAGCAGAGTGACGGGACTTCTAAAACCACTACTTCTAGTCAGGTGCCCCTGACTCACCAAATGAAAATTCAGATTATTTTCAGTTTTGTTGTTAGAAGTGATTTAGTTATTTCACAACCTTAGAAATGTAGACATTGCCTGAAAACTCATCAACGGAAAAACAATCATTGATAATCTCATATTCTGTGACAGGAAAAAAATGGGCAAAGGTGGTAGCTACACGAGACTATAAAACGAAATAGATGTCAGAGTACGAAGCTAACAGAGATGGCTGCTGCCCCCAAGGAGTAAGGTTAATAAATAACCAATTCTGTGTCAGTGAGAAGAGGTACAAGAGAATCAATGACCTGCCCTCAGATTGCATCCATTTTAGTTGAGGAGACAGAAAATGCTCATGGGAAAGGAGTGTTTGTTGTCTGTTTTAAAAAGTCAATTTACATTGACTAAGTACAAATGAACTTATTACATCCATGTGACTGTCTTAAGAAGTGGATACTATGTATTCAATTATCCATTTTGTGCAGGAAACAAGTTGAGTGATTTGTTCTAGTTTATTCAGTTAGTATTTGGTGGAAACAAAATACTTCAAAGCAAGGCTGTTCAAATTATATCTACATTTATATACATATCTGCATCTATCTGCCATGAGTCCAAAGGTGGGTTGGTAGCTGAAGGCTGAAACAGAGAAGTTTCCATGATAGGGGTGTCCATGAGCTTGACCTTGAAGGATGGGTGGGGAGTTTAACAAAAGACACTTCAGGAGCAGAGACCACCAACGCAGCTGTGGCTTGTGGCAGCGAAGGTAACACTGATGGTGCTTGGAGTCAGAGAAGCATCCTCTGCTCAGTCACTGGCAGGGCCTGGATGAGAGATACAGGTTTCCATGACAGTAGAACAAAATAATACTTACCCCAGGTTTTTAGAAGTATTCAATGAAATCCATACATAGAATTTTTTGGCCTTTCAATTACCTCTTAATTATATTTTAAATGTGTGTATGGTGGGGGGGAGGATATGTTTGTATGTTTAAGAAGTGAATGTGTTAGCCAGGAGTAGAAAGTTTATGTTGTGTAGTAAAAGCAGGTGATGGGGAGAGTCGTATCACGTTGGGCGGGGTTCTAACTACAGTATTATTGAAATAGCAGTGGGGAGCCATTGAAGGTTTTGAGTAAGACAATGAGTGTTGTGAAAACACTGTGAAGAAACAGAATGGCTATAGCATTTCTCTGCTATTTAGTTTAGAGGCAAAAGAATTGGGAAGCTATTTTAGAAGTAGAAAGGAAAGCAATGGATGTGGAACATGTGATGTTTTCCTATATAATTCCTGTCTTCATTAATTCACTCAAAAATACTCAGATATTCATTGGGTAGAGTCTGTTACCAAGCACTGTTTTAGGCACTGCACACACAGTAAACACAAAACAATTAAAATCCTTATCTTCATGTATCTCATATTCTTGAATTATCCCTTATTAATATAAAAGTGCATATATTTTAAAAATGAGAATGAGAAAGTCAAGGAAAGTAAGTGTTTTAGATGGAGACATTGTAAAAGCATGTCATGTGATTACTCCTTACCAAGTGCAACCAAATCTTACCGTTGCTTAATTCAATCTTGGTATTAATATGCTTCAAAGACATCTTTTCGCTATATTTTAAATAATGTGCACATCCTCCCAATTGTAACCAGACCAATTCTTAACTTTTATTTTTTCCTGCTGTTGTATCTGGTACTACCTGAAGGCACAGAGTCCACACATTTCTTGCCAGATTCTGATTTCGGTCTAAGTGGCTCACCCCTCTCCTGAGACACAGCAGCCTCGCTCTTCTCAGGAAAAGTCTTAAAATGCCCTCTTTCAACCTATGATGACTTTGTTTCTCCTTTTCAGGTCATCCACCCAGTAAATTTGTTCTCATCCATGCAGGATGAGTGAAAAGTGAAAAGGGTTCCTTTGGGTGTTAGGAAAGGACTCATCTCTTCTTCCTTCATATCTCAAGTTTAATTTTTTTTTTATTTGACAGGCAGAGTTAGACAGTGAGAGAGAGAGAGACAGAGTGAAAGGTCTTCCTTCAGTTGGTTCACCCCCCCCCAAATGGCTGCTACGGCCAGCGCACAGCGCCAATCCGAAGCCAGGAGCCAGGTGCTTCCTCCTGGTCTCCCTTGCGGGTGCAGGCACCCAAACACTTGGGCCATCCTCCGCTGCCCTCCCGGGCCACAGCAGAGAGCTGGACTGGAAGAGGAGCAACCGGGGACTAGAACCCGGAGCCCATATGGGATGCTGGCGCCACAGGTGGAGGATTAACCAAGTGAGCCATGGTGCCGGCAGCCTCAAGTTTAATTTTTGTAAAAGCTATGTTGCACAGCATTAGCAACCGCTGCTCATGAACTTGTTTAAAATCTCTATCTATACACAAACTTTTTCATAAACAAGGACTTTTATTGGTTATTTTCATTGAAGAAAAATGAACAATCTTGATTCAACAGGTAAACAGTTATATTTTCATCTAAGAAATTGTAGGAATCAAAGATGATTTTTTCCGAGGTTTATGAAGTACTAGGAAGCTAGAAATTATTAATGATAAAAGTAATCTAGAAGGGCCATTGCTGCAGCTCACTAGGCTAATCCTCCGCCTGAGGCGCCAGCACCCCGGGTTCTAGTCCCAGTCGGGGCACCGGATTCTGTCCTGGTTGTTCCTCTTCCAGTCCAGCTCTCTGCTGTGGCCTGGGAGTGCAGTGGAGGATGGCCCAAGTGTTTGGGCCCTGCACCCGAAAGGGAGACCAGGAGGAAGCACCTGGCTCCTGGCTTTGGATCTGTGCAGTGTGCCGGCTGCAAGGCACTGGCTGTAGCGGCCACTTGGGGGGTGAACCAACAGAAAAGGAAGACCTTTCTCTCTGTCTCTCTCTCTCTCACTGACTAACTCTGCCTGTCAAAAAAAAAAATTTTTTTAAGTAATCTAGAAGATGCAGGACTATGTGTGATGTGAAGTTACTTTATCTAATGACACATAAATATAGGAACCTATAATGATAAACACCGTTTCTGTGATTCTTATGTATTTTTTTTTGACAGGCAGAGTGGATAGTGAGAGAGAGAGACAGAGAGAAAGGTCTTCCTTTGCCGTTGGTTCACCCTCCAATGGCCACCACTGCCGGCGCGCTGCAGCCAGCGCACCGCGCTGATCTGATGGCAGGAGCCAGGTGCTTCTCCTGGTCTCCCATGGGGTTTAGGGCCCAAGCACTTGGGCCATCCTCCACTGCACTCTCAGGCCACAGCAGAGAGCTGGCCTGGAAGAGGGGCAACCGGGACAGAATCCGACGCCCCGACTGGGACTAGAACCCGGTGTGCCGGCGCCTCAGGCGGAGGATTAGCCTAGTGAGCCGCAGTGCCAGCTATGTCTTTCTGTTGTAGGGTACTGAGCAGTACCCATGTGGTAAAAACAGTGAACAGAAAAGAGGTTCAGAAATCCAGAGTGGTGATGTCAGTATTTGAACACAGACTTTTGGATACCACCAAGGAAATAATTAAGTACTAAGCTTTGCAGCTCAAATTTGGATTCTCAGGAATTTGTTAATGGGAAAGTACAATGTGTATCCCAATGGTCAGCACTGACATTATTGCAAAGGAATGCTTCTGACTCGCTTATATCTATAACTTCTTTGTCCTTCTTTAACCTCACTAGCGTATTTTAGGAAATTTAGCTGTTTGGTCCCCAGTGCAATGGCAAATACACTTTTGAAAATTAGCAGTCATTTTTACTTGCAGCCAGGCATCCTTAAATGACTGCTGTCATCATTTTGCACATTCTCTTGATTCCATAATGTTATTTTCCTCACCTTGAATTTATTGACACCAATTCATTCTGCCTTGACATTGGCATTAACAAGAAAATGGTTTTGTTTCATCCTGACATTATAAAATCACCTCCCAAGACTTGATCTGACATTGTCAGGAGGTGGTTATGGTGACAGCGAGGCCGAGTGAATTACAGTGATTCCCAAGGAAAAAAAATCATTAAGAGAAGTTACTGCTGTGTGATTTCAGTAGCTATTTTTCATGCTTAAATATCCCTGCTGTTTAAAAATCCTAAGAGGGCTTAGACCATATTTAGAACACTCCTGCCAAGTATATATAGAAAAAATTAAGTCTCTAAGGAGACATTTGACTATAGCTTGACAAACAGGAACCTCAAATTATATTTTAACTTTACAACATACTCAGAGACATACATTGAAATTCTGTCTTAAAATTTAAAAAATAGCATGCATTGGAATTAATGGCACAATTATCTCATTTTAATGCCAATATCAAAGGCCTATAATATTGCTTCACTTCCCAGCCAGAATGGGAGATATTTTATGAATTTGTCTTCATAACTTTAAGGGGCTCTATGGATTGTCTTTCAAAACACCCATGGTCATTTGAAAGAGCACTAAATCCTTTTTCTTTCATTCTTCTAGGTCCCCATCATGATCTCTCACTTCAACCCTATCCCACCCCAATCTACAACAGTTCCATCTAGGGTTTTCCTTGAGCCTGTGTTGCTAATCATATTTCCAATCTTCCCATCTTTCCAATTAAAAAAAAAAATTGCTAAGTTACTCTGAGGTCTCAGGACCATGTTTTTTTCACCTTCCTGTTACAATGCCCAAATTATAATGAGCTAATCCATTTTGTTGAATGAAAAATGAAGGGAATGCTTCTGACCTCTTATTATAATGACCCATAATCCTTGCTTCTTGCCATTATCTCCTTCCCTGCTGCAGTTGTGTATTAGAGCCCTGAAGGAAGAAACCTCGTACAAGGCCCCATTCTCTTCTCATTCATATTTTCCTGAGACAATCCTATGTGAGAGTCTTTGACAAATCATGGCGACTAACCTGAGTTGGAGTATTTAAGGGGCTCAGTAGTTTTCCCATGTGTTTCTAGTTAGTGGCCTCTCCCATTTCTGACAAATATTTCATGTCTTCGTTTTAAGACACCACCTGTGCCTGCTTCCTCATGCTCAGCAGAGAATCCTGCCTTTTACTTTCCTAAATGCAGTCCTCAAGGAAAAATTCTTTCCACTTCCTGTTCTCCAACTTATAAGCTTTTTATCCATCTATATCTGTCTCTACTTTCCTCTCCTATCTAGCTAGCTGGTGAGATAACTAGTCGTCTACTAATTTTATATATATATATCTCCACAATTCAGGAAGAGACAGAAAACAAAGGACAAATTTTATTATTTGGTATGCATTTACTGAACATCTATTCCATTCCAGGGACAGTGTTGAATACTAATGATAGAACCATATGGATCAGGTAATAGATATGGTGTAGACATGTACCATAAGGTAGCAGGTTTGAGTCTCCCACAAAACTCAAGTTGCATGAAATAGGTTTGCTTAAAGGTAGTTGAAATCTAACTTTGTTCGCCACTCCTGGAAAGGTAGTGAGAAATTCAACCATAGTCATTACTGTGACTTGATCCTCACGTATAAAAATGTGAACTCATTTTGCTTTGGTCCATACTAGTTACCAACAAGATGGCTCCTGGGCTACAGATCAAGCTTGGGAAGTTCTGCTAGTTTTAACAATACCTGAGGCTGTGGAATCTTTGACAAAGTAAGGAACTGCAGTACCAAGGACTCTCCTGTGACTATAGACTCATGTAGGGACTCACAATTTTTCTGACATATTTATGAATGTTTAAGATAATTGTCTTTTTATTTATATATACATATATATAAATAACACAAATAATGTTATGTGGCAATATTTGATTACATGTTTCATTTTGAAAATGAATTGCCTTTATTTATCATCTCACTAAAAGATACTTTTTTCATCTCAAGAAACACCAATTCCTATTGCTAACATTTTTAGTATCTTCAAAGGACTCTGTTTTATTCTAGGCAATTTAGAAAGAGTGAAAAATAAAAAGACAAAATTTAAAATTACTAAATTCAGCTGCTTTCCTACCATCCAGATACAAACATTGATCATGCTATGGTACAATCTATCTTTGCTAAGGTTTATATTATATAAGGTACATGAAGTACATGTCTGAACCCATGAATATCATACTGAATAAATATTTTGCATCTGTTTTTCCTCCTGACATAATGTCATGTTCTGGAAACAATGACCTATACCCTGATGTGTCTTGTCATCACGTGTGAATATGCCTGCCCATGAACACCATCTTTCACTTGGGGGTAAGAGTAGAGGTTGTGCCATTTTATTAATCTAGACAAGCACATTTTCTGATCTCCAATGAGAAACTCTGGTTTCTCAGCACCATTTTTATGAACACCTTGCCTGTGTCTGTGTCTGAAGGTGTTGACCTAAATAGGATTTCAATACATCATTAATGATTACTTTGGGAAAGGTGCCGAGCCTTTGGCTTGCAGGACTCTTAGTGAATTAATTCTTTTTCAGCATCAACAGGGGCTTTTTTTTTTTAAATTGGAAAAGCCAAAACCTTTGGGGGTATCTGAACAGTGCCCTTTGCTCCTGCAGTAGTGTTACTTGTCACCTCTTTCACACCAGCTTGGACACTACAAACTGCAGACAAGGACTCCTTCAAAATGGATGGGGCATTTCAATGACATCCTAAGCAGTGTTTTGTTTGGTTGGACAAGAAAAAGTGTTAGTCCCATAATAGGTGCTTTGCCGTTGGATTAATCTGAAGAGAATGGCTGTTCCCTAAGGTCAAAATCTGCTGCGTTTGATTACTGAGACATATCTGACCATGCAGCCGACAGCTTCCACACTGTTCCCTACAGCCCCTTCAGCTCTGTTCATTGGCTTCATTACACCGAGACCATATGGACTTGATGCTGTCGCATGGGGATCATGCCATCAGTACCACTGTCCCTAGATGGATACAGACATGGACAAGAATGTAAGTTGGGAGCAGGAAAGTAAAAGTGTTTCACATGATGGCCCCAGGTTTCAACCAACTGTTTGCAAGTCTACCTGCCTCCCCTCAACATTACAAGGCATAGGTGAAGTACAGAGCAGAAGTGGGTTATAAACTCTAGCTCAGTCTTCCCCCCTGCTACTATGGAAACACATCATATTTATGTACCCTGATTGATACAGGAATAAGCACATTGAGTGAGAATATAAAAGTCACCTTTGTGATAATGGGCACTGCCACTCCAAGTTGACCTTGCAAGGTGCTGTGAAGTACACAGCAGCTGAATACAAATATTCAAGAACTACATGTTGTGGCTCCAGGCTCTCTCAAGATTCATACTTGCAGATGGAGACATACACAGATGCTGCCTTTGATGGAGGGCATTCACTTCCTTTTTCACTTCAAGTGCCTTGAATTGGATAGGGAGCAATGAACTCATTATTCTAGCAGAGCAAGGAATTAGCACCTCACTCTTCCACTCTGAGCTTCTAGCATTAGAAGGGATTGAGAAAGGAATTGAACGTTAACAAAGTAGACTTAGGCTGTGTTTTATATTTTTAGAGCACCTCCACATAATTCATTTCAAGGCTCCCGACAGCTGTGAGATGGGTAAACAGGACAAGTGTCATTATCTGTGCTTTAGAAGTGAGGAAAGAGAGGGACAAACAGGTTAAGTGATTTCCCCAGGTTCACCCAACCCATTAACCACCAGGATGGGACTTGAATCTCAACACTTTTCACCTAATTCTGTTCATATTACCTCATGCTTTTAGTGCATGCGAGAGTAAAAACTGTAAGACAGACAGGCAAAATAGATCAAAGATAGTCACCCAAAGTCATCACAAGAACTCATAATGTGGTAGAAGTCCAATAGTCATCACATAGTTAATAAAAAAGATGAGAAATTCCCAACTCTCTGCTTTAATAAGATAGAGTTTCCATTCTCAATATGCATGAAAATCAGATAGTTCAAGAGAACTGTAGAAATGCCCACTTTCAGGCCTCTCCTTCATAGCCATCACAAGACCACAAGCTCCACATATGCATCTGTACTGTTGGTCTGGCTCATCACTCTGCACCCATCAACCAGAACATGATGGATGGGTGCACAGGTGGATGTCATGAGTGGTTTCATGATATTCCCAAAGCCTTATACTAATATGGAGACTAGTCAGTACTAGAACTCAAGCTTCATGACTCTGACCCAATGTTTTTGCCACTGCACCATGCTGTTTCTCCTGGCCAGATGTCAGTGAGGAACAAAAGAAGGAAAATGTAGTCAGGGTACCTAGAATTTCCAAAATGAGGCCATTAGATTACAGCCTACAAAGTTTCTCCCATGTCCGAGGAGTAGGTTCAGTTTTATATCTCATGTCTCACAGCTAGTGCAAAAGCTGTATAAATGGGCCATAATCACAGTTCTTCAGCCCCTGCCACCAGATTTCAAATGCCTAAATCAGACCTGAATGTAGCACACGTACCTCTGTTAGTAGTCTGTTTGGTGGAGATTATTCACTCTTTGACGATTCTTTGAATAGATCAGGAAGAGTTTGGAGCATCTTTCCCTTAGCAATCCTGCGCTTATTTCAGGTGGTGAAGGTGGAGGTCACTTCATTAATACAACCATCAAGGAAAGCTGTCATGGCAACGCATTACATTGATTCCTTGAAGTGCAGGAGACAAAGCCAGAAAGAGAAACTTTCAAGTCTATAAATACAGAGCCAGCATTGCTCAAGCACAGCAGTCACTGGCAGGGTGAACCTGAATATATAGCTGTGAACAAAACCCGAATAGAGAAAAGAAAACTTCCCTTTGGTAATGCAATGGGTCACCATGACCATAGGGGAATAAATGACCTTTCAGGTCACAGAAGAAAAAAACAAAATAAAATAATAAAGAACAAGTAGCAACACCCAAGTCCTGGCTGGTGCCTTCCGAACATATAGGATCCATCTCTAGTTCTGCTTCTCCAGACCTTCCAGAAACTTCTAATACAAGGAAAAGAAACCAAAGTTTTGTAGTTCACATTTTGAGAGCAAATTTCAGTTTGGAAAGAAGAAATGTATCAAAAAAACCACAAAAATACAATTGAAGAATTCAGTAATTTAGCTACATCCTTGTGACTTCATCCAAAAAACAAGGAATAACAGAAGTGAGAGAGGAAAAAATGCTGCTTATTCCTATTCTTTCATTGTGGAAATTCTAAGTGTTTTTATACATTTGTGGCAATTGTGAGAGCTTATTTATCTTCCCGGGTGACTTGCTACTGCAGTTGTGATCAGAGCTATTATAACACCTTGCTGACTTCAGCCTTTCCACCAGCATCCTACACTTCATCTTTTGGCCACATAACTCTGTTGGAGACTAACATTTACACCATAACCTCATCTGTCAAAGTCCGTGGATTATGTTGGTCAGCCCATTTGAGAGCATTTCTAATATCAAAATATCAAGGGGTAGCAGTTATAAGGTGTGATATTAAGCACGCCATAAATAAACTGTTGTTATCAGTAAGAAAAGGAATTATTATAAATAATAAAGCTATTACCAAAGCAGTGTTAGCTTTTCCAGTATCAAAGGTACATATTTTACCATAACAAGAATTGTGCCTAGCTAATAACTATTTGCATCCAATGTTGGATCAAGGGTTGTATAAAGGGATTTAAGGATGAACTTTCCATTTATCTGAGATAGGACACTGTTAGACTATCAATAACAATGAAGAGAAAGTTGGAATATGCTTAAAATAAATATGTTACAAAATAAGTTCTGAGTTTTTAATTTGAGGCAAATCCACAGAGAAGGGCACCAAGTAAGGACAGTGGGAACTGAAAGATGCAGGTTGGGTGGCTCTTGATGCAGGATGAAATAAAGATATTTCAAAGATTGTAATTCAAGGGTATTTATCCTCATGCCAGTTTTATCAACTGGAAGTGGATGCCTGGAAACTTGTGTTGAGAAGGATTCTGAAGTGCAGTGCAGGCAAATGCCAAAATTAGGCAGTTATAATGCTATCTTAGTTCATTTTTGTGTTTCAATAACAGGATACAACAGACTGGGTAATTTTAATGAAAGGTTTTTTAGCTTATATTTCTGGAGGCTGGAAAATCTAAGACAAGGAGACAGGCACCTACAAGGGCCATCTTGCTGTGTTATAATATGACAGAAGGGCAAGGAGAGACATGAAGAGGAAGCAGAATGACTCCCACAATACAAACCCACTCCTGTGATAATGACATTAGTTCATTCATGAGGGCAGAACCCTGACAACTTAAACACATCTGAAAGGTTCCACTGCTTCTTGTTGCTACAGTGGCAACTAAATTTCAACATGAGATTTGTAGAGGACATTGAAACCTTAGTAATCTCCTATGCATAAAAATAAAAAGAGAGAAAAGACACTAAAAGATTTGCCATTTCCAGCCAAGGCTTTTGATGTTTCTGGTTTTCTTTCCTGTGTGAGCTGATTTGTTCTTGGAGCTCTGCCAGGATGTGATAGAATTCTGGAAGATGTAATGTATAATGCTAACAACAAAGACCTCTGCCTGGTCACCATGTGGCAGGAAAGCAGAGCAGGAAGTTGACACAACTGAAAGTCTCTGAGCCTCTCCAGACTCAGATCCACTGGCGCCCTGCTGTGTTGTACAAAGTGCTATGCAGCACTGTTCAAGTGTCTCTCCTGACTGTTCTCCATGGAGAAGCGCAGGTCGATCAGAAGACCCACCTTCTTGCTCTAGTTCTGCCCTAAATTGCTCTCAGTTCCACATATAGTGCTTGCCTAGATGGTTCTAAGGTTTCCTAAAAGCTCTGATTCAACTGTTGCTTTTTTTAAAAATTTATTTATTTTTAAGTGAACAAACTTCATATATGTCCTCTGAACAGATTTAGGAGCACAGTGATGCTTCCCACCTTACTCTTTCTCCCCCTCTGCTGCTGTCACTCTCCCTCCTCCTTTCTTTCTTATTCTTTTAATTTTTGCAATGATCTATTTTCTGTTTAATTTATAGTCATAAGATTAACTCCATGCTAAGTATTCAACAAATAGTAAACAAAAAATAACACTCTTCCTAAGCAGTTGAGACAGGACTGTAAACAATAAACAAACATCAAAATGTCAATTTTGCTCATACACATCACTTTTTTTTTGTATTCTATTACTTACCACATTTTTTTTTGTATTCAGGAAAAACATATTGTAAAGAAGAACGAATACATGACAGGAGTGCTTTGGTTCCTCTTATCTTTTAATAATGAACGTTACCAAGAAGTCTATTGGATCCCAATGTGTTATATTTATTCCCCCAAGAAGATAATCCACTCTCAATTGCTACTTTAAGTACACACAGGTGTCTCTAATTCCCAAGACTGTAAACTCACAGTTTCTTTGATCTAGGAAAGTTCTCTTTTCCCCCCATAGATATCAGAGAATATTCACATTCATTGCTGTGGCTGATGTGCTGATCCAGGCCTCCAGCATTCACTGGGGAGTGGTTCTTTGGTATGGGGGCTGTCCTGTACATTTCAGTATATTCAGCAGTATCCCAGGCCTTGACCTACTGGGAGCCACTAGCAGTCCTCCTGGCAGTTCTGACAACCAATGTTACCAGTCATTGTGAAGTGTCTTCTTGGATGTAAAGTCATCCAGTGTTGAAAACTACTGCTTTAGACTGACATCCAGTGCCCTTCATTAAATGTTAATTCCTCAAATATTCCCAATATTTTGTAAATTATCCCCTAATGTCTTCTATCAGTCTTAATGAAGAACATACAGTGCAATCAAGAACCAAGAGTGCCCTTCCCATCGCACTTTTCTGGTCTGTTCTAGAAGCGGTCGTCCACAGCAAGAAGAATTCTTGATTAATTCTTTACCCTCATGTGACCATTGCGTTCTGTTGACTTTTTTTTTCTTCTCAGCAGCCTTCATGATTTTCTTCTTCTTTTATGACTTAAATGCTAGTATTCTTAGTGCTATTTCTGCATTTCCTCAATTTTACTTGGTCTACGTTCCCCAGGACAATGCCTTTTACTCCTTTTGTTCTGTCTTGTATAAGCATAACCACATCCTCCCTTGCTCTAGATTGTTTTTCCAGGAGAAACTATCTCTTGCTCTATTAAGTAGTTTTTCCAACTAATAACAAGAAATGTACAAAAGAACCTATAGATCACTCAATTATCCATGCCCCCACCAAAATTTCAGTTTCTTCCCTGACAAAACTCTTCTCAATATCTCTTTTACTAATGTTGCATACAAATATCAAAAACCAGAGTCTAGGAGCCTTTAATGTTCATTCATGCAACCTATCTCCATACATGGCCCCTGCTTCCTTTCCCCATTGCTCTAACTTAGCCTAAACCTATTTTGTTGAAGTGTTTGTTCTCCTTGTCTCCAGTATGTCTTTTCCTTGTCTAGCCTTACCTTTATTTTCCACTTATTTTCACAAGCTTTCCCAATGCATATTATGTAAACTCTACATGGTTTTGTAGAACCTTCATAACCAGTCCACAACCTACCTTTCCAGTCTCCATTTTCCCTGTGCATATCCAACATTCTAGCTACACTAGTACATTTATCATTCACTAATATGTTCCCCATGTCTCTTAGTCAGTCTCCAGTCAGAAAAGCGAAAACATGGGAAGGTGTTTAGCTCAACAGTTAAAATGCTATTGGGAAACCCATTTCCCATATCAGAATACACAGTTCAAGTCCCAGCTCTTCCACTTATGATCCAGCTTCCTGCCAATGTGGGCTGTGGGATGCAGCAGATGATAATTCAAGTACTTGAATTCCTTCTATTTACCCATGTGGCAGAACTTGACAACCGAGTTCTAGGCTCCTGGCTCTGGCATGTTGTAGACATTTGAGGAGTGAACAGGTATATTGATGATCTCTCTCTCTCTCTCTCTCTGCCTTTTAAGTAAAAAAAGAAAATAATATTTTTAAAAAATAAAAGAAAACTGAAACCATGATAGGCATTTCAACAGAGACAATTTATTACAAGAAACAGTTAAACAACTGTTTGAAAACTAAAATAAGAACAGGACACTGAAGTAACTCATATAGTAATTGTGTGAGCAGGAGGCAGACATCACTCTGAGTCTGAAGAATTATAGGGAAGAAAATGAAGTTTTCAGAAATTAAAAGTTTGGACAAGTGACCCCACAGCCCTGGGACCGAGACCTCTGAGGACAGTGACCCTGGCCATTGCTGTTATGTCTGAAATACTGAGCCCCAGTTAGGGTTCAAGCCTTTAGCAAAGGATGGCTCCCAAGCTGGTGAAGGAAACTCTGAGGGTGAGATAAAGTTGGTTCTGCACAAAACTGAGTACTGTAATCATGTCCTGCTGTGAGGAAGAACCATCCAACAGGAACAAGGGAATGTGTTTATTAGCTTTTCTCTACTCCCTCTAGTGCCCCCTGTTGGTTGAGTCCAGCAGGCAACACAGGAAGAATGGATTTAGAATGGAGCAAAAAGGGCTTATTAACAACCAACAGGACATTCTTTCTCATTTTCTTGCCTTTACTCATATGGTTTCTCCATCCATAATGTTCTTTCTACCAATATCTTCATCAGGCATGCCTGTCATGAAATACAATCTCTTCTCCCTAATCTTCCCAAAAGTAATTATTTATACCATCATTTGAAATCCCTTAGCAGTCTGCAAATACTCCTTTGCAGTCTTTTTGTACCATGTCATATCTCTTCATGTTTGTTTATTTTCCGCCAAACTGTGAGCTCCTTTAGGGCAGTTAGAATTACAACTTAAAATCTAGCAGGGTGCCTAGCATGAAACAGATGTTGGTTAAGCTAGATGGAATTGATAAGAGCATTTTAATGAAATTAATATTAGATCATTTCTTGTAAATACTTTATCGTCCCAACCAGATTTACAGTACCGAGGAACAGAGCCTTTGTTCTATATGTCTTTTATTTTCTTTGTGGTATTTAGTACAGAGTTTCATATGCTGAAAAAGAGCTCAATGATATTAACCAGCAAACTAGTTTGTTCATTGACCTCCACAATTTTGATTTAAAATGACATGAAGGGGGGGCAGGATTTTATGAATAGCAGATAAGATCTGTAGCAAAGTTCTACATTTGCTGGAGAAATAGCACAATCAAGAAACCAAATGCAGTGTTTTATAGTAAATTCTAAAAGAATGAAATACATTCTAGGTTTTGTTGTTCATATTTATTCTGACAAAAAACATATTTCCCCAATTCATGAGATTATCAATCTGGGATAAGTTTGTTCCTTGTCTATTCATTAAATTTCTCAGAACCATCAAAATCAACTAGTAGATTATTTAGTTGTAGCTAAGGTATTGAATTTTAACTTAATCACCAGCTTGTTAAAAAAAAAAAAAAAGAAAGAAACCTCTGTTCAACAACTGATTTACATTCAGGCCCAAGAAGAAGAAAAATAGCTTTTTTTTAAAGGAGTGATATTTAATTAACTATTGATTTCTTCTCAATTATTCAAGGCAAGCAATTATCGATATTGATGGAACAGATATTTTGCTACCTCTAGTGCCCAAATGAAAGGAAATATCACATTCAGCAATCTGCTGTCTGGAACAAGAAACGCTGAGAATCTTTAACCTTAAATGGAAATAGTTATTTGGATCTGTTTATCCCATGTTGTCCCAATTAAACAGATATTTCCTGAAATGTAGACAAAACAAAATCCCCAAAACCTATGAATGCTTTCCAAATTGACAGCAACCAAAAAACAAGGGCTTTTGTCAGTCTTGACCATAAGGCTAACCACTCTGCTCCTGTGAACTTTGTTTCATGAGTACAGATCGTTCCATTTGTAACCATGTCTCATAAAATACTACAATTGGGTTTAATAGTCATGGCTTCTAACGAACCTAATGAGAGATAGGCTATGCAATCATTAGAAATAATGGAACCATGCCTTGAAATCAATATTTTGAACCTGAAGAATTTAGTAGACCTTAATAATCACTCCTGACATTTACAGATAGCAAGTATGGGTGTATTTGAAAATTATACCAATTCACTATGCAACTGTCTCAGAGGTAGATCACCAAGCACATTTTGAGAAAGGTGATCAAACAGGGCCCAGTTTAAAGCACAGGGGATCCAACACCATCTCTTCTCAGCTCATTTGCACACAAAGCCCTAGCATGTTTGTGCTAATTAAGCTTCTCTTGAAGGTGACATGACTATTGAACATGATTAATGGACAAGGCTACATTCTCTATTGAGCTATTACTTGGAAAGTGGGCGTTGTTTTGAAAATACTTTACACTTAATATTAAGTATGTGTATGAATGTGTGTATGTGTTTAATTCATGTGATATCTGGGGGAAGTTTGACCATGCCATATTTTTTATGAAAAAGTGTTATCATTTATAAGAAGTCACTTTTTCTGCTCTGCTCCTCCGGTCGCCCAGTTCAGGGAGGCTCTGCTCTGTAGTCAGTTGCTTAAACAGCATATGTTGCTGGGAAGTGTTCTTGGCTCCTTCACTCTTTGTTGTCGTTTTAATTTCCCTGGGTTCTATTTAGTATTCTGCTGAATCAGTGAAACCTTGATTATCTAAAAGAATAGGAGACGTGGAATTAATGAGGATAACCAGGATTTGGAGGGAACAAGAAATTATTAGAGGTGAAAGTCACGTGACAGGGGCTATGGATGAATCTCAGTCTCTAAATGGCTAATCTTGATTTATTCAGACTGATTCTTTTAATCGAAGAGCATCATGCAATTTTGATAATCAGGGTTTCACCGTAGCATATATTACTATTCCCAGAAATCAAGGTAACCTTGGGCTGGCTCTACTTTCCCACATTTACAAGGTGGTAAAAAAAAATCCCAATAGGATGTCAGGGACAATTGTGACTGCTCTTCCTTCACACTCCTCCCATGAAACCGGCTTTCTTTCTTCCCATCTGGCTGCCGCCTGCCTAGAGCATGCTACTTTCCCCACACCCCAAGCCCTCATCCCCATGCTTCCCTTTGGGCTCCATCTCTTGCATGCAGGAGCTGGGATCATGTGCAGGGAGAATGGCCAGTCCCTTACAGGTTCTTGGTCATTTTATCAACACTGCTTTGCATTTTAACTAACACTCATCTGGCTTCAAAGCTCTGCATTCTTGTAGCAGGCACTTGTCCTTGATAAACCCAGAAGGTCACAACAGGTCCCAGTTCCATGAAGAGAAGACACTGCCACAGCAGGAGTATTGCATTACTTGGTATTCGACAGCCTGAAATGGACAGCGATGATATCCAAGATTGCAACAAAAATCTATACGAAAAGGACTAATACGATAAAAACAAAGGCAGCAAGCTACATTTGTTTGGAAATTGGAGTCCCATGCTTAGTTTGGGGGTGGGGGAGGGATACAAGATCGATAGAGATTTTTTTTTAAAGCTGAAAACATGATGTAGCAGGTGAACCTAAATTGATTCTGCTTCTCCTCTCCGCCCCCTCCCCCTCACTCTGCAGCGAATGTCTGCGACAACGAGCTCCTGCACTGTCAGAACGGAGGGACATGCCACAACAATGTGCGCTGCCTGTGCCCGGCCGCCTACACCGGCATCCTGTGCGAGAAGCTGCGGTGCGAGGAGGCGGGCAGCTGCGGGCCGGACTCCGGCCAGGGGCCGCCTGCGCACAGCAAGCCCGCCCTGCCGCTGCTCCTGCTGCTGCTCCTGCTGAGCGCGCTGCTGGGGGCCGCCAACCCCCTGGTGTTCTAGGCGTCGCCTCCGGCCCGCCGCGGGGAAGCAAAGGCGACCCAAGCACTTGCTACCAACGTAGAAACACACAAACACACACACCCCAGACACCCCACTCGAACACAGTGTGCAAACTAAGAGGGCCTAACTGAACTAAGCCATATTTATCAGCCGTGGACAGCACATCGGGGTCAAGACTGTTCACTTCTGACTCCAGAGGAGTTGGCAGCTGTTTGATATTATCACTGCAAATCACATTGCCAACTGCAAAGCTTGCTGTGGATTGGAAAGGCTGTGACAGCCCCCCCCCCCAACAGGAAAGACAAAAGGCAAACAAACAAATCAATCAACCTACAAACATTCGCTACTCCAACGCGGTGCGACCTGGCGCCGCTCTGCCCAGTGTGCGGACCACCCAACAGAAGTGTTCTGCGCGCACCGGGCGCATCGCGGGTTTATGGAAGTCTGTTACAAGCTGCCATATTGGCCTGCTTCAGCCCCCAGATCCCTTCCAACCTGTGCTTTAGTGAACGTTGCTCTGTAACCCCTGTTGGTTGAAAGATTTCTTTGTCTGATGTTAGTGATACACATGTGTAACAGCCCCTCCAAAAGCGCCAGCCAGTCATAACCCTGCGTATCTTAGCAGCACTGAGTCATCTCGGTGCGAGGCACACCCACTAGACAAGAGTGGCTATAGGAAAAGAGAAAGTGTATCTATCCTTTTGTATTCAAATGAAGTTATTTTTCTTGAAATACTGTAATATGTAGATTTTTTGTATTATTGCCAATTTGTGTTACCAGACAATCTGTTAATGTATCTAATTCAGATCAGCAAAGACTGACGTTTTATTTTGTCCTCTTTCGTTTTGGTTTTGTTTCATTGTGCAGAGATTCCTCTGTAAGGGCAACGAACGTGCTGGCATCAAAGAATATCCGTTTACATATATAACAAGTGTAATAAGATTCCACCAAAGGACCTTCTAAATGTTTTCTTGTTGCTTTAACACTGGAAGATTTAAAGAATAAAAATTCCTGCATAAACGATTTCAGGAATTTGTATTGCAATTTCTTAAGATGAAAGGAGCAGCCACCAAGCAGTTTCACACTCACTTTACTGCTTTCTGTGTGGACTGAATACATTCAGCTGACGAATTTAGTACCCAGGAAGATGGATTGATGTTCACTAGCTTGGACAACTTCTACAACATATGAGACTACTTCCACTTGGGAAAAATTATAACAGCAAAAAAAAAAAAAAATCTAAGCGATTGCCAAGATTATGCCAAAGCCTGTTGGCACAGTACTAAGAGACTTTTATTTTTAAGTCATGCTATTTTCACAGATTGATGGTGATCATGTGACTCTAGGGATGCTGATCTATGTATCTTTCCAAATACAGTGTTTACATGGAGTATCCTAAGAAGCTACCTGGGGAGCCAGAAGAGTAGCAGGGACATTGAGTGGTTAGCAATTTGACTTTATAGGAAGACTAAATACTTAGAGGAAATACCGAAACATACAGCAGCAAGTAGACTTCACTGCTGTCCCTAAGAATAAAGTTTGTTTTAAGTACTGCCCATGGTGTACTAAATTCTTGTTTCTGCCTTTTATTAGGCCAATTACAGTACAAGACAGCCGAGGGAAGGGAGTAGGGAGAACCTCTGAAAACACTCATAGAGGCAAAAACAGTGTGTGTTCCATTCCTAGCATCCTGTTGTCCTACAGGTTACAAATGTGTTAGCAGCAGCATCTCCTGGAATCAAAAATAATTATCAGCCCTAGCCAGAGTCTTAAGGACAATGAAGTTCTACATGACTCGATGGAGCAATAACCTCTGAGAGCATTAGGCTGGAGGCTGGGTTCCAGTCTGAATTCTTCTCCCTGCTGCCACTCTGCAGAAACAGGGGGGGAGGAAATGTCTTCTGATAAATAAGCCGAGTAAAAACTAGATGAAGGAACAGCGTGTCTTATTGGTTTTGTTCCCAGAAAAGCCAATTCAAAGAAGGCAATAAAAGGTAAACAGGTAATGCCTGTACTGCCTGCCACCCCACGTCTAAGTCGATTGAATGTTTGTTATTCAAACCAACAGTCTCTTTTGATATAAGAAATAAGAAAAGATGGAAATAAATTAGAGCTCTGGCTTCATGCCAGAGTGGCCAACAAGAAATTGGAGATTTACATTGGAAGCATAAACAGAAATTATATTTCAGGCTCACCAAAGAATGCACATGAAAACGCTGATAACATACAGTGTTGAGATTACATATAATGAGGTGGATTTCTAATATTAAAATTGGAATTTAAGTTGTCTTATAGTTTATTAGCACAAACCAAAGGCAGACTGTGTTATTTCTGGCAATGATGCACTTTATCATTATTCACTCATGGCTTTATCACAATGCTCAGGAATCAGACACTGCACATTCAATACAGGGGATTCCAAAAGCTAATTCTAAAATTTAATGAAGCCCTGATCTAAATCAGTTCATCTGCATTTTATCTTTATGAGGCTATAAGAATCTAAATTGATGAGGAATATCTTGCATTCAGTGTATTTAGATATAGTTTTCTGAATTTCCTGAAGTGATGTGATCTGCTTTTAATAAAAATTCACTTTTAGGTATATAATAAATGGAAATGAAATGTTCTTTTTAATCTGGATTCTCATGTTCTTCTAAGGGACCTATTCCATTGGTTAAAAAAAAAAAAAAAAACTCAGTGGATTTTATTTGCCTACTGCTTTCCAGAATTCTTGCAAATCTAGTTTCATCTACAATATTATGCTCAAAGAACAGGACTGGGGTGAAAAGAGTATTAAGTTGTCCCCACATTTGAGGTCCTAATATTTGCTCTGTTTCCACCTGGATAGGTTTCTTAAAGTAGGTTAAGTTATCATCTTCCCTTTGAGGTCAATCTGTCAACTTTCCCACAGAGTGAAAATATAAGCATGGTTCTTTCTATCAACTCTGGTGATGAGCATCCATTTCCAAAATGGAAGAACATTCCAGCTACAGAGGGAGTGTTGCTATGTATAGGAAAGTGAGGAACTTGCCTAGTCATGACCCATACACAGCCTAGATGGAAACGTTATCCCAGCCAAGAGGAGTGATGCTCCCAGGGGCCAGTTCTGACCCTCCTGCAGCTTGGCCCCACTGCCAGAAACTACAGTTCTTACCCAGATTATCAGCACATGTATGGACCTCCTCCAGGGTCCAGACACTGGCAGCAGCCAGCAATGTGCATGTATCCCTGCACGTTAGGGGTCTATGTATGGCTTAGTGCCTGCAGCCTTGACTAGTTGCTGGGGGATTCACAGCTGAGTGAGGAGACACTCCTTGCAGAGAAAACCAGAGTTCAGGCTTGGATAGACAGAGAAGAGGGTTGGGAGAGAGACAAACAAGGTCCACTCAAGTTCAGGGTGCACTCAAGTACTGAGCTCAGAGCAGTGTAAGGACTTTAAATACACAGGGGTGGGGGGGAGCTTCCACTGGCTATGAAAGCATACAAGTCAATGTAGTGGGATGAAACACAACTTATTGGATGTTTGGTAGCCTAACATATGGCTTTTAAATACTTTTCCATATGCACGTGGGCCTCCATGGGTACTTCTGTCCTGAGCTCTGAGAACATTTGGGTTGGATCTCCCTGAAGTCAAATCCCTACCTGGGCTGGCACCAATCGCTCACCCTGCAACTTTAAGAAAGGACAATTTGGAAGAAGGCACAAGCTCCATGGTTCAACTGTCCCTGTTGCTAATCCTGCACATCTTTTCTTGAACCTGTAGCCTTTTGCACAACGAGGAGTTTGGGATGAGAAAATCTTGAAATAAAAACTTTGTTCCATCTCCTCCTCCCTCCCCCGTCAATTGTCCAGTGTTCTTGGGATGTAAAGATCTGATTCTCTGAAATGGGATACTCTGTGCTACATGAAAAACAGGCCAATGTGTTTCACCTGTTGTTAAATCCTAAATAAAATACCTATTTAACCATTTTTTCACTCACAGGGTTGAGCAGCATATGCGTGGACTTTGAACTAAGTGTTCTATACATTTGTTTTGTATGGGATTCTATGTGTATGTATGATCTGATGTAATTTGAAGCCTCAGCTTCAGGAATCTGAACCTGAGTTCTTTACCTACCATTTTTACTCCCAGACTTAACTGATAAAGTTGGCAGTGGTGGTAGTGAGAAAGCTTTATCTTAGAATGCTATGGATATCCACGTAAAACCTTAGGGTTTTTATTTTATTTTTTAATTGGACAGCTTTGGTAATACACAGGGATGAAAGATAGAGATAAGAGTTGCCCTCAAGGCTTTGATTCATATTTCTGTTGTGTATAACTACTGTGCCTAAAGAGATCAGGACTAGATTCTAATCAGTTTCAATTCTGAGAGATATCAAGTAATCAACTGGCACAAACATTCCAACAGTTCTAACCATTTCCATTTAGACTTATTCTTCACCACTATATTTTTACTTTACACTCAAAGTAACTTTTTCCTCTAGTCACCTAATATAGATGCCAACAAACTGCAAGTGTATGCTGCATGTAAACATAGCGTGATGTCAGAAAGAATTAACAACCTCAACTATCGTATTTTGAATTTTCACCAACAATCTTGGAAATAGAGAGGACATTTCTCTCCACAATACCTGGTAAGATGTGACTTACATCTTCATTCTACATCTGCAGAATCCAATACCTAAGAAACAGCTTATTCCTTATACAAGCCTTATTATTGCAATTAGCTAGAAAGGAGGGAGTAATATCTGTGGAAAAACTTACACTAACATTGAGTAATCTGCAACTTGTGATCTCTGGTGGCAGAACAGTTCTTCCCCTTGTACATTTTTGGAACGGGTCCTGTCCTGAGACAAGTCCAGCAAGAAGACTTAAATGATTTCGTGGGATGGACTGTTTTTAAATAGCTGCGCACTTAATAAATGCTGGTGTCCTCCCTCTTCCTTCTCCATTCATTCAAAAGCTGTTTTTAATTGATGGATGAATTAAAATGGAGTAGTACCATTTAAAAATATGTGATGTTTTTACGAACCCTGGAATCATAACTGGCAAAATGGGCCATTATTGTGCAAAATCTAATTATGCCAGCACTAAAGATTTAGTGAGGCTGGCGGAAGCAAGCTGCAAAGGCTTGGAAGTAAAAATAATCCCCCTTTTCTTAACTTAGTCCCATTTTTACAGAGGCGTTACTTTAAACTCATATTTAATTGGTGTACTACGAATTCCATGAGGAAAAAAAAAAAGAAACTTGACTGGAAAGAGAAAACTTAATTACTACCCCGTCTGCATCTGTCTGAATAGATTCTGAAATTCCTGCACAGCAAGGATGCATCAAGTTACCTTAAAGACATAAGGTAGCATGGTTGTATCCTCCAGCTGCCCTGGGAGTGCCGCGTTACAGCTTGCCTCTTACAAGGGGCAGTCATTCTAATCTAATAAAAGAAGGAAAATGGCAGAAAAATCACACACCTGAAGTCCTGTTAAGAATAGGTGATTCTTTTTGCCTCCGGCAGGCAAGAACATAATGTCATTTTTGTTCGTTTGTATTTGCGCTCCGAAGGAGGGCTGCTCCTGTTGGGGAATGGCTTTCCCTCTGCCAGTGTGAAACACTGCAAGAAAACATTCTCCAAGGAAATAGCATTTTGCTGTTTACCAGTCATGCCTACCACATGAAGCCCTGAGTAATTGTTTTGGCTTTCATGGTGTGATAAACACCTAGAGGCAAAGAGATTAGCGTCATCACTCTCCATCTCTTTCCCTTTCCCTTTGGGGAAAAAAAAAAGAGGATTGGGGGAGCAGGGGTGGAGGAAGGGATCCAAATCTAATATGACAACGTTTTTAAGAATCTTTCCCGTCAGTTGGTGTTTAATTATGAAGACCCCGGCTAAATATTCAGTTTATTAAATTAATAGTGTGACCAGGACTGGCACAGTCTTACAACCACTTAAACTCGCGCTTACATTCTATGTAATTACAAGTCATAATTGGGAAAGCACTCAGATCTAAATGCATTCTGATCAGTGGTTCTCAGTGCCCAGCAGGATGCACTGCAGTGAGTGACTTGACGCTTACAATTGGAGCCAGACTTGGGGAAGACCAATAGAAAGTCTGTCAGTGAAGTGCTTCAAATGATCATTAAGATTTTGTGCACATATGACTCTTTCCTTGGGTGTGAAAAACATTTTTCTTAATTATAAAAAGCCTAAAAGTGTAAGAAGACTGTTCTAAACCCAAGATTCAGATGTGCCCCAACTATGAAATATCGTTAATAAGGTGTTGTCAAAGGATAAATGGTAATGACCCACAGATATATGGAAGCTTATAATTTCTAGCAATCACCTCTTTATTTGGTTTGTACTGACCTTACTCATCTGAGCTGCTAAGGACATTTATAGTTCCTTATATATAAAATACAGTCATGGTTCTGGAAACCATATATGAAATAAAAATGAAAACGGCTCAGATTTAGATGATAGCACGAGTGCAACATAATCCAAGTACCTCAAAATAATCCAAGTACCTCAGCAACTTTGGTATGTTTTTCATAACAACATGTAGATCCACAGGGGACTCCTATCCTCTGGATCCCTACACTTATCTTCCTTTAGGAGTTGAAGGGTATTGGTTCCAGTAGAGGTCTCAAAGGAAGTTCTTGGGAGAATTTCTATTTCTGAAAATTTTGAATGTTTGTTTTAATAGTTTGATAATAAAAGTCTCATTCTTCATAACTGATTCCATATCAACAATAATGAAGATTAAGACATTACAGATATATCATTTTCAATTCAATATGAATATGTACATTTGTATGTTAATTCTCACTGTAATTATATTTGCACACAACAAATTTGCATTTAGAATCACCTCATTGCATTGTTGATGGGGAAGGCCACCTCTAATTAAGGACAGACATCATTCAGTTGATCTGAGATTCTTCTATTGGAATGTATAATCATATAGTTTTTTTAAGATTTATTTTTTATGTATCTGAAAGGTAAAGGCAGAGAGAGAGACAGAAAGAGACAGAGAGGGAGAGAGAGAGACAGACAGAGAGAGGGAGAGAAAGGTCTTTCATCTCCCCAGATGACCACAACAGCCAGAGCTGTGCCGATCCAAAGCCAGGAGCCAAGAGCTTTTTCTGGGTCTCCCACACAGATGCAGGGGCCCAAAGACTTGAACCATCTTCCACTGCATTACCAGGCCTTACCAGAAGGCTGGATTGGAAGTGGGTCTGCCAGTATTCAAATTGGCACCCATATGGAATGCCTGCGCTGCAGGCAGCAGCTTTGCTCGCTATGTCACATTGCTGGCCCCCACCATATAGATTTAAACCTTTCTCCAATAATCTCTGCAAATATGACTGAAAAATCTGAAATGATGAGGCTTCTGATTTTGTTCTCTGGGTTCTGTGAGGCAAAACCACTCTGATCTCTCTATCACAGATATTTTGCTGGCAAGAGCTTCAACCATTTCTCTCCCGAACTTGTCATAAAACTTATGCAAAATAAACTAAAATAAGTGTGACACCGGAACACACTTGGATTGAACAGCACAAAGTCATTTTCTTTTTGACTGGCTTGTTTCATTTTTGTGGTTATTCCAGCTGATAAGCATGATATCAGGAGCAGAGGTCATTCTAATTGTCTATCCTTCCCTGAGTTGCGGGCACGATTCTCACCATGCGAGGCACTTAGATTCCTGCACTGGCCTGGGGACCTGCACTAGCCTCTAGCCATCTATGGCTATTGAGCATTCGAATGTGGTTAGTCTAAACTGACATGTCCCATGAATGTCAGATACAGAGATTTTCAAACTCTTAGTAGAAAACAAATTTTCTCTCTAGTAATTTTCATATTGGATACACATTGGAAAGATACTACTTTAGATATAGTGGATTAAATAAAACAAATTATTAGAATTGACTTTAACTGTCTCTTTTTCCTTTTTTAATATGGCTGCTGGAGATTTTTAAATTTCATATGTGGCTCACATCATATTTCTATTGTACAAAACCGTTGAGATATTAAATATTCCCATCCATAAAATGGGGATAATAATATTCATTTTCCAGAGTTAATGTGAAAATTAAAGTGAACTAGTGACCATGAAATTACTTGGTAAATATAAAGTATAGGAAGAATGTAAAGTGCAAATTGCCATCATGATGATAATCAGAGTATTTTTGAGCTCCTGTTTCAAATTTTAAGATTTTTCTGGAAGTTTTCAACCAGAGATCTTGCCATAATTTCCCCTAAAAATTTCTCAATGTAATGCATATAATGTTTTTAAAGTGTGAATATGGTACATGACCTGGACATGTTGTATCAGCAAACTGTTGCCAGAATATTAGTGGTGATAAAAATAATAGTCATAGCAAAACACAGCTAGCCTTTACTTATGATCAAGTAACATACTGCACTCCTATTAATACAGCTTATAACACATTGTTAACTCATATTTTGCTCTCTATAAACTTAATTGTTTATTATAAAGTATATACATACACAAGAGAAAAGTAGCAAAAATGTGACATAGCAGAAGTAATTAAGTGGACAAAGGCAAAAGGTGAGTTAACAATGTGTGCATATAATGCATAATAGCTTAGAAAGGCACTTGGAAAAGTTCATTGAACAATGGCATTTGGGCCAGGAGTGGTGACACTGCAAGTTAGGTGGCCCCTTGGGATACCTGCATCCTATATCAGAGTGCCTAGAACCAGATTTGGTTTCTCTGCTTCCAGCCCAGCTTCCTGGGAGGCGGGTGGTCATGGCTCAAGTGACTGAGTCCCTGCCACCTACCTGGGAGACCCACATGAAGTTCCTGGCTCCTTGTTTTAGCCTGGACCAGTCCTGGCTGTTACAGGTATTAGAGGAGTGAACCAACAGATGAACGATCGATCTCTCTCTCTCCTTCTGTCATTCTGTCTTCCAAATAATAAATGAAGCTTTTAAAAAATATCTTTTCAAAAAGGCCATTGAAAATATAACTAAAATCAATGCATACAAAAAGTCTTCAAAATGTTCAATGAAAATTCATATTATGAAAAAACTGTGCATGGATTTCGACATTGTTTTAATCTCATTTTCCAAGGAGTTTTGAAGAGCTTTCTTATGGAATTTAGAATGTGAAAGGTGTCAGCATTTTATAGTTGCATGCAAGTATTGAACCACACATTGATTTAAATTTTGTCTGCTTAAAGGTTAATTTTTGTGAGTAGCACTTATGTTATCGCTTCACCTTATTTAACCATTTTTCAGGATAAACTATTCACACTTCAGACTCCAAATTTGTCTTCAGGCTGGACCCAGGACACCTATCCAACTCAAGAATATTGAAAATACCCTACACATTATCGTCTTTTTTACTTTAGTTAGGTCTTTACCAACAAACTTGAAATGCTTTTCAATATTCTTCACCTATAACAATCTGGCCCCAAGTCCACCACCCCCCGAGTCCCTTGCCAAGTCCTCATTGCTTCCATCTATACTCATTGGTTTCTCATCAGTTAGTTCCTGCTCTGTGTGATTTACTCTATGACTTACCTGTTATCTCTCCTACTAGATTATCCATGCCAATAGTGACATTATAGACACAGACACAGAGAGAAGACATTGTATCTAACAGGGCCCTGTAGAAGCATTCACAAATAGGTATCGAGCAACCAGTAATACATTGGGCACTAATCTACCTGACTGAAATTATAGAATCGAATACAAATTTACATACATATACTTCTCCTATAATCAAACAATGTAATTTAAATAAGTCACTGTTTTAAGTAATATAAATAAGAACCAAAATAAATTGGCTTCCTGAAGAGAAGACAAACAACGATTTGAAGGTTGAATCTCATTTTAAATCTATTAAGGAGGTGTATCCCAAACTAAAACTTCTAGCAGATGCTTTTTTGAAATGTGATGAGTTAGTTATAATGTGTCCCAATTTATCTTTTTGACTTTCATATTTTTACATATTCTTTCCTTAAAACAAAAGCACCTGCATTTCTGCCTCTTTGTCATGTTCAACCCATGAGCTAATCGTTCTCAAAGTCGAGTGTGTATTAGCATCACCTGGAGGGCTTCCTAAAACACTGGGGCCACACCCCTGGGTGTGGGGTACAGGCTGAGGTTGGATTTGTAACCAGCTCCCGGGGAGACTGATGCTGCCAGGGTGACAACAGGCTTTGAGGTCTGTGGGCTTAGCTAGTTAAAATCCTCACTTCAGTTTTGCTTTGCTTTGTTTTGTTTTTAAGGTTTATTTATTTATTTAAAAGTCAGAATTACAGAGAGAGAGAGAGATCTTCCATTTACTGATTCACCCCCACTTGGCCACAACAGCCAGGGCTGGTACAAGCTGGAGCCAGTTAGGTTTAACTAACTCCACTGCCCTAAGGCTCCACTGCCCAACACTAAATCGTGCATCATGATTCTTACTCCATGGAGATTTGGTGAGAATTGAGTGAGATAAAGTATGAAGGTATTTCAAAAACTTTGGGGAAAATGAAATAAAAGAAAAAAGATTAGTGGGGCCGGCATTGTGGCGCAGCAGGTTGAACTGTCGCCTGCAGCATGAAGCTGCACTTCCTACTTGGCTCCCTGCCGATGTGCCTGAGAGGGTAGTGGAGGATGCCCAAAGTGCTTGGGTCTCTGCACCCACATGGGAGACCTGGATGAGGCTCCTGGCTCCTGGCTTAGGCCTTGCCTAGCCCTGACCGTTGGTGACTGTTTGGGGAATGGACCAGCGGATAGAAGACCTCTCATTCTCTTTCTTTCTCTCTCTCTCTCTCTCTCTGTACCTCCACCTTTAAATTAGAAGTAAAAATAAATGTTTAATAAATAAATAAATAAATTCTTATAGGGGTGCAAAAAATTTTGAAATCCATGTATAGTTTTTTTTTTTATAATAAACATCTTCCATGAACATTTTGGAAACTCCTAGTGTCCATAGATTTCAAAAAATTTTGCATCAAAATGAACTTATCTTTTAATTATATTTCTCACAAACTTTTTGAAGTATGATCCTACAAGAATCTGTATAATCAGAGGCTCACATTCAGGAAATTTGAGTTGAAACCATGTATTTTCAATTCAGGCATAAAATACAGCTAAGCATTTCTTTCATGGGCCTCTTCCAACTCAAGCAATTAAATCTATTTGTCAGGAATTCTGGTTTCTAAATTCAACTATTTTTATGGACAAAATGATAAAATAATAGAATTGCATGATCGGTAGCAGTTAAAAGTTTTCGTACAGCTAAATAGTCAAACGTTTTTGTTTACTTACTTTATTCAATAAAGGAATCAAAACAGTTGAGCAGGTGGCATGTCTCATTCCTCAACTTGTATATTTGGCTTTTCCTAAATTGAATTATTTGACTAAAACAAGCTACATCCAGACTAAAAACGAAATTGAAATGAGATTCTCATTTTCCTTGTCAGCTCGTGGCTGTAGCTTTCACTAGGATGCTCTGAGGCCCGGTGAGATCCCATTTAATTAAAGCCCATTCGTTCTGACTCCAACTTGCCCACCGTCTCTCTCTGTGGCCTCAATCTGTGCTGTTTCTTTACCCACTAGAAGGGCTCAGGGGGCTGTTAATGCAAGGAATCAATGATCAAAAATTAATTTTAGAGGCTGTGGTAAGGGTACATTAACATGAACCGTGCAGCTTGCCTCGTGGAGAAGCTGAGCAGCCCAGCGGAGATTTTCCACAGGATTTGAGAGCAGAGTTTTGCAGATAGATGTATCTTGAGAATAATGATGCATGTCACTAATAACCTAGCGCTAAGTTATCAGCCTAAATTGGAGACTTCGCAGAGGAATACACAGCCTCTGTAATTTCCAGTTTGGTGTAATAATATGGAAATGGCTTTTGGTGCCGGGATTGGATCAACCTAAATGAGCTGGAATTGATAGCTGCCTGTAATACTAGGGGCAGGAGAGAGTGATCACGTCTGTGTCCTTGCTGACTTATCTAGGGCTCTCCAGACGTGACAATTTTAAGGAGTGAGCCTTTAAATGTGATATGGAAACGCACTACAATATCCCGCGGCACAGGGCAAGGTACTTCTAAAATTGCCTCAACAAGGATACGGAATGGAGCGTCCTTTCCAGGCAGGGAAAGTGCTTTTGTTCCCTTGAAAAACAAAAAGAAATGGTAAGTTTAGAAAAAAATGTATGGGGGTATTCTGGGAGAAAGGATTTTCATGAAGCAGAGTGACCGTAGCCCGTCCCTTAAAAGGGCCCTCTGGCACGGTCCACTCTGAGCCCTGACGTCATAGCAGTCCAGGAAAAGCTGGCGTCTTCACCTTGCCTTTCAGAAACAACACAGTGACCCTGGAGAACTAGCTTCTTCTTCTTGTTGTTGTTCCCACCAGGGAAATGTTGAAATGCTGGAATTGGAAGCCAGTGGCCAGGATCATAGGAAACAAAGAGGTTCTTTTATTTCTATGTTATAGACAGCAACGCCAGTGTGGTCCAACAATTCACTTCACATCTAAGTCATCAGGCATCCAATCATCGTCAGGAATTATGGAACAGCAGCAAGTTTAGCCTCCATGGAATTGAGCCAGAAGAAGGTGTTCTCCAGGCATGAAAAGTTTCCTGTGAATAAAAACAAAACAAATACAGTTTCCCACGGTCCATCCAGCTCCTGCAGGTTGCTTCAGTTGCTTCTTGGTGGCCAATCTGTACTTCACACAAGCACAAGTGAGGGCAAGTCCCTCACGACACCACCCACTCGCTAATGTCTGATATGCTTTTGCATATGATGTCCCTTGAACCTGGTATGTTCTTCCCCATGGTGCCCATCTGCTGAGTTCAGCCCTGAAGGCCCAGTGCAAGTACCTTCTTTTTGATGCCCTGTTCCATGTACTCTTGCCATGTACCAAATCACACCAAAACTTAGTGGAACGAAAAAAGACAAGCAAGGATGGCTTGTCCCCCTCCTCGGTCAGCAGTGACTCAGATAGCTGGGGGCTGGTAATTTGCAATGGAGGCTCCACTCCCTAGACAGCTTCTTCACTGACATGCTGCTGCCTTGGTGGAGGTGACTGAGGGCAGAGGTCTGTTGGTATTGTCAACCAGAATGTCTATGTGTGTCCTCCCTGGAACAACAGCAGTACAGTAGTCAGAGATTCCAATGAACAAGGTGCCTTCCCTCAGAATTCTTGTGGTTCTTTGCTACATTCTACCACTCCACACAGTCGTGAACTAGCCCAGATTCATGGGGAGGGGACACAGACTTTGCCTCTCCACTAGGAGACAAGTCAGAGAATTCTGAGCCTGCTCTTCCTCTGATCATTTCCAGACAGGGAGGGTACTTTCTCATTTGCCCACCCCTGAACCTTGCGATCTCTATCAACATTCCCTTCTGGCTGTGCTGTGTGGTTGTTTAACCCACCAGCTGTCCCACTAGACCTTGACTTGCTCATGGATGTTGTGTCTGCAGAGCCTGGCAAAGCTCACAGGTGACATTGGGTACAAAATGCTTGAATGAAATTCCTCCAAGTATGGTCCAAAGGAAAGGACTGTGAGGTTGAGACTCCAAACACACAGAGAACCCCTTCTACTAAAGGTTATTGGACCCCAGAACCAAACCCAGCCCTCTGTGCTGTGGGGAAGGAACACTGTTGCTGGGTAGAGGACCTGGGGACTGAAAGAATGCAGGCTCAGCTCTTGGTTTAATTGTCAGTGGCCACAGCAGCCTTCATCCCTCCCAGGGATGCATAAGGAAACACAAAATACATGCCCTGGTCAAACTTAGGGTCTTAGGAAGGAGCAGACCTCTGAGTACAGATATAGCTGGGGAAGGAATAATGTGGGGCACAGGAAAGAGGATTCGTGCAGACTGGGCACCATAGAAACTCTACCATTGGCACAGCAGTACCTGGATTAGGCATGAAGGAATGGACCCTGATATGAACAATGCTGTTATACAAAGCTAATCTCTTCACAGAGGCCAAGGTTAAGAATCTGCTATGCTAAGCAGCAATATTTTTCCATCTGTGATGGACTGAATTGTGTTACCCTAAAATTCATATGTTGAAGCCTGATGCCCCAACATGACTGGTTTAAGCACCCTTTAATGAGGTCCTTAAGATTAAATGGGTTGGGCATCTAGGGTGGCTAAGAGGCCCGATCTGAAATAACTGCTGTCTGTGTAAGCAGAGGATGAGCCACCAGGAATGCACCAATACAGAGAGAAGGTCATGGGAGGACACAGTGAGAAGGTGACCATCTGCAAATCAAGAAGAGAGGCCAACCCTGCTGGCATCCTGCTCTTGGACTTCCAGATGTCCAGCCTGCAGAACTGTGAGAAAATAAATACTGGTTGTTTAGGCACCCTGTCTGTGACTCTGTGATATGACCATCCTAGCAAGCTAATAAACCATCTAAGGTTCTCAGTTTAAAAGTCGCAGTTGCGGGGAGTCTCCTTTTAAATCCATTCCTTTGTTCTTCATTTACTGAAGATTTATTTGTTCCAGGCATGATCTTGATTCTGGTGCCCAGTTACAATGGAGGACAATATGATCCTGTTCTCAAAGAGCTCACGGTTTGGTAGTTGGTGACTGACAAGGACAAAAGTACAAGCATGGTATGTCACGTGATCACATGGTGATGCATGATGTGGGCACCGAGTATGAGGATGGGTCGTTGGCACTTGAGATCAAGTTGAGATGAGAAGTCACTGCAAAAATGACATTTGAGCAGGAACCTAACTTAGTGAGAAAACAAGCATTAAAAGTATCAGGAGGAAGGATCTCAAAGATGGAGGGTGCAGCCTAGTTGGATGACACAAGGTGAGAGTATGATGGGAGAAGAGCAAGAAGGCAGTGAGTCTGCAGGGGCTGCGAAAGGAGTGACAGGTGGGTGAGGTGACAGATGCTCAGGACCCGTGTCATCTGTTATGCTGAAACCTAAATTTATGCTAATATTTGAGGATTTCTAGTGCCCAGGGGAAACGAAATAAGGAAAGCAGCCCCTTTAGATTAGCCTGCCTTGATTAGTCTTCTTTTTGTGCAGTGAGTTAACTAAAAAGCAGCCAAGTATTAAGAGGTGCTCAATAAATGCTCATGGAATGAATGAATTCATGACCACGTGAACTAATCAGCTCTACAATCATCCATCCAGACATTTGGAACAGTCTCAGTTTTAAAATGTTTATATTTATCAGACCATCTATGCCAGGCTTCCATTCAGAAAACACAGTCAATACAGGGTCACCTGTATTTCTTCTGCAGTCAAAGGAGAAACAGGCAAATCCAGGAAATTTGGTCTGAGGAGTTACCTACCGTTCACTGAACAGAACAGCAAGCACCCCTAGGGAAAGAAGAGGCACGGATCGCCGCGCTGCCACGCCCCACCTTTTCCTGGGAGCCAAGCGCCTGTGTCCTGGGGCCCACATGACCTCTAAGGCGCCTGTGTCCTGGGGCCCACGTGACCTCTAAGGTGCCTGTGTCCTGGGGCCCACGTGACCTCTAAGCGGATGTCTAACAGGGGTGCTAAACCAATATGTTGCAAATACCAAACTCCTGCTCTCCTCAGCTTCCCCTTCCCAGATCCACTCCCTCCATCCCATTCTGCAGACACCAAACCTTGGAACCATCTCTACCTTCTCTCTCTGTGGTCCATCTAGTCAGCAAACCCTGCTGGCTCTACCATCCCAGACCCAACCCCTCTCCCACGTGGTCCACTGCAAGCGTCCTCACCGGTTTCCTTTCGTCCAGCCTCACCCCCGCCTTTTAAATCAAGGAACACGGCCATGGCCATCCCCCTCCTCTGCTCAACCCCTCCATGGCTTCTTCGTAGCAGGCTAACATCCCAAAAGCTAATCACAACTCAGCAGGACAACCTGAACCTCCCTCAGCCACATCTCCAGTCTGATTTCCCGCCACTCCGCTCCTCACGGACTCCACCTCAGACCCACTCCCCACCCAGCCTTCTGGTACACTCCGCCTAAAGGCTCAGCCTAGCTCCTCCTTCCCTTGATATTTTCCATAATTCTTTTAGGACTGGGCGCAAATGTCACCTCACCAGAGCGGCCTCTCTTCCTCCTCCGTCACCTTCCATTCCTTTATCCTGTTTTATTTTTCTCTCCTGCCCCTTATCTCCACTGACATTTTATGAAGGGTTTGTCTATTGTCTGTCGACTTCGCCTGCAGTGTGTGTGGCGGTCGCCACGGCATTTCAAGCACCCAGAGCGGCATCTGGCGTTGTAGACGGCACTAAATACATACCTGTGGAATTAATTTGCGACAGTGCAGGGAAGCTCCTGGAGCACCTTGATCCCAGTGCACCTGTCTGCAGAACCCAGGTGACCCTTCGGAGCAATCAGGCTCCAAGCAGTCACGAACAATTGAAAAGTATTTCAAGTTCAAGGACAAAAAAAGATGATGTCATCCCTGAACTACTGTAGGTTGCTTTTGTTTCCATCTTGGTTGGTGACACCCAGGACTGTTTTATGTCTCTGCATTTCCAGGACTTAAAAGTGGAGCTAACAGGCACTTGTTAAGTGTTTTCTGAACTCACACACAGCAGACAAGTAGTAGTACAGAAAACGGCTGTTTCTCACCTTATGTAAAAATGAACCAGTGACACTGTAGCCCCAATTTCACTCTACAAACACTTCACTGACATGCTCATGTCCCTCCCCAACCTCTTCTGTGGCTCATCTGGAAGGCAAGCGAAGGTATTCCTCGCTTGGGTTTAACCAGATGGGGCCAAAGGAAAGAACATCTGAATCCTATTACCTCCCCCAGCACAGCCTCTTGCCCAGCCTCCCCTAGTGGCATGGTCTATAGGGCCCCAGCTGCTCGCTCAGGGCTGGCATCTCTCCCTTGACAGACCAGAAAGAAGATATGGCGCCCTCTTTATCCTGTGCTTACATAGAACTTGTAGGGAAAGTACTGCTCGTGTTTGTGACAATAGCACTTAATTTACATGTGACATTTCCTGTCTTTTAATGTTACCACTCTGCCACTCAGGTGGGGTGCTCATTACATAGATCCCAAGGGATTGCACCTTCTGCACTGCCTAGTGCCAGACTGGCACTGTTGTAATGGGTGCTAACGAAGGGCACAGTGAGACAGGAGATGCTGCTCTGGGTTTGAAAGAGTTCAGCCAAGACTCCCTGGGCATGGTACAAACATTAGGAGGAATTATTAACCCCACTTTACATAAAGAGGGGCAGTGTTTGATTTCTTTAGCAATGGCCTCTTGCAACCATTTCCAAATGTAATTACATTGGCTGGAAATGTCAACTGGCACAATAAAATTACCAGCACATTACATAAGACAAATAAAAAGGAACAATACTTCACAGAGCATGTCTAGTGCAAGAAGAGTTTCCACTGCATCTGACTGTTGCTCTAACTGGGGGTAAAACTGAGCATTCCACTGGGAGGAAATGCGAGACACAATTCAGCTCGTCTTTTAGGGGCATGGAGGAAGGCTCTCACCATCTCATGAACATAATGGCGTAAGTGGGTCTCCCAGGAGCAAGGAGACATAAGTAAGTCAGGGAGTAATGGGTGCCCCTCTGGCATCCATTGTCTAAGAGAGACAAGGAACAACTAAACTTTTAGCGCACCTGGCATTGTGCTGGTGCAGGCACACACCTGGCCCCCTTCAACCTCTGTGGCACTCACTTCACCAAGGGCAGAACTGTGACTTCAGGCAGCAGTGGGAGCTCGGTCTTGGACTTGGAGTTCTTTCTGTCATTCATGGCTGCTATGACCAGGCCAGGCCAGGGGCTGGCACCCTCCTCCCCGGGAACTCCAGTTCACCAGCCCTTCACTGTTACAGAGGGGATCCCTAAATACCAGCAGTGCTCCTCTCACAGAAGGAACACTCTGAGGTGAGGCAGTAGAGTAGCCTCCTCACTGCCACCAGGCCCGCAGTACCCATCCTGTTCCCAGCATCTTCTGGTCTGGCAGAGTGGTTGGGGATGTGAACTCAGAGGTGCAACTGCCCAGGTTTGAAGCCTAGTTTCTCTGCTTTTAAGCAGATGATTGTGGACCACAAATGAATTAACCTTAGTGTGCCTCAGTTTCTTCCCTGCTGAATGGGTTTAATAATATCTACCTCATCTTGCTGTTAAAGACATTGAATATCTCACTAATATTTTTTTAAAAGATTGTTTATGTGAAAGGTAGAGTTACAGACAGAGAGAGGGAGAGACTGAGAGAAAGGTCTTCCATCCACTGGTTTATTCCCCAGATGGCTGCATTAGCTGGAGCTGAGTGGATCCGAAGCCAGGAGCCTGGAGCGTCTTCCAGGTCTCCCAGGTGGGTGCAGGGGTCCAAGTACTTGGGCCCTCTTCTACTGCTCTCCCAGACCATAACAGAGCTGGAAAGGAAGAGGAACAGCCAGACTTGAACCGGTGCCCACATGGGATGCCAGTGCCACAGTTGGAGGCTTAGCCTACTATGCCACAGCGCTGGCCCCTCTCACTACAAATTTCAAATTCAGAACAAAATAAACACTTGATAAATATTGGATATTTTTTAAACTAGTATTAAATTGCCTTAGTGGTGTCATCTACTTGCATGGTTTTGACCATCACCTTTACCTGGGCATACCGTGATCTCTCTATCTAATCCCCTGCCCCAGCTGCGGGACAAGCCTGCCTGAAAGGGGCACTCCTGCTCAGCACCAACTGAATCAGGTCAGGCAGGGTGATCCTGACATATTCTGCAAAAGGACCAAAGCATATGCGCCAATGTAGCTTACAGGGTTCTGAGTGTCCATGCTTACACTGAGAACTTTCCTTTTTGAGTTTAAGTGGGTATGAACAGCCAATGCCAGTGAAAAACCAAGAGCCTACTCAAGAGCTGAGTCAGCAGTTTAAGGACAGAGACTGTGCGGAGTAGGAGTAGGGCCCAGGGAAAAGTGATCAAAAGAGAATAATCTAGGCTTCTCAAGCACCCATGCTGCTGCCTCCCTGACCTGCCAGTCAATTTAATTGTTTAAAATTTTATTCATTCATTTGAGAGGCAGAGATACACAGAGGAGCGTGCAGAGTTCTCCCAGCTGATGGTTCACTCTCCAAATGCTACAATGGTCAGGGCTGGGCCAGGCTGACGATAGCAGGGAGTCAACTATGTGAGCCATCACTGCTGTCTCCCAGGGTCCATACCAGCAGGAAGCTGGAAACAGGAGCCACAGCAGGGATTCAAACCCAGGAACTATGATGTGTGGCTTGCTGGTGTCTTAACCGCCAGGCTAAATGCCTGCTCCTCTGGGTCTTCTCTGTTTTATTCTCACTGCCCGGGTTTGGTTTCAGCCCTCCTTTATCTGCCTCCAGGATTCTTCCAATAGCTGGTGTCTAAATGTCCTTATCCAGCCCCTCCTACTGCCTACTGCCAAAGGGTCTCTATAAAACACATTCAGAGAGTTCAATTCTGCCTTCATAACAAAACTCCTGGAAATGTCTATTTTATTATTTAATAAAATCCAGTGTCTTCAGAGTTTCTAACATCCAGTAGCAAATTGGCTGCTCACTGCCCTGGAACACGTTATCATGCTTTCATTAAACATTCATTGAGCCCCGCTGTGTTTCAATACCATAGCAGGTAGTAGGGACTTAAGGATGAAGACTTGGTCCTGAAACAACAGGAGGTCCCAGCATCACAGGGGAGATAGACAGGGACCAAAGGAAATGTGTGTCTAGAAGAGGTGGGAAGGATCCAGTCTGTGTGATTGGCAGTGCTGGCTTAGAAGAAGTGACTCAATTAAATTGCTATCAGCATTGAGGACTTCATTAATTGCTTAATCACTTTTATTAAGTGAACACATCCAAAAGAGAATGGAGAGCCACTGGCTTTGGGTGTAAGAAGAGAAATAGGATGGCGTTGTGCACAGGGGTCAAAAGTCCAATATCTTCAGCAGTCAGAGGCATTGGCGGGGGAGGGGGGTACACTGTAAAACCAGAAGGAATGGTATGGATTGCCCGCCCTGCCTTTCAAAACCCTGTGACAGACCCCAGTAGCTCAGCAGGGCAGGCTGGACCCCTTTGCAGTCAGCCCTAGAGAAGGCACCAAGGACGCAACCTTCACATCCAACATGCTGTTCTTGCCTGTTGAAGGAGCTGTGCCTCCCAGGGAGGGAATCACAAATTCTTTGAGTCTCTGCCTTCTGCTTCAGAAACTGACATAACAATTCCCACCTCCTGAGTCCCGTGGCATCCACAGTGTTGGAATTGGTTTTCCATTATTGAATGCTCTCTACATCAAGAAAAGCAGAGCCAAGGCAACAAACACAGAAAGGTTTCTGACTCCAGCAGAATTCCCCACTCACAGGCGGAGTTTATCTTCCTAAATAAAATGCAAATCATAATCAATGGTGCCTGGGCTCTTCTGAGTTCCAGGCCACTTTCTCCCTGTTACAGCTGCCTACAGACAACACAAATTCGTGTTCTCCAAGTGAACCCATCCTTGGCCCACTGCTTTCCCAATGGCTAGGAAATTGGTCTTTGAAGATAAGGACATACCCCTGCAAGTGCACATGCACATTTCTACCCTCTTTGGCAAAAAAAAAAAAAAAAAGCCTTAAGGAAAAAAATGTTTTCAAGATGTGATCATGAAACTATTTGGTAGAATCGTATAATCTCAAGGCCAAGAATAAACACAAACGTACACAGACACAAAAGGAATTTCACCCACTATTATGGAACCACAGCAATAAAAAAGCTGTTTCCTGAACAACATAATAGCTAAGCCATGTGACCTTTGTTGCCATGGAAGAGCGAGAAAATCTGTAAATTAAATCAGTCAGAATGGCAAACCCGAGAGGCACCTTCTGACTGAGACCTTGGGCAGCAGGGCAGAGGGTAAGGCTGGGAAATCAAGCAGAATTGAAGCTCCCCTGGGAAAGCAGCCGAGAGTGGGATGGGGAAGTGTGTATAAGCGGTTGCACGTCTTCTCTGGCTCACACACTGGTTTCTCCATTGCGTCCTGCACTTGTTGGATGTTTGGCCTCTGCGTCATGGCCCTGGAAATGCCCTGATGTAATTACTACATGTGTATGTTGTCTGCACCTCTAAAGGGGAGCTCCAAGCGATGAGGGGGGGTTAGGATTGGAGGCAAACAGGTTCATAATTTTGTGATGCTCAAATGCATTTGCTTCCAGGGTATTCACCTAAGCAAGAGCTGGGCCTCAGATGTACCTGGGCAAAGAGTAAGCCACTCTCCTCCAACCTTTTGCACTGAGCTGAGCTGGAGCTCGGACACTACAACACTATTCAAATGTGATGTTAAGAGGCCCCTTATCCCATGTGGCCAGAAGTACTGAAGTTTCAGATGCTACCAAGGGGTGGAGTAAGGTGATGTCACGCATGCCCAACTCTCTTCACCCCCATAGACCTATTTGAGTCTCCAGTTTATTAGAATGCTGACCTGGAATGGGTTCCATTCATGACCAAATTGTAAGAAAGAAAAAAGATACAAAGTGCCAGGAGGAAAATGACTTTGGAGTCAGTGCCACAGCCTACGGCTCAGGGGAGAGGTTAGGAGTCTGCCTCGGTCATCTTCCTGGAATGCAAGTGCCTTGGGAAAATGATTTGGGGTATAGTCAGGGTTCCAGCAGGAAATGATAGGACACTCAAAGGAAGAAATTGGAGGGTAATATAATGTAGGAACTATGTCCAAAGATTCAGGTAGTTCAGGAAACAGAAGTCTGCTTTGGGGTGGCTGCTGCCATCCACCAAAGTTTAAAGAGTAAGGGAGTGAGCCATTCTCAGAACTGAAGGAAACTGGCAGGACCTAGGGAGGAACCACTCTCTGCCAACCTGCATCCTAGCAAGAAGTCCCTAGGAATGAACTCCCTTTCTTCTCTGCCTGGATCTCCAGCCAGCGCCTTTCACTGGCCAAACCTGCCAGGGACCCAGAGGACAAAACAGCCTACTTCTGTCTTCTTAGTAGCCCCATAAGGTTGGCAAGTCTCCGGATCTACCAAAATGGCAACAGGGTACTTTACAATGGAGTAGCCCATGGGGAGGAGATAGTAAGCACTAGGACTTCAAGGCTCCAGGGGCGGCCTAGGGGATGACTGTAGCAGTGGTTCCTCTGAAGGATGCTTGGTGGCCGTCACTGTCTGAGTCCAGCTTCTAAGGGTAGAAAGGCACCCTTAGAGTGCCTTGACCAGGACTGACAAGTTGACCCTCCAAGGGAATCTCATGCATTCTGGAGACCAGGCAATAGGGTCCAACAAGCCCATTCTGCACAGGTCCAAGCAGTAAATATGTTAGGCTTTCTGGGCTGTAGCATTCTCATTCACAACCATTGAAGTCATTCTCTGAGCACAAAACAGACCCAGGAAATAAATAAACAAATGGGTGTGTCTGTGTTCCCATCAAATTTTACAAAAACAGGTAGTCAGCTGGACTTGGTCTTCACACTGCAGTTTGCTAATCCATGCATTAGGGTATTGAGATTCAGGGTAATCTTCTAACCCTGCTCTCATTTGTACCCACAAGAAGGTGAGGCTGGGGACATATTTGTTTTCCGTGTTGACTTCCTGACTTCTACTAGACTGTAAGCCACATGAAAACAGAGCCTTATCTTACTTACCTGGGCATCCTTAGTACTCAGGATTACACGAATGAGTGTTTGAATCAATCAAAAATGAAATATTCATAAAGGGATAATATTTATAATTCCATTTGCTGCTCTTGTTAACCTAAGTTAAACCTTATGCCTTCTTCATTTATTTAGAGTATTGAATGATCAGAATGTGTGCAGAAAATTTTATATCCTATAAGGATTCTATGTTCCTTATAAAATTAAATCACATTTTCACATACTTACTGGTACTGCTTTCCTCTAATGAAGGTAGACTAGGTTAGCTCAAACAAACAACTGTTGACAGTAGAAGAGTAAACAGGATCCTAATTAATGTGTTAACTAATGAGACTCCCTGGTTGGCTGTTTAACCATAATACATGAATTAGGTGTTCATTCCTAACATATGTTCAACTTATGGGGTTAGATATACAGTGATGTATTTATCACATGTGGCCTTCAAAAACTCCAGAAAAAAGCCTTGCAATGCTGTTTTTTATGATCTTGCACACCTTCCCTTTCTATCTTTCCTCTCTGCCACCTGCAGGGTGTCTGTGGCACACCTGCTATCATTAGCACTTTCCTAAGAGAGAACTATGGAACTGCTTGTGAGATACTATTCTTAGCCCCCAACCACGAATACAAATCTAAAGACTTGCAGGACTATATAAACCAGCAAGGAGGGCGACAGAGCTGGAGAAGAGAATATAAAATAGTTTAGGTGGGATAGTTGGTCCTCACCCCTCTTTTCCAAGCAGAAAGAGCAAAGCAAGAAGAAAAGTATCTCTGCCTTACACAGCCTTTTTAAAGATTTTTTTTTTTATTTACTTCCTTAGAGGCAGGCAGATGCACGGAGAAACAGAGACAGAGAAACAGCTCCCAGCTGCTGGTTTACTTTCTGAATGCCCAAAACAGTCAAGGCTGAGATGGGCCAAAGACAGGAGCTGGGAAATCAATCCAGGTCTTCCATGTGGGTGAAAGGAACCCAATCACTTAGCCCTCACTGCTGATTCCCTGGGTCTACATTAGCAGGAGGCTGGACTCAGCTGGAGGTCGGTGTCAAATACAGTGACCTTGATGTGGAATGTGGGAATCTCAAATGGTGATTCAACTGCTAGGCCAAACATCCACCCCTGCATAGTCTTATTTTTTTTTATGATGAGTGGAATACAGCCAACAAAGGATTGGAACAGTGCCTCTGCCTTTTCCTTAAGTAAACAGTGATTTGAATCATTTGACCATAAAATATTAAAGTAAGAGAGTTCTTAGCTTTCCCACAGCAGAAACTTTTGGGGACAGTAGCATTTCGAGGGCACAAAGACTCTAGTACATTTGTGTTTCAGCATGAGTGGCTGGCAATAGCTATGATCAGGCATCAAAAGAGAGGTATAACCTCCCTGTCTAGGTCACCGAATTCATTCAATAAATATTTATTGAGCATTCACCAAGCACCCAGCAGAGATGGGTCCAAATCTGGATTCTGCCAGCTCATCCAGGCCTTTGCTGAGCCTACACATAACTGTTCTGCGAGCTTTTTAGAAGGTGTGTATTTGATACTCACTTTAGAATCATCCTATAATCAGAAGCAAAGTCCCTGGACATTCACATTATGTCTATGTCTCTATCTTTTCTTGCCGTGCCTTACCTTGACTATCTAGGCAGAATTTAGCTTATCAACAGTCAATAGATATAACATTTTTGTTCTTTGCTTTTTGATTAAAACTAAACAATGTTTGCTTAGTGTTTTTCAATCTAAATAAAATGTGAACTTTATCTTTTTCTTTTTTAAAGGGACAATGTTTCATTTTTCATAAATCCTGCGGTCTTTGTATTCCTATTTTGATAAATTATAAAATGTCTTTCTCTCCTCTCATCTTTTCCTGCTGAGACCTCTTTCTTACATTTCTCCTTGTGCCCTCTCGACTTCTTGCATATGTTTGTTCCTCAGAACAGCAAGCTGAGGTCAATGAGTTACTGAAGAAGACCAGTCAATGGAAAAAATTCCTACTGCTTCTCGACATGTGTTGTCCTGAAAGCATAATGATTTGTTTTATAGCATGAGGATGATAAATGAACCAAACCGAGAAAAACGTTAAATTGCTGAAATGTAAGTATATTTAAAACTATAAGATAAAATGGTGCAATACTCATCCTTACAGCCGCAAGGTATCCTGCTAAAGCTCATTCGTGCTCTGTGAACAATATGACACAAACACAGATCATGAAAAATACAGAGCTGAATTTGAGAATAAATAAATAATGTAACTCAAGTTGAGAGGTGAGGGGTGCAAGTTATATATTGAGGGGTAAATCACTTTCATTCTCTTTTTGAACTTCTCATTTACTTTGAGAAAAATAAATAAACATTTAGCTTGAAAGGCACTATAAACTTAACAGTAAAGGAAAAGATGCCCATCTGTGGCTCCTAAGCCATCACTGGTCAGCATCATTGGCACCACCAACGGGCAAATGAAGAGCTCTCTGTGAGTGAAACAACTGGTGTGATTTCGATTCTGGTTGGCACTATTCAAGACACAGACATAACTGACATCTCCTTAGTAATCCTGAACTAGAACACATCACAGGATCCAAGAACATGTCTGATTCTTAGAGTTCTCATGAAGGTTTCCCATGAAGCACTGGGAAAAACACTTGCCAGCCTGTCGCAGAGGTTCTCAGCAAAAGTGTGTAGATGTTCGGTGTATGGAAGATCCAACAGGAAGGAACTGTTTAATGGGTTGAGTCCTGTCCTTAAAATAATAAAAATAGTAAGAGCCTCCAGCCAAGTTTCTCTATGATGGTATGATGGTTTTGAATTTGCTAGTAGAAGATAACAGATGAATGTCAGTCCTCACACAGAAGTTATGTATTTCCACAGGTCATCTTTAAGAGAATCAGATGGGACAGGGGGGATTTTTCAATACTATTTTAAAACTATCTTTGTGGAAAATAAAGCAGTGGCCTACAGATATGGAGTCAACAAAAGTGGGAATTAGAGTGCCCACAATCTGATCCTATGATTGCATGAGCCGATTTGGGTTTGACCATGTGGTGGTCGTACAAACACTGAACAGAATTTACTCAGCAAAGAAGTTGTTTGGACGCTAAAAGAGAGACCATAATTCAGGCGATCAGTCAAGGGCAAAGATTACACAGAGAAAACTTAGGACATGGGAATGTAACTCTTGCTTGTCAAAGAAAATTCCAGAACCCTGATTTAAACAATTCGTGTCTTTACTGTTTTTCAGATAAAGAGACCAAGGCCTAAAGATTGAAAGTGATGGGGCCAGTGCTTTGGCATGGCAGGTAAAGCCACTGTTGCAGTGCCAGCATCCCAGATGGGCTGCTCCCATTTGCTCCACTTCTGATCCAGTACCCTACTAATGTGCCTGGGAAAGCAGTGAGGGATGGCCCAAATCCTTGGGCCCCTGTACCCATGTGGGAGACACTGAAGAAGCTTTTGGCTCTTGGCTTCAGATAGGCTCATCTCCAGCTGTTGCTGTCATGTGGGGAGTGAGCCAGCAGTTGGGAAACCCCTTTCTCTGTCTGCCTCTCTGTCCCTGTCTCTGTCTCTCTGTCTCTCTGTCTCTGTGTGTGTGTGTGTGTGTGTGTGTGTGTGTAATTCTGCCTTTCATGTTAAAAAAATAAAAGATTAAAAGTGATTTATCCCATCATATTTATCTACTCATCCATTCATTCATTCAATGAGGAATTTAATGAACACCTATGATGAGCTGGTGATCATGCTAAATGATAAGTCCAGATGGGTCCCAGCTTGCAGATTCTGCAGTTCATACAGTTTTAAGAAAATAATGTATAATCAAGTCAAAACCAACTTACACAGAACATTAGAAAACCACAAAAAAGTAAGTCAAAATTCATCACAAATATTATACAATCCAAAGAAAATAGCATTTTTTATTAATTAGCTTCCCTGACAAACACTCCTATATCTTTTCCTGAATTTTGACTGATCACTTTACTTATGACAATTATTTTTAAATATCATTATCTATAGACAGAAAGGAAGGATATTTTACTCTTTCCTTCAACATCACTGATCTGAATTTTTTTCCTGATAATTGGCAGTTTGACATTTTTTTCAGCTTTACTATTCATTCTTGGTAAGGTACTATAAAATTATATCTATCAAGAAAAGAACTTCTCTTTTGGTATGCTCCCAGCAATTAAAACCCAATCCTCTATGGCTTTACACACTTAATGGCTAGAAGAGCGTTCCTAGACTAATTTCTGGCATCATAGACTTCAAGCTCTGCTTGTCACATACCTCTCTCCTTGGAGTCCTAGCAGCACATTCATCTCAAAGAACAACCTTTGGTCCTTCATTGTTACAGTCCAACACCGGGCAAGTTGGCACAGGAGGCAATAATTATTATTTCCGCAAGCTGTTCTTGGACTGGGCCAGCAAGCTATGGCTTAGCTATACAAAGATGAGAATGTGAACCACATGCGTATATATTGTTAGACTAAAATGAAATCTGTATATTCAATTAAACTTCCTCTGAGCTGAGTTCACAAAGCTGCCTTAGCCACAGCAACACTACTCAACATGAGGGAGAGTGGCACAGAGAAGTTAGCGGAGAAAGATCTGAAAGTTTGATTGGCTGTAGCGTAAGCATCTAATTTGTTCAAATTTTAACAAACAACCATGTGAGTCTTTGTTAATGATCTTTCTTCCCCATCAAGTACAGGGACAATGCATATCAGGGACCTGAATCCTTGTACACTCATTTCATGGTAAATTCATTTCAGCCAGCAAGGACTCAAGGATGATCCTCCAGAGGTCTCTACCATCAAATTAATTCAGGTTTAAACCAGAAAAAGAGCAATTACCAGATAATGCATCATTTATGGACACAGAGAAACATATGAACTACTTATGAAGACACAGAAGACAAACCTCACCCAGCCTCAGCAGGCAAGAGAAGCTGGTAATAATTGATAGTAGAACCCAGACACAATTCACTCAGGCCAGCAGTTTCAGACCAGATAAAAATGTCCAAAAGTTGCACGCTATTCTGAGCATGCTGAAGCTACTAACAAAGGAGAGAATGAAACTAGTTGGTGAAAGTGTCTTGTTAGCTATTTTAGAAGTGATAAACTAGAAAGAGCAGCCCTCATGTTAAGCTATCTATCAAGCAAACTTTCCAAGAATTGTAAGTTAGAGATCAGCATCTTGTCCCTGAGATAACTCATGTAGTCACTGGATCCTTGTCACTCACCTGTAACCATCTATTGCACGCTTATCATCAACAGGCTGTGAGCTAAGGGCTTTACATGGTGTAGTGCATTTAATCCATTTGATAGCCCTCATGTTGGGACTTCTTAACACACTGTTCAAATGTGGAAACTAATGCTGAAGCAGATTAAATTCTTTGCCCAGGCTGCACAGACATTAAATGGTGAGGTAGGACTTGTAATAAAGATTTCTTGTCTCTAAAACCAGTTGGGGACTTTTGCTGTGCGTGGCAGAGTTGTCACCATAGGAGGCAAAAAGGCTGAGAAAATAAAGTTGCCATCCTCTCAGAGGAAAGAGTGCCAAGAAACGACAAAATCAAAGCACGTCCTGTTTCCTGGACAAAAAGCGCTGTGAGAGGATGCCTTCATGCCCGAGTCCTGGGGCCCCAGACCTGTTCTGCTCTGTTACTCCAGCCTCCTTGCTGATCCTCAAACACGCAATGAGTATTTGCACCTCAGTGCTCTTGCGCTTGATGTTTTCTTTGCCTTCGAACACCTTTCCCTTATTATCCCAGTGGTTTATTCTTCACCTTACTGTGGTTCCTGCTCAGATGGCATTGCCTTAAAAAGAACCCTGGCTTAGACGCACTCCCTTTCAGTACATTCCTCCACTATTTGAAATTCATCTCATTCAGCACTACCTGTATGCATGAGTGTATATACACATATACTCATTTATCCCCCATTAGAATGTAAATGCCTTGAAACCCGGGGTTTAATTTTATCGTCTGGTTTATCCCCAGTGCTCAGAAAAAATGTGCAATTCATTGTAGGTGACCATGAAATATTTGTGAATATATAGATATGACAATTTTGTGGCCTAGTGTCATGAATGGTTAATGGGATAGGCTGTGCTGAAAAGCAAAATAAGAAGAAAAATATAAGTCCTTTGATACCTGTTACGCCACCACAGGTCTGGATCTGTGAGTATAAACTGAGTCATTTTAGTTCCCAGAGATGGTCCTTCTTCTCCAGGAAAGACAACATTCATTTTCTTTGTCAGGTAAACTCCTTTCTCCCTGAGTGAGGGCTGTTTTGAGTCCAAAATTGGAATTCTGAGCAACACATTCAGTCCTCATGTGGACTTTTAGATCTTGGCTGTGATCCTATATATCTCTCCTTGTCAGCAAGCCTGACTCCTAAGATATACTTGCTGTGTTTCTCCGGGAAGTTGCTCATAATATTTGGCTTTATCTACCATACTACAAGGTGATATAGACAGATCTTGTGCAAAAATGACTAACGCTATTTATATAACCCTAGCAGAAGTGGGTCCAAGAATTTAATGATGAAGAATCAGGCCTGAAAACTATTATTAGTTAGCCAGTATGAATGCCACCCTCCAAATAATTAATATCTCCTCTAATGAAGAAGATGCATTCCAGCAAAACATCTACATGTGATGGTACAGTAGAGGAGCAATGACCTAGTAAGTTACAAGGTGTGCTCCAGCTTTGGTGGCCAGTGAGCTTCTTCCAAAATTACATCAGGATGGAATGTGTTCAGAGAGGCCCGTGGGTACAGAATATCATTGTAGCTCCAACACTCCAGTGAAGGCTCAGCTTTAGCCCATGCAACCATGGCTGCCAAGAATTATTTGCTATTAAAAAAAAAAAAAAAACAGAGAGTAGGCATTTAGCACAGCAATTAAGATGCCCCTTGAGACAACAGCATCCCCTATTAGAGTGCTTGTGTGTGCATCCAGCTTCCTGCTAATGCACACCCTGGGATGCAGCAGGTACTTGGGTTCCTGCCACCTACGTGGGCGACTCAGATCATGTTCCTGGCTCTCAGCTTCACTTCACCTTGGGAAGTGGGCCAGCAGATGGGAAACCTCTCTGCCTGTCTTTCTGCCTTTCAAATAAATATAATAAATAAATAGTACTTTTTCCTTTTAAAATGAAGCATTTGGTAAAACCTGGATGCTACTAAATTTTTTTAAATAAAATTTCCTTTCTTGTCATTTGGTCCAAATCTAGACACATAGTAAAATATGAAAATTCATTCACATCCAAAGTCATAGATGTTTGCTTACAGGCTGAATTTTCTGGAAAGTGTTGTGATCATGCCCTCACCAGAAGCCCCTCCACACGCTGCAGTGGTCAAGCACTACTTCTGCATGCTCATAGGTAAGGCTGAGCAGACAAAGGCAAAAAGGGCCCTTTTCTTCCCAAGCAGCGCCAGATCCTATCATAAGGCTGGAAATAACATGTGGTGTCTTGCCCAAGATCCCCCTATTCTCACATCCATATTAGTCTCACTGTAAGGACCAGCTAGGCCTGGACCCAACACTTTCCTTGAGGTAAATTCCCTGCATCTCAGATGTCACCTTGACCGCCATTGTCTTAAAAGACAGACATCAACTGTGGGGTAAGTATTGTTTCATAGCGGGTAAAGCGGCCACAGGAATGCCAGCATGCCACATGTGCGCCGATTTGTGTCCTGGCTACTCCGCTTCCGATGCAGCTCCCTGCTACTGGCCGTGGAAAAGCAGTAAAAAATGGCCCAAGTGCTTGGGCTCATTCATGTGAGATACCCAGGTGCAGCTCCTGGCTCCTGGCTTTGGCCCGGCTCTGCCCTGGCCATTGCGGCCACTTCGGGAATGAACCAACAGATGGAAGAACTCTCTCTGTGTGTCTCTCTTTCTCTGTAACTCTGACTTTAAAATAAATAGATAAATCTTTTCTTAAAAAAAAAAAAGAGACTTCAACTGCAGTTGACTATTCAGCAAGTTGCTTGAAGTCCAAGACCATAATTTCTCTAAACCTACTCCAAGCACGACTGAGAGGATCTTAAACTCAAAAGAATGTTAATAGTTCTTATGTATCAAGCTCATTAACTATATGCCCATGTGGCTGGAACACAGAATACAAAGGACAGGGAGGTGTCAGGTGAAGTCAAATAGATAGACAAGTTATATCAGGAAGAAGCTTATTTATAAAGATTTGGGACCCTAATAAAATCTTCTTGTAGCATGTAACAAAACTGTCATTGATAAAGCTGATACTCAAATCTGGGCCTGTCTGACCCCAACATTGAAACTCCTAAGGAGTACCATGCATACTTAATCACAGTTAGTACCATGATAGATACAATTTTTACGGAAATTTCAATGTTTTATTTAGATTTTTAATTTATATTTTATTCTTATTTATTCCCTCCAATTTGTTTAGAGTCTGTCATTGGCATTGGCATTTTTTCAGCACACTTTTGCCCTCTGTCTCTCAAAATTGTTCTCTGCTCACAATGTGTTTTGTTTTTGTTTTTGTTTTTGTTTGGTGGCAGCTCTCTCCCCACCCCCCACCCCCAGCACCTCCTCTCTAAGATTTCCAGCATCATTACTCGACTTCAATGGGATTTTTTTTCATCTTCCTTCTTCCCGGCGTCTCCGCATGCTATACGCTTTCCTTCCAGACAAGCTGTTCTTCAGCGTCAGTGACGCAGCTCCTGCACTGGTCTCTCTTCCTTTCTTGTCCCTCAAATGCTTTACCAAGATTCTCTTTCAGCCCCTTTCTCCAGGCAATTGTGTCCTTTACTTCAGCCGCCACCTCGAAGCAGTGATTCCTAATCCCTGAACTCTAATGCAAAGTCTTCAATTCTCTTTGGCTCATGGACCAAATCCTCCTTCCTTCCCAGCTGGTTTCTGCTACTGCGGTTCTTGTTCTATTGAGCACAGCACAATTCGCCTGGTGCTCCAAGCTGGGGAGGCCTGTCTTCATAGACTCTTCCTGCGCTTCTCACGGCTAATCACTCAACAAATCCTAGCCATTCCATCAGAATAGCATTTCTCCTGTGTCTCAGCTCTCTTCTATTCTGCTGCCAGTGCCCTGATTCTTACTGTCATACTCTCTTGCCTGGATTATTGGACAGGATTTTTGTTTTCCTATAAATTTATATGACAGTAGTATTCAAAAATTTATGCTCTGAGCATACAGTTGTCTCTTGGTATCCACACATGGGAATTGCTTCAGGATCCCCCACAAATACCCAAATCCACAGATGCTCAACTCCTGTACATAAATTGGTATAGTATTTGCATCCAACCAATGTGCATCATTCTATATATTTTAAATTATTTCAAGATTCTTTTAATAACCAATAAAATATAAATGCTACATGAATAGCTGTTTTACTGTGTTGTTTAGGGAACAACAAAAAACTGTATACATAATCAATTTAAACACAATTTCTCAAAATACTTTTGATATGCATTGGTTAAATCAGGAGATGTAGCTATGGAAAGTCATCCAAATTTGTCACTACATTGCTACTTAAAACACACACACACACACACACACACACACCCCTATTTGTCCTCATTGCCCCCATAATGAAATCCTGACTCTTCACCGTGGCTTATGTTTTTATCTGGAGAGGGTAGAATTGCTGTAATAACAATCCCCAAAGTCTCAGTCACTTAATGTGTTTTGAGGAAGTCAGCCTCCATGTGACAGCTCAGTGTTGCACTTTCACATCATACTTCATGCTTCCTTCATCTCACGCAGCAAAAGAACCGGACACAGAGCTGACCACCAAGAATTAAATGCTATGCACACACGTTCACTGGCCAAAGGAAATCACAAGGCCCATACCTAGTTTCCAGACACGTAGAAGTACAATCCTGCCATGTGTCGAGAAGAGAGCAGCAAGGTATCGGTGTACAGCAGCAAATTTGCCACAGCCCCCTACGTTATGCATGATACACTCCCCACTTAGTCAAACTAACCTGTGGCTATGCTCATCTCCCTTTTACAATCTAAGTTCTGAATTGATGAGATAATTCCAGTTTTTCCAAACACAACATAATTTTCTTACACACTGTCCTGTTTAAATTCTTAGGTCTTAGTGTCAAGGCCATTTATCCCCCAAATTTTCTGAGCCCTCCAGAATACATAAGATGCCCTGGTTATATGGTTTTGCATTAACCCTGCATTTATTTTATTATCAGACATTTCTCATTTTCCATCTCAATTACTTTTGGAATTGTGATATTAGTCCCAAAAAACTGAAACATTCTTGGGAAAAAGTAGAATATCTTAGTATCTTAGTCATAAAGCCATTTTTGTAATAAGTACTAACAAAATATGGCTCTAAATTAGTACTAACTCATTAAAAATAATAAATATAATAACTAAATAAATAAGTACTAACTAAATATGACTGCACAGACCACTTCAAGTTCACCCTTCCTGGCTTAGCCGTAATTTGGCCCCCACCACCTTCAAGGGATTGTCTCCCAGTATGTACCTTCATGAACTTTGTGTATCACACAATTAAGTTACCATTTTACTATATGCTCCACATTTGCCATCCCATCTTTGTGCCTTTATTCACACTGCTTTCTTATCCTGGAAGCCTTCCTAACCACATTGTTCTATTTTTAAACCTTACAGATTTTTCTAAAGATCTGTAGATATTCTGAAGGCCAGTTCTTAAGACAATCCTCTCTCCATCCTCAAATAATGTATTACAAATAACGTAATCTGAATGCCTGTCAGATTTTACCCATAGCCTGTGAGACCACTTTATCATGCAAAGTGCTCAATAACAGTTTGTGGGTAATGCTGAATGTTTTACGTAGTAAAAAATCCTTTCTGTTCCCTCCCCTCCTCAGAAACAAGGACTGAACTTCTAAGAATCCATGAAATATTCAACATCCTATTCAGTCCCTATTAACAAGCTGCACAACAATGACCCTAGAGTCTAGAAATACCTGTGCAATTTTAAATGAATGGTCAACAATAAACATTTTGCCAAGGAAAACCAATAGGTATGCCTTATTTGTCGCTTTGCCTTATTCTTCCTTGCTGTTGGATTTATTAATGCCCATATCATCAGAGCTATAATAAGCTTTAAAATTAATGTCCAATGTCTTTTGTAGCTTAAGACTTAATTTATTCCCCAAGTCTTAGACTCTGGCACAATTAGGTTTTGATACATGGACATTTCTGCTTACTCGGGACTTAAAGGAGGAAAGGACTTCACATTTTGAATGGCCTCATAAATATATATTGAATTTAATTTTCTAACATGCAAAACCCATTTTCTTTTTTTAGAGGATTTTCAGGCTGGGGGTAGAGCAAGTTTCTATACATATTTTTGTTGTGTGCCATTAATTAGTTCATAAATCAACATGTCTTAGAATTGCACAGATTACCCTAAAGCCAATACACTTAGCATCAGAGCACAACATTGTGTTCTTCAGTCCCATCCTTGTCTCACAGAGGTTTGGTGCCAAGAAATTAAGATTGCTGGGGTCACATGGATATTAATAATTTGGTTATTCTTTAGCAATTTTACTGTATGCCTTTCTTTAAAAAATGTTAATCTACATGAATGGAAGAGATACAACCAGCACAATTGAACAGAGAAGTAAAATAAGGAGAAAACAGAAGAGGGACAGAACAGGAGACATTTAAAAGTAGCTAAAAAGGTCAATCAGGTACATGAGAGTCCATAGGCAAACGAAATAAAGTGATGTACCACGGAGGGTGCATACATTATAACAAAGTATGCCATATGTCAATAATTAAAAAGGAGGAAAAGGGGGGAAAATGTAGAGGGGAAAGAGGAGGAGGAGGAGACTGAAAAGGCAGAGGAAAGAAGTGGAGGGAGGAGGGATGCAGATGGAAGAAATTCCCTAGCAAGCCGCACACTTCTGCACAGGGAGCAATGGGCTCATTTCACATTGTTACCATGACTTTGAACGATGAACTTCATGGAGGGAGAAAAGCAGTGCACACGTCTTCTGTTCAAGCTGCACTGCACGCCTCAGAAAGCATTCAATGTGGCCAATACTGTAATCAATGGAGCAGACACATAAATGTCTCCCATCACATCTTTTCATATATTCAGCCTCTGCTTTTTAAATTCCAATTCTTTGGGTGGAAAAATAATTTCCTAACCCAAAGCGGCCTCCTTAAATGATAAATTTACACCAAACAACCCAATCCTATGAACCACAGAGAATCATGAACGTCACTTTATGCATCCATCTAACCAATCCTTCATTCATTCATTGTTGTTTCATTATTCCTTTAATATATATATTTACTTATTTATAGTTCTTCTATAACAGCATTGTTCTTAGACCTAAGTAGCTTCATAAAATGAAGACTTTATCAACAAGGAATTGACTGTTTAGGATATAATTGCTGTTCCTGGTCTGGTAAAAGCACACCAGTTCTCTATAATTCCTTGCCTTTGCTCAAATCCTAGCTTTATTTTTCCTAGGTTTAGATCCAAATCTCTAAATGAGTCACACATAAAAATATCCCTCTTCAGGGTGATAGTCCAGTTATTTTTGTTAACTCATGAAGATGAATCTCTTAGTACTTAACAAGTTTTATTCTACTAGAAAAATCCCTTAAAATAAACCTTCTCACAGCCAGTGCTGTGGCATAGCAAGAAGCAGCCGCCTGCAGTGCCAGCATCCCATAAGGGCTCTGGTTCGAGTCCTGGCTGCTCCAATTCTGAACCAGCTCTCTGCTATGGCCTGAAAAAGCAGTAGAAGATGGCCCAAGTGTCTGGGCCCTTGCACGTGTGTGGGAGACCTGGAAAAAGCTCCTGGCTGCTGGTTTCAGATTGCCCAGTCTGGCTGTTGTGGCCATTTGGGGAGTGAACCAACAGATGGAAGACCTTTGTCGCACCCTCTCTTTGTAACTGTACCTCTCAAATAATTAAATTAATGAATCTTTTAAAATGCTTATCTTGTTTGATGTTCACATCCACCCTGTGAACTGAATTCAGCAGGGTTTGATCATTTTTCCTAACATGCAGGGGGAAATATTGAAAAATAACCGAGATGGCAGGGTTGGAAAGTCTACAACTACTGACTCTTAGTCAAGCTTTCTTTCTTAAAAAAAAAAAAAAAAAGATTTATTTTATTTGAAAGGCAGAGTGACAGAGAAAGAGAGAGACATAGAGAGAGATGTCTTCCATCCATTACACACACACCCGACCCCCACTATCTACAACTGCCAGGGCTAGAACCAGGCCAAAACTAGGATCCAAGCACTCCATCAGAGTCTCCCACATGGCTACTACAAACTTAGTACTTCAGCTGTTATCTTCTGCCTCCCAGGCACATTATCAGGAAGCTGGATAAGAGGCACAGAGTGACCAGGACCCAAACAGAGATTCTGATAGGGAATGTGGGCATCCCAAAAGGTGACAATCCTCCCCACCCCCCATACCACAAAACCTGCCGCACTCAAACGTTCTTTACATCAAGCATCCCAAATCACCACCTACTTCTAGGAGAAACATAGGGAAAAGAATTAAAATGTAAAAGAAATTCCATTTGAACACTTACAACTATTGCATCAGTGATTATTCTGAACCTGCTTGAGGATAACTGACCACCCTAACCTCACAGGTACCTGGACCCTCACAGCACTTGCTGTCATCCTCTGTAAGGATAGCCTTGGCAGCACATGACAAGAGCCTCGGGTGATTACTAATGTCATAAATAAGAGTGTCAATTGTTAAATCAACAACAGGAGTCACTGTGCACTTACTCCCCATGAAAGATCTCTGTTCTTCATGTGTTGTACTATGTGAATTAACGGCATAACTAGTACTCAAATAGTACTTTATACTTTGTGTTTCTATGTGGGTGCAAACTGTTGAAATCTTTACTTAGTATATACTAAATTGATCTTCTGTGTATAAAGATAATTGAAAATGAATATTGATGTGAATGGGATGGGAGAGGGAGTGGAAGATGGGATGGTTGCAGGTGGGAGGGAGGTTATGGGGGGGAAAAGCCGCTATAATTCAAAAGTTGTACTTTGGGCCGGCGCCGTGGCTCAACAGGCTAATCCTCTGCCTTGCGGCGCCGGCACACCGGGTTCTAGTCCCGGTCAGGGCACCGGATTCTGTCCCGGTTGCCCCTCTTCCAGGCCAGCCCTCTGCTGTGGCCCAGGAGTGCAGTGGAGGATGGCCCAGGTGCTTGGGCCCTGCACCCCATGGGGAGACCAGGAAAAGCACCTGGCTCCTGGCTCCTGCCATCGGATGAGCGCGGTGCGCCGGCCGCAGCGCGCCGACCGCGGCGGCCATTGGAGGGTGAACCAACGGCAAAGGAAGACCTTTCTCTCTGTCTCTCTCTCACTGTCCACTCTGCCTGTAAAAAAAAAAAAAAAGTTGTACTTTGGAAATTTAAATTTATTAAATAAAAGTTAAAAAAAAATCCTGTTAGGGGGCACAGTAGATTAACACCCTGGCCTGAAGCACTGACATCCCATATGGGCACTGGTTCCAGTCCCAGCTACTCCTCTTCTAATCTAGCTCTCTGCTATGGCCTGGGAAAGCAGTAGAAAATGGCCCAAGTCCTTGGGCCCCTGCACCCTTGTGGGAGACCTGAAGGAGGCATATATGCCTATCCACAAGATATCTCATGACATATGTGCAAATATCCTGAAATCCTAAAGCAAAAATGTGTGTGATGCTAGGCCTTTCAGAGAGGGGTTACTCCAGCTGCACCACACTTGCCCACCCCCCACTCAGCCTGCTTCAGCCACACCATCCCCCTTGCTGTTCCTCTGAACAAACTGGCCTGCTCCTATCTCAGGCTGTTGCCCTGGCCATTTCCTCTGCAGAAGCACTCATTCCCCAGAAGTCCTGTGGCTGTCTTCCAAGCTGATCATTGTTTTCACTCTCACATTCCCAGTCAGGATCACCCCCGTCTACTATAGTTACAATGCCGATTAACTTTACCCACTTTCTGAAATCTACTCCAGGTTGTCTGTGTTTTTTTTTCTTTTTGTTTTTTGCAGTTTATCATCTTCTAAACTGTATCCTTACTTACTATGTTTATCACTTATCACCTGTTCCCACCTCCTATGCCTGTCTTACTCAAAAATAAATCTCAAATGGCACACAGGAGGTTCTTATGACGTCTGTACTGAATGAATGAATACATCCCTAGATAGAAGTCCAGATGCAACTGGAAAACATCATACTTAGTGAAATAAGCCAGTCCAAAAAAGACAAATCAGATATGTTCTCCCTGATCTGTGATAACTAACAAAGTACCTAAAAGGAAATCTACAGAAGTGATGTTGACACTTTGAGATGCAGTGATTTTGAACAACAATTGTCTTGACTGTTGAGGAACAGATTTTTAAAGTTTTCCATACTATCTATGTGTTGAACTTTTTACTTAGTGTAGGGTTAATCTTATGAGTATAAAGTTAATTGAAAATAGATCTTTGTGGGGGCGGCTCTGTGGCGTAACGGGTAAAGCTGCTGCCTATAGTGCCCACATCCCATTGGGCACCAGTTCGAGTCCCAGCTGCTCCACTCTGGTCTAGCTCTGTGCTGTGGCCTGGGGGGGCAATGGAGAATGGCCTGAGCCCTTGGGCCCCTGCACCTGTCTTCGGATTGGCGCAGCTTCAGCTGTTATGGCCAGTTTGGGGTAAGCCAGCAGATGGACGACCTCTCTCTCTCTCTCTCTGCCTCTCCTTCTCTCTCTGTGTAACTCTGACTTTCAAATGAATAAATAAATCTTTTTTTAAAAGGAAGAAAATAGATCTTTGTATAAAATAAGAATGGGAATAGGAGAGGGAGGAGGAAGAAGGGTGGGAGTGTAGGCAGGAGGGAAGGTAGGGTGGGAAGAATCACTGTTTTGAAATTTGAAATTTGAAATGCATGAAGTTTGTATACCTTAAATAAAAAGTTTCTAGGCATTAAAAAAAGATGAATGCCAGGTAGATATTGTTCCTATACTGAGATTCATGGGATGACCTTGGTCTTTCAAGTTGCTCCCTTTATAACCATTAGAGTTACTTACACATCTTTTGTCTTGTCTTTCCTCTCAGATAATTCTCAAAGGGATCCAGTCCTGCATCGTCTCCCTGCAGGAGCCATTTCTCCCACAGAACTGCCTGCATCCTTGAAGTAGCAGGGGTGGCCTATGCACTAATTGGAGCTTGTTCATGCCCCTGCCTGAGACAGCAAGCACCTTGCATCTAAAGGCCCTTTACTTGGCAGGTGCCATTTCAACACCCCGTCAAAACTAGCTACACCTGAGCGTTTCCTGCCAGCAACGCAATTTCGTTTCATCCATGTTAACATTCCAATCCAGATTCTCTTACCTGGCATGCATTCTGTCTGATAAACATTATCCTTTCCCTTCTGTCTTCTGTTCTCTTATAGAAACATTATTTATTCATAGCATATTATAACAGACAACTGTACAGTCAGGACAAAGGAAGCACATTTCTTCCTAACAATACCCACATATAATATTAAGGGTGATTTTTCCACTTACAAGATACAGGCTAAGGAGAGTGTCTTGTGTTTGACAGAAACCCGAGCTGGCAGGAGTAGCATGGAGGCCCTCCGTCAGGATGTTTGCAAAGCCACCTCCTCATGGATGCTGCTCACCATGCCTCAGCTGCCCAAGCGCTCAATGTGCTCTCTCCTAAATGTGACTCCGAGGTACATTTGCAAGTGGGAAACGCTGACCTCTCTGATCTGTTTGACTGGGGCATGCACCACAGAGTGTATCTTGCAGGAGGAAGGAGCCAGAAGAGCCTTTAATTTTCTTTGATTTGTCATGGTTTTCATTCCCATTTGAATGGTAGGTGTCAGAAGACCTCTGCGTGGTGAAATGTCTTACCCTTGTCATCATTTCCTCTCCACAGTCTGCCTCATTGCCCATGAACTACACCTTGAAGTTGCTCTGGTAGGAAGCCATCTTCTGCAACTGCCTGGAGACCACTCCCCAGCCCCCTTTTGTTAGCATTGTAATCAAGCTTACGTGTGGCCATTTTTAAGGGAGGGGACATATTCTTTTAGGACAATGATTTGCTAGGCACACAATAAATAATTATTGATCAACTGCTTAAACACCCACAAAGGACATTTATAATCTTGCCATTATATCGTGCAAAGTCTGGAAGGCCACACCATCCATTATAAGAAAAAAATTCCAATCTTACTAGTAGCCCATCACACTCATGCCTGAGGTCCAGCGAGCAGTGCAAATAGTATCTTTATTGCTCTCCTTGGTTGAGAGAGGTTCAGCCATTCTTCTCTCCTTTTCCTTTGATGTCTCTGTGCCCTCAAGATCCTGGATCCATCTAGTTGTGGCTCCTTGTGGTACAAGTCTGTGGTGTGCATCCCTGGTTACACTGAGAGAAGTACTGCTTAGAAAAATAGTTGTATTTTTCCATATAAAACATCTAAAATACAAATTACATTTTCACTTGCTAATACTGTCTCATGTCCATGAACTGCACAATGTCAAGAGCTAAAATTGAAGGCATTCTGATTACAAACCAAGTACTGAGCTAAGCACCTTACACATGTTACCCATTTGAAATCCATGAGAATCTATATGTTGAACACTATAATTTTTCTTATAATTTCATAGACTAGAAAGGTAAGACATGGGGAATTGTACAGCAAGTCACATTATGTAGTAAAGAATTCAGAATCTGAACCCAAGTTGCCAAATTTAAGAGCTGGCACACAGTAGGTATAAGGTGATGCTTGGAGGACTGAGAGAGCTTAGACTTGGGAAGTTCTCAAAGCGTGGTTTGGCACACAGTGAGACTCAGTGCCAAGGGAATAGAACCAACTGGGATAAGGGAAAGAAACTATGAATCATGCCACATGCTTATTATGTGAGGGAGCCTGAGGAAGGCAGGGAAAGTTGCTTTCTTTCTCTTATCAAATATTTACAATGACTAGTATCATGACTAGAAACAGCCAGATCCTGCATTAGACAGAGAGAGTCAACCTAATGTCATCTTCAAAGGGAGCAGAATTAGAGACATATAAGTGGAGAGGCCCACAAAGCCTTACAGGCCTTAGCAGAGCAAGATTCACAGAGAAGAGGGAGTGTGATTCCCTACAGAGGTGGGGCTCCAAGTGAGCAAGGAAATCCTAGGAGTGCTATTGGCCAAAATGAGGACCTCCAATTCATAACACAACTACAATAACAATAAAGGATGTTAAGAATCAACACTTTGGGGGCTGGGACTCTGGTGTAGCAGGTAAAGCTACCACCTGCAGTGCTGGCATCCCATATGGGCACCGGTTCAAATCTCAGCTGCTCCACTTCCAATCCAGCTCTGTGCTATGGCCTGGGAAAGCAGTAGAAGATAGCCCAAGTCATTGAGCCCCTGCCCCCAGAAGAAGCTCCTGACTCCTGGCATCAGATTGGTGCAGCTCCAGCCATTGCAACCAATTGGGAAGTGAACCAGTGGATGGAAGACCTCTCTGCCTGTCCTTCTCTCTCTGTGTAACTCTTTCAAAGACATAAATAAATCTTTTAAAAAAAAAAAAGCAGCCCTGTTTTTTTCTTTTTTTTAAAGTGCATGGCAAGTGAATTATAGCTCAATAAAGTTGTTTAAAAAAAAAATCAACACTCTGCTAAAGCCACCCACAGGTGATTGAAGGGTATTTCTGTTGCATCCTCCCTAGTCAACACAGTGAGCAGCAGACATTCTTCATGACTGCATGCTTAATGAAGTATGGAGATTAAATCCAAATACCAGTCACACAAACCTGCTCCAGCTTCAGCGACTAAACCACCTCTTCTTTGTTCCAGAAAGCTCATGGTTGCTGGATTTATAAAGAGGATGTTAAGCAGTGAAGTCAGGTTTACATTTCTGTTTTGTTTTGTTTTAGCTCCCAAACCCTAATCATTTTTTACCACTCCCTCATTACCAGCTTTCTCTTTTGTCATTAAAGTATAGTTAAATGGATGTACCTCCTTACTTAATTGTATCCTTACAGCATTAGAATATATCAATGAGAGCCTGGAGTAACAGGAAGAAAGTTGGACCTGGAATTAGATGATCTGGCATCCAATCTCAGCTGCACTCTCTGCTGGCCCCCCCTCCCGAGGGAATTTGAGTCTGCAAAATGGGTTTCATGATAGATACAGAGTGTGTTGCCACTCTGGAACTTGAAGATAAATAAGATTGGCTTCTGAAAATTTGACTAGTGTAATTCCACCCCTTAGATGCAATGAACCTAGATGGGAGTAAATGAGATTCTCTGCGACTTGCAGCTGTAGAAACACTCCCAAATTCCAATGAGGGTGCTCTGGGGGCAAAACCAGGGAGAACAAACATGAACATAATTAAGATTTAAGCAGGAAAAAATAAATCAATAGAATTGAATTCTCCTTGAAGGAAGGGTTTGTAATCCAACAGACATACTGACAGAGAACGAGGAGTCAACAGATGATACCCTGTAAGCCAGACCCAGCTTGTTGCCTGCTTTTGTGAATAAAGATTTATTGGAATATTTGCTTGCTTATTGTCATTGTCTGCTTTTCTGCTATGATGACAAATTTTATATTTATAACAGAAGCATATGGCCCAAATGCCTAAAATATTCACTACCCAGGCCTTTACAGAAAAAGTTTGCTAGTCCCTGAAGAGTCTTTGATGTCTTCCAATTTATCTCCAGAATAAAATATGCTCCCATCAGTTCCTAAATTAGATCTGTAGGTCCTGGTTCTTATCAGAATCTTTGTGTGTGGCATTTGTGAATGTCCCCTAGTGTGGTTTCAGTGATAGACACTCCAGTTTCCAAGTTTGGAGGTTTGGGCCTAGATTTACCTAAGGTGAGATACCTGCTTAATGTATCACAAGTTGGTGTCCCTAATGCACATATCCCCCCCTTAGAGATAAGTGTACAAGATATCCAAAGATGCAAGCTATCCGGATGTGTAATTCCCCTTATTCCACGCCACATCACTGAAGTGGTCTTGCGATGATTTGACTTTCCACATAGAGTGCCCCCAGAGGGCAGGCCAAATTGGCATCTGCTTGCCAATAGCCTTTTTCATTAAAGATAACTAAGTTAGTGTTCAACTTATGGATATCAGTCCTGTGAACTTGATGCATGTGACCCAGTCCCTGAAGAGCAGCATGGCAGAGACATTCTCAACATATTCTGAGTTCAGGACACACAGGTTGTTGTGAGAAGTACCTGAGTAGTAAACTTGGACCCAATTGGTAAACCATAAAACCCACAATGTTGCTTTGATTTCCAAAGCCTGGGCACCTAATTTAATCTTGGGACAAGGGGTGAAAGTTCATGGTTGAGGAGTTACTTTGCTAATAGTAGAAATGCCATCAGTATCATTTGTTAATGCTTTTCAATTGAGGTGACCAGCAGAATCTTCTCAAGGAGTTTCACCCCGGAGTTACTGTTTAAATGTCTCACAAAAAGCCTTTCTGCACCCAAGTGAAGCCCTCGTCGCCTCTCACCTGAATTTACAAGTGCCGGCCTCCAGTTTAATCTTTCCAGTGATGGCTCATTCATCAGGAATGGGATTGATCTACCCCAACACAAAGCTCAGCATGCTGACCCCATGATAGTGTAATGTTCAAACTCTTCTACATCATGGCCCCCTTACCTGTCACCTAAGCCGTGAGCCAGCTGCACTCCGCCACGTGCAGAACCCACAACCCACTATTCCTTCTTCTGCTCCTGTGTGAAGACAGCTTGCTAGTTGTTCCCCACAGCTTGGGCTTCCCTTTTCCATGGGTACAGGGCCAGGTTACCCAGACTACACTGCAGCAAGATATGGCTGTGTGTCCAGTCTCAGAACAGTGGAATATAAAGAATTATGCAACTTCTGCCTCTCTTGACTAAAATGAATGAACTCAACCTGAATTCTTTCTCTCCCTCTTGTGACAGGAATTTACATTTAGCAGCAAGGCAGCTGACACCTCACTGGTGGGAAAATGCTTAGAGGACTGATGGTGAACACATCACTATCCCTGACTGACCTCTTAGAGCAGAGCTGCCCCACCAGACTTCCGGCCACCTGTAGCTTGTTACGTGAGAGACAAGTCAAGTCACTGAGCTACAGATCTCTGTTGTAGCACTTGGTCTTATACAAACATGCGTACCATTTTAATTCTGCAGGCTCCTCCATCCCTGTTCACTTGGTAAATTCCAAGCCACCATATTTGTGAGCTACCGCAATGCCCTCAAGACAAAGCAGAATTAATCCCTCCTTGTCTTTGTGCTCCATAGCACAAGTATTTGATGACTTCACACAGCATCGCACTGTTGTGACTGGACTTCAGGCTTGTCTATGACCGTATCCTCCCATCAGGAAGGTAAGAAATGTTTTTAAATGTGTCTTTGAATCCTCAGACCAAACTTCCACATGTAGTAGGAGGAGGTCCGTGTCTTTTCAAAGGCAAATGGATTAAGGCCTGTCCTCTTATATTTTAGCACAGCAATAAGGGACCTTCGAAAGTGTTAGGAAGCAAAACATAGAAAATGAGAGGAGGAGATAAATGAAAGGGAAGGAACCGTGAGGCAGCGACCGTGCCTCTGGGTCAGCTGCCTCCTCTCCAGCACCCAGCTCTCTGTGGAAACTCAATAACCACATATTGATTGAGTGCAGCTTTTGCGTGTCATTCTCGCCTCCTTCTGCCAGACCCCAAGGAAGCAGCATATAGGAAGTCAGCCAAAGGCTAAAAGAAGAGGGGTGATGTGTCAGATCTGTTAATTAAGAAGTCACTCAAATCATCAGGTAAATAACTCTATATTAGATGTGTGCGTGTGGTTAGGGTATGGTCATTTAATGGAATATCTTTGGGTTTATAAGTCGTCTCATGACTATACGACAGTTGTTCATTAAACATTAATTTAATTCAAAAGGTTTTCAAACAGAAACTTCCAAGGGCAACTACGTCTCTGACCGATCCTGGTACTCTGCAAATACAGCACATGTTGCTTATGGTAACAGAAACTAGAGTGACAGTAGGAAACTCAGTGGCCTTTAATTATTCAGGCTTTAATCGTGCAAGCATGTACAATCAATATTTGTTGATCTTAATCTGATTACCAGCTAGTGGTGTTCAGTGTCTCCATCAACAGGATAACAATATGACACATTTCATAGACTTTGCCTCAGCTCTTCCAACAAGCTTATTGGAAGGATTTTAATCAGTTAATGAACTCATCAATGGGATTTTCTGGAGCCAAGGCTCCTGTACCTACATCCCAGGGCCATATTTGCCTGACACCTTGTGGCCACAGGAAACATGACAGTCTTTAAATCCAACATCTGCATGCAGGGTGAGCAGCACAGTTGAATGCTAATGTCAGCATTACAGTGTGAGCAAAAACAAAACTGCTTAGACGCTATGTGACATGTAATTATTTCATCTCATTAAAATGGAAGCTAGCCTTTTTTTAATATTTATCAGGCAAGTTGGAGCATGTGATTCAATTCTTGTAAGGAAAGGAAGGGGGCTTCAGCCTGGGCAGAACAGCATCAGGTCTGGGGTCAACTACCTTGGCCACTGAACACTTGTCGGCAAGGCCAGAGTGTGGCTTCCTCGGAATGTGGAAAGAAAGCGTGTCTGTTCTCAGCTCCGCTAGGACAGACGATTTCAAGTTGGGGTTGTTGGGGCAGAGGGAAGAATCCTGAGTGTCTGGTGAGGGACGGATCCATGCTTTCATTTTCAGCATTGCTAGGACATAGTGTTGTGACTCACAAAGCTTCCCTTTTGGCACCAGAAACATTTTGTTCAAAATCAGATTTAGTGTAGAACCACACAAATATACAACAGGACCAGAAAAGGTTCTTTGATTGAGGCAGGAGGTCTGAGCTATGCTGGTTTGGCCTCCCTCCTGTCCCTAAAACCCAGAGCTTCAGAGGTACGGTTGGGAGACCATTGGAGTGCAGGAAGTAGCATTTACACTTGCAGTCAGAAGCCCTAGCTTTGCATCCCAATTCTAAGCTTTACTACCTGAGTATTATTTAGCAAGTCACTTATCTTTCTAAATTTCAGGCTTTTCTTCTCTGAAATAGGTGAAATAATATTTGCTCCACAGGGCTGTCAGAAACATTCAGAGAGACAGTGAGATGAGAATGTGCTGTAATTACTAGACAAATGATCATAGTGCCCTCATTAAACAGTCGTAATGGGTACTCATGCAACAAAGAGGAACAAGCTCCTGACAATGCCTTGCTTTGTCTTCTTGCCAAGTTCTTACTCCTCCAAGTTCCAGAAGTCATTGGAAGTCTTGATTCATGTGTTTGTCTCTGAGTAGCTCAGAATAGTGAAGACACAGAGGGATGCTCTGAACACTAAAATAATGGGCCTCCACCACACATGTTAGTCCATTATCATCAGCCTGCTCCCAAGGATAGCTGCGCCTGTTTCTCTTTTTCCTTGAGTGTGTTACTCATCCTCTCTTCATATGATAGTCCAATCAGAAGATCCATGCTAGTGTGTATTTAAAAAGGTACAGATACTCAGGCCTTCAGAGGTTGTAATTTGTTTCTGAGCACACAAAGAAGTTCACACAAAGTTAACTCGTTTAGCTATGATGTTTCCTCTAAGATGAATGTCAATTTCCTCTAGATTTTACAGTTTAAAAGCCTGGAATGTCTCTGGAATCCACTTCTCTTATCACTCCAGGGACCACGCTTCTGCCAGAGCTGCCTGTCCTGGAAGGGGCATCAATGTTTGTTAACGGGGAGAGAACGAGGCTGGTGCTGCGCTGAACAAATCTAATGGAGAAAGCCACTAAAATAGCTCCAGAATCTCTCCACGGAGCCAGGGGACAGCAAGCCGAAACAACACAGTCACCCAGTATCTACTTCCCCTCCGAAACCCAGCAGGAATGAAACGCTTTCTCTCCACTGGCAAAAGGATTGGGGTTTCATTTCCGGGTGTTCCTAAAGGATGAATGATTCTGACCATCCAGCAGTAGGCTATCACACGCTTAAACCTGTAACTCTAGGCACCCCCAACCCCATGAGTGTGCGACACCACATGAGGAGGCAGAACAGGCGGCACTGCTACCATGGCAGCAGCTGGGGCTGTCGGCGAGCTAGTATGCAGACAAGACGGAACCTGGCTTATCCCACAGCACAGGAGTACACACTCCCCAGAAAGGGGGATCATTCCAGCTGAGAACTTCACAAATAAGTTATCTAATGTGTGACCCTGACCCAACAAGAGGAAACGGGTAGGACCGGATACCATCCAAGAGCTAAACCTTTCTTTTAGGCTGAAAACTACGTGGTTCTATTGTGCCATTAAAAATAATTTAAAAGAAAAAGGGTATTTAATTTAAAGATCGTTTCTGGCAAGCCTAGGAACTATCATCGCCAGGACTTGAAGCTATTATACCAATCACCAAAATCAGTACCACAGGCAATCTTGCCTATTAATGTTCCAGACATTTGTGCCTTCTCTCTCGTGTGCTTTAATATTTGCTTGTTCTTTTATTTGGACAAAAGGAGAAAAACCTCAGTTGCAGACATAGAACATGTAGCCCTTTAGTTCAGTAGAGTGTCTTTTTGTTTTTTTGTTTTTTTTTTTTTTAAGAGAGGCTTCAGAAGCAAGATGATAAATGGTTGATGAGAAACAGGGGTTTCAGGGGGCTGGCACAAGGAGAGGTTAACCATGCAGGGGAGAATTCAGGATTCGATGATAGGGAGCTTCCGTGTCTCCCCTCAAAGGAGAAGCTATCGATTCATTTTTAAGGAAAACAGCTTGGATCCTTGAGACTGCTGGAGGTGGAGCAGCAGAGTCTCTTGCCTGCCACATCAGGTGACCTTTGCATGGGGCTGCAGAAAGAACAATGGAGAGACAGCACTCCTAAATTAGTCACTGGAGCTGTTTGATTTGTTCCTACGCCAGATGTTCCCTTGCTGATCCCTGCCTGGCCCATATGTCTTCTGTGAACAAGAGAGCAAGGGAGCCAGGGGCTGCCACTTCTGAAGCAGCCGCCAGTGCGGGTTAATGGAGTCGTTGGCAGGAGGCTGCTGCCTGATTGGTCCTTCACTGTTTCTTTTAGAGATCAAGGGCGTTATGCAGACAGCACACCTGCCCACTCTCAGGGCCAGACTTGCGGCTGATAGGCAGCTTTGGTGCCTGCTGGGTTCTGGAGATCTCCACAGGGCCCCTCAGCTGGGTCCTCAGCCCTTACCTTCTTTCTTCCCAGTCACAAGAAGCCACTGTGGAATTTTTTAAACAGCCATTGCCATGTTCAAAGTGGGGCCCAATCTGGCCAGTGGGTTTTCTGTTCCCACTAGTAATATCCATCTGCCGTCTGCCCAGGTGAGTGTTAGCGACACTCTGTTGTCCTCTGAGGTAAGGGAGAAATGGGATCACCATTTAAGCTGGCAGGTGGAGACAAGAGACTTGAAGGTCTGTTCATTTGGGAAACTTGGCTGCTTTTGTCTTTTGATTTCAGCAAGAGCATTGTGCTGGGTACAAGAGGCAATGTACCTTTTCCAGCTTCTCATGAAGCCTAGAAGGGATATTCTCTTTGCCCACATCATCTTTTTATTTTATTTGTATTTTTTTCTGGAATTCTGTGTGGAGCTGCTCATGGGCACCTTCCTCAGGCTGGCCAATGAGGGAGCTGTCTGTCACTTTCCAACAAGCATTGGCCTGATAGTGTGCTCCAAGTGTGGCAGTTATGAAATGTAGCACCTAGAGCCGGTCAGTGAGGGACTCCTGGGAGGAGTCCAAGTGTCACAAGCAAGGGAGCGCAGACCCCAGCAGTGGATCAGCGCCTCCATGGGCCAGCAGCTCTGGAGGACCCACTGCAGCCCTGCCCTTCCTCGTTGGCTTCGAGATCCCTTTTTCAGTTATGTATGATATTCCTGTATCTGCACTGTAAATTACTGTTTTTGCCAAATTTATTTTGAGTTTCTCTCACTTGCATCTAAAAGACTCCTGACAGATAAGTGAACCAAATCAAATGGATAGTCCCATAAATCATCATGATTTTGAAAGTCAAATCTCTCATTAACCAACTTACCAAAAACCAAACTCCGCTGTTTGCCAAGAAAACCAGTCACAAAACAGGAGTCCTCCCAACTTCAGTCTGGCCATGGCTTCTTGAAGGCTTTTAAGTTAGCTCATTTAGCTATGGTGATTCCTCCAAGATGAATGCCAATTTCCTCTAGGTTTTACAGTTTAAAAGCCTGGAATGTCTCGAAGCCTGGAAGTTCTGTATGCAAATGAGGTGAGTTTCCCTCTAATGCAGTGCGCCAGGCTCTCTGGCTCGGGATCTTATGCTTTGCTTCTACCGGCTCTCCACTTCTTCACCTTGTTCCTGCCTCGTGCTCCTATCACCCTGACCTTGCTTGCTCTGGCCTGCAAAATGGCTGTGACAAGCCTTCTGTGTCTAAGGGATGTATTCCCCCATCGTTAGAGAGCTGCTCTTCCAGCAGTTAGCCATTAGGTGAAGCGATTTTGAATAACTGATTCCAGTGGCTTGAGTAAGATCTCAAACACTCACCCAACATGGATGAGTTGGAGACTGAAAGACCTATTGAACAATTAGCTTCCATCTCCTATCCCTTCTCCCTTCCCTTTCAGTGGGCTAGCCTCTTTACGCTGCTTGTGGATGTCCCTGGACTCTTGAGTTAAATTCTGACCCCTGATCTGAAGGATCTGTAACAGCTGCCATGGGAGGGCAGTACTCCATGTTGCACAGGGCCATGCAAGCTACTGTAGTAATTACCTCACCCATATATTGTGCTTCTTCATCATCTGCTGCTGCTCATCTGCATTAATTACTTACTTAGTTATAGTTGCTTGCTTTTCACATCCCTCCCAACAAGAATATCTGTTTCTGAGGGCAGGAAGCATTTCAGCCTGGTGTCATCACCATACCCCAACACCAGGCACGGTAGATACTCTGCTGCTTCCATAGGAAATCATAGGTCAGCCAACTCCACCACCATTTGGGCACTATCCTGTTTTCCCCCTCCTACACCAACCCTACTGCTGCCTCCCTTCAACCTTCTGAGGACCAGACCCCAGGCAGCCCTGCTTTCTCCCACAGCTCAGTCCCTTCTTTTGGCCATAGGAATGGGAGAGTCTAACCTGCTGGACAAGTCCAGCTCAGCCTTTTTCTTTCATTTATTTGACCTCAACACCACTTTCCTTCACCGCCCATGTCCCTGTCTCTGGGTGAAGCTTTGCTGCTTCTCCTAGCTACCCAACAGAGTGTGATGAAACACCTGACAGCCATCATCTGCTGCGAAAGGAGGAGACTCAGCAGGACACCTCAGAAAGGGCGGGCGCAATAGAGCCAGGCAGGGGAAGGGCAGGCAAGGTGGCCAGAATGGGGGCAGTTTCAGGTTCTATCATTTTTTTGCCATGCGATATGGTACAAAGGAGAGTTAGTGATAACCACTAGTTCACAGCGTTCTACTTGTGAGAAACAAGAAGCCACTCAGAATAACAAGCTAAACTGGGGTGAATTATGAAGGAATGGCTCACACAGGCCAGTTGTAAGGACAGATACCTCCAACAAGAGCGGGGGAACTGCTGATGGTTTATCTTGGTCTCTCTCCCTCTCTGCCTGACCTCCTCATGCTATAGCTCTCTCTGTGCCCTGGTTTCCTCTGCATAACTTCCTGCAAGCCCGCAGGGCCACCTACCACGACAGGCCTGTCTGCTGGGTCTGTATGTCTTTCTCTCTGTTCTTCTCACAAGCAGGGGCTCAGGCTCTGCCGCCTACTACAAAACTTCAGGGGAGTTTCCTATTGGCCCAGTGTAGATAATAAGATTTGCATGGAACAAGAGCTGCCTCTCCAGGCTTCGGGTATGTGTGTGGGGAGAGGATTCTAATAATGAGTGGGTACTAGAGAATTAATAGGCCCTGTCACTTCCCTACCTCATGGTGGTTATGAAAATAAATAGAATAAATAAATAAATAGAATAGAAAATAGAAAACGATGCCTAACTCAAACTAGATGCTCATTGGTTCCACCCCCTGCCCCAATTAGGTCACATTTGCCACCTAGTTAAGGACAGTTCATACTTAAGGTCTTTGCCTGAAGTCACCCCCTTGATTCCATGGACTGTCTACCCTTTTTCTTTTTGAAAAAAAAAAAAAAAAACCTGAAACAAAGCCTGACTGGGCACAGATATGCTGCTGACAGCTGCCCTTCCCATCCCACTCTGCATCCTCCTGGGGGTGGGCATCCTGATTTCCACCCCCAACTCAATGGCTATGCAGGCATTCAGAGTAAGTGTCTCTCCTGAGCAGGGCCAGGAAGGCACCTACTATCAGCTAGGCACCTGCCTTCTCTGCCTTCTCTTTTGACTCTGAATTTAAAGGTTGCTAAATTTGTCAATTGAAATTAGGGCACCCAATTAAATTGTAGATAAGCAAGCAATTTTTTACTGTGTGCTCAAATTTCCATTGTTTACCTGAAATTCTTATTTACCTGTGTGTTCTGTATTTTATCTGGCAACCTACTTGTGATAGTGCCTTTTCTTGTTTCATTCTCTACAGTGGCTCTCTAACAATGTTACACACACATGCATGCACACACATGTACACACATACAAACACTACACATCTGCACTCCAAGCAGGCCCATGGTGAACATTCAATAGTTAATCCTCTCTCCACCACCCTCCTCCGTCTGCCTCAGTCTCCTGTTCCCACTTGTCTGACCAACTTCTAGCCCCATCTTTCTGTGCCTGATTATTTACACTGGGCACGAGCCTAGCCCTGGCTCTTAGCAAACTATGCCCTTGGCTCCACACCAACTGTTTCTATAGCCAGAACAGGCACTGTTTTTGCTTATGCACTACAAGGTAAGGGTAATAACTTAGCTCTTTCCATCTCAAGTCTGCATTCCCCTCTATGATGGTGATTATCCAGCAAACAAGAAAGCATTTCATATTTTGCACCATTTCATTCCCCCCTCTTTTGCACTATCTCATTTTCAGTGATACATTCCCCTAGATCTCTTTGGCCCTCACTTGCCATCTTTACTGAACTCTATGTATTGGTTTCTTAAGGTGTTTCTGTTGCTAATGCTGTTTTGGCTTTATTCCCTGGAGCTACATGCTGGAATGCCTCACAGAGCTACGAAGGAGGGTAGGACAGACTGCATTTGGAATTATTAAGTTTGAGAAATAATAAAGGTCTTAAATCCTTCCCCCTAAAAGAATACCAAGTTCTTGTAGTATATCCGAATTTATTTCATTTGACTTTAGAACTCAGATTTCCAAAGCCACAGATTTATATCTGAGATCAAAAGAGTGACAGTTTAACTTACCAACGATCCTTAAAACACAAAACAAGTCTCAGGCCCTAGAACATCATGATTGTAAAGAGTAAAGGGTAAGAAAAGGTCAGGAAACTCTTAGCCAGTGAGACCTGGCAGATGTCAGAGAGGAAGAAACACCTGCTCAAGCCACCATTGAAGACAAAACTAAACATCTGTCAAATTAGAAAAGGGAGGAATATTCTTTGTCATTACAAGTGAAATGTTTTCCAATTGAATGGGTTTTTACATCAAGCTCATTTTGACCAATACAAACATCATATTTTTTCAGGGAGCTCAAGAGAGAGCAGATGTTAATTAGAATGAAATCATAGCAAGGTATTCTGCTCTTTGTTATGTCCTAGTGTTGCATTATTAGTTCATCACACCCACTTAGTCAGCATTGCAACCTGGGCAGGAAATAATCTACACACATAGCTTGATTCATGAAGTTATTCTCTAAGTATGATCCTGAGCCAAAGGCATCAGTCTTTCATGAGTCTTTCAACTCAGTAAAAATGCAGCTGACCTACTATGTCAGAGAGGCTGGCGAAGGAACCCTGCTGACAAGCCCTCTGATGTGCCACCACAGCCACTTGGTTGTCACCTACCTGATTCTTTCTGATCACCCTATACTCATCCACAGGGCAAGAGAAATGACTATATTTCTCAAAGAATTTTGTCTTGAATGTGTCAGAAGTCTAATTTTGTCCTTTCCTCTGTTTAGCATGGATACTAAAGTCAGTGGTACAAATCTCAGACCCAGGAGTTACTTGATTTGTTGGTTACCCACACATCTCTTCAGTAACACAGTATTATTTGGTTACACCTTACCCTTGCCTAAGGTCCTGAAGAGGGCAGATCAAGAAGAGTAGAAAGACTATCTCACCCAGGTATTGCTGCTTCTCCCAGGACTGAGGGGGAAATGAATATTGCCTGTCACCAGCAGGGTGCCCTCCGCCCAGGTAAGGCCTCCTAAAAATGCAGAGGAAAGCAATAAGGTTTTCACAGTGGAAGGCTTATGACTTGGGTCTCCACCTAGGAGGCCAAGGGGTGCGAGTGACAGCTACAATGTTTGGGATCTAGAAATTTGCTCAATCTCTGACTCTAAACCCAGTCTTAGCATGAATAACCTCAACCTCAATCCAAAATTATTTCTTGCTTGTTACATGGCTCTACATTTACATATATATATACATATATACACATACACATATATATTAGAAAAAGTGTTTTATTCCTTTATTTTATTTATTTGAAAAGGGATGAGAGAGAAAGAGAGAGAGCGAGCGAGAGCCCCTCTATTGGCTCACTCCTCAAATGTCCACGATACCAGGGGCTATACCAGCCAAAGTCAGGGGCCCAGAACTCAATTCAAGCCTCCCACGTGAGTGACAGAAATTCAAACACTTGAGCCATAACCTGCTGCCTCCCAGGGTACACATTATCAGGAAGTGGGAATGATATGCAGAGCCAGGATTCAAACCAGATACTGCAACATGGGCTGTGGGTATACCAACTGGTATTCTGACTGCTAGGTCAAACACCAGCCTGGAAAAACCCATATATTTTTTAAACCCCAAAATAATTGTATTGGCCTTAATAATGCCTTCTTCTTATTTTCTGGGCACTGAACAGATCATGTCATACTTAAAGTTCTTCTCTAATGCAATTTTACAATAAAGTATGTTCACCACATATTAAGTTTATGAAGTTGGCTACCAAATAGGACATACACATATGCACAAAAAACTGTATCTAATATATACCAATGGCTGAGATCTGGGCTTTTGTGAGATTTGGGGTTTCTACTTTATACTTTTGTGGCCAGAGATACAGTAACTTTATTTTTAAAGTGGTAAAACCATCTGACCTTAATGTACCTCTTTCAAAATATCTATTAGTTACTATAATAGCCTTAGTATATGTCCACAAATTCTTTGATATTCCCCTCTGAGGAGGTGGAACTTAATTTTCAACTCCTTGAGTGTGGACTGAACTTAATGTCTCTCTTCTAATCAATAGAGTATAGAAAGGGAATAGTAAATGTACAGTGGATCAACCTGAAAGATACAACCACAGCTCAGTCAAGGTCAACTTCAGCAGTAATAGTTCATGTTGCTATAATTTACACTTGGATATGATGTGAGGAGAAGGACATTCACTTCAGTGGTATTCTTCCCTAAAATGCAGATACCTAGTTCAACTATGAGAAAGCATCAAACACAAATTGAGGGATATGCCACAAAATACTTTATCAGCACCCTTCAGAGTTACCAAGGTCAAGAAAAATAAAACAAGACAGAAACTATCACAGATTGGAAAAGATTAAGAGACTAGACAATTGAATGCTATGTGGTATCTTACATTGGATTGTGGAACAAGAAATGAACTTTAATAGCAATGGAGAAATTGGAATAAAACCCATATGATTGTTAATTTTTCTGTTTTGTAAAAGTACCATGGCTACTTAAGATGTTAACATTAGTGGAAGCCAAGTGAAATGTGTGTATATGGGAACTCTCTAAATTATCTTTACAACTCTTATATAAATCTCAGATCATCTCAAAATAAAAGTTAAAAATACAAGAAGACTGCTGAGCATTTAACAAAAAGCACTAAATCATCCCTTTGCCAGCTATATGTCACGTACCCAGGCAGCTATTCTATGAGGGCATTTCATTCACTTCTAGAACAGGCAAAAGCTCTCAAAACTTCAAGTATTATTTTGACCACCTCCCAAGGGAACTTCATATCCCAGGAAGACCTGTGAAATCACCCCCCACTTGGAGAAGAGAGCAGCTGGAACTGGGATTCTGTTTGCCGCAATGCCCTGTGTGGCTTCATTGTTGAGGTCCCCTCTCTCATGACCATCCCACTGTGGCATTCATCACACCTTTCTTGTTGGCTGCCCTGGAGAAGAAAGGGAGCCTCTGAATATTCAGTCATTTAATCTCTTCCAAGGGAACCCACCCAACCACTCTGCTTAATTCTCCATTTGTCATAAACACACAACAAGGACATTTTAAATCCAGTTTTTGCTTGATTTTGTTTTTTCCTCCCAGAATGAAAAGAGCTCTTTTTACCTCTGAGGGTTTATGTTCCATTATTTCATTGGCATTGATTTCTTTGCCACACAGCCCAGCTTATTTCAAAAGCATGAAATCTGTCCTTGCTATACATTGCCACTGGAGTTCATTTTCTACACTACTTCTCAGGCACTGCTTCTCTTTTTTGGAAAAACAAAGGATCCTGCCTGTACAGTGATCTTTCTCACAACCTATTTTGGGATAACATCTGACCCAGGAATTTTGCATTCTGGCTCAGCTGTTGCTAAGACTGTCATTATACAAGATTTTCCTGTGAGGGAAGACTCTCATGTCCCCTGTGGATCATAAAGGGCAAATAACTGAATAGACAAGAATAGTAACAATGGGCATCCAGTATCTACAGAACATTTCTCCATTGGAAGCCATTGGCATGTCATCTTTGTGATCATTTGCAAATACTTAACACGGGGTCCGTCAATAAAGGAGATGTTGAAAACATTAAATAAAATGAAGGATAATCTGTCTCAGACATTTAACCATTAATTCCTACTAGGTCCTAAGGCAAGTTAGGAATAGAAAAAGAATGAAAACAGATCAATTATGTGTTTATTCCTTGAGACTAGGAAACAGTGGGGATGAAAGATTTGAAGCTAAAAGACCCAGTTCACAGGAATCTGGTGCAAATTCACATGTACTCTATGGTTTGCTGATTCTTTTCCGGTGGAGAAACAAGGACATGAACAGAAATGGGAGCACAACATAACTGTAAGCTGATCTAAGCGACAGGATCCTTGTTGACAAGGTCCTCTGCGCTATGCCCAACTACTGAAATTTATGTCTCAGACTCAGTGCCTGACATTCTCTAAGATAGAACTTTCTTGGCTTCAAACACTAAAAGATCAAAACAAATATTTAGTCTAGTTAAAAACAGCTTTTTAACAAATCAAAAACTAAGCTATCACCATAATTTCATCATTTAGCAAGTCAACCCTTTTTTGTTTATCCAATGCCCTTCCAGCAGTTACCAGTGTATGAATATTTTGTAGAACATTATAATCATACATTAACTCTGATGTTTAGATTTAAGTGACAAAAACCTCATTTCTGATCAACTATAGCATATTCAAAATCACTATTTTGATATCTGTACAATATTCCATTTTTGTTGGTTTTCTGCAATTTATTTACTGACTATTGGACATGGACATTGATTCCAAATTTTTGCTCATATAAGTCAGAATCTAGAGCCTATAGCTTTTCCCTTTCTTGGGATAGTTTATTTGGGATAATTTCCCAGAGCCTAGATTGAGACATTGAAGCATAGGTCCATTTTTACAAGTTGTAAGTAATTTTCCACAGGTATCAGCTACAAGATACTGATCTGTTTAGATGAATGCAGATGATTGAAGCCAAAAGTGGGAATGGATGTGCACCATTGTTTCTGCTGAGCAACCATGCACCAAGCCTTCTATTAGGTATCTCTCTTTGGATGACCAATCGGTATTTTAAATTCAATATTTCTACAAACAAACTCATCATATTCCTCCCAACCTTCCCACACTTGCTCCTCCTCCACAGTACCTTGAATAGGGAAGAGCAGCACCACCTGTCCTATCACTGAAGCCAGAAGCTTAGAAGTGCTTGGTTCCTTCTTCAATTCATCCTAGATTCCTTCTTAGCCTTCCCTTCTCCCTCTATTTAATCAAGAGATTAAGTGCTCTGGGTTCTCTCTCTCAGGTATCTCTTTTTTTTTTTTTTTTTTTTTTTTGACAGGCAGAGTGGACAGTGAGAGAGAGAGAGAGACAGAGAGAAAGGTCTTCCTTTGCCGTTGGTTCACCCTCCAATGGCCGCCGCGGTCGGCGCGCTGCGGCCGGCGCACCGCGCTCATCCGATGGCAGGAGCCAGGAGCCAGGTGCTTTTCCTGGTCTCCCCATGGGGTGCAGGGCCCAAGCACCTGGGCCATCCTCCACTGCACTCCTGGGCCACAGCAGAGGGCTGGCCTGGAAGAGGGGCAACTGGGACAGAATCCGGCGCCCCAACCAGGACTAGAACCTGGTGTGCCGGCGCCGCAAGGCAGAGGATTAGCCTGTTGAGCCACGGCGCCGGCCCTCAGGTATCTCTTGAACCTGATCATTTCTCTGAATATTCATAGTTCCTATTCTAGCCTAAACCACTATCATCTCTCACCTGGACTACTGCATTAACTCCCTTCTCCCCCAGCCTGGATCCCATGCCTCTGGCTTTGTGCCCCTGCTAATCATTCTTGCTGCATACAACACAGAGAGAGCTTTCAAATGACTTCTGTTCTGTGCTTAGAAACCTTTGTCTTCCCATTCCCCTTTGCATAATTTTAACATTCCCATGATGGTTTACACGGCTTTTCAAAATCTGACCTTTCCAACCTCTCCACTTTTACCATATGCCATTCTTCTCCTTGCTTTCTCTACACCAGCCAGTCTTGTCTTATTTCAGTTCATCCTATTACCTCATCCCCACTCCTCCTCCATCCATTTAAATCCTAACTGCCCGGGCTGTGTCTCATCTTAAATGTTTCCTCCTCTGAAAAGAGACCATGGCATTAGTCACTACCACCATCAGGGCCTGTTGTAGCCCAATGACATGCTCTCAGAGTACTCTATGCTTCCCCATGGCAATGTGTATCTCACTTGTTTACCTACAAACATCTATCTGTACCACAGATTGTAAGCTCCATAAAGGCAAGAACCAATTTTGTTTTGGATACTACTGTATCCTCAAATCCCAGCATGCATTTGAGATGTACTAAGTACTTGATATATTCAATGAATGAATAAATGAATGGATGAGTTAACCATATTCTCAGGACCCTATTTTAGAGATATTTCTAGTATATTAAACAAGATATTCTGAAAACTTTACTTCCAAATCCTTTGATTAGCATTCACATTTTATGCCATATTTGCACTCCATAGCAAGTGGAATATTTGAACAGTTGACTTTTTTCCCCTACATGGATAGATAATTAGTACAACAGCAGACCAGCAGCTAAAGGTGAGTCTAAGCCTACATATTTTCTCTTCTTCCCTGTCTCTTAGACTTGTCCTTTTGGAGAGGAGTGATAAAGCAGATGGATTTAGTTTTTATGTCAGTCATCATCAGCTGAGTGGAGGTTTTTGTGTGAAAGAAAAGGCTAGTATTAAATTGATTGATGGCTCATTTTTCCTATTTGCTCCTTGGTCACTGGAGTGACATTGGGAGGGCTGCCTAGTTAGAGGTGTATGAGACAATAGATATGACAAAGGCTATTACAGAATGTACCACTTGTAAGTAATTCCTAGAAATGAGCACATGCACATATAGTCACCAATAAACTCACATGCTAAACAACTAAGGAAAACCAATCTTGGGGCCGGCACCATGGCTCAATAGGCTAATCCTCCGCCTTGTGGTGCCGGCACACTGGGCTCTAGTCCCGGTCGGGGCGCTGGATTCTGTCCCGGTTGCCCCTCTTCTAGGCCAGCTCTTTGCTGTGGCCAGGGAGTGCAGTGGAGGATGGTCCAAGTGCTTGGGCCCTGCACCCCATGGGAGACCAGGAGAAGCACCTGGCTCCTGCCATCGGATGAGCGCGGTGCGCCAGCCGCAGTGCGCCAGCTGCGGCGGCCATTGGAGGGTGAACCAACGGCAAAGGAAGACCTTTCTCTCTGTCTCTCTCTCTCTCACTGTCCACTCTGCCTGTCAAAAAAAAAAAAAAAAGAGAGAGAGAAAGAAAACCAATCTTGGATTTTCTTCAGTACTATAAGGAATTATCATACATCTTCAAGAGTAATGATTGTAGTACTTTCTATTTTATGACAGACACAGAGATGATGAGGATTCCCATGTACATGTAACTCTATCTTTGAGTTTTCTTCATTTCTGATCACACAACCAAACGCAAGGCATGCAAATATGTGATTTTCATACACAGCTCTTATTGTGTGTGGCACAGGAGTTGTGCCCTACCAGACTTCAGATCTAGATCCTGCTGCTGTTATCACATCTCTTATTAAAACATCCAAGGTTTTGCCCTAGGAGATGAAGCTCTAGGCAGCAAGAAATAATTTGCCCAGTGGATCCAATATTGTCTGACAGAGTTTCACTTTTCCCCAGGGACTTGCTCACATCAAATACTGCTGCCATCAGCCTGCTCCCAGTAACTGCTACATCCCCTTGCACTCTCTGGCACAATTGGAGACAAAATCTTCTGTCCCTGGTTATCCTTAGCACAGCTGAGCCTGGCTAGGCCAGTCAAAAAAATTATAGTTCAAAAGGAGCACAAAAGAGGGGCAAACAGAAAAAAAAAAAAGAATCACAAATTTGCTTGCTTACAAAGTGCAGACGTGTGAACCTTCTCATGCTGCTGTGAAGAGACTCAAGTGCCCTTGTGTTTCTACAGTTTTTCTCCTGGGGACACTATATTTTAACTCAAAAAATGCCATGTATCCAACTTCCTTGCTTCTCAGTGGTGGTGTCACCAGTTGCAAATGAGCTCCATCCAAAGCCAGAGTGAGTTCTCCCTCTGTCCCTCTCTTGCTGACAACATCAAAGGCATATCAGCATTTTCTTTCCAAGAGGAATAGTGAGTATGTGAATAAGAGCAACCAGTTCTTGGATTCTGTTTCTGGACCCACATCATGATAAGGGACATTCCCTAGGCTAAAGGGCAGGGGATGGATAGAGAGACAGTAGGGGAGAGAATGTTTTGTGACTCAGCAAAGAGCAAGTTCACAAGAAATTCCCTGCAGGTCATTAGGAAGCAAGTTCCCTCTCCCCTTTCCCCTCTGCCCTCTGTCCTCTCCCCTCTCCCCTCTCCCCTATCCCCTCTCCCCTCTCTCCTCTCCCTCTTCCTTTCCCTCTGTTTTGGTATCAGGAATGGATACACATGGCAAAGGTGGAAGTTAGCTTCTGTCCTATCTACTGGCCTGCTGGTTGGAAACCCACTCAAGACCAGCACTGCTCAGAGCTGTTCATGCAGCTAGTTTCTAACAGTGCTGCCCAATACGATAGGCACTAACCACATGTGACTAAGCACCTGAAATGTGACTTAATTGGGACTGGAGTTTGTGGTGCAGTGGATTAAGAAGCCACTTGCAATGCCATCATCCCATACCAAAGCACCATTTCAAGTCCCAGTTGTCTCACCCTCAATCCAGCTCCATGCTGATGAATCTGGGAAAGCAGCACAAGATATTCCAAGTGCTTGGGCCCCTGGCACCCAAATTGGAAACTCAGATGGAGTTTCAGTCTCCTGGTTTTATCCTGGCCCAGCCCCAGCTGTTGTAGCCATTTGGGAAGTGAACCAGCAGATGGAATATTGGTATCTATTGTTCCCCACCCCTACCCCCCACCTCCCATCTCCTACCTCTCTCTGTAACTCTGTCTTTCAAATAAATAAAATAAATCTTTCTTTTTTTTTTTTTTTTAAAAAAGAATGCCCCACAAGTGCGAAGCAGGCCTGAGAGCTGATGCAAGGCAGAGTGGATACTCTGAGGCCTACACAGCCTGGCCTCCTGTCAACCTGGATGCCCCTTCTGTGGGCAAGCTCAGAGATCCAGCCCCTGACTCCAGAAGCCCCACTTCTTCACAGGAGATGTGAAGCATGCCTTGGGGAAGAGAGGGGGCCAACACAGGTGGAGGGCAAACTCAGCTCAGTGGGCATGTCAGGGTCAGCAGCCTTGCCTCTCCCGGATGGCAGAGGAGGCTCTCTATCCAGGAAGGCTGAGCAACCCGTGGGTGGAAAGCAGGCTTGAAATCTTTTGCAACAGAATCCTCATGGGAAACACGACAAAATTAGTAACAGGAATGAGGTTTCCCCTAGAGGATGCACGATTCCTTGGGTCCAAAATAACCACAAGGTCATCTGGTCCAGCTGCCACCAATTGCCTGAAAATTTCCAGCAAAGTTTTGGACAAGCAGTCACCCAGCCTCATCCAGCAGTTCCGTGCTCCATGTGGCTGTTCCTGTGGAAGGTGGGCAAGGCTCAGAAAATCCCTGTGGGGCCCAGCACTTCCTGGACTAGCCTACGGTGGGCAGAGGGCAGCATGCTGGGGTTTGGATGCAGCACATTCCTCCTTCAGGGTGGAAGCTTTGCATTCCCTCCCTTCCCAGAAAGGCCTTTGGATCAGGTCCGATTCTTTATTTGGGGCTGTTCATGTGGCTTCTTTAATGACCCAGCTTTAAAATATTCCTGGTGGGAGGGGCAATCCTTTGCTGTTGGTTCGTACTCTGGTGAAAGGTTTTTGGAATCATAAGAACCAGAAGGAACTTAGCCCAGGCTCCTCATCTGACTTAGGAAAACTGAAGGAAGGCTGAGCCTTGCAGTGGAGTGCACAGAGCATTCCCCTCTGCTCCTTCTGAGGCACCAGCTCCTAGAGCTCTGGTGGTCTGTGCTTCCTAGGCCCCTCACAAAGATGTCCCTGTCCCTCTCAGCCCTCACGTTATCTGATCCACCATGGCACCGGTCCCTTGATTCTTCCTTTATTTTCAGAATTTTCTTTTCTGTCCCTGTACCACATTCCCAGGCTCCTCCCATCTCTTTGAAGGTTGCTTTTGAATCTCCTTGACCTGATGTGTTTTTCCACATGCCCCATAAATACAAGTGCTCCCTATGGCCTACCCTAGCCCTGTTGTCTCTACTCACTCCACATATTCCTTCCCTTGGTTACAATCACCCATATGTGGATAATTTATAAATATCCATCTTCAACACATTGCTCTCCCACCAGAAGTAGTAGATTGTACTCCAGGTCCAGCAATTCAACTGCTTACTGATCATCTCCATCTGGGTATTCCATAAGCATGTTTAGTCCAGATGTTACAAACTCAATTCATTATGCACATCACCCAACCCTTTTCAAGTCCTGTATGCCTCTTCTCTTTGATAGCTACCTCTAGTCATCAAGTTCCATCAAACCCAAAAGACTTAATCATTGCCCTTAATGGAAATACAGCAAATTATTGCACCAAGGTTAAAAGAAAGTGGCCTCACCTTCCAGTTTTAGGGGATGCTAGAAATGAGATAAAGAACAAACTCTTCCAATAAAGTCAGCAGACAAATCTACACACATACAGCTGGAACAGCTCTGACTTTAATCCACAGACTCTTCCACCAGCCTCCTGGTTACCCACCTCTTCTAGGCTTACCTTCTATCAGTCTAGCTGAGAGTCAGTCATCTACCTTTCCAATGACTCTTTCCAATATCTCCAAGTCACTTATCCAATCATCGCAATATGTACCCACATGAGATGAAACAGAGGAACACACACACTGACAGACTTTAGAGTCTTTATTGCCAGTGGTCAAGAGTGGGCTCATACTCTCAAGAACCCTCGACCCCAAAACTCTAAGCAACAGGTTTTATAAAGGAAAAAAAACCACAAGGAGGGGAGGAAAATACATGGGTGCCAGGGTCAGGCTGACCTAAATCATATACAATACAATCTTGACATTAGTCCAGGTGTTGACCTAAATCATATATAGGAAATATACAAGCTATAATCTTGATATTACTCCAGGTGCAGCCTGTTTTAAGCTTGAGCAATCAAGCTAGGGGATTTCTATATTCTGCCAGGCAGGATGTGGGGTGCTGTTATTGTTTTAGTTTTAAACCATAGTCCCAAAGTGGAGGGTGCTTTTTCAAGATGGAGTCTCGTCTGTCTATAAAATGGAGTCCCTACTCTCACGGTATCACTTCAACAAAAACTGACAAGGTCCAGCTATCTGTCTTCTCCAGGCCTGCACTCAGCCATAATATGCTGATGAAAGACATTTTCCCATCAGGGACATTAGAACCCCTGTAAACCTGTAGTCACCTGACTCAGCCTGAGGAGCTCTGCCCGTTAACCGTGTTGTCTCTTCTCCACAATCACCACTGCAAAACTCCTCTCTGCAAGCTCCTCACTTCTGACCCCTGCCCCTGTTCCCACCTTCACATGCCACATCCTATAGGAGCAGCCTCAAGGAGCTGCCACAGTCCTTCTCACTTTCTGCCAAATGGAAGTGGTGTTGTTGTTGTTTGCCACCTGAGACTTTTCTGAAGACCAATGACTACTGAGTGTCTTACTATTTGCCAGGACCACAAGGGCAGCTCCTGCCTACTTCTATCTGCTTCCTAAAAGGTTCAAGCACAATTAAATCTCCTTCATGTATTTTAAGTGTTTGGGATCCATTGGTCCACAAAACAGATCATTCGAAAACATCTATTCTCATGGAGATTTCATTTTGATGCAGGAGATTACAATAAATAAGATTAAAAATATGCACACTGTCACATAGTGATTTGTTGCCACAACACGTTTGGGGGGATTGCAAATTTAGGGGTGATACCCAGGGTGAAAGGTGACATTTAAGGGAAGTCTTGTAGGGGATGAGGGCGATAACCCTGAGGGTACCTGGGGGAAAGCATTCCAGGCAGAGGGAAGTGCAGGTTCACATCTCCGCATCAGGAGCTTTCATGGCAAGGACAGCTAGAGGGCAGAAGTGGGAGGAGGAGATGAGATGGGGGTGGAGCCCGTGTACACTGGGCTTCATGAGTCAAAGTGAGGACGCTGACTTTTACTACCAGTGAGACAGGAATGCAGGGAGACTTTTGAGAGGAGTAGAGAGGAGCTCATGCACGTTACCAGGAACTATCCTCAGTGATCTTGTGATCCACCCCGACAAGTGTGCGTGCTGTCTATCACTGCCTCTAGGGTCTCTGGGTGATGTGCTTTACTTCCTCTCTTGCAATGCTTTCTGAAGGTGTGGAATGGAGAATCCCTGGGCATGGCAGAGAGCTGAAGCTAGACTGGAAGGTAGCGGAGCAAATGAGGAAACTGTGGACTTTGTTCTAAGGCCAGACAAGGAAAAGCTGCCTTCCCGTACCTGTGAAGTAGGTGGGCATACAGGTTAAAATTGGTCAGATTTGTGAACTGGAAGACCACGCCCCTGTGTGACCTCATGCCCCTACCTGATGCCTTTGCCACGCCCCTGTGTGGCCTCATTCCCCTACCTGGCCACACGGGGGTGCCCACCAGCCAATCAGGTTAATTAACCACTCCCCTTTGGAGTGGGTTAAAAGTCTAGGGCACAGTGTGCTCTGTCTGCTTTTTCTGGCCCTGCGCTTCTTCCCTGGCCTCTTGCCAGGACAGGGCTTGCTGTAGCCCTGCGCCTTTAGGGCGCATGGCCTTCGGGCCATGTGCTCTAGGCTTCCTGGCCTAGATGCTCATCCACGTGGCTGGTTCCTGTGCTAGGTATGAACCCCTATTCACCTCTCTCCCCTAAATAAAGCTCTCACTCTCTTATGCACCTTTCTTACTAAATAAAAGCTTAAAACATACCATGCTGCCTCGTTTATCTGTGCCGGTATTTAGAATTCTTCTCTAAATATTAGGCAAGAACCCTCTCGGGCTTATTGATATTGGGGATTTAGTAATAAGCCCGTGGTGAAATCGTAAGGCACCCCAAATTCCGGTAGCGCATGTGGCACCCAGGATAGCATTTTTAGGGAACTTTAAGGGGCAACATTTCAGGGTAAATTTTAGGGGGTCTTTTCCGATTTCACCTGGACTATGAGAAACATTCACTCAGTTGAGTTTGTATCAGACCTCCCTGGCTGAAGCCACCCCATGGTTCAGCTGAAATAAAATACAAACTTCTTGCCATGACCATCCAGACTCTCCAGGAGCAGCCTAATTCTCCAAGATCACCCCTACCCCTTGGCACTAAGTACCAAGCACTTGACCTTTCTCTTCATCAGACATGCTGGGTTCAATCTTGCCCTGGGCCTTGGCCATTCTTGAACACTTTTCTTCCATGCTTTGTGTTGCTGCCAAAGTGTGCACAACCTCTTCCTGACCTCTGTCTCCTCTGAACATGCTCAGGTCCACCAAGAGTCTCTCCCCATATAAACAATATCAATCCCTCTGAGAGTGTGCACTTGCTCCACCTTCACAGCTGAGTTTCGACAGGAGCACACACAAACCCTCTGCCTCAACTTGGTCACCAACCCCTCTTCCCCACTTATCACTGTCCCACCTGTCGTGTGCTCCCGTGCTCCCCCGGAACTACTCTCATCAGTGTCTTGTCTCCCGGGTTGCTAATTCCAATGTTTACTTTTCAACCCTACCTTGTTTGATCTCTTAATAATATTTAATCCAGTTGACCGTACCCTTCTATGTAAAATTTTCCTTTCCCTCAACTTCTGTGACATGATTGGTGTTTCTCTCCCACTTCCACGGCAGGATTTTTTTGCCCATGCTGCCAGGCCTTGAAATGTTGGGACCAAACAAATTCTGTCCCAGACTTCCTTCCTTACTCATCCTAATCCTTTCCTTGGGGCTCCATCTATCCAATGAAGATCACCATCTAACTGTAAAGGAACCACTCTATTCTACAGCTCCCGCTCAGATCGGCTCCTAAGTAGGGATGTCCCTCCCCACAGGGATGCCCTATGTGTCTACGTCACACTTCATGTGTCAGAAGCTGACTCATGACCTTCTCCTCATTCTCACTCTCCTCACTCTGCATCCAAAGCCCCATTTACATCAATGTTCCCGCTTGGGAGATGGCATCACCTGCTGTTCAGGAAAGAACGCTGTGGCTCCTCCTTGACCCCACTCACTCCCTAACAACTCAAATCCACCAAAATCCTATTTAAACAGGCTCCAGGTTCATGTCTTTCTCTCTAATGCAGAGTACATCTGGTCTGCGACTGTCATCTCTCACCTGCATTACAGCAATCACCTCTTATCACATCTCTTGCATCAACTCTTGACCTCTCCCAATCCATTATCACATTGCAGCCAGAAGAGCCTTTACAAAATGCACATGGGACTGTCACTCACCTGCTTACAGTCCTTCAGTGGATTCCCATGATTGTGATAACACCACAAACCTCAACAGGGCTAGATTTCCACTTCACAATGTCATTTCTTAAACTCCACTGGGCAGCTTAACTCACAATTTTTCATTTCCTCAAAAGCTTCAACCTTTTCCAATTTCTGTGTCTAATTGGTTGTTAAATGATCATATTATCCATCCATTAGATTTTAAAACCCATGATATCATGAACCCTTGTTTATTTTGTTCACTATTTTATGTCCAGCAATTAACAAAGTGCCTGACACACATTTGGGAGAAATATAATTCATTTCCTAAAGATATGCTTTTTGAACATTTATTTATTTATTTGAAAGGCAGAGTTACAGAGAGAGAGGGAGAGACAGAAGAAGAGATCTTCCATCCTCTGGTTACTCCCCAGATGGCTGGAATGATGGGGGTTGGGCCAAGCAGAAGTCCATCCAGGTCTCCCATGCAGGTGGCCAAGGACTAGGCACTTGGGCCAAATTCCACTGCTTTCCTAGGTCCATTAGCAGGGAGCTGAATTGGAGGTGCAACAGCCGAGACTCGAACAAGAACTCATAGGGGATGCGGGTTTTGCTGGCAGCAATTTAACCCACTGCACCACAACAGTGGCCCCCAAAGATGTATTTGAGTGCCTATTTTTATCTCAAGCTCTATTCTTGGCATTTGTAGAATCAAAATATTTATTTAAAAAAGGGATGAAACTTTCTGACCTTAAGAAATTCATGCTTCAGAAGAGAGAAACACAATAAATAAAACAAAAATGTATGTATCACAAATAGCATATTTTATATACAGTATATAGTGAATTTAATATAATTTAATAATGTGTGTTCAGTATAATATATTTGATGGTGATAAACATAGTGGAAAAATATTAAATGGTAGATGAAGTATATGATGGGAAGAGGTTGATGTTTTAAAGGGGGTTGTTATAAGACATTAGATAACATTTGAGAGAGGATTCAAGGAAGAAGGAGAGAAAGAGAGGGGAGGAAGAAGAAGAGCAGAAAAGGGAGGGAAGGGGACAGAAGAGAAAGAAGAGGAAGCAGGGAGAAGAGGAGGAGGGGGAAGGGGAAAGGGGTGAGGAGAGGAAAGGGGAAGGATTGTAGGAAGGGGAAGGAGAGGAAGGAGAAAGAGGAAGGGGGGAGGGGAGGGGAATGAAAGGTAGAATGGGAGAAGGAGGGGCTGAGGGAGGAGAAGGGAGATGGGAGAAGAGAGAAGGAAAAGGAGCATCAGGTAACTACTTAGGGGAAGCGTGCTCCAGCAAATGGAATGGCAACGCTAAAGTTCTTAGGGTGCTGGTGCTGTGGCGTAGTAGGCTAAGCCTCCCACTGCAGCACCAGCATCCCATATGGGCTCTAGTTCCCAGCCTGGCTGCTCCTCTTCCAATCCACCTCTCTGGTATGGCCTGGGAAAGCAGTGAAAGATGGGACAAGTGCTTGGGCCCCTGCTCCAGGTGGGAGACATGGAAAAAGCTCCTGGCTCCTGACTTTGGATTGGCCCAGCTCTAGCTGTGGTGGCCATTTGGGGAGTGAACCAATGGATGGAAGACCTTTCTCTCTGTCCTCTATCTGTAACTCTACCTGTCAAATAAATAAATAAGCTTTTAAAAAAAAATTAGTTCTTAGATGGGAATATGCCTTGGGCCAGAAAGGTGGCCAGGGTGGCCAGAGCAGAATAAACCAGTGAGAGCAGTAGAGAGAGAAAGGAGACACAAGAGGTTGCATCACTCAGGGCCCTGTAGGTCTGTGGACCTTCTATGTTGAAGGGGATGTGAAGCCCCTGGAGGGTGTTTCAGTATGGGAGGGACATGGATATCAGAAGAGCAGTCTTCCCAGTTGGCTCTGTTGGGAGTAGATTGAACAGGAGAAAAAATAGCCAATGTGGCAGGTAGGAGGTTGATAGATGATGGTGACACTGAGCAAAATATTTTGAAGAATTGAAAAGATATGCTGATGGACTGTTTACTGCAAATGGAGGAGAGGAATCTAGAGTGATCCTAAGGACTTTTTGCCTGAGCAGATGGAAAGATGTAGGTCATTATGGAAGGAGTAGGATTGAGCATATTCAGTTTATGCAGCCTGTTAAACCTTCAAGACATTTCATGCTGATCAGAGTTGCATTTTTAAGTTAAGATATCACTTGTCAACATGCCTGATATCTTTTAGGATTAGCACCATTCCTTCCAGGCCCAAGGCTCTGGCCCTGTCCCAAACTCCATAGATGTCGTAAAACTGGTCTAAGGGGATACACTCCTTTGGTGCCATCATTGGCACCAGATCTACAGAACTGCTGCCATCTAGATGTTTACTCTGAGCATCTTTTTAAAAAATCTAATAAGCAAAACATCCCAGACTGTGGGGAAGGCTTGGAGTTACTCTACACTTTAAAGCTTCCTAAACTCAGAGGTATTAGATGAGATTTTCTTGGCTAAACCATGTGCCAGGTCCTCTGATAAACCATCTGCTAGGAATCTGTCCTTCTGTAACACTGAGCCAAGAGCTCCAGATGGGCGCGTGGAAGCACTCTGGTCTGGAGAAAGAAGGCAAAGGGATAACCACGGGCATGCGTTCAAGTCACTGTGCCTGAGCCACCAAGGGCATCATCTGATAATGTCTTCTCAGACCTTCTTAGGGAAGTAAAATCATTATTGACCTTAGGATGGAACACCCAAGCCCATTAAGTCCTTAAGACAATTTCTGTGAGTAAATTGTAGGCAGATGTTACCATAATGAGTAAACTGGAAAAAAAAAATCACAAAACCCCAATTTGCAGAAAAAGTTTTACCTTACATCTACCATACTAAGTGGGTTAGTGTATTATCTTTTCTTAAATAACTTGCTTGCTGAGGAAAAATTTCTCACAGTCAAAAGTGCATCCAAGGAAAGCAGCCAAGCTTTACAGACAGTCCATTATCCACCTACCGGCTCTTGTGATAGATCTTGGGGTGATCAAAATGATAATGTCTCAGTTTGGAACTAGTGGCCTGTCTTGAAGGATCCATGTAGCAAGGGTACCGGTTGAATTCTTGGGGCAGTTCTGGACAGCTTCCCATTGTTGCTCTCATGTTTAAGTGGAGAAACATCATTTCCTGGTGCTCAGGATGAGGCGTGCCAATCAACTAGCAAGTCTGGTGCCTTTGTGAACCACTTTAGAAGACAAATCACCACCATGATTTCCAACCCCTGCTGGAAGAAAGGTAACATCAATGAAATGGGGAGAGAGCTCCTCAAAGAGGAGCTCTGAAGATAATAGCATGCACTTGAATATAAAATCACAGTAGGTTTACTATTTAAAGATCCTTTCACTCGGTGTAGATAGATTAATGCACTAGGTAAATAAGAATAGGCAACGTAATTTCATTAATAAGCTTGCTAAGCAATGTGATACTATCTTGTTCATCTAAACTTCTGCTGACAGTTCAAATAGATTCTGTTCCTCATTGATACCTAAGACAGAGGTTTGAATGGGGCTACCCTAACTGAATACATCAGACGTGGAAGTTACCTATAGAAACCACACTGGCCTCCCCCATTCTGGAAAATCTGACCTGCTGTGATTCAGGGGCCCATCTTCCATTCCTGCACTGATAGGAAGGGGGGTGTGGGGATTCTCTGGATGCATTGAGGCAAAGAAAGTTTATGAATGCACAGTTTCTTCTTTATAGGGTACCTTTGTAAACTTGCCAGTGATTATAGGTGGCAGTTCCTCTGTCCTTAGAATTACTCTAGAAGCGTGTCTGCAGCACTGGCATACTAATTACCAGTTTGGTAGACCACCATAAAGGCTCTACCATGAGGCCTTTGAGCATTCTTGAGTATGAGGTTGCAGTGGAGACTGGGCTCCTGTCTGGACCACTTTCTAGCTATGTGATCTTGAACAAATAAATAAAACTTCATGTGTCTCAGATTCTTCATCTGTCAAGTGGGCCTTAATAGTATAACCCTCATAGGGAAGTAAAAATTGAAGGATTTAATATGTACAAAGCATGCCAGTTGGTACCGGCACCTAATAAGTGCTGTCTGGTGTTGTGTCACTAGCATCATTAACACAGACACAGCTTCTGTGCCTACTGTGCTAAAGAACTGGATTTAAAATTCAAAGAAACAAGCTGCTCTTGGTGTCGTCCAGTGGCCTGCAGTAGCTGCCACCACAAGGATCTCTGGGAAAGCAGGACGGGCCAGGCTATCAGCTGGGCTGGGAAGCTGGTGGACCCAGCAGTGCAGGTGAGAATGGACTGGGGTTGCTTTCTGGCTAAAGCACAATGAGGGCACTCCGATATCTTTTATATAAATTGAGATATCATAGCATCTTTCCCTCTGCCACCACACCATCCATGCAGGAAAAAAATCAAAATATTATGCTTCAATGTATTGTGTGAAGTCAGAGGAAAATGTGAAATTATGCTTATCAGAATTTTCCTAATCTGGTGATGTTTAAGACAAATACAACACATTAAGTGTTTTTCATCGTAATGATTTTATTGGGTTGAGTTATATAAAATTGCCCATTTGTGGATCAAATAAGATAAAATACCAGAATTTTCCAAAGGGGTCAGTCTGTAACATGCCCTGGACCTTGCTATTCTATGCAATACACTTTAATTATTATTTTTTATACTTTGTACTCTGGGGCAAATTTATTAAAGGGCTTGTTTTTAAAGATGTATATAAAATGAAAACATTGCAAGGTTGACCTTGGGTTGCATAAAGATTAGATTTTCATAAAAACTTCCAACGATTTTGTTTCACTCATACATGGAGCTACTAAAATTAGAAGGCCTTCTGAGGACACCTATCGCAAATCTTTCTTCTGATGAACTAACAGCGGTCCTAAGCAGTGAACTTATTTACCCAAGGTGACAGTTAGAAAGTGCCAGAGCCAATAATACCTCCTCAGGCCCTGAGCCCCCACCGAGTTTCTCTTGTGGGAAAATCAAATTGTTACTGTCTGGAGCTTTCAGGCCAGTCCAGGCCATGTTCAAAAGGAAGCCATGGGTGTGGTGTATAAGACCCTGGGTGTGCACAGGCAAATGGCTGCAGCAGCTGAGCCTGGAACTCCATCTGGGTCTCCCACGTAGGATCAGGGATCCAAGAACTTGGGCCATCTTCTGCTGCTTTCCCAGGTGCCTTATTAAGGAGCTAGATTGGAAGAGGAGCAAATGGGAGAGGAACAGCTGGGACTTGAAGGAGCACTCATATGGGATGCCAGCGTCTCAGGTGGCAGCTTAACTTACTGTGCCACAATGCCTTGTCCCCCAGAGCTTTGATTCTGGACTTAACGAATCACAACCAAAATGATCGTCTGTATCCATAAATTCTCAGAGCACTTAGTCATATGATCTCACAAGGTCCAGATAAGAAACATTGAAAAGGAAGGTATACGGATATCTAACATGAGTCCAGGCAAGGAACTCGGTTACCTCCATTTGACAGTGGAAGTCCCAAGTTCAGAGATGCTGGCAACGGCCAGGGCTCAGGTCGGTCTGAATCATCATCAATAGGCAGGTCCACCTTCCTGTGGTGTTCCAGGCTCACCAGAATGTGATAAACCAGAAGAACTTAATGAGAGAAACCTGGTCTCAAGAAGTTTGGAATATAAGCTCTTTAGCTTTCTTGCCTCCTGAATCCAAAGAGGGTAAAACAGAGGATGAGAAAGTCCTGTTAGGAAGCACTAGAGGGAGATACGTTGTACTGATTGGTGTGGGTCTGTTTACCTGAACCAATAACTGTGGTACAAGGAACTACAGGTTTATCTTGTCTGGGGCTTGATTGGGCTTAAACTAATTGGGTCTTGTTTCTTGAGTGAAGAATGTTCTCATCAGCTGAAGTCTAGTCCTCCCTCGGGATCCACAAAGGATTGGTTCCAGGGCTCCTCCAAGGATGGCAAAATCCACAGATGCTCTAGTCCCTAATATGAAAAGACATAGGATATGCATATAAATCTAGGCACATCCCTCCATATGCTTTCAGTCATTCTAGGTAATTATTATACTCTACTGTTTAGACAATAATAACAAGAATTAAGTAGTCACAATATTTTTCCTGAATATATAATCTTGATCCACACTTGGTTGAGTCTGCAAGTGTGGAATCCATGGAGGCAGAAGGTCCACTGTGTATGGCCTGGGAGAATATCCTAGCAAAATCTGGAAACTGTTAAGAAAGGAAAAGTGGAAAATAGGTGCTGAGTATTCAGCCAACGTATACTCCATGCAGAAGCCTATGTGTCAATAATTCATACCATCAAAGAAGGAGGTACCTTTCTCTGAAGGGAGGAGAGAACTTCCACTTTGACTATGACCCTGTCGAAATAAGATCGAAGTCGGCGAACTCAAAAGGATTCCATAGCCTTGGCAACTCATGACAAGAGCCTAGGGAGATTACTGACACCAAACAGGAGTCACTGAGTACTTACTTCTCATGTGGGATCTGTCCTTAATGTGTTGTCCAATGTGAAGTAATGCTATAACTAGTACTGAAACAATATTTTTTTTTTTGACAGGCAGAGTGGACAGTGAGAGAGAGAGACAGAGAGAAAGGTCTTCCTTTTGCCGTTGGTTCACCCTCCAATGGCTGCCGTGGATGGCCGGCGCACCGCGCTCATCCGATGGCAGGAGCCAGGTGCTAGGTACTTTTTCCTGGTCTCCCATGGGGTGCAGGGCCCAAGTGCTTGGGCCATCCTCCACTGCACTCCCGGGCCACAGCAGAGGGCTGGCCTGGAAGAGGGACAACCGGGAAAGAATCCGGCGCCCCGACCGGGACTAGAACCCGGTGTGCCGGCGCCGCAAGGTGGAGGATTATCCTGTTGAGCCACGGCGCCGGCTGAAACAATATTTTACACTTTGTGTTTCTGTGTGGGTGCAAACTGATGAAATCTTTACTTAATATATACTAAATCGATCTTTTGTATATAAAGATAATTGAAAATGAATCTTGATGTGAATGGAATGGGAGAGGGAGAGGGAGATGGGAGGGGTGTGAGTAGGAGGGAAATTATGGGGAGCAAAGCCATTGTAATCCATAAACTGTACTTTGGAAATTTATATGTACCAAATAAAAAATAAATTAAAAAAAGAAAAAAATAATTCATACAGCAGGTTCACTGTTGCTGGGCATTTATATTCTTTTTAACTCCTCACTCTTTTAAGTTGCCCCTTCAACAAACACTTTAGTGGCTCTTTTTTTTGAGCATATCCCTGAGTATTTTACCAGGATAAATTTCTAATGCTGAATTGTAGGGACAAAATATGTAAATGTTGAGCTTATCTTGATTATTTTCTTCTAAGAACTTTGTTCCCACAGTTAACACCATTATAATTCTGGGAGTTTTGCACACTCAAATATTCACACACACACATGCACACACACGTGTGTGTGTGTGTGTGTGTGTATATATATATATATATATATATAGTCCTTGCTAATTTGATACACAGAAGTCTGTGCTTCTCAAACAACATTCCAGAGTGGAGTACCACAGGAAATGATGGCATATTGTTATAGAACTTCAGTTCTTTCAGATTTATCAAAGGTATGATTTTTAGATTTCAGGATATCGTAGAATATAAAATCTTATACAATGAGATGCATCAGTCTCCTCGTCCTTCCCCCACTGCCAGAAGTATAATTCACTTTCCTTTGCAGTGAGAAACCTTGGTAGAAATTTTGAGAAATAATTGTATTTAACAGGAATCCACTAATATAATCATTCATCCCATAAAGTCATGAAAATGTGTGAGAAGATGATGACACATGCAGATTGTATTCAGCAGCACAAAGGAGGAAAAGGATCCAGTGGCTAAGAGAGGCTAAACCTTGACGTTGGAGGACAGCGACCAAGTACTTTCTTCAAGGACAAAGAAACTGTCCCGGAGGTTTAATGATAGACCAGTGGTCTACCATTTCCAATGACAGACAGACTGCAAGCATTCTGCTCTCAGTCACGGGAAATCCCCACCTGCTATAGCCAGCAGACTGCCGGGATGATGAGGCCTGTTTGTTATGTGTCCCACTGCCAGAGGGAAATATTGTTAGCTCCTAGCACAAGTCATTCCATGTAGGCTTTTTGTGATTACAGAATGCCATTCCTCTGATTAAAATGGCTTGGATAGTTTTGCTATTTAGAATCATTCGGTTTTTGGAATGTGTGACGTTCAATGGAAACCCCAATGTTAGATGAAGAAGAGGCAATATCCAATTAAATTCATTCAAGAAGTCTAGGAGTCACTATGAAGCCATCATTAAAGTTTTTGTGCTCCTCAATTAGACTAACAACAATAAAATGAGTATTTTTTTTCTGGGCAATTCCAAATGTAGCAATACCAAAAGAGGCCAGCATAGGACACTGTGACTAAATTAGATACTTATGCCCTCATGATTCTTTTTTTTTTATATACAGGCAGAGTTAGATAGTGAGAGAGACAGAAAGGTCTTCCTTCTGTTGGTTCACCCCTCTAATGGCCGCTATGGCCAGCGCGCTGCGGCGATCCCAAGCCAGAAGCCAGGTGCTTCCTCCTGGTCTCCCGTGCGGGTACAAGGCCCAAGCACTTGGGCCAACCTCCACTGCCTTCCCAGGCCACAGCTGAGAGCTGGACTGGAAGAGGAGCAACTGGGACAGAATCTGGCTCCCCAACCTGGACTAGAACCAGGTGTAGGCGGAAGATTAGCCTAGTGAGCCACAGCGCCAGCCACCCTCATGATTCTTAATAAAAACAAAAATACAAAAGAGACATGGAAAATTCCAACTAAGTAATCTTTATCTAACCTGGAAATGCAACAGATAAAATGTGTCCTACAGAATAAAGACACACAGTGTTTCTATCTGGAATAAGAACAATTTTCTCCCATATAAATCTGGATGACATCATGTGAGTAGACATTTCTTTATGGACTGTGCCAAACAGAGTCCCATGCCCTCTGCCTTATTGTTGTGTTAGAACAATGGAAAGCCCTGGAAGGAATGGAGGATGTGAGACATTGAAGTTAAGATATTTATCCCCACTTCTTCTTTCTGGTGCTGCAGGTGGGCAGTGGCTCATCTCTGGCTCTCTCTTACAGCTTCCTCTAGCTCTCTAGGTTCCTGACAGTACCCCACTTCTTTGGATTAAATCCTTTTTCTCCACTATTCCTACCTCAAGAGACCTTACTAAGTCTCACTGGTTTCCTTTAACTCTTCCCTGGGCTCTGTAGACAGTTTCTTCATTAAACTCTCCATTACTCATGTGCTATATGTCTCCTGTTGGAACCATAACTGATGCAGCTCATATATAGTCTATCAAACAACATGAGATATAATTCCATAAAACACACAGGAAAGGCACTCAATTATCCATAGCCCACAGTCCAAACAGAAAATTGACATCTCAACTATAAATTTATGTGAGGTTTTGAAAATGGTAGGCTATTTTTCAGATATGACTCCTTTTTATAACATAAGTCACTCTCTTCTGATTTAGTGTCCTTTACAGTTTTACCCCCCAAAAGATTTATAATTAGCACATTTATACAACTTTATTCTCCTCTGGAGTCAAGAGTCTTACATGAGTGCATTGAGGTAAGTCTTTCACACTCCTGAGTATTCAATAAAATACTAGACATCTGTCCATTTCTCCAATATATAGCAATATAACCAGAAAAAATTAAAATTACATAAACTTTTTATAACAAAAAACAAAGTCACTCCTTGTAACCAGTCTTTTTTTTTTTTTTTTTTGGACAGGCAGAGTGGACAGTGAGAGAGAGAGACAGAGAGAAAGGTCTTCCTTTGCCATTGGTTCACCCTCCAATGGCTGCCGCGGACGGCGCGCCGCGGCCGGCGCACCGCGCTCATCCGATGGCAGGAGCCAGGTGCTAGGTGCTTTTCCTAGTCTCCCATGGGGTGCAGGGCCCAAGCACTTGGGCCATCCTCCACTGCACTCCTGGGCCACAGCAGAGGGCTGGCCTGGAAGAGGGGCAACCGGGACAGAATCTGGTACCCCGACCGGGACTAGAACCCGGTGTGCCGGCGCCGCAAGGCAGAGGATTAGCCTGTTGAGCCACGGCACTGGCCGTAACCAGTATTAAGAAGAAAGTAGGCTGGCGCCATGGCTCACTAGGCTAATCCTCCACCTTGTGGCGCCGGCACACCAGATTCCAGTCCCAGTTGGGGCGCCAGATTCTGTCCAGGTCGCTCCTCTTCCAGGCCAGCTCTTTGCTGTGGCCAGGGAGTGCAGTGGAGGATGGCCCAAGTGCTTGGGCCCTGCACCCCATGGGAGACCAGGAGAAGCACCTGGCTCCTGCCTTCGGATCAGTGCGGTGCGCCTGCCGCAGCATGCCAGCCTTGGTGGCCATTGGAGGGTGAACCAGCGGCAAAGAAGACCTTTCTCTCTGTCTCTCTCTCTCACTGTCCACTCTGCCTGTCAAAAAAAAAACCAGAATGCTTTTAGATTATTCTCATATCAGTGTAGATATAGTTACTATGAGAACATAGAGGTTCAGAAACATGAGGTGTTGGACATAATTAAAATTATTCATGGAAAAGTTTAGGTGGGTCCATGAGTCTGACACTGAGGAAAGTGGAGTGACTGGGAGTACTATGAGATGGGGGACTTATTATAGAAATTAAATCTCAAGCAACAGCAGAAGTAGCAGTCTGGAGAGGTGAATTGGAAGATCAGAAGCTTAAGTCATTTACCAGCCCTCCCAAAGCACTGATGTGGGTGGACAAACCAAAACTTGCACGAACATCTGAGAAGACAAGCACGTGAACACACTGAATTGTGACCACCAGGAGGAAGCTTGGATAAAGGCATCTGTTACCTCCATGCAATTACCGCTTCTGTCAATCCACAGTCAAGCATCTGGTCTTAGGTCTGGCACTAATTTTAGTCAACAAGAAGAAAAACTAGAGGACGAGCAAAGCAGAGTTAGGAAACCTGACTGTTGCTAGGCTCCACTCTACCTATCCATTATCGCTTATATAACCACAAGAGATTCTTAGAGTAACATTGCTAATTCAATTTTATCTCCTCTAGACCCCATGTAAGTTTCTTGTTGACCAGCTCTAACCAGGAACCATAGAGACAAGAGGATTTGGGGAAATGTACTCCCCAGATTAACTGAAGGAGTATCACCATAGCTGTATCACAGTTCATTCCTTCTCGACTTGGCACCTATTGACACCTCTTTAAGTATATTTGACATAAAAGTAAAGATACTAGCAAAATGTGCATCTCCTCAACAGGATGCATTTATTTGAAAACATGAAAATTCTTTTTACAAAAGAAGATACACAAAATCTCATACAGCTTGTTGTCTTCCTTTTGGTGACTTTCATTTCTTTTCTTTGTTTCACTAGCATTTTGGTATCCTGTAACTTGGAATAATAGCAGAAGAAATTTCATTAACTGTTTATTAATCTATCACCTATCTATCTACCTTCTATCAATTACCAAGTGTATATAACTATGCAGGGCAAGGAAGAAGGCCTCATCAAT